>CM062232.1:41705580-42402212 GCA_031216185.1 Syzygium aqueum
TTCCATGCCCGTGATCGTCGCCCGGGGAATCGGAGCGGTGTCCGCTGTTCGCCGAGTTATTTAATCATCCTGATCGGACTACGGTCAGCAGCTGGTGAGTATGGTCGAGCAGTGCACAGCACGAGACTCTCCGTTACTATTAGCAACGATTGAACGGTTCTCTTAGCTTCTTCTAGATTCTCCTTTTTGATGGAGCGGGATTTCGTGCTTCCAATATCGTAGAGTTGCTTAGCTGACAAGTCAAACAGATATATAGAGCAAATAGTTTCTTTTTTTATCCGAGGAAAGGTGTTTTAGTTCGTATCGTCCAATGATTCATCATGGATTGGATTTTCTGCAACATAATTAGGTAGGGACATAAATGAACACAGCATCCTGGCTCATTGTTGTTTACTTTCCATCGCAGCGGTTCCACTGTTGATGGATATTTTGTTCCATGGAGAGGTTGCCATGCTTATGATTGGTCTTTACAGGTTGGTCCTCTCTATTCCTCCAACTTTTAACACCTGTGTAAATTAATTCATTCTGACCTGTTTTTATTTAGATGCTTTTGCTGATATCTGTGGTGACTGATTCTATGCTGATAATCATGTATATAAATACAGTATTTTTAAAAGAGATCCTGGTCATGTAACTCCTGGACCTTCCTTATCAAGTGAACTTTGTGATGGATCCATCTCTGAAGGCAGTGAGGTACTGAAAATTGTGAAGTGACTAAGCATGTGCTTGTACTTGGTTGCGATCTATTTTTCCAATTGACTCATTCCATCCATTACTTAGCAGTAGCACATGTCATTATCACTTAATTGGCAATACCATACGTGCAGAGGAATTAAAGTTTCAGTTATCTAAACGTTGTCCGCCCGGTCTTCTTTTTCAGACCAGCTCTTTGATGGGAAGAGTAAGATATTGTAGAATTTGCGAGGCATATATCAAAGGGTTTGACCACCATTGCCCTGCATTTGGAAATTGTATAGGTAATGGTAAGCTCCACTTTGCAATTGAACTCTTAAGGGACTCCTCGATATAATTAGTTAATTCTTCATCATTCTTACCTATAATCATGAAGCACATTTCCTCCGCATCACATTGGTGTTGGCATCACTATGCAGGTCAGAATAACTATTTCCTGTTCATGGCTCTTTTGGCTGGATTTCTTATCACCGAATCTTCTTTTGTAGCCAGCTCATCTAAGTGTAAGTTTGGCTAATGCTAGCTGACTTTATCCAACTCTTTATATACATTAAATTAGCACTGGGACATTCCCGCTGGAGTTTGAGCTAGGGTCAGAATGATTTTGCAGGTGAAGTGAGCCTAGATTATGAGAGAAAATCTTTGATAGTAGACCAAACTATATGCCATTAAATTTCCCAAGCTAATCATTTGCATATGTATCTACCAGTGCTACTCTATATAAATGCTGGTATTGCTCGTTATTTGGCAGATGTGCAATCATTATTTGCAGATTAATGGATGAACAGACGGAGAAATTGGTCATTTATTTCTGAGATAGTCTTAAATGAATTAGGGCATGTGAGGAGGCATACATCTTCATCCAATCAAGGTTTAAGCAATATATAGGTTCCTGAAGGACAATTGTAACCCAGCAAACTGTATTTACTCATTTCTCAGGTTAGAAATGTTCCAAAGCTGTGAGACACAGGTTTCTTAGAGACAAATAAAAGTTAACTTCTGTGTGCATTTAAAAAATTGGTAAATAGTTCCACATGCTGTATACACTACCTTTGGTCAAAGAGCAAAGGTTGTTCCTCTTTTTCACCTTTCAGGCTTGGAGCTGGTCTTTCTCTCCACTAGTCATGCTTTTACTTGTTAGAAATGATTCATCTTCCAGCCTTTCACGTGTTCTTTTTCCTGTCTTGTGCATCTGTCTGCTGACCGTCAGTTGCTTCTAAATCTTCAATTCCGTACCAAACTAGATTGGAGGTTAGTAATTGCAGTTTGAGCATCATTTGAATTATATAAAGTACAAATGGCTCATCGAATGACTTAGTGACCTTCTAAAACCATCTTTTTATGGCTTCAGAGTAATATGGCGGCAGACCTGGTCATTGGTGGATTGCTGTTTTCTCTGCTCCAATTGATATGGCAGGTCTAATTTTTTGCTTGTATGCAAGTTTCTTATCTGTAACTTCTTGCAACATGTAATGGTATTGTGCGAGCGTATACTTTGTTTGTGTCGTGCAGGGTATATTCTTCATGTGGCATATATACTGCATATGTTTCAACATTAGAACTGATGAGTGGGTAAGTGCACAATCAGTGGGGCACTTTCTCTTGAACATATTTCTTTTTACTTGGATGAATTCTGGAGTACGCATCATCCTGGCATGCATCTTTTTCAGATAAACTGGAAGAAGTATCCAGAGTTTCAACACCAAGTTAAATCTGAACAAGGTATTTTTACTTGCTTTTCTTATTCCATCAGCTCGATGGTTCTTCCCAAACTTTTAGAGAGAGATTCTTTGTTTGTCTTAACTGTTTAATCATTTGCTTATCTAGGGCAAAGTTCTACTAATTTGGCGTTCCGGAACCCATATAATAAGGGCATCCTGGGGAACATTAGAGAGTTCCTACAATAAAAACAACAGATAACCTATGCTTATCCTGACGATGGAAGCACAGCAACGTAAGTCACCTGAATTCATTGCTCTTACTGCAATTCTGATACATAAGGAACTGTGCCTGCTTCTGACAAATGCTATCACTGACCTTTCGGGATTGTACAGTGAAGGATATTTATACGCGGTTCACCTTCTGATCTCTCAGCTCATCTAGTATAGAATTAAAGTAAATTCGCGCTCTTCTAGAGTTTTGGTGGTATCTTATTTATTTATCAAAGAGTTGAAGTAAAATGGAAGAGCTGTTGCGGAGATTTTTTTTATTAGGGTCTGACCCATCTAAATATGAACTTTATAAGTAAGCTGATGGCAAGAAATGAAATTTCTAACAATACTCTGAAAATATAGAACCTCCTTTTACAATTTTCCCCTTTTTCCATTTACTTCGTCTGTTTTATTGAGATTGCTACATAACCCGAGATAAACATGAGGAACTTTCTAAGAACTCAAACGATTCAGCTTGAATTATTTTCACTAAAAAAGCGATAGCTGATAACATATTTTTGGATATACTAGAACACGAGCACACAATGAAACACACAAGCAAATCATTTATTCACAACTCATAGAGTTGTATTCTTGGCATTGCATATTGCATTGCATTAGCACAGCACACTCCTAGACTAACCAGAGATATCAATGGACTTCACCTCCGGCTTCTTCTCCTCTTCCTTAGGCACAGTCACTGTGAGCACCCCATTCTCCATACTTGCCTTGATCTGGTCCATCTTTGCATTCTCCGGGAGGCGGAACCGCCTCATGAACTTCCCGCTGCTCCTCTCAACCCTGTGCCACTTATCATTCTTCTCCTCCTTCTCCTTGCTTCTCTCCCCGCTGATCTGAAGGATTCTCCCCTCTTCCACCTCAACTTTCACTTCCTCCTTCTTCAGCCCTGGAACATCCACTTTGAACACGTGGGCCTCTGGAGTTTCTTTCCAGTCAATTCGTGCATTCGCAAATGCTGAAGTTTCGCGAGCTGAGGCAGGCACATTAGTGAGCGAGGAGGTGAAGAGGCCCTCAAGAGGGTCCCAAATGTCTAGAGAGAATGGGTCGAAAAAGTCAGTTCGGCGGCTGGGAATGAGCGACATTGTGATCACTGATCAGAGAATTCTGGAAAACTGAGATGATTCTGCAATGTCTGAATGGACGTTGTCGGATGATTCTGGTGAGAGCTGAGCAAGGACGTGTGGTGTTTATATAGAGCTTCCACGAGCATTCTAGGTCTTGTTGGAAAGAGGAAAGGAGACATGGGAGAACTCTAGCGTCTTCAAGTCGCTTGTTCTCTCACCTAGTCAAAAGATAAAGTAGTGCTAATTATGGACCCTCAGACTCTCAAACCTTCCACCATATTCGCGATGCATCTTTCTTTTCCTTAGTACCGATCCAGATCGAGTGAAACATTCTGCACAGGACCTGGACAAACACTCCTATTTACTTTGTGGCTTATATATTAATTATTTACTTACTGCAGCAGAAGGCGTCGATTCTTCTCTCGTGTCTCAGACGATTATTTATTGTTGGACCACTTGTTATTTGGCTATTTTGCTGCTTTTGCAAATCGCACGCACTATCGCCACTTTATAAATGGTTAAACGCGGAAATTAAGTCTAAGGATGATATTATGATCAAAGGGCAAGTAGAATGTCAGATCAACTGTTCTTTGCAAACACTTAAGCGTTAGCCAGGAAGGACATAGAGAATGTGAAAGATAGTAGTTTGAATCTAGCAAGGTCGAGAGCGGGTCAGAATACGAATTGGTGGCTTACAAGCAAATGTCACGACAGACAAAATCTATATGTTGCAATTTCCAAACATTAACGAAGAATTCATGTTGATTCTAACTTCACAGGTTTTTATCGCTGCACGAAATTCTTTCCTAAGATTCGAAGTTTAACGCATCTTTCCATTCTCTTCTTTCACAGATGAAACTGTTCTTGTTGGTCTCGTAGTTGATTACATTGGAACATGAGGCAACGATATCGATATTGCCTGGCAAAAACCCAAAAGCATGCGACCCGTCGGGTAAACTCAAATGGGCCTAACCAATAGGTGGGTTTGCGACAGGCCCCAGAAAAAAATGGATCGATGGTTGGTTTGGGGTAAGTGTCAGTCAGGCCTTAAATCCTTTCTCGAGCCTAATTAATAACGATTAAATTCCCATTGATTGCTCTAAGTGGGTTCTGCTGGGCCTGTCTGGTCTATACTATTTGTCCGCGCCTGCCATATGATGGCTTCGCTTATATGGGCGTGTAGTGGGACGTCATATACAGAGTTTGACGTGTCCCTAAGATTGCATTTAGTTGTCCGGATTTAGATTAGAATAAGATAAGATAAAGTAGGATTAGAAATCCTCTCAATATCCTCCCGATTGTAAATAATCCTATCATGTGTTTTGTGTAACCTGGATTGAAAATTTTTAAAAATCTTTAAAAATCCTCCAAATATCTTTTCTCTAATCATCCTCCTCCATTCTTCATGCCTTCGCTGTTTCACTAATGACCGGAGGAAACTCCTTTCTCCCGTAGCTTGTTTGGTGAATGAAACCGCCTCATGTGTGGGCTGCCGCGAGAGAAGGCCACTTCATCTCTAAATCCATCAACGCCAACTTTTCATTGATGGTAATTACAACCAAGAGTTTGACGGGTGTGATAAGAACAGTGAAAATAAGAAAGAGAGAGAGAAAAAAAAAAGAAATGCAGAAAAACCCATTGACAAGCC
Source organism: Syzygium aqueum (assembly GCA_031216185.1). Lineage (NCBI taxonomy): Eukaryota > Viridiplantae > Streptophyta > Magnoliopsida > Myrtales > Myrtaceae > Syzygium > Syzygium aqueum. The sequence continues at coordinate 41,710,938 of CM062232.1, forward strand.
AGAGATAATATAATAAAAGGATTAACTACCCTCAAAGTTCATCACCATCTTGATAAAAAGCCAATATCAAGACCTGAAAATTGGAAAAGTAACAGCTGTGAACGGATTTATTACCTTAAAATTCATAATTTCTTCAAACTTCAAGAACTCTGTATGAACATCCTCGTAAAACTCCTCAAATGAGCGTTCAACCTCTTCGACTGTGTACTGAAAAGAATCAAAACCTTGATCACTAGTCAGAGTGAAGCAGAGTGAATTTCGGGAATTTTTCAGAGCTTTCTTATCTTCGTGTGGTGGTGGGTGAGTCGTGAACGTGACTAGAGTAGAGAAAACTCAAAGAAGAAGAGGGAGAGAGATGCGGGAAGAGAGGGCAAAAGCTGCAAGAATAGCAATTTGCCGATATTCTAAAATTTAGTTTTCTTTTTAATCAACTTTTTCTATATTTTACATATTCTATCTGGGCCTATCCCACCCCCTAGGTAGGATTTTTTATCTGGATTATATCCGATCATATCGGAATTTCGTGTCACTCCAAACACTGGATAGGATAACTTTTATCCTATCTGGGATTTTATCCGGTCCACTAAATGCAGCATCACTTGGATCACGAAGTATAAAAATAAGTTGGGTATTGCTGGGGTCGGGACAAGAAAAGGATACTAACTCAACAAGGGAGATCAGGCCGTGCTAGCACCAGAACATTTAAATAAGAAATGCATTGGTGGAGCCTATCTAGTTGTAGGACAAGCCGCCAAGGCCCCTGCTAGCGATAAACTCTAGGCTAATTGTAAACCTAAGCTCCCGACCAAATTAGTCAGATTTTGCAGCCAACGAGTGGCTATTTCCTCTCTCTCTCTCTCTCTCCATTAGCTAAGCGAATGAGACTTTTTCGTGGGTTGAGTTTAGATTTGATCCTTGGATCTTTTGAGGCTTTTTTCGATGGAGTTCTCTCACTTTGCTTATGTTCAATCAAGTACTTTGATGATCTGCTGCTAAAAAGTAAAAGCTCAATGAACACGGGATTGAAAAGAGAAGTTCCGGCTGCACTTAACCTCAGGAAATTTTTGTGACGGGACTCATGAAACCTAGCAAAACGTAAGCAAGGGATCTGACTCGCCGTTTATTGGTGCATCTGGCAAAATTTTAATGGTTTCTTCGCGGCCGTCGCACCTCATGTAGCCACAATCAGCACGCAATCGAGTGTAATTCGATTAAAATGGCTGCGTGAGGTTGGTACAATGGAGGTTCCGCAAGGAATCTCTCGATTATAACAAAGATTCCACGTGAAAAAGACAATAAGTTCCGTATCTAAGCTGAATCATTGTGACAAGCACTCATAAGGTTCGAACTCTGTCACTTCAAAACGTGGGTCCGTTCTTCTCTCGCCGCCATGAACAATCCATCGCTGCAACTTCCATGGACACTCCACACAATCTTTCCTTCCCCATTCGCGCAAGTACTGTCGATAACCTCTGTTCAGAATCACGAAGAGCCAACGAAAATAATGATACACGAAGCTTGCTCGTCAAATTCGCATCATTCAAGTCATCAATACGTACCAATTCAAGCTGCACCTCTTGATTCAGCAAACCGAGTCTTTTGGCGCTCACTTAATGCACGCGTACAAGTTAGCGCTGAGTTTCTTAATTACCCATTTGCGATCCTTACCTGTCTCATATGCTTGGTTGGATTGTTTCGATCGGGTAGAAAAGATCAACGCTCAAAGCTTAGTTCGCACTCTTTGCATGTATGAACACACTCGTGGCTTCCGATGTCTCTTTCACCAGTCAATTCATCGACGTACTGTAAGCTCTTGCTTGAAGAAATGTGTTGATGACTCCCACTTTTAAGCGGAACTTGCGTAATTAGTCATAAATTCCGCTGTCCGGCTAGGCAATCTAGAAACGGAATCGGTTGCGTCCTCAATCTCCAGCTTCGCCATGCAAGGAAACTTTGAAGCTTGCCTCTCCGGTTTGATCTTCAATAAAATCGATTCAAAGCGTCTTATGGGAAGGAGGGAAAAGAACCAGCTTTTAGATTTCAAGCAAAGATCATACAGTCCAGTAAATTCAGTAGAGATTGAATAAAACGTCTCAACTCAATACAGCTCATTAGAATGGCAAAATACGTGATTCATAAATTAACGAAATCTCGTATTGGATGGGAGAGAGCTTGTGAAGCGATTCATAAGTAAAAACCACAACAATTCATTAAATGGTCGAAACATGTGCTCTTTCTAAGGAGTTTCTGCTCATGTTAGTCGAGTTAAGTTGTTGCAAACAGCATAAAAAAAGTACCCCTTTACTCGGTATGCGGTTTGAAGACAAACCAAGTACCAAATTTATTCCGCAAGTGATAGTCATGCCAAAACTGGCTTGGATGAGATATAACTCAAAGTACGAGAATATTATTTCTTTGAGCAAAAGAGCTTGTAACTCCTCAAGTGACAACCGGTTAAACACTTCGTCGGATCATTTGGTTCCGTCGCTAAAGATAGTTGCAGGTAGTGGTGGCCACGGGCCGGTTTGGCTCGGAACCGGCCCGGAACCGGACCGGTCAAACCCGGGCCCGGAACCGTTGACCGGGCCCGCGGTTCGGAACCGGAACCGGCCCGTGGCATACGGGCCCGGTTCCGGTTCCCGAAAAATTTGAACCGGCCCGGAACCGGCGGTTCCGGGCCGGTTCTACTAAATAAAAAATAAATAAAAATTTTATAAAAAAATAATAATAATGAAATTTTTTTAAAAAAATTTTCATTATTTAAATTTTTTTTATAAAACAAATTAAACTCTAATTGCCATGCATTGTAAGTGCATTGATTTTCAATTGCAATGCTTGGCTTGGGTGTATTGAACTCTAATTGCAAGGCTTGGCTTGAGTTTTATAAACAACCCATTTGATGGTCTCTTCATTCCCATTCGATGTGGGACTCTCAGTTTGCCTTGAATGCCTTTTGGCTTTGTCTTCATGCAAATGCCAAGAGTCCCACATCGAATGGGAATGAAGAGACCATCAAAGGAGTTGTTTATAAAATCCAAGCCAAGCCATGAAAATGTGAAGTTGTATGCCTTTTGTGGCTACGATCCTTTGCTAATTAAGAGCAAAGGGTTTCATTGGACCGCCTAGAATCGGACCGGACCAATGGTCCGGTTCTCAGTTCTATGGTTTGCTGGTTCGATTCTTAGTTCTAAAATTAAAAGACCGGTCTTACCGGTTCGGTTCCCGGTTCCGATCGGGAACCGATCACCCCTATAATTTTCATTTTGATTATAATTTATATTGAATAATTCATTATTTCATATTTTTATAATTATTTTATTTTTTATTTTATAATTTATTTTTTAAAATTTTAAATTCCGAATCGGAACCGGCCGGTTCCGAATCGGAACCGGAACCGGAACCGGAACCGCTAGGGTCGGTTCCGGTTCCGGTTCATGTGTGGCCACGAACCGGAACCGCCGGTTCCGAACCGGAACCGGCCGGTTCCGAACCGTGGCCACCACTAGTTGCAGGTTCGATTTCGGCTCTGGAGAGCTCTAATTTAAACAGAGATGTCATAACGGCGGGTTATCGTGCTAATTTCCGGAACCTACTAATTATGATCTCACAGCCTGAAATATCAAAGAAAAAAAGAAAAGAAAAACGATGACCAAAAGAGATGATAAGCTTCCCAACATGAACATACAAAATAGCTTCCAGGATATTTCCCATCCTTTTCTCTCCTCCGCAGACCTCTGTCGATGTGATTGCATATCCACGTCTTATCGTCGTCCCATCATTTCCTACCGAGCATTGCGACTTTTACTTTTTTTGCTTCATGGTTATAGCCTCTGCCACAGAATTGCAGCCTAGCTACAGTATAACCTCACTGAACCAAGCCTAGGTGGTTCCAAAAATATCTCTACTTATAATGATCACGATGCTTAACCTAAGTTCACACCGTCGGTTTAAAGACATTCCATTCATAATCTCTGAGCATTAGGACTAAACCTTTTCCTTTTGGGTACGTTTAGTGGGCTTGGATAGTTACACTTCAACAGAAGGAAACAACTAAAAGATGCTCTTCTGAATCCTCGTAGCAGTCTCAACTCCATTGGATAAGTACGAGATTCTTGTTTACATGTCAAAACCCTAGCAGAAACTCCTTATCTTCTTGGATTAACTTACCAAGGGTAAAAAAGAAAAGGAAAGAAAACTCATCTGATCTTCTCTAGCATCTATACACAACCGTACAGTACTGCCACCGACATCTTGTCCCCTAGTGAAATTATCTAAGTCAAGCCCGGTTGACCCGCAATCTGACTCCCCGCAAATCAACCCCCCCTCGCCCCCCCCGCGCCACGACGGTTTGGATTAATTCAAAAAAAATATTAATTTTAAGTAGAGTGGTAATTATGATTCAAACTTTTTTTTTCGTAAAAAAATACTAATTTTAGGTCGAGAGATAATTCTAATTCGAACTTTTTTCGGTTCCATAAAAAAAACACTAATTTTAGGTCAAGCGATAATTATGGGCTTAACTTTTCTTTTGTCTTGTAAAAAAGCACTAATTTTCACTTAAATCCTAAATCTAGTCTCTATTGACTTAAAACTATCGATTATCTAACTTAACTATTTCACCTTAGCAATAAATCCACGTGACTTGCTGACTGGATTTAAAGCACTATTCATTATTTTATTCTCTAAACCACAGTTTGAAAAATAATGGTAAAATTGTTCATCTCTTTCACTTCACTAACAAATTTAAAATATCTCAATATTGAATCTCCCTGGCTAGACTTTAGGTCGAAAAATAATTCTAATTCGAACTTTTTTTTGTTTCGTAAAAAATCACAAACTTTAGGTCAAGTGACAGTTATGGGCTTAATTTTTTTTTGTCTTGTAAAAAAGCATTAACTTTCACTTAAATCCCAAATCTGGTCTCTATTGACTTAAAACCATTGATTATCTAACTTAACTATTCCACCTTAGCAATAAATCTATGTGACTTGCTGACTGGATTTAAAGCACTATTCATTATTTTATTCTCTAAACCACAGCTTGAAAAATAACGGTAAAACTGTTCATCTCATTCACTTCACTGACAAGTTAAAAATATCTCAATATTAAATTTCTCTGGCCAGACTTTGTCATTTTATCGTAATCTGAAGCTGTAGACCATCGCCCGTTGACAGACGCCATGGATGAGATTCGTTGGACTCACCACCATAACCTTTTTTCTCGAGTAAGGGTGACTTTAGATAGAAAGTTAATAAAAAGCTAAATTTCAAATTTAAGTAAAAGTTTATATTTTTTTACGAGATAAAAAAAAATTGGGGTTAGAATTGTCGATTGACCTAAAGTTTGTGCTTTTTTACTGGATAAAGAAAATTTTGGACCAGAATTGTCCCTCGATCTAAAATTTATATTTTTTTTGGAATTAACACCCCGGGTTTATCTAGGAGATAAAAACTGAAGACGAAATTAAAGAATAATTGAACACCCAGTTATACTTGCGGTCGCATGCACCAGCAAAATATCACACAGATTCACCTAGACAGTGTCGTATGGCATTTTACTTCACTCTGATGAATTGATATGCGCACAAGGAAAGCTCAGACGTGATTTCAAAGGATGCGACGCAAAAAGTAACACCATAACGCGGGAAGTCAAGCATAAGCCGTCTGCCCTTTATTAAAGACATGATATGCTCACAAGGAAACCGGGGACGTGATTTTGAAGGACGCGACGCGAAGATTAAAATGATAACGCGGAGAAGTTCATCATAAGCCTGTCTTCTCTTTATTAAAGACATAGATGGAAGGTTGAGATGACAGTGTAACAAAGATAAATTCCCAAGCGACAGCGTTTGCTTGGACAGCAACACTTCGAGGCGATTCTCCAGAAGAAGCTGGTAGAAGAAGACATTTAATTGTTCGACAAATTTGAAGATTGTTCGGAAACAGGGGAAAGAGAAGGAAAAGAGAAAAGGGTGAAATGCAAGTGTTTGGCTCGATGGGAAAGGCATTTTTTTTTAACCCCGGAAAGCGTCAACCATCGCCAAGATCGCCAATGCTAGTTTGAGATTTTATGCTTTGCTTGCTGTGTGATTCCAAGGACTTAAAATCCATTATTTCCCATATCCTTTTCCACATGTTTTTCTTTGTCTGCAGGCTTCCTCAAGCCCCCTCCTCTTCCTGGGGTCAACTCCAACCATTCACGTTCACGGCTCTTGCGCAAGGGCCAAATAATGTCGGATACGAAGACTAATTGACCGAGCGATAGAGCTAGATCGCGAAGAAGTTGCTGACGGCGAGGGAATTGCTGTCGAATGTTTGACTGGTCGTACCGTTTCTTTTATTTTATATTTCCCTAGCATCCGAATGGTTTACTAGTTCTTCGACTTATGCCTAGTTATGTATTAAATTTCTACGATATTGGTATAATTTACTAATTCTTGAAACTATTGTTCAGCATACGCAAGAGAAAAAAAGCATGAACTCGGGTCATTTGGAGGAGGTGAATTGGAGGCGCCACCGTGAGCCTTCGACATGTACAGCCACCTCCCCTTTTGCAGCCGCCGGCGGCGCCACCACCATCCAAGGCGGAAGTCTTCCGAAAGGCGCGTCCTCATTGGCCAACCAGACGTCCAAAAAACACGGGGTCGAATTTAAAATAAACAACCGGAAATTCCACTTCTACCCCCTCCCGCGGAATAGGATCGCCAGGGACATTTGAGCCGCTCATTCACCGATTTGTACGATCGGCCCCGCCAACTGATCAAGTAATATTTGATGCCCATCGAGTAATTAGCTAAAAATATCTATAAAGGTCCGTTCGCACGTGCGGACAAAGAAATTTTGAGGAATAAAGGAAGAGATCACATGGAGTGTAGAAAAAGATGAAAGGAGGGTGCTTTAGTTTCTTTAATTAGTTTCTTTAATCTTGGTCGTGTGGAGAGATTAGCTGATAACAGAAGCATTGTAATTAAATGTCAAGTGGAAGGAAAAACGGAGGGACAGATTCAAAAATAACGTCGTATGCGCGAAACTTTGTAGGATGCTGCCAACTAGGCTGCATTTGTTATTTTGCGAAAAATAAATGATTTAGAAATCACTTTCTTAAAAATGACTGCTCGTATTGCTCGAATTAACTGACGAAAAATATTTTCATCATCGATAACTATTTATGCTTGAACGTTTTTATGGACATTGAATAGTTTATCCGTTCATTTTTTTTGTAAGTGATATAAGTAATCGTTTTTTAGAAAAAAATTATTTTCCAAATCATTCATTTTCTATGGAACGAACGCAGTTTAAGAGTAAAAATATATAATTGGAGAGACAAATAAGGGGACTGGAAAATTCCGTACTAGGGCCTCTTGCTATGATGACATGAAAGATTAGCATAAAAGATTTTCATGGAATTGTCGCCGATCGTTATAAAAATTTAAACTGTTATCTGGAGACGTGGCTTTACATTTAAATATTCCGACACCACGTTCCCGCTCAGAACCCGAAACTAGTGTTCCTTCCCACGCCAATTTCATCGACACGCAAATGCTCGATTTTATTACCAAATCTCTATCGAAAATACAAAAGAAAAGAAAAAAGAAAAAGCGAGCCAAGGCTAGGATATGATTTTCATTCGAACTCTACTGAACATTTTGCCGTTATTTAATTAATGGGGATGAAAATTTTTTCAATTGGCTAATTTTTATAAATGGTGTAAGTAAATATTTTTTAGGAAATAATTTTTCAATTATTTTTTTTTTGCGAAGCGAGCGTACCGTAAAAGTAAAAAGAAATAAAAAAAAAAGAGAGGAAAAAGGGGGAAAAGAGCCGTGGAAACCCAGTACAAAGCACGGGGTCCGTTTTTCGGACAAGGACCGTAACAGTAAAACCTAGGACGCGGTCTCCAGACTTTAATCTAACGCGGAATCGAGGGAGATTTAAGAATTCCCGTTCAACGGCCCCCCCCTCCCGCGAAAAAAATATCTGACTCGCTGCCCGCTGCCCAGAACAGTAGCGGTCGCCGGTACGGTCAGCGTCCCCCGCCTGCCCCCCCCCCTCCGGGCAGATCCAACGTCCAATACGAATCTAGCCCGTAAAACCCCACCCCCCCGCCGCTCGCTTCCGCTTTGATTTTTCTCCTAATCCCCGCGATTAAATTAATTAATAAACTGATTAAATTAAAAAAAATCAAAAGAAAAGTCCTTCGGTTTCTCTCTCTGCCTCTTTCTCTCTCTTCTGTGCGTGTGTGGGTTGTGTTCCTGCGAGTCCTCGCACGGAGTGCTGCGATACAAATATATGTGAGCCCACTTTTTTGTGGGGAGGCGCAATGAGCACCCCCAGTTCCAGGCCACCATCTCTCCGGGCATAGAGGCGGAAGCGCGCCCTTCCCCGGCGGCGGCGGCGGCGGCGGCGGCGGGCGAAGAGAGGAGATGGGTCAGGGGCTGAGCTGCGGGGCGAGCCAGGAGCACGGGCTCTTCACTGCAGTGCAGTTCGGGGATTCGGAGATCGTGGGGGCTCTGCTGGAGAGAGATTCCGGCCTCCTTCGCCAGACCACGGCGTATGATCGCCAGTCCGTGCTTCATATCGCCGCTGCAAATGGCCAGATCGAGGTGATTCTCTGCAAAGATCCTTTCTTTTTCCCCTCTGCCCTGTGTCGTCTTTCTAAAGTTATCTCTTTCTTGGTGGGCACCGATGGTTTAATCTGATTACATTTGTTTTCTTTCTTTGTTGATTTGACTCGCATTTTGTCTTCAGTAAAAAGTTTGGTTTTTGTCAGTTTGGTTGAGCTCTAGTGGGTATGATTTGTTTTGCAGATTCTATCCATGCTTCTGGATCGGTCCTTGAATCCTGATTTGTTGAACCGGCACAAGCAGGTGAAGTTCATATAATGTCTGCGTTGTGTTTAATGATCTTAAAGCTGTTCGATCTAGTGGGCTTTCGTTCTTCTTCTTGATCTGGGATTCACTCCTCCTTTTTTCCTTCTTTGGGTTGCGATGTGGTCTCAGACTCCGCTTATGTTAGCCGCAATGCATGGCAGAATCGCCTGCGTGGAAAAGCTGCTTGAAGCTGGAGCTAATGTAGGCGAATTCTAACACTTTGCTTTGTACTATTGTTTGGTTTGCTGCTTTGTTACATGGAATGCTAATTGGGGATGATGTCGTTTTTAATCAGGTTTTGATGTTTGATTCGCTCAATGGAAGAACTTGCCTGCACTATGCTGCTTATTACGGTCATTCTAATTGCCTCAAAGCCATTCTTTCTGCTGCTCAATCTAGTCCAGTTGCTGTCTCTTGGTGAGTCTCTCTCTCTCTGTCTCTCTCTCTCTCTGTGGGGATTGGCATCAGTTGATAACTTTGTGGATGGATTTTAGGGGATATGCACGATTTGTGAATATCAGGGACGGCAGGGGTGCCACACCATTGCATCTAGCAGCCCGTCAAAGACGGCCTGATTGTGTGCACATTCTTCTGGATAATGGAGCTCTAGTTTGTGCATCAACCGGTGGATATGGGTAATTCTTCTTTAAATCCCACGAGGGATTGATAGTTTAAGTTCTCAGTTGTCCACGAGATTGATTTTTGTTGTCTATAGGTGTCCGGGAAGCACTCCTCTTCATCTGGCTGCAAGAGGAGGATCTCTTGATTGCATTCGCGAGTTGCTGGCATGGGGTGCGGATCGTCTTCAAAGAGACTCGTCTGGGTAGAACCTTTTGCTCTTACCTTTGATTTTGCATATCCACCATCTTATTAGAAGGTGACCAATGGTTAATCTTAAATGGGAAAAATTATAAATAATGCCTTGAAAACGTCTTTGGAATTCACGCGATAGTAGATTTTGGAAGAAAGTGGAAAAAAGATCAAACAAAGAAAGTGGAAACCTTGAAGGGAACAAGAGGAATACAATGGATTATGTGTGTTCCTTTTGCCTCATATATTGTGTCCTCGTCTTGTTATATTTTCTAGATTCACTTGGCAAAAAAAGAAACTAATAACTTTCTAGATTCAGCCTAGCAATAGTAGTTTGACTGGAAAGAAGTTTCACATTCTAGAAGGATTACTGTATTGGCTCCATCTGATTGTTAGATGATCCAGAAAATTTTGATTTCCCTTGTGTCGCCTTTGTAAAAGTTTGCTGTTAACTTGGTTTCCTTTCAGATTCTGGGTTTCCTGATCTTCTAATGATGCAGGAGAATCCCATATATGGTTGCTTTCAAGCACAAGCATGGAGCATGTGCCGCTCTGCTAAATCCGTCATCCACAGAGCCTCTTGTCTGGCCATCACCTTTGAAATTCATAAGTGAGCTGGATCAAGATGCAAAACTTCTACTGGAGCGAGCCTTGATGGAGGCAAATAAGGAGAGGGAGAAAAGCATTTTAAAGGGAACTGTATACTCACTTCCATCACCATCACATTCCGATGTGGGGATCGACGATGATATTTCAGAGGTAATGGTTCCTACTATGAGAACTGCTGGATTTCTGATGTCTCCTTTTTGCCTTGCTCTCTGAAGTTTATTTACGTTCTTCAAGTTTGTGAACTGTAGATTGGCTTTCTCATGAGAGCATTGGTTCGTTAGCTAATCTCAGATTCACATGTATTAGACCAGTTTAGTGAATTATGTTGACAAATAAATCATGGCAAGTAGGAACTAAGCCTGGAGGATGTTGAGTATCCGAGATTCATTGTAACTTTACCGTGATATTTGAGACCTCCGATGGAAAACACTACAGTTTCTGATGACAGTAGAAGCATTTGATCATGTCATTTTTTCATGCTTTTGTCTCAATTGTTTACGATCAACTGCCAGATTGCAACCATTTGCTTTATGTCGATGCTTGGAACACTGTTGGGTTCAATGATACTGAAAACTCTAACGGAGCAATCTTGCATGCAGGCCAGCGACACCGAGTTATGCTGCATATGCTTCGAGCAGGTGTGCACAATCGAAGTCCAAGGCTGCGGCCACCAAATGTGTGCACATTGCACGCTGGCTCTTTGCTGCCACAACAAGCCCAACCCCACGACAGCATCTCTAACTCCTCCAGTCTGCCCCTTTTGCCGAAGCAGCATAGCACGGCTAGCTGTTGCTGAGAGCAAGGACTTTGACGAAGCTGATCATGATATCGGCGACATCAGTTCCTCAAAATTGAGAAGGTCGAGGAGGTCACGGAACTTTAGCGAGGGAAGCAGCAGCTTCAAGGGCTTATCAGCTGTCGGAACATTGGGAAAGATGGGCAGCCGGGGATCTGGAAGGATGGCGACCGATACCGAGTGGGTCAATAAGCCTTGAGACTATGAGAGGCGGTGGTTGGCGATCAAAAAGATAATTTGGAAGCCAGGAGAGGGATTAAAAAAGGAGGAGGAAATTCTGAAGGAGAATTTCTTTGTCTGTGCCAGGCCCACGGTGGTAAGTATAGGGTAGCGAAATGAATCTGCTGTTGCCAATTTGGGGAATAAGCAAGAATTGAGTTGCAGGCTTGGATTGGTAAGTTTGTCATCTCAGTTAAAGAAAATTGTTGTAGTCTTTTATGTTTGTACTTTTAGAATGAAGTTGGATTGCTGATTTTTGAGCCTTGTTAGCCGTCTGTACTGGGAAAAAGAAAAAGGAAATTATTTGATCTTCAAAGGGAAGACATGGTCAACATTCTTGGGTGGCTGCTGCTGCTGCTTTAGACTAAGTGATATGTTTAAGACGCTCTAGAAGGAGTCAAAAAAGGGATATGGTTTGGGTCTTGTTGACTCCCACCTGGTCTCTCCTCTCTTCCCTTTTGATAAAGGCGAAAAAAAAAGGGGGCAAGAGTGGCAGCGATTTGTAATTAGTAATTTGCTTCATTTATTCTTGCTCATGTAAAAAAAGAAGATGGAATTGGATGAAGAAATTGAAGGGACAGTAAAGTCCTGTTTGGGGGCATTATGTCGATCTTGTCATGTGGGACTGTGGAGGCTGTCTTATCTCCAACCTCAGACGTGTCTCAATAATTTGCGGATGGGTCGTGGATGAATCATCATCCCGGGGGGGAGGGGGGCCCTGGGAAGCGATGATCGATCTGACAAGATGCCGACACGTGGACTGTATGGGTGCGTGCGATTGCTCTGACATTGACCCTGAAGCCCCCACGGCGGGATCGGGCCCCGAACCGGTTGGCCGTTTGTTTTCATTTATTTGGTGCCATTTTATATGTAATAGCACGACCTTGGGCCCTATCTCAGCTCAAGAGTACCGAGTTTTGTTCTATCTTTATTATAATTTGCGACTTTCCATGGAAATGAATTGAGAACAGGCGAAGTGGGTCACGGCCGGGATTCGAATGGGCAATCTTTCTGCATTGCTCCCTTGGCGTATACACGCCTCTTTTGACTTTAGTGTGTGCTCTGTGTCTGTGTCCCACGGCCGGATTTAGGGGAAAAGCATATGAATGATTTCGGTGCCTGAATGATTATGATCCCATGCTGGCCTACGGTGGTTTGAATTCATGATGACGGTTCGGACTGACCCCGTTAGCGTTGCTAGATGTTGGATCAAGGGGTCTTTTTTCGTTTATGACTTTGTCCCACCAGGGGAGTTCAAGCTCCTAGCACACCAAATTGATATCGGAAAAGATTATGATCTCTCCGTCTCGAGAACGAACTTACTTGGATCTGGGTCTGTTGATCCCTTGATCATGTTCAGCCGACCCCCGGGGAACTTTGAGGTATTAATGACTTTGACGGATCTGGTCCATTTGGATCAAGGTCCGGACAAGTTTGAGCCCTCTCCATCCTCTGCGTTTTACTCTAACATCATCTGGATTCAAAACCTGAACTAAAGTGTGATTTAGGATCGCAGGTTGCATCCATGCCTTTCCATAATGTTTTTCTGTAGCACGAGAAGTTTCGACTAGCCATGTACAATGATCAATAAAGTCACGTACTAATAGAGAGTAAATCTTTGTCTTTCATCGTCAATCTTTCTAATTTCCAACTATACTCTTCACCGCACCACATTTACCGACATGAACGGAAATAGCTTCCAGTCGATATTATGAATACACCATATCATCAAAAGAGAAAATATCTAGCAGAAGGGCGTCGTTTTCGTGGAATCAATAGACAAGAAGTAACCAATAAATCACACACTAATGAATGCTTCCAATGACATGAATCTTGAAGAAAAGGAACTGGTCATATACGATAAGCACGAGCAAACAACCAATCACCAGAAGCAGCAAACACCCTCCATTTATCAAAATCGACAAACAGTATGTCACCTCAGCTAATCTATTATATATATTCCAAGAGACATCTCAGCACGACCAAATCCTTTTCGTTCCGTCTGACCCCGCACTAAATTCTTGCACACACGTCGATTTCGATGGCGATAAAAATTACTTCTTTAATTTGGGTCGAATCACGAGAGGAAGGGGCAAGTTGGCCACTTGTGGAGGGACAAGACACCAATCTCCATACGACGAATAATTCTCGATTTCACACGCGAGGTTCGTAAAAGGCCAGTCATCATGATGAACGTTCTATGTCATTTCCCATACGCTACGAACTTTCGATAATTATATTTGAATACTCCTCGGTTTCTCCGATGTGAACACGTAATCTCTGGCTGCTCGCGCTGAAGCCTTCCTTTTCAAATTCTAAAACTGAGTATCCTTTTTCCTCTCTCCCTTTATAATAGAATACTCCTATAGTTTAGTTGAGCAATTTTGACGATATAGAAGTACTGTCACGTAAAATCTCGTACGAAGCCAATAATTTCTTTTTGGATATGCATAGTTCCATACCTTATAACACGGCCTAATTGTATTGGCATTTTTTGGTCTCCATGAGTTAGATCACGACTTTGTCGGTAGACATTTTGATTGAGAAAAGGCGGAACGATTTCTAAAAATATAATGTCGGCCCTAAACGGGAACTATTCTCACGTGTCACGAGAATAATCCTAGACGCACAAGAGCCCATTTATAACGTCGCTTTATGTATGAATTTGATGAAAGATGATGGTTCGTGCATGGAGATTCCACAAACACCATGTGTAGGAGCAGTTCTGCGGATGGGAAAGGAGCCATCACTTCGAGCAAATGTTCATGGAACTCTCATATCAGTCCACAGACGGTACTGGCATTTCGAAAGGAAAGAAACAAACCCTTGTATCTTGGGAACGGAGCAATGTTTGATATTTTGCCAAAAGAAAGTCCAAAGAGAAAAAGGGCGGGTGCAGGGCCGATCATAACACCCTCCCTCCAGATACAATTTCCTTCTGTTTTCCGGAGAACATTATTGATTGATTGATCTTTTCTGGGTACACGAAGAAGATGACCAATGGCGTTAAGTGGTACTGCTCGTCTTCAGGTACCACGTGCTTGGGCGGTACGTCGCCAGTCAATGTCCTCAGCACTGTCTAGTCTCTATCCCGTGGAGGACTGCTTCTGCATTTCCTCGTACAGCTGTTCTATTTTACTCCCGATGCCCTGCAACTCCCTGTAGCGATTATTTACAGGAGTAGCGCGAACTAAGTTCGTATTTGAGCCCATAGATTATGGACCTTCGGCTTAAAAATGCCATTGGAGGCCCGACAAGAGACCGATGTGTTAGTCCATCGAGAGGTGCTGAGCAGGAACCCGCATGCTATTGAGCGAGCAAATGGGCCTGACGAGCGAAGAAAGGGTTTTATGTCCACCGACGTGCATCGTGTCTGATCTAATTATTAATAGAATTGCATTATCGATTAGTTCTTCAGCATGTTAGCATGCGCCATGTAGTGGATGGATACGGTACTTTGTAATAACACATTCAAGTTGGTTGATTCGACGAAGAATTTGATCCACATGTGGATGTCGCTCTGTTGCAGAAGAACGTTTCCGGGTCTTGTGAGCAAGACCGTTTCATGCAACATATAGCACAAAATGGCTTCCCGAAAAGTTACTGTCTGCTGCCTAGATAGGCCGAGTTCATGATACGTACCACGAAGTAATAACGAAAACCACGCTGGTAAATGCAAAAGGAAAAAGAAAAAGGAAAAGATATTTTGCAATGCTTGTTCGACATCCTCTAAACACCGCATAATAAAAAACACTGACGTACTGTCATGGTTCATAAATATGACCAAATTTTATGGTTCAGGACCACCAAGTGATTGACAAACCTGTCAACCCACAATGCCTCGACTATAGCTATGGCTTGAATGCTATGATACTATCATAAATCTTCTTAAAGAAATCCTGCAAATGCGTGTTTGCTGAAGTTTACTCTAGACAGGTTGGCAAATTGGATCGTGGGCCACTTCTCAGCAAGTTTCTGCGAGTCTGCGACCCATTGATGTTTATTATACGCGCACTTGTTTGTTGTTTCGAGTAAAGACTGTCGAATCAGCCGGTTAAACCAGCTAACCTTCCACACAAGCTTGGGTAGAATTTGCACAATTGGTTATCCTTTCTTCTTCTGCTCTTTCAAGTTTCAAGTGCACTTGGTATATCCTTTATCCACTTCATCACGCCATGGATCAACAATAAAAATTGCAGGAGATCAATAGGGTCGCGAATATATTGTGCAGATTCTTGGATATAGGAATGCCTCTTTTCTCACTGCTCGATAACGCAGTTTATGAAGTACATGCAGTATTGCTAAATCTATACGTTCATCTAAATCAAGACTGAATTGGGTTTGAGTAATTAAGTTTGGTTATATGCACCCGTTCAAAAGGAGAATGATAAGTCATGCTTAACATCTATGCACCTGCAAGACTAAAATCTTCAATGGTCATAAATTGCCTACAAGAAACATGACGTACGCATTAAGTTAGTGAAGATGATCCATAAGCGAACCGAGGAAAACATGGGTCCATGTGGGGGCTTGTTTTGATAATAAGCAGCCAAATGTATGTTGTATAGCATTAACCAAAAGGAATGAGTTGAGTTGTCCTCGGTTCACTCCTGAACTGTCTCCCACACTGAGAATGCACAGCTCAGTTCAAGATCTTGAAAATCTTCAACTAGTCATGCCACAATCCACGCGTGCTTATAACAATGGAAAGATAAAAATTGATCTCCTGTATTGGCATGATTCAAGAACTTCCCTAATTTAATCATGTGATTCAAAGAAGAAGTCATACTTCGCGCGTTGGTGCTGCGTCCCGTTCCTTGGGTCTCCGGTTTACCTTCCCGCCAAAATTCGTCAACAGAGGAGGTGCAAAGGAAGACTGAATCTCGCTCGACAGATCAAGCAAGACTCGCCGGCACTTCGCCGGCCCTTCAGGTGTTGTCCTCGAATTCAGAATCTCTTCTGATCTGCGCTTCCTCGGCGCCGGCGGACACTCAGCAAGCTGGGGTATCTTGCTGTCCGCGGACGTAGGAGTATTGAAACCTGCCTCATCGTCTTCTCTGTCGCCTTCGCCGGCGTTACACGGCACTTCGATCACCAACGATGGCACTTCGATCACGACAGGATCGCACCCATCTGGTTTAGTCTCCTCGGAAGGCGCGAGTTCCGAGGAGCCGGAGGTTCTGGCGGCGGCGTCGGGATCGCCCTCGGGAAGACCAGAAGACACTTCTGAAGTGGACATGCTCATGAATGGAAGGATCTTCTCGAAGTGCGCGAAACAGGGAAAAAGGAAAACAAGAAAGGGACGACGGGGAAAAGAGACGCTATAAGAGAGCGAGAGGACCAAGAAGCGTAAGCGAAGGGACGGGAAGACGCGGTTGACAGAGAATCATCACATCCCCCACATTCTTCCTTCTTTGGACTTTACCCACTTATGAAGCTCGTTGATAATTGAGAGGGATAGCGGTCATAGATACGGGTCCACCATGAGAGGAGGATCCAATGCAGGTATATTAGGGAACTTCCTACCTAAGCTTTTTATACGGATTTCAAGTGTATCTCAATCTTCAGGATTAGGGTTTAGCTACTTTGGAGTTAGGCCATCACTGGATATGGTTGCATAGTGAAATAGTTACGGAAAGGGAATCCTTATATTAGAAGATATAACTAAAAGAATTCTACAAAATCTTTTGTTTGGCGGTAAAACAAAGAAATTTCATGGGAAATCTTACGTAGATTGATGTGAAGGCACTGAAAACTTACCCACTTATGAAGCTCCTTGATAATTGAGAGGGAGAGGGGTCATAGATACGGGTCCACCTTGAGAGTAGGTATATCAAGGAACCTCCTACCTTAGCTTTCATACGGATCTCAAGTGTATCTCAATTTTCGGGTTTGGGGTTTAGCTATTTTGTAGTTTGGCCATCACTAGATATGGTTGCATAGTGAAATAGTTAACGAAAGGGAAAACTTATATTAGGAGATATAACTAAAAGAATTCTACAAAAAATTTTGTTTGGAGGCTAAACAAAGATATCTCATATGATATCTTTGGTAGATTGACGTGAAACTTATGAAGCTCCTTGATAATTGAGAGTGATCATAAATACGGGTCCACCATAAGAGAAGGATCCGATGCAAGTATATAAGGGAACTTCTTAACTAAGCTTTTATACGAATCTCAAGTGTATCTCAATTTTCGGATTTAGGGTTTAGCTATTTTGGAGTTCGGACATCACTAGATATGGTCGCATGGTGAAATAGTTACGAAATGGGAAACCTTATATTAGGAGTTATAACTAAAAGAGTTCTACAAAATCTTCTGCAGGCAGCGAAACAAAGAAGTCACATGTGAAATCTTTTGTAGATTGACGTGAAAGTACTGAAATTTACATTGCACACCTAATCGGGTAATTATTTGTGTAGTGCTGCTTATGTTTGATGTGCGATAGTAGATGTTTATTTCACGTGTTAGTCCTCAAACACTAGTAGTGTGTGCATATAGAAATCGTTTAATCTGGATTCCACTTTTCTCTTGGTTGTTATTTTTCTCGAGCCAAATACGCTATTGAGCCTATTTTTCTCAAGCAAGACTTACTGATACCAATATCACATTCCCGTTGAAACTAAATGCTAAACTTGATGACAATGATGATGAGACTTGAAAGTCGAGATGTGATTCGAACATACATAATGATGATAGATGCAAAGTATTTGTATGTCGAGAACTTCAATTGTAAAGTTCTAATGTTCGATTAGATATGATGATTAAGACAAGAAACGCTTGTCCTAGAGCAATAAGACACACGCACATGTCCCCCTGTCTAAAGTGAATGAAAGCAAAGCTTTCGGGGGACCCAGTAGGGGATTGCTTGGATTTCACACCTTCACAGACACCATGAAGACCTATTTACGACGGAGGACCACAAACTTGCCGGCCCGTGTTTCAGTATGCTTTCGTCTCAGTATCTTCTCACAAATCACTTCTCTCTCCTCGTGATCTTCTTATATTCGTGATCTGCTTTGCACATCAGAATCTATGTCGTGTCATCACTGAATTTAGCTTTATCTCGTGAAGGATTCCCTGATGTTGAACCCAGACAAGGAAAAAAAAGAGGCGGGAAAACTATAGATTTTCCATACACATGGGAAATCGTCGAATGAGATGTTCACCGTTCCGGGTTCATCTAAGACCACGACGCATTTCTGGGACATGGTCTCGTGATTACTTTGGATTTGTCGGCCTAAGCTGAGAAGATCCTAATGTATGAATTTTGAGGTGAAGACAAAAAGAGGTGGAGATGGGAATGAAATGATGAGTTGCCCCCCCTTTTATCACACCTTGATAATGGAACGCATTGGTTGTTAGGAAGAAAGAGTGAGGACACAAACACTCACGCACACAAACGCCAACGGCAAATTGTCTGTGCTGCTGCCTCTTCGTGCTCGATTGAAGAAACTTCATCATTTCGGTCCCCCTCGAATTGGTGGCCGATCATGCCCACTGATTACCAACCGGCAATCATCTCAGCCCCTCGGCGTATGGTTTACTTCATCTCCTTCCCGCTTCTTCCTCTCCCACTCAAGCAAAGCCTCTGCATAGTTCTTACCTGATTACTGGATGTCACCTACTCGACAGAAAGAAGCACGCGATGTTTGCGCAGTGGACATGCTGAATCCCAGTACGTAAAATTCCAAACGAAAGTCGACGCGACATGGATTTTGGGGGCCTTGGACCACGTCCGGTCGAGGCCCGGTGGTCGACCTTCGTTTCTGGCCCAATGGGCCGGACCGACAAATACCTCTGGAGAGGAATATTCCTGGGCGGCGGGCCCATGCTCGAAGGTAGTGCGCCGTGCATCGCCTCCGGTCGTGCTGGTCGGAGCTGGCGTTGACTTCTCTGGCCCATTTTCAAAACCATTTGATTACTTTCTGGTTCTTCTCTTTCATTATTTTAAGCCGAGGAATTGTGCAGACGAGAAGTTTGACGGGTGTTCTCCTGCCTGCCTCACGTGGAACCCTGTTGGCGTTTCCTGAGACGTCCCTCTCTCTTCATCTTCTTCTTAGGATTCAGGAGCTCTCCGCATTTTTATAGATTCCCTTACGTTCGCAGCCATTTTTCTGCACTTGGATCCGCTCAAGCCCGAGTAACAAAGACAGGCGTGCGTGGTCAATGAAGATAGACTTAAAATAACCGAGTGAGAAAGCCTTAGAGTTCACGGCACCATCTGTTTTTCCGTACCGTGGAAAAGCAACGCCCTAAAAGTAGTGACATTTTTAATTATTAAGTTGACCCGATAAGTGACTCGGAGCGATGTTTGACGAGAGCCCTTTGATTGTTTAGCTGTCAATCAATCGGGCGATTTTGCAGTGTAGTTCATTTCAAGCACGTGCTTGATAGCTAAACAAAATAGCGACCTAAGTTGAGTTTCAGACCATTTTGCAGTGTTGATTGGTTTTGACCAGAGAGAAGACGACCGTGGCCTAACTTGTCTCTAACGTTCACGTCTTCGTCGAATTTGCTTTTACCAAAAGGGAGCACCACCAAGTGGTCCTAATTCTGTCCGATTCCAGCAAAAATTGCTCTCCACGTTTGATCAGCGTGCAAGTGCTAAGGAATTTGGTAATTATTTTTTAACCTCGTGTTAGGTAACGCGGTGAATTTTTCAAACTGGTTTAGGTCAAAAGGCGCGGTCGGAGGATCTACGCCGCCTCGGAGAAGCCGCCACAAGTCAACTGGTCCAACCTTCGCCCTCCCTCTCTCTTTCCCCTTCCCTCTACCCTCTTCCTTTCTTTCGTGACTTTACATTATAAAAGCCATTTAAAAATTAGCAGTAAGAGTATTTGTTCAAAGGAAAGTGTTTTTCGGAAATTTATTTTTTGGAATTTCACCCGTTTAATTTGCTTAAAATTACTTTCTGATCAAGGAAAATATTCATGTATAAAAATAAGAAGGTGAAAATACTTTTCAAAATTATTTGTCTTGAGTTTGTTAATATGTTTCTTTTCTCTCCTTCTTTTTTTTATTTTTCTTTTCTTTTTCCTTCTTTCTCCTTCCGTCGGTTGTTAGCCTTTCTTTTTCCAAAATAAAAATAATTTTTAAAATATTAAAATTTTCGATAATTTTAACCATTAGATTTTTTTCACCAAACAACTAAAAATTGTTTCAAATCATTTTAAAATTTTAGTCAAATACCAAAAAACGAAGTCATTTTTCTGAAAAATGACTTAAAAAAAAGTGTTTTTCAAAAATGGTACATTTTCCGTATAAACAAACGCACTTTACATCTTGCAGTTTTCACCCGTTTCTGGTTTTGACTTTAATTAGCTAGCAGCCATTTTATTTTTATTTTTTATCTTTTTTTTTGGTCGAAATTTTTATTTTTTATCTTAAGGGGCTAAATTACTGTGCTAGTGGGTTCAGGTAACCGTGATGTCAGGCTGACGTGTGCAAATGGGAAAGCGCGCCTCATCTTTCAACAGCGAGCGAAGCAGAAAAATGTGGAAAATGAAAAATTTTGAGAAGAATCGACGAATTTGCACGCTTCGTTTTGTTTCGAGAAAAAATTAGTAGTTTAAAAAATGATTGCTTTCATCGCTTATAAAAATTAATAAAATCAAAATATTTTCATCACTCACGATAATTTAACATAAATTATTGTCGATGGCGAAAACATTTTTCATCGAATAGTCATTTCAAGCGATGCTAAAGATTATTTTAAATTACTCCATATCGGTAAGAAGGAATTGGAACCTCACTTCTCCCACGTATTTATTTGTAGTTTAAATTTGGACTCATGAATAATTACTTTGCTCGTCTATGAATTGTAATTGAAAAGGTGGGGATGCTAAATTATACCGGAATCCTTTACTGGATATAGCTCTTGTTTCAGCGGTGAATTGAGATAAATTCTGTATCTCAATTTCTCTTTCTTGCTTTTACTTTCTATTTCCATGTGTTTATATGCCTTATCCTAATAGTTATTTCGTGTCTAATAAAGGAAAAAAGAAAAGGCGTGCCTCAAAATTAATCAAATAAAGAATGTATTCCCCATCCGTGTGGAAGTGAGACTCTCCCCCACCACCTCCTCTTCCGGTCCTCGCCCCGCCGCCCCCGCGTTGAAAGTTCAACATGCGCCTATGCCCCCTAATTAAACAAATAAAAATAATAATTCAAACATCGAAAATTAAAAAAGAAAGGGTTAATATTACTAAAAGCCCCAAAACGATACACTTATAATAAATTTACTTCAAATTATTTTTTTGATCACCAAAAATCTTGCACTGGTACACCTGTGATAATTTTACCCCGACCTAATTTTTTTACAACAAAAAACCCCAAATTGGTATACCTATGATGAATTTACACTCTGTTAATTTCTGTTAAATTTTATTGTCAAATTGCTAAGTTTAATGATGCATGGTAGTTGACAGGTGCACCAATTTGGGGTTTTACTCCTCTGTTCGTGACAATTTTATCAATTTGTGATTTTTTGTGATATTAATCCAATTTAACGGTCACTAATGAAGAGTAAATTTATCATAAATGTACCAGTTTGGGATTTTTAGTGATCAACAAATTAGGTCATGATAAAATTGTCATAAGTATACTAGTTTGAGATTTTTAGTGATAAAAAAAATAGTTCGAGGTAAATTTATCACACGTATATCGGTTTATGATTTTTTGTGGTAAAAAAAATAATTTAGGGTAAAATTGTTATAAATATATTAATTTAGAGTTTTTCGTGGTATTAACTCAGAAAAGAAAAGAGGAAAAAGGAGGAGAAAACATATACATATCTACGTATATGCATACGGAAAAAGGATCTCTGGGCATATTCCTTTCCTCCGAGCTGCATTTTTTCCTTTTCCTGCGGTCCCAACTCCCAAGAACGGGAAAGTATGCCGCCCTCCTCCACCCCTCCCCCGGTTTCCATCAGGTCTCCCCGAAAGTAAAGCTCAAGCCCCGCTCCTCCTCCAGCCTCCTCCTCCCTCCTCCCTCCTCTCGGCGGCTCCTTTCCGCATCAGCCTCGCCCCGAATCTCGCTCCCCCCGCCGCGCATGACCTGCCCGGAGACCGGGCCCCGACGCCGGATTCCGCTGCAGCAATGGAGCTCCTGAGGCCGTTCCACCCCCACCAAGGCCTCGCCGGAGACCCCCTCGGCCGTTTCCCGTCGCCGGAGCGCTACCGCCTCGGGCCGGACCGGTCGGCGGTCGCGGCCAGCTCGTCCGGGATGGCCGGGGGCGGCGAGAGGGTGCACGTGGCGGTCGGCAAGTCGGCGGAGAAGGCGATCGGCTTGATAAAGTGGAGCCTGGAGCGATTCCCCGGCGCCGAGATTTGTATCATCCACGTTCACCAGCCTTCGCCGGTGATTCCGACTCTCTGTAAGTCGTAGCCTCGCCCCCCGCCCCCCCGCGCGCGCGCGCGCAAGCGAATTCCCGCGGTTCCTTGTTAGCTTCGGTTTTCTTCTAGTTTGTGCTGCGTGTTTGATCGCTCACAGGTCCGCAGCGCCGTGTTATTTTTAATTGCGAAAAGGAGATACTCGTAGTACTGTGTCTTTCTAGACATAGGTGTTTCCTCCAGCGAGAGCAATGGTGCTTTAGCTTAGTTTCTCTCTAGGAGTTCAGACTCATCCGATAATTCATGTTTATGAACTTGTTGATTGGCTGACACTGGTCATAGACATCTCTTTTACTGGAGCTTTTAGGACTTCAAGTAGCATTTGATTTGGATGATGATATAAGAATTTATTCTGTGTTGCTGTCGAGGTGAAACCTGAGATCCGATTTTCCCCTGCTTTTCCTCATTTTTCCTGAGGAGCTAACTCGCTCACGATGTAATCCTCGGGGATTGTGTGCAGTGGGAAAATTACCTGCCAGTCAGGCTAGCGTCGAGGTGCTTTCTGCCTATAGAAGGGAGGAAAAGGAGCAGACAAGGAAACTCTTGCGACATTACTTGACCTTCTGCTCTGCTTCTAAGGTATAGGTATGCCGATCGCTGTTGCGCTGTGCAACTGCCAAATCTTCTTCTTGATTATGTTAAGCTTTATCATACGGAATGATGAATGTCCTGGAATATATGTTAATTCGGAAGCGATTTGTCCGCTTGTCTACTTACTGGATTGTAGAGCTTTCGCCCGTGTACGGTTTTTCCTTCTTTAAATTGTAAAAGTGTCGCAACTACGCTCTTTTATTGGTGGGTGCTAACACGTAATCCTCTTGACCAATTTGTTGGCTGCCCTATATTTTTTCGACTTAAGCGATTGACATCCATTTAATTTTAGCGATCTAGTTAAATGGCCATGCCTCCTGACCAGCACCACACCCCTGGCAGGAACTCATGGTTCTTGTTGCCATGCCTTCTAGATTGTTATCTGTGTAGTTGTGATCTTGCGAGCTTTCTTTTGGAGATCATTCTTATTGATAAATCTAAGTCCTAGCGACAGCAAATGATTTTTCTGGTCACAATCCAAGTTCACATTTCCTCATTTGATTGGGTTTGCCTGATTTCAGTATATGAGGGTATTTCCTTTATTGCTGATTTCCCTGGAGTAATCTTTTGGACTTGTAGATTTGGAGAAGCTAGAAAGTTTTGTTTTTTTTTCCTTTTGGTCGTGGAGAAGCTAGAAAGTTAAATGGCATCTTTATGCTTATCAATGGTGCGTTTAATTGCTTGATGGGATATTTCAGCTTCAGCCATCTGTGATACGTTCTCCTTATGTAAATCTAGCAAAACATCCAGTCTGAACATGAGGTATCTGAGAGCCTTAAGAAATATGGAGCTTTACAATTTAACTGAAAATTGATTTCTTCTCTCTGGAAAAAATTGCATGAACTTCTTTTAGCACCCTAAATTGCATGGAGTCATTAGAAATTCGTTTGAGGGGGGCGAAATAGATGGTAGCGCCATCCAAGGTTAGGTTTTATGTAGGTGTGGTAGATCTCCTCTTCACCTTATTGGAGGAAAAACGTCAATCTGCTCACAGGCTATTCATGATTTGTTGTTTGTGAGCTAATTGAACTTTCTTGAGTCAGAAATATAGTTCCAGTATTTAAATTATCCAAATTAATCAAGCTTTCTTTTTCTTACGAGTAGAAGATTCTTTTGCAATTTCAAAACCCAACTAGTTGATTAGATTGAGTTTTCAACTTGAATGGCTGGCCCTCTGCCCCACACTTGAAACGGTAGAATGAAAGAGAAATCCTCTGTTCCTCGTCTTCAAAATTTTTGAGTTGTTTAATTTAAAAATGTGGCCTCCATTTTGTGGCCTAAGTATATTTGGAGTTAATGGTATTCTTTTTGGAGTGACGTGACAATCTTTGATGATTCCTCCTATGTAGGTGTAGACCTGTTTCGGATGATTGTTGAAGTAGGTGTTAATTGTCTACATAAATGACATGAGTGTTCCATTTTCTTTTACTAAACTAATGTAAGTTATCATGTCCTTTTTAGTTGAAAGCCAGTGTTCTCAGCATTGAAGCAGAGCAGGTCCAAAAGGGCATTGTTGAGATGGTTGTCAAATATGGCATTAGGAGGCTTGTTATGGGGGCTTTACCTGAAAAGTAAGTGGTCCCTTCACTCACATTATTGTCCATGAAAGCAAATTGAGTTGTTACTTCATGTTTAGGTGATATGACCGAAGAGGTTATGGAGTTTTTCCAGTCGTATCGTTCTCAAATCTTTTGCTGGACAACCATGCTTAGTTTCCATATGAACCAAAGTGACGCAAAGTCTTTCAGAAGAGTGATGCGTAGCATGTTGTGCACATTGTTACTTGGATTGGTTGGTTGTTCCTCTAGACAAGGATCATCAATAGCGAGAAACATGGCTCAGATGCATGTTTTTAGAACCATATTTTCCTGGTTAACTCTCAAAAGATGGTGTTGACCCTAATTGACATGCATTGTATGACGTGCTTTCTCCTGTGAGTCGAAAACGTGACTACTTGATGTGTCCTTATCTTGATATAGAAAACTGTGCCGATTGTTTATCCTAATCTCCTACCTCCTACATTGTCTTCATGCAGTTGTATGAAGGTTAAAAAGAGCTCCAGCAAAGCGAATTATGCTGCAAAAAATGCACCCGCTTTCTGCGAGATATCATTTGTCAACAAGGGTAAACACATATGGACTAGAGATGCCTTTGAAGAGCCCATCCCCTTGGACTCATTAAGTCAACCACAAACATCTGCAGGAGTAATAAGTCGTGAACCATTGCAAGAAAGTTTGAGACTGTCAGTATCGGCGATCCCAGAAAGTCCTCGGTCCACATCTAGTTCGAGCGGGAGTTGCAGCAAAGTTACAGACTGGCTTCAAAAGGAATCAGTTTCTCCACAAGTGGCTTTAACTGGTTCTCCCAACAGATATCTTCCCCAACATACTGGCAGTTTGTTTAGTCCCACAAGTACTAGCAGTTGCTCCGGACGTACCTATTCTGAAAGAGGGGTTTCTTTAGATTCTGACATGGTCAATGAAGAGATATTGCATAATCATTTTACTGAATCATGGATACAAGTTGAGGCAATGAAGAAGAAAGCACTTCAGGAGTTAATGAAGCGCAAAAAGTTGGAAGCAGAAGCTATCAAAGTGATCAGCAAGGTGCTTATAACCTTCCTGACAATCTTTTTTTTTTTTGGCCCCCTAATTAGCTGTCAACTTTCATTTTCTCTGCTTTGATTATCATTAAGGATAACTATTTGGGGATTATCTGGCTTGATTCAAGTCCAAAACATCATCCTTTTTGTGAATGGGGAAGCAGTGAAAGGAAAATGGAATAATTTCTGATATAAATTTGTATATTTGTGCAGATAAACATGCGGTGTTAAAAGTTTTTGGTTTTTCCTCAGACAATTTTGTTCTATGAATGTTTTCACAAACACGTGGCCAGTAATTTTGGTCTTCATTTGTTTGGTGGTATTAGCATGCATAAAACAACTTACTCTGCTTATTGTATGCTGTATCTGATTTATCACATGAAGAGATGATGAGAAAAAATTCGGCCTGTTTTATTTAGGTGAAAGTAATTGAGTCTGCATATGCACATGAAGCTAAACTTAGAAATGAAGCTGAGGATGCATTAGGAATTGCAGTGCAGAAGCAAGAGAAGCTCTTGGAAGAAAGAGAAGAGATAGTTAGAAAGCTACAGAAGACTATGAGAAATGTTGCTCTTCTGGACAGTCGTGCTCAAGAAGCTAGCTGTAGGCGAGATGAAGCAGCTGGAGAGTTACATGTCATTGAAGCATCTATTGCCACCCTTAGGCAGGAAAAGCAGCAGATTCAGAGACACAAAGCGGAAGCTGTTAGTTGGCTTGAACGGTGGAAAGGGCATCGTAGAGCTGGAGCTGCGAGGTGTATTGAGTTTAATGGTGGTCTTAATGAAGATATGCCTGGTTTTGCTGAGTTTTCATTATCAGAAGTCCAATCTGCAACATGTGAGTTCTCTGAAAGTTTCAAAATTGGGCAGAGTGGACATGGTTGTGTATACAAGGGGGAAATGCTGGGTAGAACTGTTGCAATAAAAAAGCTGTATCCTCAGAACATGCAAGGGCAATTTGAGTTTCAACGAGAGGTAGGCATCTCTCTCTCTCTCTCTCTCTCTCTCTCTCTCTCTCTCTCTCTATGCGTGCATGTTCTTGTGCATTTGCACACACATAAGCACTCTACTGTTGCGATATCTATGGTAATGAGATATTCACATGTTTTAATTCTGCTGCCTTTTCTTTTTAAGTTTCCCCATCAGTTTATGCATTCTGATCACCTATCATAGTAGCTGTTGTTTCCTTCTTTGAAGTGCTTAATTGTTTATGTTTAGTACGGGAGTTCTTTTTACTAGCTAATCCAAAATTTCAACTGTATCTCTGATCATGTAGTCTTAATTACTATTCTCATTGAAACTCAAAAGTGTCCACTTCCTTTCAATTAATAAACCTCAATTTCTTGGTAACATTCTCAACTATGCCTGGATCCGTAATTATAGGTTTTTGTGCTTGATAAAACATTGCAACACTTCAAGCATTGTCTTTGCTTAATTATATGGAGTGCTCTAGTGTTTCAATTATTCTCAGAAGTCTCTGGCAATTTCAGTTACCTAGACACTTTTACAGCTTTACTTTATGCAATGAACGAATTCTTTATCTTCTTTTATTTTGGGAGAGGGGGCACAGGGGGATGGGTTGGGGGTGAGGGCGATGATATTAATCCGACTGTTATACCAAGCCTTTGGCACTTTTGGGGCATCCTTATGTACTCTCTGTCCTATCCTTTTTTTAATGCTCTTTAAAATGCTAACTTCACTTCTAAAGCTGTATGCATTCTTGGAGTGTTCATCACACTTATTTGTCTCGTCTACCTTATCCATAGCTATACTGACTTAGGATATGCTTTGGTGTCTTTACTGGATTCATAACAGCCTTGTGTCGTGTACCAGTTTACTCAAGTTTTGTTTGGATGATACAGGTTCAAGTTCTTAGTAAACTACAACATCCACGTCTGGTTACCTTGCTTGGTGCATGCCCAGAAGCCTGGTCTCTTGTATATGAGTACCTCCCTAACGGAAGCCTCCAAGATTGCCTTTTCCGGAAAGGCAACAATTCCCCCTTAATGTGGGATGCTCGAGTTCGAATCATTGCTGAGATCTCGAGTGCTCTTTGCTTCTTGCACTCTTCTAAACCTGAAAGGATTGTTCACGGTGATCTGAAACCTGAAAACATCCTTCTTGATTCTGATCTTAGCTGCAAGATATGTGATTTCAGGATTTCTAGGCTTATAGCAGAGGACACTCTTCGCAGCCCAAGTTTCCGTCGAATCACAGAGCCAAAGCGTGCTTTTCCTTATACAGATCCAGAGTTCTACAGGGATGGAAACTTAACGCCCAAATCTGATGCTTACTCTTTTGGTCTGATCATCCTACAGTTACTCACCGGTAGACCACCTACTGGGTTAGTCAGTGAGGTGCGTAAAGCAGTATCGTTCAACAAATTGGAGTTGGTTTTAGATCAATCAGCTGGACAATGGCCGTCATTTGTGGCACAGCGATTAGTGGACCTGGGTCTTCAATGCTGTGATTCTAATGGTAGGAATCGGCCCAAATTAACACCTACGTTTGTGAGGGAATTGGAGCAGCTGCATACCTCTGAAGAGCGACCAGTGCCCTCATTTTTCTTATGCCCCATCCTTCAGGTCAGTTATACTTTTCGGTGAATTGCTAAGTTTGTACCCAAGTCTTGTCAGACCATTCTCTTAAGATTTTGTCTTGTTTTTTGTTTAGGAGATCTGGGTTAAGTTCACCATGGACCCATCCTTAGCATTTCTGTTTCCCATTTTTAGGGACCCATGTTGTTTTGGGCTTCAGGAATGGCATAGTTGAGCATATCTAGACACTAAGCAGTTTTAACTTTGTATTGACGTCACCATTTGCCTGAGCCTAATTTTTAATGGCATGATTTTCGTTTGAGAATCTCAAATTGAGATATTAACCTAGCATGTTTATTTTCTTTAGCAGAGCTTTGTTGTTCCCCACTGAAAAGTGTGAGCTTGAGACGTGCTAGTTGATCACGATCCTTTGCATGTCTTTCAGTGTGGCTGACCTGTTCAATGGTTGCCTCCAGGAAATAATGCATGACCCTCAGATTGCGGCGGATGGTTTCACTTATGAAGGAGAAGCTTTGCGTGAATGGTGGGAGAGCGGCCACGATACGTCGCCAATGACCAACTTGAAGCTTAGTCATTTGCATCTTACTCCCAACCACACATTGCGGTCAGCAATTCAAGACTGGCTCTGCAAGCCATGAGATTTGATTAGATTTTACGTATGTTTGTATGTATTCTGTAATTATATAGATGACTGTATGTATTGAGCCTGAAGGGTCTTTGCCTTGCAGGCATATAATATTAGTTGCAATTCATTATTCCATGCACTCTCTATGCCAGATAATGAAGCGTCACTTTTTTTTCGCGTGAATTAACTAGGAAAATGAACATCCGGTAAATATGCACCAACTATTGCAGTCTTCATTGATAACTGGGTCGAGTTGATCTTAGATACATCTCCCGACGAACACTGACGTGAAGCCTGGTGGAAAGTATTTTTAGTAATAAGGGTGGAATTGTAATTCATGTCTTAATAGAGTTAGGCCCATGCGTGTATATAGATATTTACATGGTATCAGAGCTATTAAAAAAAACTTACTCGGAAGACCACCGTTCCGGTGACCCTAATTTCTACTATTCCGGTATCCAACCACCCGAGTCGCTCCTAGACACGTCACCCAGCATTGCTCCCAAACACGTCACCCAGTCGAGTCACTCCCAGCCACATCGCCCAGCCACGTCACCCCCAACCTCACGTCGCCAATCCGCGGCGCCAACATTCTCAAGACCGCGTCGCCCTAGCTGCGTCTTCCAAGTCGTCAGTCCACCGTACAAATATGACTGCTGGACACACTTTGACTTTACTTTCACTTTGTTGAAGTCTCGATTTTTGCCTAACTTCGCAGCCACGTTGAATGATATAAGGGGAGAATGTTTTGTAATGTTTCTCATTTGAAGGCTGATTCTAGTTATTTCTCAGTGGGAGTTGATTTTGGGGGTACTTTGGTATTAATTATTACGATTTGCTATCAGTTGCATTTTGGAGGAGAAAGATGGAATCATATGTTCTAGGGTTGTGTATTGTGTCCATGATTTTACGAAGTCTCGGTGAACTACTATGATAAGTGGTGATTGGATTGAGCCCAATTCTTCTTCTTTTTTGTAAAAATTACCGTGTAGTTGATTGGATTACTGGAGTTACGTGTTGATTGCTGTTAAATATATTTCCTTTGGGCTCGATCACATTCTTTGTTCACTGATGGCAAACACCGGATTGACTTCCGGATCTCCTTTTAGTCACTTTCAATTAACTTTTGTTAAGTTGGATGGAGCTAATTATCCATCCCGATCTAAAGCGGTTGAGGTCTATTTTACTGCAACCAAGCAACTTGACTATTTTACATCTACGGTACTCTCTTACAAGAATAAAACTGCTGATTGGATTATGGGATATGAAATGATCATGACTCTTTTATAAAATAGCATGGACACTAAGGTTCCTCACTTTTTTTAGTGTGCCTCTTCTAAGGCAGTCCGGGAGAAATGTGCACTGCTTCATTCTGGGAAGAACAATATGATGGGTATGTGACACATAGGAAGCATTATTTGATATTCAATACGGAGATCAATCTTTATCCAATTATTATGTTCGATTCACAACCCTTTGCTGGCGATTGGATATTTTTCTTCTTACCTGGGATGATCCAGCTGTATTAGCCAAACGCCAAGAGGATCCAAGGGTGATATTATACCTCAAGTCATTGGGCTTGAATTTTCATCTTTTCGTCAACATATCACATCTCAGAGCTCTCTTAGTACAATAGATGAAGTCTTATGTCAGGCTCTCCGTTCTACAATTACTAAGAAGATTTCATCCACACCAAACTTTGGAGATGAGTGCTATGATTTCTCATGATCCGAGGGGACATAGAGGTCAGGATCGCGATTACCCAGGACGTGGGCATGGTTTTGTTCATAGTGGAGGCTATGATGGAGAGGTACTCATGGTGTCCTTAGTTCTAGAAATGGTTGTAGCTCATGTAATTGCAATCATTGTCAAAGAGCCGGACATACATAAGTTTATTGCTATACTCTTCACCTGGAGCTTAGACCAAACTGCCTATGTAGGAGTTGAGAATTCTCTTGTTCCTCCCTCACCGGTTCCACCAAGTTCAACTACTGTGCAAAATACATGCAATTCAATTACATTGACATGTATTGAGTAGGATACATTAATTCGTTCTCAACAGATGACGAGATCTTTAGTTCCTGCTGCTACCTTGGCACAAACCTTCAAAGGTAGTTCATCTTGTTTGTTTTCTGCAATGTCTGACTCCTGGGTTATAGACTTTGGAGCTTCTAATCACATGACTGTTAACTCTAACATATTGTCTTCATTTCATTCTAGTTCTCCATCATTGTCAAACTCAGTCACATTAGCAAATGGCTCACAATCTCAGGTTACTGGTACAGGAGTTGCTCATTTGAGTCCCTTTCTTTCTTTGTCATTTGTCCATCCTCTATCACAATCTCCTTATAATTTAATTTATGTTAGCTCGTTAACTAAAGAATTGAATTGTTTTGTAACATTTTCCTCTTCTAGTTGTGTCTTTTGGGATTTGAGGATTGAATAGATGATTGGTGGGAGACATGAATTAAATGGTCTATCTTGACAAGAAGGTGTTAATAGCCGTAGCTGCGAAGCGTACATCCACCAATATTGTGACGCCCCAGAACATCACACAAGACATGTATATTTTTCAATTATTACTTATAATTATTAAAGCATGCGAAAGCATATTAAAGCATTCACAAAATTCCCATACAAGTTTAATAAAATACGTATACATCTTTTTATATACATTAACACCAGTTTTACCATACAACATTCAAACAAAAACAAAATACATAATTCTTGGGAAGGGTTAGGGATACCTAACTTCAACATTATACTCATATGCCCAAAAGCCTACTTGTACATTGTTGGACTATCAACTAAGGGTCAACAGCTTCACCCAATGACGAGCCATCATCGCCAAAACTCGGAGGACCATCAAAGTCTCTAAGTGATCCAACCAGGTCGCCTTCGATGAGTAACCCCACGTCGACCCATATAATAGAAGGACACTTAGCATAAATTACTTGTGATCTAGGTATTAGGGGTGAGCGGTTCCCGATCCGATCCGGTCCTATCCAAGAATCAGAACTAGACCAGGAGGACCGATTCCCAGTTTCTAGGACCGAGGACCAGACCGGTTAATCCTGGGACAGTGGACCGAACCGGACCCGATCCGGGTCCGATTCGGTTCGAATGGAATCAATCGCTTATTCATTTATTAACCAAGGATATGAAATAATAACCTACTGCAATATGACAAAAGTATTAATTATAGTGTTGTGGCAAAATCTAAGCTTGTTTCTTAATAAAATGTCTCAGTTAGAGTCTCAAAGGTGAGGGCGAAAGCGAATTGGGGAGAGTCTCAGTGATTAGGGTTTCTATATTTTAATCTTAGAGCATTGGACTATCTTTTCTTTATGGGAAACAATAGGGACATTTGTTGTAGAGGTAAATTGGTAAAATGCTTTCTATTTTTTTCATAAATTTTTAAAAAATAAATATATATATTTTCTGAGAAAAATAAATAAATATATATTTATCAGTCCAATCTGGTCTGATCAGTCTAGGTCCCACCCTAGAACCGGAAACCGGTCCACCCAGAAACCGGTTCTATTTTTAGGAACTGGGAACCGGACCGATACTCTTGGGAATCAGAACAAACCGATCGATCCGATCCGGTCTCGGTTCGGGCGGTCTATCATGCTCATCCCTACCAGGTATAATTATATCTTCATAACTATAATCGAAAAACATGAGAGCTCTAAAATGTGGCAGCAATGAAGTATCCATCTTATATATCTGAAAAATAAGGAGTGAGCCGATGCCTAGTAATTAAAATCTCTAAGTTTAAGATAAAAGATTCACTCACCACTCAACCTGGTACCAACAATAATTGTGAGTTTAAGGTAGTACAAAATAATCATGCATGATGAATACATGAATAAAGGTACTATCCTTCCAATCATGAAATGTCGATAGAACAACAATATGTTGCATAAAATCAATCACTCATATGCAAGTGAATGGTATATTATATATCACAAATATTACATAACATCTCATCGATTTCAGATATGAGTTTATATTTGTTACTAGCCAAGACTATCTCGATTTACGAGGCATCTCGACTAACGATGCATCGCTACCACCAACTCATGGGGAATGGAAACAAACATACCCATTTGCCATGCCTCTTAGCCTATTCATCACGAGTGTCTTCTACATTAGCAAGGATAAATATACTACCGTACATCCGCATGATGTTGGCTATTTTTTAGCATCATACCATGGCTACACGAGCCATGTCATCTCAACCTTGTAGAGGACCGTCTTATACGGTAAAACATTTGGCTAACTCCAAAGTCACATATACATACTCGTATAAGGGAATTCGCTTGGTGGTGAATAGGCCATGGCAAAGGTCTTAATTATATAGCATCAAAGATATACACAATAAATTACATCACAATAAAGGCCACATATTTATGTAATTACAAATGCAAATAACTACACATTAATCTCTTGGCATTTCACATAATATATAAGACAATTGATTAATTACACACCTTTTAACATAAAAACTTACTTTTTCTTTACACCAAGCCAATATCATTTAGAAGAGAACTTTCGCAAGTTCTATAACATTAAACACTACTACTCCATGACTGACTAACTCAGCTCATTTTCATTTTTTTAACCACCCTTGATTAAGTTCACTTTTACCACATATAATGGAGATTATTTCTATAATTCCAAATTCTTAGAATTAGAATATTATCCTAGTAAAATTTCTCATTTTATAATTTTACCCCTAATTTTCGATTTTTATTCCACCAAGCCATAATAATTAAATTAAAAACTAAATGCTATTAATATGCTATTTAAAAAATACAAAAATTTTATTTACACTATAGACACCACATATTTTACAAAATTTTCAAAACTGCCCACTTTTAATTAATTATTACAAATTGCTCCAATTTTGCATAGTTAAACGTGTCCTAATTAAGCAATTATTTCTAAAAAATAACTTAACCACCTATCAAAATGAGGTTCCACATTCTGTGAACAGTCCCCAGAACTTCCAGTTTTTACAGATTCGCCCCTCAACTTGGTGAAATTACAAATTTACCCCTAAAGCTTATAAACTCATTTTTTTCAACTGATTTGATTTCCTGTAATTAATATTACTTAATAACCCCCTAATTAACACTAAAAATAATAAAATAACACCGTTCACAGCCCCTCTTCATTTCTGTAAATTCGAAATTATCCCTTACCTTGACAAGAAAAATTACTAAAACACCCTTTTTATGCCTAATTTTACCATTTTCACACTTTTCCTAGTCAAAATGCAACAAAACCTTTTAGTAATCTCTCAAGGACCACCCAAGCATGTGAAAAGTTTTTTACTTCAAGCTCAACAATCACCATAGCACATACAACTATTGAAGCTTGCTCACATATAGAATAAGATTCAAATTAAATAACAAACAATCAATCAACCAAGATCAAGATCAAGATTACTAAATAAATTATTCTAGCTTAGTCCTTAGAGTTTTTACTTACCCAAAGTGAAATCATCAACAAAGCAAGCCTCTCACCACCTTGAAATCAAAATAGATACTAAAAAAAATTAACAAGTCTTATTCTTTAGAAAACAACAAAGCTTATCTGATAAAGAAAAAGGAAAAGGAAGTCTATCAATATACCTTATCAAGAAACTAGATTTAAAGTGAGCTTAAACTTTGATTTTTTTTTGTTGAAAGAGAGTGGAAAAAAGAAAAATTTGCAACTTAAAGAAGTGGAAGGAAGTTTCACGCCCAAGAAGAAGAAGAGATGCTTTTTAGCCTCTTGTCTTCCAAAATTTTGCCACAATGAA
This sequence comes from Syzygium aqueum, assembly GCA_031216185.1. Lineage (NCBI taxonomy): Eukaryota > Viridiplantae > Streptophyta > Magnoliopsida > Myrtales > Myrtaceae > Syzygium > Syzygium aqueum. The sequence goes on from CM062232.1 coordinate 41,745,825, forward strand.
GAGTATTTTGGGGTAACATTAAATGGTTTGGGTTAAAAACAATAATACCAAATAACTAGAGTTACATTTAGATAATAAGTTACTAGAGTTAAAAAATGTAATATGTCATGCAGGAGGTCACAGGCTTAGGTTCAATGCATTTCAATTAAGGCATGTGGCAAAGATAAGGTGAGAGTTAGGACATTTGTCCAAGCTAATATAGTGACAAATTGCATGGTTTAATTGAAAAGAGGGAGATATTAGGTTATTTTGGGTAGATATCATACATTGCAGTAAATAAACAAAAAAATCGATATTCATTTGAAATGCCAGTAAATTAGAAAATTATTTTGAAACCGTTAAAATCATTAATAAAAAGTATAGAATAAAAGTGACACCTTAACTCAATAAAATTTGATGTTTGAAAATCATTTGATACGTATTTTGGAGCGTATTGGTTCTCGTTGATAATTACTAAACTAATTTTATTACCTTAATAACTCTCACTACTTAATATCTTAAATATCATAAACTACGAAGAAAATTTTGGATGTCACAAATATATACCGGATGCATTGTCGTGCTGGTCACCCGCCGGCGAGCATACTTTGGCGTCTATTTCTTGAGTTTGAGTCTATGAGTTCTTTTCAATGCAAAACTTGTCGGTTTGGTAAATATTATAGAGTCTCTTTTCCTTCCTACATCTAGAGCCGTGTATCTAGTCCATTTGAGCTTGTTCACTCAGATGTTTAGGGTTCGTGTCGTGCGTCTGATGTCTCTGGATTCAGATATTTTGTTACATTCGTGGATTTTTCCTGAATAACTTGGTTATTCTTAATAAAAGACCGTATGTAAATTTTCATTTCTTTCAATTATTCTATTGTGAAGTGTTGAATCAATATAATATTTTTGTCAAATATTTACGATCTAGATAATGCTAGAGAATATCTTGTTGCAACTTTTGGTTTCCAACCATTTCTTGGTTCCTTATGGTATTATTCATTAGAATGGAGTCGTTGAACGTAAAAATCGGCATCTCCTTGATGTTGTCCATTGCCTCATGTTTCACATGTATCTACCTAAAATCTTTTGGGGTCATGTTGTTCTTATAGCATGTTATTTAGTTAATACGCCTCCAACTTCTATTCTTTAGGGGGAGACACCGTTCTCTACTTAACATCCAAATCGTCATCTCTTTTCTTTACCTCTTCGGGTCTTTGGGTATGCCTGTTTTGTACATTGTCTTACCGTAGGTCTTGATAAAATGGATCCTTGTGCTGAAATGGGATACTCTCGGACTCATAAGGGATACGAATGTTACAATTTTACTTGTCATTGTATGTTCGTGTCTGCGAATGTGACCTTCTTTGAAGACCAGCCATATTTTACTTCTTTGGTGGTTCCCAGGGCGTCTGGTGACGGTAAGGGTTGTGTCATACCAACGATTCCACCTCCTTCAGCTTCTTTAGCTACATCCACAGGATTTCAATTTGCTGACCACACCTATCATTGATGCGGTACAGTCTCTACTATAACAGTGCAGTCTTTACCAGGACCCGATTCATCTATTCCCCCATCAGTTACAATGCCAGCCTCTGATCTTGATCCCAATCCATCCATTGCTTTTCGGAAAGGTACAAACTCTTGTGATGGTCGTCCTGTTGATCGTTATGCTGCTTAACTTGGTCTTTTTGTTTGTGTTTGCACGCGTCATCCTATTTCTAATTTTCCATCCTATGATCGTTTGTCTCCTAACTTTTTTTGCCTTTGTCTCGTTGTTGTCCTTTGTTTCTATGACTAACAGTGTTGCTGAAACTCTTGCTCATCCGAGATGGCATCATGTCATGGAAGATGAAATACATGCACTAATTGAGAACTGAACTTGGCAACTTACTTCTTTACCAACCGGTAAGAAACCTGTTCATTGTCATTAGGTTTTTACTGTTAAGGTTAATCTGGATGTCACTCTTGACCGTTAAAGGCATGGTTGGTTGTAGAGGGGTATACTTAGACTTATGATGTTGAATATCATTACACTTTCTCTTGGGTGGCCAAAATTTCATCTGTTTGTGTATTTATTAGGTTGGTTGTGCGATTTGGCTAGCTACTTCATTAGTTAAATTTGAAAAATGCTTTTTTATATGGTGATCTGGTCGAGGAGGTCTACATGGAGTAACCACCTAGATTTATTACTCAGTGGAGAATATGGTATGTCATTTGCACATTGCTTTTTATGAACTTAAACAATCTTCTCGTGCTTGGTTTGGCAAATTTAGTAATGCAATTCTCAAATTTGGATTAAATTGGTGTAAGGTAAATCACTCAGTTTTCAACTTTGTCTCTCAGCTGATTGTATCCTTCTAGTCGTATATGCGGATGATATCATCAGTACAGGCAGTGATTCAGACGGTATTAAGAAACTTAAGCAATTTATGCATATAGAATTCAGTACTATAGATCTTGGACATCTTCGATATTTTCTTGGTATTAAAGTAGCCTACTCATATGTCAGTATTAGTTTATCACAACGGAAGTATCTACTTAACATTCTTGGTGAGGTTGGATTCATCGGAGCAAAACCAGTCGATACCTTTATGGAGCCCAACGCAAAACTTGATGCAGAACATTGAGATTACTACATGATCCAGCGAAGCATCAGAGATTAGTTGGTAAATTAAACTATCTTACTGTCACAAGATCGGATATATCTTTTGCCATCGGTATAGTAAGCCAGTTCATAAGTTCTCCCTGTACTACTCATTGGGATGTTGTGCTTCGAATCGTCAAATACTTGAAGGGAACACTAGGCAAATGACTATTGTTTAAGAACTATGTTATATAAATACTACAGGCTTCTTTGATGCCGATTAGGCTGGATGTCCTATTGATAGGAGATCTACTTCAGGTTATTGTGCATTTCGTGGAGGTAATTTAGTTGCGTGGAAGAGCAAGAAACGACATGTAGTTTCCCAATCAAGCGTTGAAGCTAAATATCGAGCTATGGCACATGTAACAGGTGAATTGCCATGATTGAGGATGTTCCTATTAGAGATTGGAATGTCATCGTCAAATCTATCGGTTTTATATAGTGATAGTCAATCTGCTATTCATATTACATGTAATCTTGTCTTCCATAAGCAAATTAAGCACATTAAGGTTGATTGTCATTTTGTATGAGAAAAGGTTCGTAGATAGGAGATTATTTGTGACACCCTGGATTTAACTCATTCGACGTATTGTCCACTTTAACCTGTCCCATACCGATCCTCACGATTTTGTCCTTTGGCGTACAAGCAAGCACTTTCCTAAGAGATCGCCCATCCTGGTAGTGAGCTAGCTCGGGCTCGCTTAACTTTGGAGTTCCAAAGCAAAGCTTGCCATTACATTAAAAAGCGCCTCCGTGAGTTAATTTCAGTTTTTACATATATATTTCAAGATCGCTCTCCCCATGTTCGATGCACAGTTCGGTTCATTCCTACCCTCTTCACCATCCTAGAAGCTTGCTAGGAGCTGCTCTTTGTCCAGACCCTTTGGCCTCGGCAATCACTCCCCGCTCTCGTTGTACCGGGTCGTTACATTATTCTTCAAAACATAAAGACAAAGGATCAACTCGCAAACATTTTTCCCTAAATATTTATGGGGGAGTAGAGTGAGTTTCTTATGTAACAAGTTGGGATTATTTGATATTTACATCTCAACTTGAAGGGGAGTATTGAAAAGTATTGTTAATAATAAGGGTAGAATAGTAATTCACATCTTAGTAGGGGTTAAGCATATGTGTGTGTATAACCCTATTATGATTAAATGATGGAATATGATTATCTCTTCAACAAAGCATAAGGATATTCACAAGCTAAAGAAGAGATTTCATCAGAGATGCTGTTGAAGTCATAGCAACTGGTTTTCTTACATTATCGAAAGCAGAACAAGCTTACACTAGCGGTGACATCGAGCGAATGCTCCAGATGACAAGAAATGCATAACCTTTACCCACTTCATTTAGCGACACTACAGGTACGAAACTGCGACGCCTATTTCCTCAAAATCTCAGTAGTTTCCCCTGCCCAGTTCAGTTTCTCACGGGAATAAAAGGGAGTCTGAGCACTCGAGGTCGGCGTAATTGAAAGGGTGATCACCCTCTGCATCAACCGCACTGTTGAAGTAATCACCCTTACCATCCAGAAGTGGTCTAGACTCCCTACTGCAGTTCCATTTGTGTCTCTGCAACGCATTCGCTTCCTTGCTTGGTTCCATGTTCTCTTCGAAACTTATCCCGGATCGGTAAATCTCGAGCGAAGCATCATCACCGCTCGAACTCTCCGTTACTTTGGCCGAACCGGGAAATACTCTTGCTTTGTCGGCGTGTTGCTCTGAAGCTCCGGCATTCTTTGTCAGCTCTCCCTCTGGGGCTTCGTTCTCCTGGTTTTCAGGCTGAGAATTGCATCTTCCATAGGGTTTCAACGAAAAATCTTCTAGGATGCTCTGCGTCGAGCAAGCCCGCTGGCAGAAACTTCCGAATCCTTGGATCCCCCGGGTCAGTTTCCGGGCTCGCTCCCTCTCCTCCTTGAGAAGAATCCCTTTCTCTAGGAGCTTCAGTATTCTCTCTGATTTCTTTCGGACTGCTAGACCCCAGTTGAATCTGCACATTCAAGGAAACAGCTTATGGCATATGCCATCAAAAGAAGAAAAGAGCACATCTCGGAATAAAACAACAGAAAAAAAACCAAATTCAACTCAATCCGCATCTCAGATATTAAGAACCCCATCCTAAAAAAAAGCCTAATTCGCGATTTTATTATGCTTTACCGTAAGCTTCCCGTGTATTTTCTAGTTCTCATTGCATGTTCTGAGCCTGCCAAACTGTCATTTTTTCCTTTTGGTTCACATCGGAGAGTCAAAGGTAGATGCACTAAATGGAAAACGCACCCCTTCTCATCAATATATTGGAAGCTCCCGGCCTGCGCGATGATGTCTTTATCACTCTGAAACTCCTCTGCCACGCTCTCTGGTCCATGGGTCAATAAGTGCTCGAGCACAATCAGAGAGTTATAGGAGATCCTCCAGTTCTTTTTGTCAGATCTGGACAAGCTGAATCATAACCCGAGTTTCGCACGAGCGAAAAGTCAATTCGTAATTCTCGTTAACGGGGAGGATCTAAAGATCTTTTGCACGGGACAAAGAACTTGGAAAGAGAGGAAAAAAGGCAAACCTGTCGTGCAATATATCCACGATCCTCCAGTAATCGTCAACTTCAAAAGCTGCCTTCGAGATTCTACCCAGCGTCCGTGTGTCCAGCGAACCCCATGAATTTCCATTGATAGCGTCCTCGGTCAACCTTCGAAAATCAAAATCCAACAATAGCAGAAATAAGGGGAGATCAAGCTCCGAAAAAGGGTCCGCAAAGCACCCAAAAATGGGGAAAACAAGAGGAAAGAAACTCACAGCTGAGCCGGAGTGACATCCGTGAGGACCAATCTGGCAGTCTTGATCTTCTCCTTCAAAAAGAAGGAAGCTTGCTTCTTGAACTCGTGGAACAAAGGGTTGCCCATGTTTGCATTGCTTCTGCTCAAGATCGACATTGCTCTTGGGATCGAAGAAGACGAGGGACTAGAGAATTTTCAGATCAGACTTTGGAAGACGGAGTCAGTACCTAACGCAAAGTGAAAAGGCACAACCAATCCAGTGACATCAACGTAGCAATTGTCAACTACGAGAGAGACACAAAGTGGTGATTTTTTTGGAAGGGTGTCCTCGGATGATGAGATCAAATGTTGGAATCACAATTGAGAAAAGCGGGGCGTGCGTAGATCTCGCCACATGTAAGCTGTTCAGAGGGAGACGAAGTCAACATCTTGATCTATATTTCAAGTATTTATAGCCTTTGTTTTAGGCTTTGTTCGGTTTGAAATTGAATTTGAACTCAAGCTTTCTGCATTGCTGTCTCCCCCAACTTCGGTGGCTAGTGGAAACCGAGTCAAAAACGAGCGAATCCGTGGTGGGTTTACAATGGTAACATGAGTGAGTCTACGCCCCCCAAAGAAAACCTGTTGATTTTCTAAGTTTGATCATCCATTGCAAGCTTCTTAAAATATGAAAGTCGAGTCATGAGAGAGTAATTCCTCACGGATCTTTCGATTAATATGTGGACGGCTTCTTTTCTTTTTTCTCGGCGAGAAGAGATGGACGTCGTGATTTGATTCATAGATAGCCGATCTGCGATCTCTCCTAACGCAATGCACCAAATTAGGGAGCCAAAATATCTGACCGACCTTTGAACCAATTGGTTGCACTTCGCGTCTGCTCGTGTTTGGGAAGACACGGGAGAATGAAATTGAGAAAGGAACTAAGGTATAGAAGACGTTGAGGACGATACGGTGAAATTACTCGATTAGTCCTAACCTTGTTGTACGAATGCTAATTTAATCTTAAATTTTTTAATTTTATCAATTTTATCCTAAACCTTTGGCTGAATGCAATACTTCCAGTCAATTTTCGCCAAAAATCACCAACATAGACATCGCCGGTCATTTTATGTGGCACACTGCCGCATCGGTCATTTCTGGCGAAAAGCCGCAAAGACTATATTGAAATTTCATACAAAGGTTTAGGATTAAATTGGCAACATTAAAAAATTTAGAATTGAATTATCATCCGTATACCGATTAAACAATTTCCCCAAGGACATTACTTATTGTTAAAATGCAAAACATCTTTTTGACCATCCTCTGATAGTTTATTTAAAGACGAACGTCTATATACTCAAATTCGAGGTGGCATTAGAGCCAAATAATTTTGGGTTGGCGAGCATTTGCATTATTGAAATATCTCACATCGCTCGATTTTAGGATTCATATGTTCTTCATATACATGCGGTCCCCATTCACTTATCGACTTCAGACTTTTGGTTTGGGACTCTCTATCGTGCATCATGTCTTTCGTTCGTCCATCGGCCTCGGTGCAAGGGATGCTTCTAAAACGTGAAACATAATTCTTGCCATTCTCTACTGATTTGGAGCAAGTCGTTATACTGAACGCTTCTGGCATTCAGCAGGGTCTGGAGCAAAGGATCACCAAATGATGTTTTTCAACGCAAGCCTGCACAATTAATAAAGGGTTCAGCCCGCTAGAACCCGATGGCTTTTTCTGGGCTTTGGTCCTTGTAATTAGGCCCATGGTTCTGCTAAAACAAGCCCTTTCGACCAATGAGAATGCAGGATACTTGCTGTGCTGCTATCACCTTAGCTGCTAACTATGCACGTTGGCCTTCTTTCGACGATGGAACGTGATATCTGATTACTAATTTAGCTTATCTAAAGAGATTAACTTAACTTGATCCAGAAAGTGGGAGATTTGACTCGAGTTTAAAAGCTTACGTGATTAACATTCTTGTGACTTCTTATTTATAGAATTTCCAAGAAGGATGAACTTTCTGAAAACCGCACGAAAGTCTTCGCTGACTTTCAGGTTGACCTGGATTGCACAGGATTCTGGCGAAGTGCGAAAGTGCTTGGAAAGAAGATTGAAAGTTAATCGAAAGAGCTAAAGAAAAAAATGAAAAGACAAACCAAACGCGCGCATCTAAAATCTTTAAAAGCGGAGTTTTAAGTCGTCAAAGTATGTCGAGTGTCGCGGCCATGGATCTGATAATCGCGACGGAAGCTCCAAGTTCCAAGTTCTAGAGTTTGAGAACCGGTTCCGATGGGCATGTTCCAGGTGGAATCTTAACCGATTCTGAAACCGCTCACACCCTCTGCATATGACTTTCCTCGTAAGCGGCACCCACCATCTTTCAAGAAAAGAAAAGAAAAGTACGCGATGATAATCTAATCGTCACGTGCTTATTTAAAATGCGAGGTTGTCGGTTCGCGGACCGCACAGCGACGTGGGAACAAATACCTTCACGTGCTCGCACGACATAGACATCCGGGGGAATATTTCTCGCAAAAGTCGGATGTCTGCAAATGTCGACACCAATCAGATTGAATTTTCCCCCTCGGCTTCCGCATCTTGGTCGTACGAAGGGCAAAGGACAAGGTCGGAGCCGGCATAGGCGAAGACCTCACATGTGCTTTTGTACATTGAGTTTTTCCCTACACGTTCCCCCTCCATAAAATGACTGGCCGTCCCCTGTAACGAGAGGAAGAAAAATTTGTTAGCGTTTGTGATATGCACATTGTCGACCGCGGCACGTGACGAAATAACTAGACATGTCAAAATGGATCACATATGCAATTTTTAAAAAACTCATATTTGATGAATTGAGTCATCATAAATTGATTTAGAATGTCAAAACCAAAAAAGAAAATGTGAATGTTAAATGGGTCAGTAATTTTCCAAATTCAACCTACTTTTGTGTCTCTCTCTTCGCACTATATGAGAAAACAGTGGACTCCCCGGGCTCTTCCAAGTCCGTAGAAGTTTTCGTGGGGCCGACTACACCCCTTAATAAAAATATCAAGACGGCTTCGGTTTTTCTCCATTATTTTTTTTTATTGTAAGTTTCGTATGCTAGTTATTGGACTATGTCTTTCCTTGGTTGCATTCGGCATTTTTATTTTTATGCAATATTCTAATCTTAGTTCTTCCTAGTGCTAATCCATAGTCAGTATAAATCATCTTCTTCAGTATCTTACATTCCATTTGATTAAAACTTCAATTCCTCCACTTTATTTGTTGTCGTAATTTCATAAATTCACTACCAGATACTAACTTTCTCTTATTCTTCATTGTGAGTCAATACAAAAATTGAAAATTCCATGTGATGTTGAAAACCAACTCTTTAGCATCTTATTGTCGAAATAACGATTTTACCTACATAAAGAGCTTGAGGTGGGTTAACTGGGCTGATACCAATTTTCATAGGTTAGATTAAATATGGAATTATTTTAGTAAATAGGTATCAGTCGGGTATGGGTCACTAAATTTGTATTATACTAAATTAGTAAATTTAGATTGGATCATTTTCGACACAACTCAAATCTGACATGACCTACCTATTTGATAGGCCTAGTAATTTTCAATCGTGCACTCTCTTTCCATTCTATTTTACGAGATTAATCATAACATTCCGACACCATGTTAGCTAGTGACACGCGATAACCCATTAAAAGATTCCAATTCGAGTATTCTTTTCGATCCGTCCTTTGAATTCCATATGACTAATTGCTTCTTTAAGCTAGGGTCACTATGCCCTCATTTCAGCAGCTATGCCCCCGTCAGCCATTTAATGGTGTGCTCTTTTCTTCCTTTGTACCCGCAAAAAATAAGGAAGAGGAAATACACTCTTGGAAGAGACCCAGTAACCGGAGGAAGAGATTATGGATTTGGAACAGAATGAAGAGCAATTAGCACCATCTCTTGGTGCCATCCTGGGATTAACTGCGGAGTAATTACACAGAAAATTAGAAATGGAGGAGAACCTAACATACCCGGTGACAGCCTATTGCCATTGCCCTGAGCGCATTAAAAAGTTAGGTGAAATAGGATTTGTTTGGGATCTATACACGATCTACGCAGTCGATTACATACCTATCTTTTGAACGTTCCATTTCATATCGAAACAGATAGAGAGATTTAACATCAAATAGGCCTCCCCCCGCCATTGACACGCGGGTGAGGCCCGCTCGATCCGTGATTAGGAAGTGTCTTAGTGTGTTTGACTCCCGAGCGTACCTGAATTTGCCTTCATTTTTCGCGATGAAAGGTCCAACGTCATGCACACAAACTGGACAGATGAAGAAGTTACGACCTGTTTTTCCCCCCGCTGTTGACCTTCTCACCTTCCTCATTGAAATAACTTCAATTGCACTCAGCCAGAATATAAGAGCAACAGAAAATCAGTTGCATTTCGTCTTACAGTTACTGTGTTTTACAAATACTTTTGTTTGTCAAGTTTTTGGTTGGCAATATAAAGCGCGGAAAAACCATGTCATCTTGCTAATGTAGGAGCAAATGTGTGAAGCGTTAACTTGCTAAAGCAATGAAATCGCTTCTAAAATGGGGTTTGGTGATCAAATTTCAATCTCAGGCAAGGTCTTGTTAGTGTTAGTACTGGTGTTAGAGCACCGATAGATCATAATTAACGAAACATTTGAACATTTCACGACCAAGAAGCCAAAACCCGAACCATGAAGTGTTTACGACTAGTCGCGACTGTCTAGTTCCAAAAGCTTGGGGCCCAGCATACAGGACCACTAAGATGCACTCGATCTGAACTTGGAAAATATCATTCAAGGTTCTTTAACTTTGTGTATCGTGAAATTTCGTTTCCCGATGTTGATGGATGTTGGCTTGGTGCAGACTTCAACGGAAGCTGGCCAGGTGTAGTGATTATGCATATAACATCAAAACTGAAAGTTGTACAAAAGATTTTTGGTACTAGTCCCTTCGTGTGAGCAAAGGAACTGATATGACAGGCTGAGAGTTGCAAAGCATTGACTGGTTTTCTTGGCCTGAGATTTTTAATAACAGAAGACCAGGCCTTTAATACTCTGATGACTCTCACACCTGCCTCTTCTCAACTGCAATTTGCATTTACTATATCAATTCCAAAGTTGTTAGCAGTTAGGAGAAATTATTACCAGAGCAACCAGGAGGGTCCCGAGTACCGCCTTCATCACAAGGTCTTGCCTTTCGCCACGTGGCGGGCTCTGAGAACTCATGCTGTGGTCCAGTGGTCTTTTTCAAAATATGAAATTTGATGTTTTGGTGAATTTGCATTTTGCACTATCCAGTAAGCAAGATTTTTATCAGCATAAGCCATCAGGCGAAACCCACACGTGCACACAGTAATTGGACCACTCAGCAGGAAAACAGGAGCCAAAGAACACTTAAAAGAGTAAAATGTGTTTATTTTCTTGACTTAGTATTGTGAAGGGAGAAGAATACACAAATAATTCATTTAGATCAGGCATATCTGAATTGGTTTTACAGATGTGACCCGGGAAAAGGAACGGCAAAAAGGAGATGCCTCAGGCTCTTTTTTAGTAGATCGTGTCTCTCTATCTTCCTATATGCAGCTCTGTTTTATACACAAGATCTCCAAATCCTTCCCTCTAACGAAATAATTATGATGGAAATGTCGTCATGATACCGCCTTCGATCTCCTTGTGGTATTTCAAGCAAATCATGAAACTCGATGCCTGCAATAAAGCGAAAGCCAAATGTTAATATCATTCGGTTATCCTGGATGAAAGTAAACAATTTCTTCTTCCTTTGTTTTAGCTATGTCAACACGTACCAGCTTTCTTTGCTGCACGAAATAGCACTTCCTCAATGAGATGTTGAGCAGGGTCTCCTTCAGGCTGCAACTCGATGAAAAGCTCAACCTCGGAAACGGCTTCTTCATTCGTAAAGTATTGATAGAGACCATCGGAAGACAATATCAGAAACCTGTCTTTGGGACCTAACTTATGGTGGTAGAGAGACGGTAAGCAACTGATATATGGGGAGCTTCCTACGTAATCGATTCTGAACATCTTCAGAAGTGCATCATTCCATTTAGGCTGCAAGCCATGAAGAAAATCACATGTCAGAAACAAAAATAGATATCGGTGCTTTTATTTGAACTCAGAATGCGCCCTAAGAATTTTCGAAGAGCAAAGCAACTGGATGAGCATAATAGGCTGAAAGACCTCATCTGAGATATCCTGGCCCTAAAATACTTTGAATCCGACAAAAACAATGTAGTTATAAAAGCAATAAGTTTGATAAGAATATGTATATCGCTAGCAAGAGTCATTTAGGCTTCGTCATAGCTACTTTGAGTTTTCACCGTCATGTAATACTTCGACACAACATGGATCATAACCTCTATATCAGGACTCACCTTACCACCAGAAGGAGATTCTTTGAGGACATCTGACAGACAACTCTGACCTAAACAAGAAAGAATATCACTTGTTCTAGGTTCTAGTTGTCACTATTTCTAACAAGAGTCATCATAGTGCATAATCTCTCTCTCTCTCTCTCTCTCTCTCTCTCTCTCTCTCTCTCTCCAATTACTTCGACATCTCACTTCTTCTTTGCCCATTCCTATGATCTTGATCCTAGAACAAGTTACAGCATTTATTCTTATTACCCATCAAATGGTAGATGATACATGGACTCTTTCATTGGAGATCCTAAAGTGTATCCACAACCTAGAATGTTCAATGGATGGATGAAATTAGTGGCAAAATAGGCCAAATAATGTCATGAATGCCCATCCTCACCTGTTTGAGAAAGCCAGCACCAAAAGCTCGAGTGACTTTCAGGGAGCCCTTAACTCGATCATTCACCAATGCAGAAGCATCATCAGGGTGCTCCTTTTTTATTCTCTGAACTTCCTGGAATGAAAAACATGCAAAATAAGCAAATAGACAGTACACATTGTTAATTTTAACAATTAGTCAGCTGATCTATCATCCATGAAGCCAATCGATGGTTAGGAAAACCAACCTCGTCCACATTCGTGCTGTGATCCACACTTAGCTGAACTGCACTCAAACTGGGCATTCCACTGGGTTGGTCCCAATTGGAAGCTTCGATGTCATATAAAGTTTCTTCCTTTATCTTTTCCAGGTCTTGCTGGACGTTGCCGATCCTATAGTCCGGCTCTGCCTTTTGAGCTAACACTGCTCTGCTATCGCCCACATTCATCACATAAACATCTTCCCCTTTCATCAACGTCACAAGTACACAAGAGCCCATCAATGACAATTCGGGATTTTCCACAACCATCTTATCTGCAATATCCAAAAAGGCCTCCTCTGTCTTCTTCAGAGCTTGAGAGAGCGCCTTCAACATGTCAGAGTGGTTGATCGATCTGCCACCGTGCGACCCCGATCGACTCAACTGTTCCTTTAGCTTGCGATCGAGCTCTAACCGCTCCCGGTCCCACTCGCACTTCCACCTCCTCTGATTTTCCTCCCACTTCTTTCCCGGTCCCCTGTGCTTGCTCCATGAATTCGAGTTCTTCTTCCTCTTTGACGACCAATCAGACTTCACATCTATGCTTGTGCAAGGATAGTTCTCTTGCTCAAAGCACGGAGAACACGCTTCTCCATTCCGATTCCTCGGCAGATCATACTCATCCCTAGAAAGTGACTCCTTCGTGTCTGGTCCAGAATCTTCAGGAGCCAGAACACGGTTAAGATCATAGTTATCATCATCCCACAACAATCCCCTGAGCTCCCTGTGAATGGCAGGGTACAGATTGGACAGCAGAAAATCGGGAGCATCGGGGCCGTTAAACCCATCATAGATCCCGACAAAGACCCACCCGTGTTCCTCCGAGACGACGACGTGGACCCGATCCTCCCCTGCTTTCCCTTGCGCCCACTGAACATTCTGCTGACCCTCCAAAGAATCATAATCCTCCAAACTCCCTTCACTGCTCAAGTTAACACTACTGATCGTCAAGTTCTCATTGCGATGCTGTTGATGCTGCTTCTCCACTCCTAACATCCAATCAGGCTCTTTCAAGGCCTTAATCGGAGCGACGAGCGAGTTCTGCCCGCGATAAATCGTCTTCGAGATTGCCTTCCTCATCCCCCGAATCAGCGACCCTTTTCTCGATTTCTGCCTGAACGCAAAAACCCCGTGCGACAAGCTCCTCTTGAACTGATCGGAGCCTCCGTTCTCCAGAGGACCCGAGAAGATGCCCCGATCCAGCGGCCCGGACAAGAACCCTCGCTCGATCGGGCCCGACAGGAACCCCCTCTCCAGAGGACCCGACCCGGGGACCCGATCGAAGTTGCCCGATAGCGGACCCGAACTTACGAAGCACCGAGGAATGGGCTGGAGAGGGATTGAAGAGAAAGACGTGGAGCTCTCGAAAGTCGAGGACTTGTCGATGCTCCCGTAGGCATAGAGATCGAGGATCGAAGTCGAGAGCGGCGTCGACGCGTTGGCGCTCACGGACGCCCCGGAAATCGCGCGGAACGTGGTGGCCTCCTCCGAATGGACCTTGGAGGAAGATATCCGGGTCTGGTCCGGCCGGACGTAGCAGAAGGAGTGGCCCAGCCCCTCGTCGAGGGGCTCGGCCACGAGGAACGACACGTCGTGCCGCCGGCGGGAGTCCCCGTCGCCGGTGAAGCAGACGCTGAGCTTGCCAACCCCGTTACCCATATCGGAACCAAAAAAAAAAAAAAAAGAATAGAAAAACGAAAGAAATCGAAAGAACCAACGAATCAGGAGCTCGACGGCATGAGAATCGGACGACGAAGGAGGAGGACCGAGATTCGATGATGTTCGCTCCGACGGTTCTCAGCTCGAGCGGCGGCGGCGGACGACGGAGGATATGATAATTCGTGCTCGAAGGGAAAATGTTTGATAGAGAAACGGAAGCTGAAGAAGGAGGAGGCGAAGTAGGGAGGAAGAGATAGAGAGAGAGAGAGAGGCGTTGACTTTAGGATAGGCGGAGGGGGTTTGAAATTAGGGAACCTCTACAAAAAGAAAAGCAATTTCGAGTTTTGAATTTTCTCTTTTTTTTTATTTTTATTTTTATTTTAAGGTGGTGGTCGTGTTATTTCGAAAAAGAAATGCGTTTTGTGCCTTTGTGGGTGCGGCGTTGACTAAGGTTACGGGGGTTTAAGTAAACTCGCGGGTTGGAGAGATTAAGGAACTTCAGGGGGCAAATGTGAAAAACGCTCTTTGGCGTGAGTGAAACTCACGCGCGCGTTGTGCACGGACCGGAGACAGAATGTCCTTGCCCTCAAGAGGGACCCTCGCCCGCCTAATTATGGAACGAGTTTCACGGAAGACATTCTTTATATTAACATGCTAGTGCATGCATGCCTCACACCTCCAGTTTTCCTTGTAACTTCATTTTCTCCATGAAGAATATATATTTTTTGAAAACTTCATATTTTAATGATCTCGAGATTTAGATGAGGACCGGGACGAAGTCTATTGCCCGGATTGGAAATAGAATGTCTGCAAAAGCCGGGGATGGTACCGCACGCGCCGCGAGTGGCGCGTGGGTGGTGGATAAGGGCCGATGGTGGTGGTGGTGATGGGTGGGGGGGAGTCAATAAATTCTGGGTAGAACCTCGAAAAGTCAAATATCGAAGCTCCCCCCACCATTAATAAGGCCGATTGGAAAAGCGTGCCACAATCGGCCGTTGGATCTTGCGGAGGCGGGGAGCGATGGAGGACGAGGTTGACCGACACGTGGCGGTCGCCCATTGCCCCACCTGGGACGGCTGCCCCCCAACCCCCATTGTCAACTCGAGGTTTCCCGGAGCACTCAAATTTTGCCTTGACTTTCTCTCTCTCTTCCGTCAAAGAAATCAATTTCTTTGGGTTTGTACTTATTGGGCAGTTTTTTCTTTTTCCTTTTTTTTTTAAATTTTTTGTTATTTAAATTGGAAATAATATTTGAAATTTATTTAATGAGGCTAGTGGAGGTGGGGAGTGGGGGGAGGTGGATGCAGATTTCTCATTTACACTCCATTGGCATTTACCACAGTGCGATGGGTTTTAGGTGAACCTGACTATTTTGAGCTGCCGGGTCATTAAAGTTGACTAGGATTCGGTTGACCGTCTTTTAAGGGAACGTGCAAAAATTGCTAGAGGGGAACGGCCTGAATGGAATGGCCTCTTCTCCCTCTGTTTGGCATGCAAAAGAAAGTCAGCCGCCTATAAACGCGTACCAAATGAGCTAATGCAATTCGCGCATCCCTTGGAAGTCAAATCAATTCAAAGAGCGCTTGGGATTTTCGTTCTCATTAGAAAAATGCATTGCCATTTGCCAGATCGACAAGGGTTTGGATTACTTAATATGGAAATGAGTTATCGGTAAAGCTGCATCGCATTGAGAAGTTGTGTATGTAGAAAGATAAAACCTCGAGATTTGAATTTCCTTTTAGAGATGTTGTTATATGATGGAAAAGTTTCAAATTTTATTATTGCAACGTGTAACGCATTTGTTCACGGGTCCCAAATAAATATATGTATGAGAAAAAAAGGAAAAAAGTTTGAGATCCAAGGTGTAAAAGTATAGACTTATTTGTCGTTGTACTTTTGTTACGTAACAAATTAAATTCAAGGAAATTGATAATACAAACATGAGTGGTGCAGATTACCCCATTTATCCTCTCTTTTCTTTTTCTTTTTTGGGTTAATACCACGAAAAATCATAAACTGGTACATTTATGATAATTTTACCCCCAAACTATTTTTTTTACCATAAAAAATCACAAACTGGTACATTTGTGATAAATCTACCTTGAACTATTTTTTTATCATAAAAACCCTAAACTAATATACATGTGACAATTTTACCCATAACTAATTTTTTAATATTATTTTTTCGAATTTTTATTAAATTTTTTTATTTTTTTTTTACTTTTTTTTTCCTTTCTCTTCAACCTCTGGCCGATCACAGGACTAGCAACTGGCCAGAGGCAGAAGCCGACAAGGTCGGCCCCGTCGGCCACTGGTGAGGCTCGACCTTGCCGGCGTTGGGCGAGGTTGGCCTCGCCTTACAACTGCGAGGTCAAGCCTCGCCAATGGTCGGCGGGGCCAAGCCCTTGCCAGATTTGGCGAGGCTTGACCTCGCGTTGCAGGGTGAGGCCGACCTCCCCAACATTGGACGAGGTCAACCTCACTGGCGTTGGGCGAGGTCGAGCCTTGCCAGCAGCTAGCGGGATCGGGCCCTCGCAAGATCTGGCGAGGCTCGACCTCACCCAACTCCGGCGAGGCTGACCTCGCCCGGCAACGGCGAGGTTGAGCCTTGCCAAATCTGACAAGGGCTTGGTCCCACTGATTGCTAACGAGGCTTGACCTCGCCGGCATTAGGCAAAGCCAACCCCGCCGTTGTAGGGCGAGGCCGACCTCGCCTAACGCCGGCCTCGCCCAACGCCGGTGAGGTCGTGCCTCACCAGCGACAGACGAGGCTGAGCCCTCACCAGATCCGGTGAGGTTCGACCTCGCCGTTACAAGGCGAGGCTAACCTCGTCCGAGGTCGAGCCTCACCAGTGGTTGGCAGGGCCGACCTTACCGGCTTCCACTTCTAGCCAATCCGAAGACCGGCCAGAAGTTGAAGAGAAAAGAAAAAATAAAAAATTGGAAAAACAAAAAAATAATATTAAAAAATTAGTTCGGGAAAAAAATTGTCACATGTGTACCAGTTTTTTATTTTTGGTGATCAAAAAAATAGTTCAGGGTAGATTTGTCACAAGTGTACCAGTTTGGGGTTTTTTATGATAAAAAAAATAGTTTTTGATAAAATTGTCACAAGTGTACCAGTTTAGGGTTTTTCGTGGTATGAACCCTTCTTTTTTTTGTCATTTGGTTCATTCTTTTGCCTTTTTTTTTTTACATTTTAACTAGAGATGCTTTTGCATGCCAAGTGGGGTGCCCTTTTAGTGATTACCTTGTTTCACCTTGTCCCTTTCTTGATCAAGCAAGCAAACTTTATCTTCCCTTCCACGGCATTCTCGAAAAACACATAAACAAGGCCAAACCTGACACGCGTCGACGAGGCTACCTGGACACATGGGAAGAGCTCGACGCCTCAGGTGGCGTAACCCGTGAGACCGGGGTAAAATATTTACTTTTTAAGGCACACATCGATGATGCCTGACGCCACCAATGTGCAGTAGCAAACTTCGCACTCAACGTTTGTAGTCGAAAAAACAATGAATATTCATATTCGAGGGTCCTAAAAGATTTCCTTTAAGTTGGAATAAACAAATACCAAAGAGGATCTCAAATTTCCACTCGCACAATAATTATACAAGCCAATTTGGACAATTCAAAGCTGCCATCATTTAATAAGGCAAGTGGAGAAACCTTGCTCGGCCACCTTGTCCACGCCCTCCACTTATTTTTTTGGCTTGACCCACCTCGCACTCCTCATTGCCCCTCTTGTCTTCTTTAAATCACCCCCCATAACTTAATCCACTTAATTAAATGCGTTTTGCCAAAGAGCATGATAAGCTTCGTTTGAAGAACCATCGCAAGATCACAAGCCAATAGGAGAAATGAAGGGGATCGATCCCCGTCGTTGCCGGTAATTTAAGAGTCGATAACTTATTGTTACGGTTCATTTTTTTACTCTACAGTCTACGCTACTATTATATATATGAAATTCAATCTAAATTTTAAGGCTAGACATGCATATATAAAGTGACTTCTGGGGATTTCCTTCATCGGTTTCTTCTCTTTTTCCTTTTGTTGTTGTTGACTTGATAACATGTTTTTTTATTTAATTAAAGATATGGCTTCGAGATTAGAAGAAGGTAAAGTCGTCGGCTCGTCTCCCATCCATCCATTTTGGACATCTTAGTGGGCTTTTTTCACAATTACCCGATGGACCTGTGGCTTCGCTGGCACTACATGCCTTGGTTGACTTGTAATGCGGTCCACCTCAGCATCACTATTGCAGTTCACATTTACTAAAACTTAGATAAAAGCATATGAATATCATTTGAGAATCAACAAGTGAAAGGGAAAAAGCTGTCTCGACCAAAAAAACAAGGAAAAGGGAAAAAGCTGAAAAAGAATAGGTCCGTGTACTCACCAGTCTGTACTCACTAGTCATTTGTAAAGCTGTTGGCGAGACTTAAGTACAAAAACACGTACCCGTGATTTGGCTCAGTATAGTACAAACGATAGGTTGGCAAAAGATTAATCATTTTTTTCCATCAACTTGGAAAGACAGGCCAAAATACGAGACGAAAACGAGGCTGAGGTCCCACGTTTCGGATCTCTAGTTAGCATCTGCGTTCTGATTCACATCTTATGGGAATAGATTAGATTAAGTCGAGGAACTTTCCCCCCAAATGAAGCTTGAGATGCAAGACAATGAATAAAGGAAAAGGAATGGCAGTGGGAAGTTGAACTTTGCCGTGGCAAACCGATGTTAGCCAATGAACGCCGTCTTTACCTGGGAATAGAATGTCAGCAATTGAGCATGCACGCGATTTCAGAGCGTTTGACTCGGACTAAATGCAGCCACCGGCACCACATCATCTTCTTCATGGTAAATTTGTCAACTGGCCATCATCCACACGACAACCTAAATCCTCTACTGCATATGTGCAGCTTTGACTTAAAAATGAATCCAGCTTCGAAAAAAGGAAAGCAAGAAATCAACTCGCTCTCTCTCTCTCTCTTTCTCTCTCTCGAAGTTCAGATTGAAAAGGGTGTGGGCAAAAATGGGGTCTTGCGTTCCGACGAGGGCTAGGGAGCTGTTTTCGCTGGACTCAAGTGTGGCGACCCTGGCTTGCGTTTACGTTTGAGCCCGCCCAAAAAGTCCAATCCGTTGACACCGATTTTCACGGTCAACACATGCATTGTACGATCTCGCGATTTCTCCATTTGATCTGGGACTTTGAATTCCGCACCCATCTTGGTCGAACTGTGTGGACATTGCCCAGCTAAAGAAGCTCGTCCCATCGGTTCTCCTTTGCTCGGTCAAACCGCTCTCTACTTCTGGAATCGGCCAGAGCGGTTCTCATTGCTTGCTTGACCGGGCAACCTGTTTCTTGAAAACTCGGTTGCGGCTGAATTGATTGAGTTCGGTCCACGATTTTGTGGGGGGGGGGGGGGGGGGGGAGGTGTCTTCGAATGTGAAAAGCACAGCGAAGGAAGGTGACCAATGAACAAAATCATTTGGATAGCATCTTCATGGCAAACCATAAACGGACATACATATAAATGAGAGTTCCCTGATCGAAGAGGCGCATTTGTATGGATCGGGGTTGCGGGTTCGGACGCTTCCGCAGAGTCATTGAGTTCGAATGCTCCATCTATTAAAGCAAAACGAAAACAAAAATTTGAATGGAGATGTTCAGCTAGAGAGAGACAGAGAGAACGCGGGCCACAAAGGCCCATGAATCATATCATCGTGGGCCACATCATATTGGGCCGGGCCGGGTTAGGTTGCGAACGGAACTATATGAGCTTGGGGTCGCTACATGAAAGTATTAGCATACAATAAATTCTGGAGAAATCACGTGTCGTTCAATCAACGCGCCCCGCCAAAGCTGGCCAGGGCATATCGGGGCTTAGGATGACGTCATCGCAAAATCAGGCTTTTTGGCCTAAATTATATTATCTAGTGGCCGTACCCGAAAAAAGAAGAGACCCTAAAGATGGGACCCACCTATTCCCTTGGGGCTAATTTCATTAAACTAGGTACGAGGGAACAATTACAATAGACACGGGCCTGAAATAATTGTAAGATTAATGACATCATCACACGCCGAGCGAGCATCATCCTCCTCCGATCGGGGCTTTTTACCCTAAACTAGGCGGCGCTACAAGAGACTATTGCCCCCCCGCCCCCCAAGGGTCACCTCCGTTTGTCCTAGGCCGAAGGAGATCCGACGGCGGAGAAGATGGGCCTCCGAGCTCCACCGCATCACCAACCGTCCGACTCTGTAGGGTCATTAGCTGTCTCTTTTTGTCCTCCCCTTTTGGCGAGGTCTTGACCCCTTCAATCAGATCGGGCCCATGTCATCAAATCGGGAAGGAGGATTCGCAAACCCCCGTTTTCAAATCGGATCCTCCCTTCTTTGTCAAGATTATTACAATAATTACCTCCCCTTTTATAATTAATTAGAATTATTTTTCATATTCCCACATCAAAAAAATAAAAATGAAAGCGCTTTCGTATGCATGCGGGCATGCATGCATGCATGCATGATTCTAAATCCAATCTGCATGCATGCATGCTTGCTTCTAAATCTAATCCAGATGTCTTCATCCATAGACATGGCAAGATCTGAAATGGAGTGAGAAACGTAGCTACTGCGAGAATTTAAAACTCAATTTTCCTTTTCAGGAACAGAATATACGTTAAGTATAAATTGCTGCCGTGAATGTAAAGCAATAAATCTAAAGGACTACTGACCCACCACAGATTGTTTTCTAACATCTTCATATTCTATTCGATTTTCCAGCTACGCGAATGACTAGTGTGACTCACCCCAAGAAGCAAAACATGAAGTACATGGCGCCAGAACAAACATAGGGTCACAATCTTCTCCAACGAGAGCCAGCACAATCTGAACGCAAGAACCAGATATGTGCATTTTGACACTTCTCGATACAACAAGATCGTACGTTTAATCTTCCTCGAGAAGCACTGTAGTAGTACTCTACACGAGCTTAACATAAGCCAGTAACTTCATGACCTTATCTTATCCAGTTCAGATAGATATTTAGTATCCAAGCGATTGAGCTGAGGATCATCCTCTGCTTGCATTGCATGGTCCAATTGTTTTTCCCACTCGATGGGGCCGATCAGAAGAACATATGGGGACAACAGAAGTAAGAATTTTCTCGCATTGTCTCATCAGCCAACCAAACAGAGAAAGAAAGAAAATGTGTGGTTCCACGAACGTACGGGCGTTGCAAAGTGCAGGTCTTTAAGGCGAGGGGAGGGGAGGGGGGTTGCGGGGAAAGGATAAGGAGTGATGGGCTCTGTTTCTTTACCCAAAGAAAGAGGCAAATCGCAGTACTAACTTGTATCTCCACATCCAATCTGCTCTTTCATCCACGAAGACTTCACGTGGTCACTTCAATTTCCTTCTCCATCACGATTCCAGTTGCTGGAGGAGGAGCTTCTGGGTTCATCTGGGTGTGAAGAAAGTCCCGAGGCTTTTCTCTCCAGTTTCTGCAGAGAAAGGACAGCAGAAGAAAGGGAGAAACAAAAGGGAAACAATAAAGAGATCTCGAGCTCAGTTAAAGAAGGGGAAAGGATTGCAGATCTCAGGACCCTTTTGATTTCTTGTCAATTTGGGCACCAGAAACGACTGTTGTAACAGGTAGTATCAGTCCAACAAGAGAATGCAGATCGCAGGAACCAAAATTGGTGCTCCTTATTCCAACATTTTAACACAAGTTTCACTTCTCCTTTTCTCCAGCAGAGAAGAAAAAATCGTCAGCTTTCGCAAGCCGAATTCAATCCACCGTGTAAGAAGAAAGCAAAAACGAAAAAAAAAAATTGATCAAATCGACAATAATTAACAGGCGTAGCAAGAAAAAAATTATAGATAAGAATGAGCAAAAAATGGGGTTTAATCTCTCACACTGCTAAGTACACTACTATACAACACAAAACCAGCATCGGTCTCTGCAGGCCGGCGACGGCGCTCCCCGACCGCATCTCTTCCCTGGATACCGGCGGCAGCCCGTCGAAACCCCCGGGCGAATTCTCGGGCGAGAGCGTGATGTCGGGCGGCGGAGCCGCACTCATGATCGCCCCGCCGGACTTCGAACTCACCGACGGATTCTTCCCGAAGATCTCCCTCGGCAATAGGACCTTGGAGACGCCGAAAATCGCCACCGGATTCTCGTCGAAGACGGTCTGCGTCACCGAGGCCTGAACAATCCCTGTGTCGATTGCGACCGATCCATTGACCCGGGAGATATTGAGGGTGTAGCTCCCGGCTCCCATGTCCTCCGTTGCCAATGTGGGTTGCAACGGATTCACGATCGATTCCAGAGAGCCGAGAGGGTAGTAAGAATGCAAGACGTGAAACTTGAGGACCACGGCCTTCTTATCCGCGGGCAGGGACTGCAAGCTCTGGCTCGAAGGCAATTCGGCGAAGGCACTGTCGGTGGGGACGAAGAGGGTGATCCCGGCGCCGCCCTCGTCGGCCTCGAATTCCTCGACGACGCCGGAGGCGGCGAGCATCGAGGCGGCGACGTTGAAGTTGTGGCCGTCGATTAGGGCTTTGGTGATGTTGAGGCCCAGCGGAGGGCGAGTCTCGGAGGCCATGAGGTCGGAGCCGTAAGGGAGGAGGAGGGAATTGACGGTGAAGATGGAGAGGTTGTAAGGGACGGTCTTGACGGGCTGGAGGAGGGTGGCGTTGGAGGGGGAGTAAGGGGCCGGGGAGTGGACGGAGACGGCGCCGGTGGAGGGGTCGCGCGTGATGTTGACGGAGCCGAAGTTGCCGGTGGCGCGCCCGGTGGTCTGGAAGAGGGTGGTGAAGAGGGTCCCGGAAGGGGGGATCTGGTGGAGGTCGTCGGAGGAGAGGAACTGGAGGAGCACGTGGTAGCGGAGGACGTCGGCGAGGGAGGTCGGGGAGAGGTGGCGCGTGGGGTCGGAGGAGGCGAGGTAGGCGTTGGGGACGGCGAGGACGGTGACGGCGGAGCGCTGGGCCAGATCCGAGGCGATGGTGGTGGAGAGGAGGGCGGTGAAGGCGGAGAGCTCCGGGAACGGGGAGAGGAGGGCGGTGATGTTGACGGAGGCCGCGGGGGTCGCGGGGAGGGTCAGGAGGAGCACGTACAGCAGGGCCGCGGGGGTAATTTTGGGAATGGACGAGGTCCGTACGGCCATGGCGGCGGCGGCGACGGCGACGACTCTCTGCGAGGAAGGAGAGGCAGAGAGTGCGCTTGCGAGAGCGGTGTGGGTGAGTGGAGAGTGCAGTGTTCACTCCGCGTCTGTGCGACCGAGAAAGTGAAGATAGAGGGCGAAGGGCGTGACTGATGGTACTGATGATGATGGCTATGACGATGATGTTGAGGGGACTGTGATGCCGTGATGGTGTTTTTCGCTTGATGGGTGGGAGCATGATATGATGATCGTGATGCCAGCTGATGTCCATGCGCATTGATGCTCGCTTGCCCCCTCCGCCGGGGGATGCACCTTCCCCCGCCCCCCCGCCCCACTCGCGCTCCCGGAGGTTGGATCACACACGCCGTGTTCCGGCGGCGAGGTCGGAATTTTCCGACCTGAGATCCGAACTTCAGATGAGGTCCATCTGGAACTGTCTTTACCGCTTGCGCGAGACTCGAGCTAAAACATGGATATACTTGCGCATAATCGTATCTAGATTTGGGCAATTGTTTACGCTAGAGACATTGGCTTACTGAGTTTAAGTCACCTCGATTAGGCAACTCGACCTCATTGTTAGTGCGATATCTCAAAGCTTAAGCTCTCCCTAATGTCTCCGTACTTGCCTTATTTAGTTTATTTTATAGCTATGAGCTATCCATTTATATCTGTACATGGCTCTTTTTTGTATCTTATAGTACTTGGGAAAAAGTATGCTATGTTTACAATTACAATAGTAAGATTTGTTTATGCGACTACGCTACTATTAAGAGAGGAAGGCGTTTCTTTGCTTTTACTCACCCAAAAAGCTTTTGCGAAAATATTTGGCATTTTGTCCTTCGTCGCACTTTGCAATCAAACACCATTCTTCACGTGATTATTTCATCCTTTTTTTTTTTTATTTCTTACCACACTATTGCTCACATCTTGTAAGCAGGCACTTATTTAATGTTCCTTCATATTTATTGAATGCCAGGGCTGCAGGGCACGGCATGGAAATCGGGCTACTTGGAGGTTCATGAACCCCTTGTAAGCCCCATGAACCAATTAAGTTCGAACACTTGGCCTATATAGTTGAACCCAATCCTGAATATTTTACGGGCAATTAGTGAGATTCGAACATATTGACCTCCGATGCTTGAGCCCGAAATGCCCTAATCAAACGTGCTTCCATGGTTTGACCATTTATTTTGTCTAAAAAACAATCCAATGGGATGCGGAAGCTACAAATTGGGTGAGAAGTAGCAGGAAAAAACTCTCAACTACGACTTGGCACATGTATGTACTTCGTCGTCTAACAAGGCCAGCGACATTCCCGCTTTTCAAGGCCAAATGACCTGTTGTCGAGTGGCTTCGCCTTTCGATCCAGGACGGGCATATGGGGCCCCGCTTGACCTGTTTCGGCCCATTTGTTTATCACTCTAGTTTTGTTTTGCCCAAGACCAACTCGGCCAAAATCTTACAAAGATGACGAAATACTAATCTATAATCCATATAAACGATTGTTGCTGCTAAAGTTGATAATGATGATGATGATGTAATACGCGAACAAAAAGAACGATGGTTTGGCTATGCTGGATGGGATCGATATGGCGCCATTGGGTCTAAGGACTAGCCTAAGGCGACGCGGCAAATTAAAGTGATCAGGTAAAATTAAACTTGAAAATCGATCGGAACTTGTTTTAACGAGTAGTCTCCACGCATATTATATTACTCTATAATTGGTTCCATGTTTCAAAAATCCCAAGCTCGATTTTTATCTAAGGAGCTCTTCATTTCTTATATTCGGAATACAAATCGCTACAATTTGATTTTTAAATAAACAATTCATATACAATATTGGATGAAATTCTGAGTCAAAAAAAATTCCTATTGAGCCAGTGTCCTCGAAGCCTAGCAGGTTTCAAAGTGCCAAACATATACAACTGAAGCAAAGCCAGTCAATCTAGAATGGACGTATCCGACCTTTCACGAGCCTCCTCCACTCCCACTTGAAGCCCGGCAGTGCTCAAACCCTGTCACCCGCTCAATCTCCACCGTCGCCCTCCGCCGCCGAAGGCAAGCTTCTGGTTTCGCTGCTCATGTTTTGACGGTTGTTCTTGAGATCCTCTGGTTCTTTTTCTCTTCTTCTTCTTGGGCCACGAGATCCATTGGGTTTGTTATGCGACTTTTCCGCGGTAAAAAAATGCTGCTACGGTGGTTCTTTGGCGGTGATTAGTGCGGCAAGAAAAGGCTTCGCGCGGAGGAAAATATCCCCGCCCACCATGTGTTTGATTAAAGTTTTTCAGCGCAAATGCCATGGTGATCCAGGGGGTGTCGTAGGTCCACAGGATGCTATCCGTAGATCGTTTGGCATCTCGTTTGAGTAAATGGAGGAAAGCTACACGGTAGGGACGTCGGTCTGTTTTTGCGAACCAACTATTCCCGTAGCTATTTTGTTGTAGTTCCTACTCTGTTATGTTTTTGTTCCCGTGCAATAGATGGTCTAGTCCATCCAACCTTATTCCGTTCTGCGACCCGAACATGCTATTAGTCGGTCGGCATCAACAAGCGTCTTTGAAGAAATCTCGTATGTCATACACGTCGTAGACACGAGGCTGGACCGGAGCCGAAGAAGAAAGAACGTATATTTCGTTTGCCACCGAAATGCTTCTCTGTTGGTTTGTTACCTTCTCTCGATCATGACTGCATTCATGGTGCTCGATGAATTGCTCCAAAGACACTTAGGTTTTTTGTCCCAAATTGCTTGTCTATGTAATGCCTTTCACTCTCGTTTGCATCATGTTAGGGGTTCCTGAGAATCCGTATAGCACATGCAAAAGGGTCTGAAATTTCGCTTTGCATCGCATTCAAATTGGTTATGATGAAGTTTTGTCCTAAGAATTTCTTTTCCCTGTCAAATTGCTAGTCCTTTGTTTTTTCCCTAGAAAGCGGGCACAAACTTCCATTAGTTTACTGGTTTGAAGACTCTGGTGATGATTTTCCTGCGTCAATTTTTCCTACTCTCGACAAAAGTTACACAGCCAAACTTTTAATGCAGATCTCACAGCACAGGGAGATGTATGATTTAATAAAG
Organism: Syzygium aqueum; assembly: GCA_031216185.1. Classification (NCBI taxonomy): domain Eukaryota; kingdom Viridiplantae; phylum Streptophyta; class Magnoliopsida; order Myrtales; family Myrtaceae; genus Syzygium; species Syzygium aqueum. The sequence continues at coordinate 41,772,155 of CM062232.1, forward strand.
CTGCCTTCCAGATGTTGGCAAAACAAAAATTAAGAGGATAGATACGACTTGTTATGTCGGAAAATTCCCCAAGATAAGAGATAAGCATAAGAGACATCATGTGGGCACGCCGTGCAAAACTCTTGTGGCACCTGGAAGGGTTGAGGACAACCTCAGAGGCACCATGGCTATTGTTATCTTTGTCCTCTTATTCAGACTCTCCTCACAAGAAGTCTAAGCTCGCTCCTTTGCAGGTACCCTTTCCCTCCCTTTCTCTTTCTCCAATTCACTTGAATATGTTATTTAGGGGTGGAAAAACTTGATAAAGTTGTGTAAGTTAGTGACTTGACAATGGATAGCGGTAACTTCTATATTTTTCCATCTTGTAAGCCTTTCTTAAATACGCAATTACATTGATGTGTGCATGTAGATTTCAAATTTAAATTTTCTCCCAGTGAGATTCAATTACAAAATCCTAATGATTCTCTTGTTGGAAGCTGAAGGATTCAGCTGCTCTGGATCCAAAAACCATCTTTCTAAAAGACTTTTCAGTGGCTGTGGTTCTAAAACTGGGTTGGCAGTCTGTTGGGGCTATGTGGGCTATATACTTTTCAGCAAGGACAAGCCATCATAAGACATTTAGTTGGCTGTTGTAGAATTGTCTTTGACTGGAGAGGCTTGGGAGCATTGGTTCTATCAGCTGTTTGAACAAGAGGCTGTTAGCAGATGATATGAATATTATAACATGTTCTGATAATTGGATAGTAGAATTCCGACTTATGTAAAGTAGTTTAAGATTCGACTAGAAAGCTTGCTTGAGCAGCAGAAATTTCATGTAGTGCAAACTTCATTCGGGTTTTTCTTTTTTCTGTAGGAAAGGAAAATGAGAGACAGGATTAAGCTCTTTGCTAAGGGAGGTGATGGTGGCAATGGTTGTTCTAGTATTCGTCGCAGTCGACGTGATTCTCGAGGCCATCCTGATGGTATGTCTCCATTCCATAGGATGTCTATAATCGTCGTTGTCATCCCTTGTCATGTTTATGGATCCCACTCATTCTTTTTGATCATCAAGGAAAGCACTCGTGATGAGAGATGCAAAATGAGGTTGGCGACTTCAGGAATTTGCTTTGTCACAGCTTTTGTTTTTTATATATTGAACTGCAGGAGGGAATGGTGGAAGAGGTGGTGATGTCATTCTAGAATGCTCCCGTGCAATTTGGGACTTCAGAAGCGTGCAGCACCATGCAGTTTGTGGCTCTTGATTCTGCTTGCTATTTCCTGTGAAGTTCCTTGAATTTTATGGAGCATATATTTCATATACAGCTCCGGGAATTTTTAGTGATATTCCTATTGCTACATGCAGCATGGAGGTAGAGGGGGCCAAGGATCCTCAAAAAACATGATAGGTACCCGGGGCAAAGATAAGGTTTAACCTTTATCATGTCTTTGACCGAAAGATCACTTAATTTTCTTTCCTCTGTACATTTTGTTAAATGAGGACATGCAAGCATGAGCAGCTCTTTTGTTTCCTAGGTTGTCTATGTACCTCTAGGCACTGTCATTCATCTGGTGGACGGGGGGATTCCCGGCACGGTTGAAAAGTGTTCTACAGAATTAGATCCATGGGAGCTTCCGGGTTCACTTGATGTTCCATCTGAATCTAATAGCCGACCTGCTTTAGATGATCAGAGTGGAGCAAAAGAAGATGAATCAGCACACACTTCTGTTGGAACTTCTCATCCTACCGCAGCTTTAGAAAAGAGGCGAAACTTAAAACAATCTGCTCAAGGTGCAGTGACTGATGCTGAATGTCAACTTGCTGATTCTAGTTCTTCAGGGAACATCATGGAAGAGGACACGGTGGAAGAGGAGCAAATAAAGTACAACATCGCAGAACTGAAAAAGCGGGGTGAGCGAATAGTCGTTGCTTGTGGAGGAGCAGGTGGACTGGGTAATGTTTCTACTTCTAAAATCCCTCGAAAGTCTAACCTAACACATGAGTCACGTAGGGATGGTCCCACCGATCTTGACCCCAAAGAATGCTCATTAAGTCTTGGTTTGCCTGGTTCTGAGGCCATCCTCATCTTAGAGCTCAAGAGTATTGCTGACGTGGGCCTTGTTGGGATGCCGAATGCTGGTAAGAGTACTCTTTTGGGAGCCATATCAAGAGCAAAACCAAGAATTGGCCATTATGCATTCACAACGCTCCGGCCTAGTTTAGGAAATCTGAGCTACGATGACTTGTCAATAAAGGTGGCCGATATTCCAGGACTCATAAAGGGCGCGCACGAGAATCGGGGACTTGGGCACGCATTCTTGCGCCACATAGAGCGTACAAAGGTTCTGGCTTTTGTATTGGATTTGGCTGCTGGGTTGGATGGTAGAGTAGGAATTCCACCATGGGAACAGCTGAGGGATTTGAAGTTAGAGCTCGAGCACCATCAGGAGGGATTGTCTTCTCGCCCGTCCTTGATAGTGGCAAACAAGATTGACGAAGCAGGGGCGGAGGAAGTGTACGAGGAACTTAAAAGGAGGGTGCAAGGTGTCCCTATCTATCCCGTCTGCGCTGTCCTGGAGGAAGGAGTAGAAGAACTGAAAGATGGCCTTAGGATGCTTGTGAGTGGTGAAGCATCAAACCGACTCAACGTGCATGATATTATGCTTGAGTAGGTTGCTGTAAACCGGCGTGGTTATCTATTGTTCTAGGCTTCTCCAAAGCACAATTTTCCTTACAATAGGAGAAACTTTTCCAAATTTTTATTTCGAGCTTGGGCCTCAGATAAGGAATATAACTTTTAGCGCCTTTCATACTTCTACTCTTCTGTGAACACATATAGAGATGTATCATCAATGACAAAGCTTCACCCGTCGCCGATCTGCCAAAAGTCAAAGTCATTATTATTCATGAAAATAGGAGAAGTTTGCGTTTGCCGCTAGGCATGCTTCATGCCTCTGCATAAAGAAACTGGAAAATGGAGACGACTCCAGCCAGTTCTACGGCATTGCGAGGTCTCCGCGTGAAATGGTAAGCCCAACACTTCGATCGAAGATGCATGATGTTACGCTAATTCATCTCACGTAACCGGTACGTACGTCGCATGAAGTGATAAGTAAAACAAGCGCAATAAAATAAAGAGGAGAAACACAAATTTTCGCGGTTCGACAGATCAGTCTGTCTATATCCACGGGGCAAGTACACGGAACTCACTTGTATAATAGGAGAAATTACAACGCACACCCCTCAACCCGACAAACACCAAACAGTGGATCGCACTCTCAACTATGAATCTTTTCTCAGTATAACTCTCACAATCATAGAGATACTGCACACCCACGATTCCCTTACAAGAGATAACCCAAACCCCCAAGTTCTATTTCACCCAAAACATAGAGAAAAAGCGGAGGAATAACCCAAAGCACATTAACTCTCAACCGTTCCCTCTCAGTCTCTCTCTCCTTCACACATTCCCAAAGAAGTAGTGGGGTGGTTGCACATACTAAAGTAGTGGAGGAGTGGCATCAACAGTTACTCCTTATTTTTTAGGTGTTACATTCTCCCACTCGAAGACTATTCTCAAATAGACTTCACAGCTTCGATTTGCCGAACCATCACCAATCGAGTGGTAACTACAAGCCCAAGAGAAGTTCTGCACCATAAAAACTTCTCTCGCGCAATAGGTTGCGTCAGCACATCTACTACGTTGTCATTGGTGTGAATTTTTTGCAAAGATATGACTCCATCTTCCACTACATCACGAATAAAATGGTGCCCGACATCAATGTCTTTCGTACGAGAGTGAGACATTGGATTAATGGCCAAATGTAATGCACTCTGACTATCACAATGAATAGTGATGACTTTCTGTTTGATTCTTAACTCATCAAGCAATCTCTTCAACCAAATGCCTTCTTTACAAGCATCTGTTGCTACGATGTATTAAGCCTCTGTAGTAGATAATGCCACCGTAGATTGTAACTTAGACATCCAACTAATTACTCCACTAGCTAAACAGAAACAGTACCTAGTGGTAGATCTTCGTCTATCACGATCTCCTGCAAAATCCGCATCCACAAATTCAACCAACTGTAAATTTTGGCTACTATAATGAATAGCCATATCAGAGGTACCCTTCAAGTACCGAAGGATCCATTTCACTGCAGTCCAATGATCTCGACTCGAGTTTGCCATGTACTTGCTGACTACTCCCACTACTTGCACAATGTCTAGTCTAGTGCAGACCATGGCAAACATAAGACTCTTTACTGCCAACGCATACGATACTCGAGCCATCTCTGTCTTCTCTACTTCTGTGCTAGGACTCTGTTCAGAAGACAGTTTACAACAAATAAGAAGCGGGGTATTAACTGGTTTGGCGTTTTGCATAATGAAGCACCGTAGAACCTTTTCAACATAGCTCTTTTGAGTTATCCAGATCTTCCTATTTTCACAATCTCTGAGTACGGTCATCCCACGAATTCGATTTATGGCTCCCAGATCTTTCATATCGAATTCCCTAGCCAAACGAGCTTTGAGGTATGCAATACCTTCTTTCGAAGTACCCGCAACTATCACATCGTCAACATACAACAACAAGATTATGAAGCCACCATTACTATGATTGCGAACATAGGCACAATGGTTTGCTTCACATCTTTTGAACCCCAAACTCATAATGAAAGAATCAAATCGCTTGTACAAGCATCTTGGTGCCTGCTTCAAGCCATAAAGTGATTTGTTCAAGCAACAAACCAAACCCTTCTTGTTCTCTTCAATAAAGCCTTCAGGTTGAGTCATAAAAATTTCTTCATCAAGATTTCCATGCAAAAAGGCTGTTTTTACATCCAACTGCTCAAGCTCTAAGTCAAGCACAACTGCCACACTCAACACAGTACGAATAGTTAGACGAACAACTGGAGAAAAAATTTCATTAAAATCGATACCTGATTTCTAAGTATAACCTTTTGCCACTAAACGAGATTTAAATCGTTCAATATTTCCGTTAGTATCTCTTTTCAACTTGTAGACCGACTTGGAACCGATAGCCTTTCGTCCTTTAGGAAACTTGACAAGATCCCAAGTTTTGTTTTTGTGTAAAGCCTCCATTTCCTCCTCCATAGATGCCCTCCATTGAGGAGCATAACTGAACCCACAAGCTTCCTGATATGTACAAGGCTCTCCCTCTTCAGTTATGCTAGCGAAAGTTGTCACATAATCATTTAACCAAACTGGAGGTCTAGTAGTCCTCCTATGAGGTCCTTGGTCACCTTGAGTTTCACCACCAGTTCTGTCTATATGCTCTCTATCAGCTTCATCTCCATTAACTTCATCAGTATTTGGTATTTTAGCATTTGGTATTTCTTTGGAGTTCAAATATCTGTGGCATGTTAGCATTTGGTATTTCTTTGTCTTTTTGCAACGAATCTTCATTGAAGACGACATCTCGACTAATAATGACTTTGTGGGTAGTAGGATCCCACAATATGTACCCCTTTACACCTTCTACGTAGCCAAGAAAAATACACTTTCTGGACCTCGCTTCAAGCTTTGTCCTTTGCTCTTTAGGAACCCACATATAAGTATCACAACCAAAAGTACGAAGGAAAGAATAGTCAACAGTTTTTCAGACCATACCTCTTCCGGAATCTGTCCATTAAGAGTAGTTGTTGGGGAACGATTCACTATGTAGCATGCCGTACATACAGCTTCAGCCCAAAAACTCTACTTCATACTAGCACAGCTCAATATACTTCGAGCACGATCCATTAGCGTACGATTCATACGCTCGGCCACTCCATTTTGTTGTGGAGTTCTAGGGACCGTGAAATGTCTTTGAATGCCATGCTCGCTTGCAAAAATCTAAGAACTCTTGCAGCATATATTCTCCTCCATTATCGGTTCTGAAACACCTTATTTTTGTTCCTTTCTGATTTTCTACCAACGCTTTAAATTTCTTAAAAGAAGCAAAAGCATCACTTTTCCTTCAAGGATGTAAACCCAAACTTTTCTAGAAAAATCATCGATAAATGAAATAAAGTACTTAGCACCACCCAAAGACTCATCAGGAGACTCCCAAATGTCAAAATGTATCAAGTCTAAAATATTCTGACTTCTTGCTGTGGAACGACGAAAGGGAGTTCTATGAAACTTTCCAAAGTGGCAATCTTCACAAAATTCTAAATTAATAGTCATTAAACTAGGAAGAAGACCGCAATCAAGAAGTACCAAATGCCTATGCCAGATAGTTGCCGACTCTGTCACAGCATTGGCAACTATGGCTTCACTGACTATGGTCTCTCCAATTAGCCTGTATAAATCGCCTATTAATTCTCCTTTCGCCGCGATAAGTGCTCCTTTGACGATCTTAGCTCGTCCCTTTTCCAGAATAATTTTATAGCCATTTTCATCAAACTTTCCCAACGACAATAGACTTTTCCGCATATCTAGTACATGCCGTACACCCGATATTGTACGCGTGATGCCATCAAGCATGGTAACACGAACATCTCCAATCCTCACGATTTGACATGAGTTATCATTGCCAATGTATAGCGTACCTCCATCACATAACTCATGGGTATGGAACCAGTCTCTATGTGGTGTCATATGGAAAGAAGCGCCCGAATCCAAAATCCATTAATGTTGCACGCTCTTTATTGGAACTGCAGTCATCACCTCGCCATCTTCAGGTAAGTCTGCATTTTCAACTATGTTTCCTTGGGAATTTGTTGATGTTGATGCATTTTGGGAATCAGATTTGCGATTTTGTTGATTCTCCTTGAATTTACAATCTTTACGCATGTGACCCTTTTGTCCACATTTCCAACAAGGACCCAAAGTTCACCTCTTTGACTTGGACCTTGACTTCTTTCTCCCACTAGAACCTTTGTCCATGGATCTTCCTCTGGCCATCATAGCATTACCAGAAGTGCTCTTGAGAGTTTTTCTACGAGACTCTTCCATCAGCAACATAGCTATAGTTGAATCCATGTCAAGATCCGCTCCAGTACTGAGACTCATGATCAATGAATCCCATGTATTAGGCATAGAACATAGAAGAAGTGTTACCTTCTCGTCATCCTCGATTTTGACACCGATGGAAATCAATTTGCTCAACAGGGTGTTGAACCTGTCCAGGTGCTCTTGGAAAGAGGAGACTTCCTTCATCTTTAAACTGTATAATTGCTGACGAAGAAAAATTTTGTTTGACTTTGTTTTCCCTGCGTAGAGATTCTTCAATTTCTCCCATAAGCCTTTGGCAATGGTTTCTTTAGAGACATTGAAGAGGACAGAATCATCTAACGCTAGAAGTAGATCCGCCATTGCCGTTTGATCTTTCTGCGCAAAATCCTCATCTTTTGTCTCTGTTGACTTTTCGTCTTTACCGGCAAGAGCAACTGCACAACCATCTTTCACCAGCACTGCTTGCATTTTCAACTTCCACAATGGATAGTTGGATCCGTTGAATTTTGGCACCTCGAACTTTGTAGAAGTTGATGCAGCCATCGCACAAAGCTGAAACATGTACGTTGACGTCGATCACGTGCAGCATAGGCTTCTCGAACCGTTGGCTTTAATACCAATTGTTGCGTTAATTCATCTCACGTAACTGGTACGTACGTTGCACAAAGTGATAAGCAAAACAAGTGCAACAAAATAAAGAGAAGAAACACAAATTTACGTGGTTTGACAAATCAATCTATCTACATCCACGGGGCAAGCACACGGAACTCACTTGTATAACAGGAGAAATTACAACGCACACCTCTCAACCCGACAAACACCAAACAGTGAGTCGCACTCTCAACTGTGAATCTTTTCTCAGTACAACTCTCACAATCACAGAAATACTGCACACCCAAGATTCCCTTACAAGAGATAACCCAGACCCCCAAGTTCTATTTCACCCAAAACGTAGAGAAAAAATAGAGGAATAACCCAAAGCACATTAACTCTTAGCTGTTCCCTCTCAGTCTCTCTTTTCTTCACACATTCCCAAAAAAGTAAATGAGTGGTTGTACGCACTAAAGTAATGAAGGAGTGGCATCAACACTTACTCCCTATTTTTTAGATGCCACACATGAACCGAAAACGACCCTCTCAAAGTCCACCTCTCCATCTATGACAAAAGAAAAAGTCCACCTCTCAATCCGAACTTTAATATCGCATGCTGGCGTAATTTATTTTATAACCTGAGTTTACGTGGGAGATTTAGTGGGAGTTTTTGTTTAAATATCGGAATACGGAAGTAGAAACAATCTTGCGAGGGGGCTCTAAAGAAATGTTGAAAGGATACATCACCCTCCTGATTAACATACAGATTGGCACGATTCATACGCTATTACCCATCAAATTCGAAGACAAAATCATCTGGTATATTATAATCGGGAAAGTTTGGACTAGTTCCGCGAAATACAGCGGCCAAATCTTGCAAGAAACTGTCACCCATTCTGATTTTTTCCCCCACCTTATTAGGTCAAATCTCATTAAATTATACTTAAAATTAAGAAGGAAACACCCCTCGGCCTTCGTTGGACATGGACGTGCGAATCCTAATTGGCTGTCTGACGTGGGAGAGAACAAAGAAGTGGTACCAGGACATCAAAGGAGACGTAACCATCTCGAGATTCAACCACGTGTGCGGCCGAGATTCTTCGCCGTTTCGCCCCAACAAGATAATAGATAGATGCAACCGTGGCCCTTAGAGTCACGCTCAGTCCTAAGAAATCCAATCCCATAAGAACAGAAGCTCTTGTTGTTGCGCTCTTCAGTTCTCTGATCGAAAGAAGATGTCTTCCTGCGGTGGAAACTGTGGCTGTGGCTCTAGCTGCAACTGTGGCAGCGGGTAATGTCACGTCCTATGTGCCTATGTATATATATGCTCGTATGCACTGTAGTTCATTGTAAATCCTAGTGAGATGAGTTGATGATGACTTGGATGTGTACGTGTCGATTGTCTTATGTGCAGATGCAGGAGGAACCCAGGCTTGGGTCTCTCAGAGACCACCACCACCACCACCACCACCACCTCTCAGACCATCATTGCTGGGGTTGCTCCTGTGAAAACGTGAGTATCACATAGGGCAAGATCTCCCTCCCACCTCTCATACAAGAATAGTTAGCAGCATCTACTTATTGATTGTGTAGACTCTGAAATAAGGCTTGTGTATATCTTTTCGCATGTATCTCGGGAACCCCAGTGAGATGCCGGTGATGAGCACCGAGGGAGGGCACGGCTGCAAGTGCGGATCAAACTGCCAGTGCGATCCATGCAACTGTTGATCGACTCTGAAACGAAAAAAAGCGCTTAAATGTTTGAGTCTATTATGTCTGTAAGTGCGCGTGTATGGAGTGGTTTGCGTTTAGAAGACTATGGTAACCCTGTGTGGTGAATAATGCAGGCCTGGGTATTGGTCATACGCATCCTTCTCTCCTGAACTTGGGTGTGCTTATGATGATGAATCCCAGGCCAGGCAATCTGTTTGTGATGTTCTGTGTATGAAAAATTGAATGGATTTGGATGGATTGTGAATCTTTTTTCAGTTTTTTTGCTTATCCGAAGTCATCTTCTGCAGTGCTGTGGAGTGCTAGACTTTCACCACTCTCGTCAATAATAATCTCTTGTCAAAAAAAGCCGGGTTGCTTGAAGACTTCGTCTTCAATAATTGTAATGACGAGCAGAGTGACGCTTTGCTTGACCTGGGCTTTAATTTGGTGGTTGTGCAATGGTGATGGACACTTTATTGGAGGCCACTCGATTGGTTGTTCTTACAAGTCAATGTCGTTACCTCCTTACGTTTCCACGCCGTGGTGTGCAAGACTTCCACCCACTCGCACTAAATTACGATATCTCTAGCCCAAAAAGTCGATTGCTTGAGTACCTGTCGCTGTTAATTATAATGACAGGTAAAATGACGTTTTGGACTGGCCTTTATTTGGTGGGCACGCGTCGAACCAGTCAAGGTCGTTCCTCCATGTACAGATCTGTCCCCTGCGGCCAGGAGCGATTTGAATTTCTTCGTTAAGGCTAGCGGATCGGAAAGATTTGCAGGAAATGTCCTACTCCTCTACCTGAGCTTTCTTATCAGCCAATTCACTGGACGATGTTCGAACTGGATTGTCAAAACAATAATTTACCAGGAATTGATATACTGAAGAGTCGATGAACGACGACAACCAACCCGCGGAATTACTTTTAACATGAAATTGCAACCATCTTCACCGATTACTTTTCTAATCTACAAATTCTCAATTTCGTCATGTGTTGCTCAAGCTCAGTGCTTCAAGTTACGTAGGAGAGGGTCACTTTACGCATAGTTGCTCAGCCTCAGGTGACTGCGAACAGAAAGCTCAAATGATGAAGCACGAAATAACTTTGTTTTCAGAACAATCCTATATCCAACCCCAGAACATCGTCAACTATCACCGACCTGAGCTCATTACAGTTGTTCGATACGCACCGACATTTTCATTAGAAATACACAACATCAATGACGAGACAAGCCTTGCTTGCGATGAGGAGAGTCGGGAATTGGTCTTGAAATGCACCCGGCGATTCTCATTTGGTAGAGGTGATAGAAAACCTGTCTAAGACGCGTTAATTCAGCTGGAGCAGATGCCATCCCAGTTCGAGAAACGATCTCATCAGTTTTTCCTCCTCCTGTCCATCACATCTGCATAGTAAGACATTCATGGATACCTCCATGGATCAGGCCAACAATACACGGGTCATAGACTCCTCGACGAAAACAAACTATGAACATGATGCTCCACTGCAAGCATATCACCCATTACACACTAAACAGCTCAAGCAGTGTGCAAATACAATCAATAGCAATCCTGAGTTGCCAAGCCGACACAACTCAGCCTCGACAGAACAGCCTCCAGGAACCTAGGAGATGGTTAATAGTGCAGCATGACAAATTTACGCATCAAATCCCTCTGGGGAATAATGTCGAGCAGTTCAGCTGCATCCGGTACGAGTTGCTTTCAAGCTTAAGAACCGAGTGCTGGAGGGAAGTTGGAACGGAGCCGAACGAGAAAAGTACCCGGTTCTGAGTCTTCTGACGGTTTTAGGCATCGATTTCGTGACTAACTCGCTGGTTATTCTTTACAGTGTTGATCCATTAATGCACACGGCCCACTCTCTGAGAGCCCAAGCCTGGATAGTGAACAGATTAACTTCGATCCTTCAAATTTTCAAGAGATCCAGAACAATTGGTTTTGGATTAGAATAGGGCTCCCGCCCCGAATGATAACAAAAGGCCTGGTCCGAAAGCTGACCCGAAAATGCAGGCTCTTTTGTGCAACCGTAGTCTAACGATACCTTATAATTACAGTGTAGTTAATTCTCTAAAAACCCCCTCCCCAACTTTAGGTCGAATTCCAATTCTTCTCAAATTTTTTGTCTTAAAAAAATCCTCAACTTTCACTATAGTCCAAAATTCGTCGCGTGTACAAAAATCGACTTTGATTTCTTCAAGATTATCAATATCGGGAGGTTGTTATTAGTCCAAATGAATATGAGCATGTTGATGAAGACGTGGGTTTTAATGATCGACACTAACGGCTCTTATGTTAATAATTTTGAAGAAAACTAGTGGTTTTTTTAATGCTTGAGCAGATTTAGCATTGGAGTACATAAAATATATTGAAAATCGACTCTTTTCTAGTATACAATAACGAAATCGCATTTGAAATAAGCCTCACTTTGACCCCAAAAAAAAAATAAAGCCTACGAATAGAAACCATTTATGTTGATGGGTAGATGACAAATCACTACACTAAAAACTTAAAGAATGTATACTGACCGCGTTACAAAAGTTATGCTTTGTCTTACCATTCGACAATTACGGAGGCAACCACACGACAAACAAGCGAACATTCTTCGACTCCGACTCAAACTATATATAGCACAATAAATAATAAAAGAGGGAACTTCTCATCCCTAGAAGCGTTTCGTAAATCAGACTACGGAGCTCAGTCAATCCAATTGGATGACCCATCAAAAACTTCTGCCCGGCTTGACCCGACTCTACCGGGTATCATAGAATAATAGATCGAGAACTTTGAAAACAAACGGCCATATCCGGCAGAGAAAAGCGGCTGCGTGATCCAAAACAAAAGAACGGAAAAGGGCATCAATTGCAACCCCCAATTACGTGCCCAAAAAGCCAATAAAATATAAAGCCGGGATTTGCTGCCAACGCAAAAAGCAGGTGCTGTAACGTTTGCAAATTTTCCTCTTTTCTTTCTTCAAATTAATATAAAGTATTCGTCGAACGAAAAGCAACATCTTCCCATAAACAACTCTTTCCACTTCCAACACGGGCTCCTAGAACCGCCGCCCCGTCACCGAATTCCTTCTCAAATTCCAACGTTTTTTCTTTTTCTTTTTCTTTTTTTGTATTTTCTCGCCCGCCAGCCCAACACCGTCGTCGTCTCTTTTAAAAGCACGAGATCGAGGCGGCCGTACTGGGATCGACGGCCGTGATCACTCCGGTCTTCCCGAAGTCGCAATCGTAGTCGTGCCGCCCGAAGGCCTGATAGTAAGCATTCATGGCGTACGCCGCGTGCGTCCGCACCGTGTCCGGGTCGAAGCAAGCCCCGCCCGCCTGTATGGGCTTGCAGTCCACTTGGGCCGTGCTGCACACGTAGTCTATGTTCGCCTGCAGCGCCTGGTCGCTCGCGTCCGATCGCGGCACACACCACTTCTTGCCCGAGCTCGTCGACGGGGCCGCCGTTGCGGGGCCACTAGCCTATCATCAACCCAAAAAAAAGAGTAATCGAAATGGACAGGATAGATCTCGAAGCAAGAACACGTGCCGTAGCTGAAAAATGGCGCTGAACGCGTGGAAAGTTGAAAATCGAAGGCGACGATGGTCGAATTTTCAAAGTTCAAAAAGCAATCTTTACAGCTAAGTCATTGAAAACCACGTTCCCATTTCCTCCTGAAATCCTGATCCAGAAAATGTAACCATCGATATTCTCTAATCACATACCCAGTCCCAGTTGATAAACGAGATTTGCAAAGGGTTTAAGGAGCGGCGCTTACCGGTTCATTTCTCAAGATGCCAACGTCGTAAACCGGAGTCAGATCCGGCTTGAACAGCCCGTAGTTCCGCTCCGAGGTCGACGGTTTCAGGTTCTCGTTGAACAGCGCGAAGACGTAAGTCTCGAACTTCCGGTTCGGCATCAGCGGCGTTCCCTTCCCGGAGTTCACGTGCCTCACCAGGTTCCCGTTGTACGACACCGCGTTCTCCATGCTAACGCCCGGCTGGTTGGGGTCGCCCACCGAGGGCCACCCCGTCTCTCCCACCGCGATCTCCACGTCCTCGTAACCCAACTTCTTCATCGCCGAGTAGACCGCGTCCATCTGGGCGTCGAACATGTTCGTGTAGTTTATCCCCGTCGCCGCGTCGAAGATGCCGGCGTTCGGCTTGAACAACGCGTAGTTCAGGGTCTTGGCGGAGAACCCGAAATACGGGTACGGGTTCACCATGAAGGCGGACTTCGTCTGGCGGTGGAAATCCAGGATCGGAGCGAATATGGCCCGGTCGTACCCGCGGCGGAACCGGCCGGTGCTCGGAGGCTCCGACGACGAGAGTATCCCGAGCGAGTGCGGTGTCGTGACCTGGATGTTGGTGACTTTCGCGAGCTGCAGGGCCGAGTGCAGGGCTTTCATGGCGGGCAAGAGGCGCGATATGAGGGTCTTGTCGGAGGTGGCGAGGATCTCATTGCCGACGGCGATGCGGTTGATGAGGGTCTGGGGGTAGTACGGCAAGATGTTGGCGGCGACCCAGGACTGGGCCGCGGGGAGCTTGGAGAGGGAGACGATGTCGCCGTTGCCGACGCTGACGGTGACGGCGATGCCGGTGCCGGCGAAGGCGCGGAGGATGTCGGGGTTGGCGTCGAAGAGCTTGACCCGGTCGATGGTGGTCTTGGTCTTGAGGAAGGCGGCGACCTGGGATGGCGGGGGGAGGTTGTTGGCGACGGTGCCGTAGTTGACGCCGATGGGGTACGCGGCGCGGGAGAGATGGGGACAAGTGACGGAGAGGAAGAGGATGGCCGTGGCGAGAGGGAAGAGGTTGGCCATGATTAGTCCGGTGTGCGTTTCGTGGAGGAAGTGAGGAGAGAGAGGTGGGGTTTAAAATGGCGTCGAAGGAGAAGAACGAGAAGAGTAAAGCAAGCTAAGCTCCGACCAAAAACCCAAAAAAAAAAACAGCAAAGCTAAAAAGAATAAAGTGCGTTGCACGCGCTCAAAAAAAGTGGGCTGTCGACTACGGATGGGACGTGGCTGGAGCAAGTGTACGCGGGCGATGGAGCCGTGGAATGATCGCGTTCATCTTGCACTTTGTGGGGCGGTGGGGTAACGTGAGTTAAAAAAACGGTGTCGTGAATCGGGCATTTACGTAGGGCGGTCAGATGGATAAATCGGGTCGGGTAAAAATGTTTCGGCTCATATTAATCTATTTTCGTACGGTGTGAATTTAATTATTCGCATGCGGTTCAATTTACGTTATTCAAATATATTTGTAATTAATTCCTTTTATGAAAATTCGTACTCGTTCATTTAAAGCACGTTTATACACATATTTACAATGCATATAGTTTTCGACCACTCGGCTTTTTTTCCTATATATGGCTTAATTTTTCTAACTAAGTTGTTCTTGTTGATATTAGAAAAAAAAATAAAGCATAAATAGTCAAAGTAAATATAATTACTATCATAACTAATAAGATGATTATTTTTCAGTATATATATGAGTACCTCAATTATGTCCATCACATATATACACACAGATTGGCAATCTCACCGATGGATTCTTTTTTAGAGCATATAGCTATAATCTCATGGAGCAATATATCAAGAACACAGCTCAATTCTCACCCTCTCAATCCATCTAATCCACAATTTTCATGGGAAAGTCTTAACTGGCATTTCTTCGAACAACTCACAAGCAAACCAAAAGAATTACAAGAATTTCAATTTCAACACCTCCAAAACGCTCAAAACCAGAGCGCATAGCCAAAAAACAATTTGCTTCACCATATACAACCTCCGAAATTGCCCAAAAACAATGCAAACACACAAGGAAATCGCGCAAATTGCAAAGAAACATGAAAATCACAAAATCTTGAGTAAGATAATAATAGAAGCAACTCCAATAGGGACAACAACATACTTGGCGAAAATCGACCAAAATGGCAAAAGCAAATGCAATTAAAATAAGCGGGATGAACTCCAAGCATCAAAAGAACTAGCATTGTAGTAGCTTCCCAATGGGATGGAGCTTCCTCTATGAAGGAACCCGAGATAACCGATGGAAGTGGCAAAAGCGGGAGGCAACACAGTTCTCTCTCTGATCACTTGTGCTCTCGATAACAAGTGTGGCATTCGGAGATAACTGCAATCTTTTTTTTTTTTGGATCTCCAACTGCACTCCTTTGGCAATACCTTCTTTAGCCTGCCAAGCTTCTCTTGATCTCAACAGACCAATGGAGATTTTTTCTTGTTGAAAACGTGGTAACAGACCTTCTCTTAAGATTTGCGCGATGATCTAGGAACGTCTTTCATATTCGGTGAGTAATTCGGCACATTCATGCCTCCCCCGTTGCCATCCTAGAAGGTATACGAGAACTGCACCTTGTCCAAGCCCTCTTAACCCTGGTGATCACTCTTCGCCCCCATAGGTTCACGTAGACCACACGCTTTTCTTCGAATCACCCATCTACAAGAAGGATCCTACTTTGACACCATTTACCACGGGCCGCCAGATTTCTAACATAGAATAGCCAGTGCAATGCTTGGTAAGTCGAGAACACTAGGTCAACATTCCTTCTATAATTGTTCCTAAAAATAGTACGGCGAATAATATCCTCATATTGGATCATACCGCGCTCAGTTTAGCTCAGGCATCTAATCCCTCAAGCAAGACATACAATACACTTTAGTACGACAACTGATTTCGACATTTCATGGCCTCATCAAGATAACTACATTACAGCTCCCGACCAATTTATACATGAGAGGTATGCCTTAAGAGCTTCTTAGAGTCATAATTGTTTTATCCTAAAACTCTTAGCACAAATATCCTAATATCATTCCTACGAACCAGTGATATCATCACTTTTGCATTACTCGTCCTTTACCCCGACACCATAAGCTCCACTAAAAAAGGTACGAGAGTACGGGAGAATTCGGTCTATCATATAAACACACAATGCACACGAAAGCAAACATTCATTTAACACCGACTTAAACTACATATAACAAAATAAATAATAAAGATGGGAACTTCTGATCCCATTAAGTGTTTCGTAATTCAGACTGTTGGAGCTCAATCTATTCAATTATATGCACCCATCAAAACAGGTTTGACCCCATTCAACCAAGTATCATAATAGATCGAAAATTGTGAAAACAACAGCCATATCCGGTAGAGAAAATTGGTTGCATGATCCGAAAAAAGATGGAAAAGGGGATCAATGGCAACGCCCAAAATCTAGCGCCTAAAAGCCAATAACATATTATCATACAAAGCCTCGATTTGCTCTCGTCGCAGAAAAAGCGAGTGTAAGTGTAACGTTCATATTTCCCTCTTTTTCCTTCAAATTAATACGAAGTATGCGAACAGAAAGCAGCACCTCCCATAAACAACTCCTTGGATTTCCGATACGGGCTCCCCGAACTTCCCGCATCTGGCTCCTTCTTGCCTGACGGGGCGGTCGGACCGGGCGACGCCGGACCGGGTGCACTAGCCTGTCATCAACAAAAAAAAACACAAAAGGAGTAATCGAAATGGCCGGCTTAGATCTCGAAGGCAGCACACGCGGGCTGCAGCTGATTTCAAAAACTTGCGAACATTGTCAGCTGATTATGTTCCTGCCTTTGTCCAGGAACGTCAGTTTTGACAAATGGCGCCAGATTCTGTTTTTCCGATTATATAATTTTTATGGACTAATATGCCCTCCAGTAAACGTAAATATGGTAACAGAGCGAGGACAATCTGGGCAAAGCGAAGCTGGACCCAAGAGCCAACGTCTCTTTCTACGGCGGACACGTTATTCGAAGCAAAAGACGTCTTTTATGCGTCAGAGCACCACAGATCAGACGAAAGAAATTAGCCCCTTTGCACACGTAAAGGCGAAAACAAATTCTGGGACACGCAACGCCAATCTCCTCTAAACGCGTCGGAAGTACGAAAACGGAGACGACAATGGTCGAATCTTCAAAGCACAAGAAGCAATCTTTACAGGTCAGTCAACAAAAATGTACCGTCAATATTCCCAGTCAATTGGAGACAGCTTGATAATCGATCAAATAATACTCGATTTTATTTTTTTTATCTAAAAGAAGAAATTTATTTGATAAATTTTTTATTCTTGGATATAAATTTATTTTTAAAATCAGTTTTAAAACAAAATTAAGAATAAAAAATTAATTATTAATTCTGAGAATAAAAATCAGAAATAAAAAATAAAATTCTTTTTTGCTTTTTTTTCTTCTCGGCCAATCTTCTTCTTGACCTATGGCCAGTCGCCGACAAGGGTGAGAGCGACTTGCGGCTTGGGCGAGGGTTCAAGTTTTTGTAAAAATATTAAAATAAAAAAAAAGAAAATTCAAAATATTATTAATAAAAAGAAATTTGTATCGTTACCAAATCAAAAAATTTTTATTTCGATAATAGAAATTTTGGACAATTATCAAAAGCTTTCAAATGCTTATAAATTATTTTCAGGAATAAAATAAAAAAATCATTTCTGAGCCAAAATTTTTTCCAAAAATATAATGGTTACCAAACACACCATTAATACCCTCAGCCTTGATATTATCAATTTCAGCGTAGTTAATTCCTAATTATTTCTTTAATCACGTACCCAGTCCCAGTTAATAAAACGAGATTTGCAAAGGGTTTAAGGAACAGCATTTACCGGTTCGTTTCTCATGATGCCGACGTCGTAAACCGGAGTCAGATCCGGCTTGAACAGCCCGTAGTTCCGCTCCGAGGTCGACGGTTTCCGGTTCTCGTTGAACAGCGCGAAGACGTAAGTCTCGAACGTCCGGTTCGGCATCAGCGGCGTTCCCTTCCCGGAGTTCACGTGCCTCACCAGGTTCCCGTTGTACGACCGCGCGTTCTCCATGCTAACGCCCAGCTGGTTGGGGTCGCCCACCGAGGGCCACCCCGTCTCTCCCACCGAGATCTCCACGTCCTCGTAACCCACCTTCTTCATCGCCGAGTAGACCGCGTCCATCTGGGCGTCGAACATGTTCGTGTAGTTCATCCCCGTCGCCGTGTCGAAGACGCCGGCGGTCGGCTTGAACAACGCGTAGTCCAGGCTTTTGGCGTCGAACCCGAAGAACGGGTACGGGTTCACCATGAAGGCGGACTTCGTCTGGCGGTGGAAATCCAAGATCGGAGCGAATATGACCCTGTCGTACCCCCGGCGGAAACGGCCGGTGCTCGGAGGATACGACGACTCGAGTTTCCCGAGAGAGTTCGGTGTCGTGACCTGGACGTTGGTGACGTTCGCGAGCTGGAGAGCCGAGTGGAGGGCCTTCATGGCGGGCAAGAGGTGCGCGATGAGGGTCTTGTCGGAGGTGGCGAGGATCTCATTGCCAATGGCGATGCGGTTGATGAGGGTCTGGGGGTAGAACGGCAAGATGTTGGTGGCGACCCAGGACTGGGCCGCGGGGAGCTTGGAGAGGGACAGGATTTTGCCGTTGCCGACGCTGACGGTGACGGCGATGCCGGTGCCGGCGAAGGCGCGGAGCATGTCGGGGTTGGCGTCGAAGAGCTTGACCCGGTCGATGGTGGTCTTGGTCTTGAGGAAGCTGGCGACTTGGGATGGCGGGGGGAGGTTGTCGGCGATGGTGCCGTAGTTGACGCCGATGGGGTACGCGGCGCGGGAGAGATGAGTACAAGTGACGGACAGGAAGAAGATGGCCGTGGCGAGAGAGAACAGTTTGGCCATGATCGGTCCGTAGTGCGTTTCGTGGAGGGAATGAAGAGAGAGAGAGAGAGAGAGAGAGAGTGAGATAGACGAGGTTTAAACTTAAACTGACGCAGAAGAAGAGCAGAGCTCAGCAAAGGTGCGCGGAAAGTGCGGTCCACGCGCTCGATTAAAGCGGGCCGTGGAGTAGGGGATAGTGTACGTAGACGATGGAGCAGTGGACCGAACGGGACTCGTCTTCTAACTTGCAGTGCGGTGGGGGCCAACGTGAGGGAGAAGTCGGAAGCTCGTCATCGTGCATTTATGGGAGCAATGACTGTGGATTTGGAAGAAAAGTGTTGACAAAGTCCTTAATCTTTTTGCTTTAGCCATTAATTTTTTTTATATCAATTTAATCTTAATTTTTTTCTCTTTGTACCAATTCGATCCTTTCAACTAATTTTGACTAAATTTTAATAACATGGACGCCGGCCAACCTACGTGGCGTCGCTGGTGCTGACGTGGATAATTTTTAATAATATTTTTTTATTCTTTAAATGTTTTCTAATTTTTTTTTCTTTTTTCTTTTTTTTTTCTTCTCCTTCTTCTTCAACCTTTGGCCAGCGACCGGTCCAGTCATTAGCCATGGCTGGCTACCTGGGCGAGGGCAGGGTCGTTATTGCCCGCCATAGGCGAGGGCCAGCCTTGCCTAAGCCAAGCCCGGTGAGGCCAGGCGGCTGGCTATCGTTGGTGACTGGTAGACCTAGGTCAAGCTCAACGAGGCCAGGCAGCCGGTTATCGTCGGTGACCAGTAGAAGAAGAAGGAAAAGAAAAAAAAAAAGAAGGAAAAAATTTAAAAAAAATCATTAAAAATATTTAAAAATTAAAAAATTAAAATATTATTATAAATTATCCACGTTAGCGCCGACGGGGCCACATAAGTCAGCCGGAGCCCACGTCACCAAAATCCAATCAAAATTAACCAGAAGGACTGAATTGACATAAAGACAAAATGTTTATAACTGAATTAACACCAAAAAAGATTTGGGATTAAATTGGCATAAATGCAAAAATTTATAACTTTTTCAACAATTTTCCCATAGATTTGGAGTAGTCCTTCGCGGTATTTTGTTGTTGTTTCAAGTTCATTTGTAGCTAGGGTTTGAGCTCAAAGCCAGTTATTACATGCTTCTTCATCGAAAGACAGATCTTAAAGCAACATTTAGTTTTTTTTTTTTGCATCTTTTCTTATAAATTATATACAATCAACAAACGAGATTTTACCCTTCTTTTAATCTGATGGCGGCACCTGAGATATTGAGAATCCATTTTTGAAGGGTCCTTAGAAAACATCCCAACGGTTAAAATTTACAAGTGCCATCCCTAAGAGGAGTGGTCCTTTAGGGTCTGTTTAGTAACGTTTTTATTCTCAAAAATAATTTCTGTTCAAAAATATTTTTTTCTATTTCTATTCCCTAGACGAGTTTCTGAGAAAAAAACGCGTTTAGTTACTGCTCAAAATTTATATTCCCGGAGTAAAAAAAGAACAAAAATGCATTTAGTAGGACATTAAAAATTTCTACTCCTAATTTTTTCATTTAATTATAAAATTATCGATAAAGACTTAACGATTCATGTTTGGATAAAATTGGACTAGAAATATAATAAGAATATATTATGATATAGAATTGAATGATCTTAATACAATCATAAACAAAATTACTCCTTATAAACAAAGCAAGTACTGGGTAGTGGTAGAAGAAATTGCAGTTTAGGGGACTTAACAATTCATGTTTGGATAAAATTGGACTAGACATAGAATAATAATATATTATGATATAGAATTGGATGATCTTATTACAATCATAAAGAAAATTACTCCTTATAGACAAAGTAAATACCGGCTAGTAGTAAAGGAAATTGCAATTTAGGGCGTAGGATTTGTGGTTAGGGGTTAGGGTTTTAGGATTTCAATTTTGAGGTTTAGGATTTAGAGTTTAGGGTTTAGGTTTTAGATCTGGTTTCGAGTTTGGGGTTTAGGGTTTTAGGGATTCAAGTTTTGGGTATTGGGGTTTGGGGTTTAAGGTATAAGGTTTAGGGTTTTGCAATTTTCCATTTTAGGATTTGGAATTACGATTTTAGAGTTTAGGATTTAGGGTTTCAGGTTTGGAATTTTAGGGTTTAGGATTTAGTATTTCAGGTTTTGAGTTTGGGATTTTAAGGTTTTGTGTTTCAGGTTTTGAAGGTTTAGGGTTTAAGATTTTTTATTTTAGTGTTATGGGTTTGAGAGTTTGGGTATTGAGGTTTAAGATTTTGGGATTTAGGGTTTAAGGGTAAAGGTTTAGGATTTAGGATTTAGTATGAGAATATCTTGTGAAAGAGAGAGAGTTGATCTTGTTTTTCCTTTTGTTTTAGAAAACAAAATGTAGATTTTTTATTATTTTATATTTCTATCCAAATCTATTTCCTAATCACTTTTCTGTTCCAGGGACAAAAAAACTAACTGATGTTACTAAAATGATTTCTGTTCTTTTTATATTCCGGGAAATAAAAGATAAAAAAAATAGAGAAACAAAAATGTTACTAAACAAGCCCTTAACATAATGGTCATTTTTTTTCGAGAGTCTTATCTCGATGGATAGTGAATTAGCACCACACTACCAAAAAAAAATCCATGATTACAAAAAAGGCCCATCATCTTTGGTTTTGATTGTCCTCCTTGGCGGCCACCACCAACTAGGACCGCCCAGAATAGGACCAAACCAACACAGAACAGTAGTTCCTAGTTCTACGTATGGAACTGCTCACTTGAATAGGATTGGTAATATATAAATATATATAATTTTAAGAAAAATTTCCAACAAAAAAAAATAATTTTTTAAGAAAAATGGAAAGTCTAAAATCCCTAATTTGAAATTCAACGCCCGTCAATTAAGTGCCTATCCTATCTCACTATCACTATCTCTCACTCCCGGTCTCTACTCATAAGCTCAACACTCATCAACTCACGATCTCGACTCTCAACTTTCATCAACTCATGACCATGCCTCTAGCCATTCATTGCCTCTCTCTCTCTCTCTCTCTCCATCTCCCCCATTTGCGTGAAGCTTGGCGGGACCGGTTCCATGGATCCACCCGGGAACTAGACGACCGAACCAATCAATCCGACTTCGGGGTGGGTCCATAGAAACAATGAGCGGTCCCCAATTTCATGGTGAAAATCGTCCACCCAGACTATGCTCATCTTTATTGCCAACGCTCTTTGATATGAAAAAAAGTTTACTGTTTCTTCTGTGAAGCAGTTTTTGTTTCCATTCTCCTCTATGAGAAAATGCTCTTTTTGAGAGCATGCGTTTCAGCTCGTTGTGATAAGTCATTTTATTTTGCTGCTATGTTCTAATGTTGATGATTCCAAGCACGATGACTTCACATAAATTTTTTTCCTGGTACGGGTTATTAACTGTTAATATCCAGACCACCGCCCGCAGCGGCTGCGTTGGCTTGCGCTCTGGTCCCCCCACGAAGGGACCAGAGTTCAAACCCCAGCGTAGTCGTTAGGGAGTCTTAAGTGTGGCGCCGTGGTGGTGGGTCCTGCGCTAGCGTCACCCCAGGTTTACTCCTCCGGCTGTCGGCCGTGCGGGGGGTTCCTGGGTTACCAAAAAAAAAAAACTGTTAATATCCAGCTGAAGCAACATCTTTCCGGGGCAGATTTTTCTCACTCCTAGGCCCAAACAAAAATTGCTTCCTCGGCGACGGTCCGTCAGCGTTCCGAATCAAGGGCCCAGTATAGACATGATCTTTGCTCTGCTGGTGGGACGCGCGTGCTACGAGGTGATAATTGGTACTTACGCTAAACCAAGAGTAATCTAATGACCTAGTTGGGCAAATTGTATTTCTCACTTTTACAAAGGAATTGTGATTACAAAAATGGAGAGCATTACTTGAATATTATACATGATACCTCGTACGGGGTGTATTAGGTGGTTAGGACCCCAAATCCCAGGAACTACCATGTCGGATGCAAAGGCTTTTTCAGGACTCAGAACTTATCCCTCGACCTCTAATACCCAACCCAAAACCTACCAGGCAAATGGTTCCGTAGGTTTCGTTGATTTAACAAGTTGCCTTCCACACCCCTGGACGAACTCTTCTATTTTGACTTGTTAAAACAACAACAAATTATTTTCTGCTCTGCCGTCAAAATATAAAAGAGTATTCGAATTTTTCAAATTTATGAAGAGATTACAAATGAAAATGAGTGTCGATATTTGTATAGTGAGATTTTCAATTGCTTAAGTTAAGAAAAAATCAAAGTACTTGTATATCAAGATTTGAACAAAAACCAAAAGGTAAAAAATAAACATTACTCCGTATAGATCTAATTTTTGGCTTTTGACGAGCTATAGCCTATTCTATGAAGAATTATCACTTTTAATCACCCTAGTTTAGTCGGAAGGGCATCTCGACTTCATAGGAAACTTTTTAGATAGCAGTTCATGTCTGTGATCTCTTAATTGCGATGGTTCTCACGATGGGCTCACATATTTTTATGAGTTAGGTGCACCTAGCGCATGCATATACTTTACCTCCGTGACCTCCTCGTCTATCAGCTAGTGTCCCTGACGACTAAAGGCCCATTTGGTTCAACTTTAGGGGAATGCAAATACCTTTAGGCTAAAAGAGTTTTTCAAAATACAAGTAGTATTTAGTAGGTGTTTTTTAAAATCAACTTGCGCTAAAGGACTTTTGCTAATACTTAAAAAAAAAAAAAAAAGATTCCGATGGAGCTTAACCACCGGCCACTGCCGTCGGCCAGATCTAGTAGCTGGCCAACCGCCGACAGTCAGATCCAATCGCCGGCCACTGCCACCTGACCTCAGGCTAAACGGCCTGAGGTCGCACGACCTCAGGTAGCAATCGCCGGGGTTGGGCTAGCCCTTAGGCAACAGTCGCCGGCCGCTAGACCTGCCTTTGGGGAAGATGAACAGTTGCGATGAAGAATGCAAGTTGCATTCCGAAAATGCAACTTCTCAAAGTACCTCCACCCTTGCATTGGGCAAAAGTCCTTTGGAGAACATTCCAATTGCAATCGTAATTTCCCAAAAGTGAGTTAAAAAAGTTGCCAAACGCCATTTGCATTTGGTCAAAGACTTTAGAGCCCAAATGAGCATTCTAAATGTGAACCAAACTGGGCCTAAGTCTCTTCCTTAATGACTTTCATTTACAGGTTAGTCGAGTTAACTAAATTTCTTTTGTAACTTTCCAAACTTGTAAATTATTTTTTCTGTTTTCCAAATTTTGGAAGGAAAGTAAAGTTACTTTTTAGAGGATAAACAGACGAAACCCTTGCAATTTTTATTTTTTACCATGCGAAATTCTTATGATTGCTTTAATGTCTAAAGCAACTTTCCGTTTGAAAGAAAGATTTTTCATGATTTCATCTTTTCATCTTAAGCAAGTAGGATTAACTCTCAAATAAAGCCTTTAACTCTTTTCTTAAGAATAATGCGGAAATAGAATTGTGGAATTTCTCTTTAATTTTCAACCGGGTATCAAAGCAGGAATTCCTGAATTCGAATATTTCCAGTCCCATATTTGCCTTCCCAATGAAGGATTTCCATGATCAGTACTAGACCAAAAAATAGACTAAGCGTGAGGAGAAGTTTTATAATATTTAAATAATATCACACATTCATTCAATAACTTGAACTTTTAGAACAATTAGTAATATTTCCACAAAATCTCACATCTGCTATTGAAGCTAGCTAGTGCCCTCGTCCCGTTTCAAACTAGGAAATCTTTCTAGTGGTACAAGTATGAGCAATCGGAAAGAGTTTCTTAGTCAATGGAAGACTCACTAATGCTGTTTAAATTAGAGTTCTCGGGTCAGCTCATGGAGAAGAGCTTGCCCAGCAGAAGCAAGATTTGCTAGCAAGAGTAGGTTTCCTCTTTCGACTTGTCTTGCCATGGCAAGAGAGATTTTATCGAAACCCTTGTATAACAATCTCTCGTAGAAAATTACTTTTGAGTTCACTTATGTTAGGCATAGGTTAATACAAAAAGGACCTTTGATTTTTTGGGTGAAATCATTGTATTTTCTTTCGGTAACAAGACGAATGCATTATTTGATCGCCCATGTCGAAGTCGTAGCAAAAACCATTGTGTCCTAAGTCTTGTTTATCCCGTCGTCTCAAGCTATATTAAAATCGGGGCCGTTGTCCACACCACAAAAGGCTAAAACACCAATTAACAAATAAAATTCGTTTCTAATAATCTTAATCATTTCGTTTCGGTTCATTGTTCTGTGCTTGGAGTTTTAGCAGAATGCCTGAATTTATGCTTTTGAGAAAATTAGGTACGATAAGCCCATTACATCTTTACTCAAAGTCTGCCGATGTGTTTGATGGCTACATGTCTTGTTGACCGCGCACGCGACGACTTTCTCCGGTTTCAGGCACAGTCGCGAGTGTCTGTGTAACCTGAGGGCTCTCAAGAAGCTGCCAACAAAGTCGACTCTTGACTTGAGCCGAGCTGAAAGTCACAAGTTGGCTACAGTCCCGTCCATGATCAGTTGGTTTGTCGGGTGCAATGCATGTAATATCTATGCATCCGAAGAATCCGAGCCCAATTTCACGTCCAATTTACGCGAGCTTCGGTCATATTGTCGAATTTGTAGGATTCACAGGTGAATGGAAAATTAGAAATGATTGGATGGCAGTTTTTAATTACCGTGAGGATAATAGTCTATTCCAAACCACAAAAAACCAAATAATAAATAATTATGGATTATCATGGGATTCACCCATTTAATAATTTATGACTCGTAATAAGTTGTTATTCTCATAATGGCCTAAAGACTGTTATGCCGGCAAAACACAGTGAAAATTTCTTTCGTTGAATGACCACATTATGGATTTGGATCCACTTTAAATAAAATTTAACGTAAGCTCTTTGTGTTGAATTTGATTGATGTGCGATCTATTAATTTTCTTTGCCTATTCCCTTTGCTTGCCCGAGCGGGAATTTGGCAAAAATCATCTTATTCAAAATATTTCCATATGTGTCATTGATAATATTTCGAAGTATTTCCATAAATGTGATTCTTAGAGGCGAAAAAGTGAAGGGTTCTCTTACCTTATATTACGGTACATACATGGGGAACGAGCTCTTTTGTGGGAAAACTAGGTTTACAAGGGTAAACTACCTTCGCCATCTTTTATCCAAAGATAGTAAAAAGGGATTGCGAAATGCTTGGAGGACGGTACCGTTACTTTTCATAAAGTGACGGTACCCCCTAAACACATATCCCCATGTGTATATAAAGTGATGGTACTTTCCTCTAAACATTGCCCAAAGGGATTCGATGTGACAATAAGTATTAAGATCCATGAAAATCCAACCTCGTTTTATTTTTGGTTGAGATTCAGTCCGACATCACGGTGTGCCGTGTAAACATAAGTAATTCTTTGGATGGAATGAATGCGACTGTCGTTGATTAACGGGACAAAAAGTCTGATTGAGTTGGTAGATTTACAAAATCTTGGCAAAGGAACAAATTACACTGGAGAGCCGTTTCAGGAAAGTTGGCAAGTATTTTTCCTACGTAACTTTTACAAAATTCAAAGTGATTTACTGTTTTTCAAGATTTGTATTTCGTCGGACATCTAGACCTATCAAAATATGTCATAAACTCATTTTTTTAACCCATGTTTCATGACTTGAGTTGGGAAGATTGTCAAGAGGGAACCCAAATTCTAGTTAGCTAGACCTACCTTCACTATAAAGCTTAAATCAATGAGTTGTTGGCCAACTTGAATATATTAATTGCTCCACACTATATTAATTCTCCGATGTGGGACTTCTCTAATGTGAGTGCATCTCAACAATTATATGGATTGGTTATATTCGATAAATGGGTCACAAAAGAATTTAGATTTGTAAAGCTAAAAATAATATGAGTGTCACATGGATTTACAACTTAGGGTGCGTTTGTTTTACGGAAAATGAGTGATTTGAAAAATATTTTTCAAAAAATAATTTCTTATATCACTTAGAAAAATAAATGAATGGAAAAATTTTTCATCACCCTCAAAAATAGTTAGACATTGATTGTTATTAATGATAAAAATATTTTTCATTGACTAATTTTTCTAAACGATATAAGCAATCAATTTCCAGAAATTTTTTTTTAAAATCCCTCATTTTTTGTGAAATAAACGCATCTTTATTTAGACCCAATCCGCCTTTATGACCCTTTTTCATCCTCACTCGATCTTCCCCTTGCTCACTCTTCGTTCTCACCTTAATCGGATCATATATTATTTATTTATTTATTTATGGGTATGATAATTAAATTTGTATTACATAAAAAAAGTTAAAATAGGTTAAAATGATCAATTTGAATTGGGATCTTTTTTTACTCGAGTCGTTAAATAGATCCACTAACATAATTTAAATCTAGTCAATGTCCTTAACTCGATCGGCCCCACCCCGAGCTTGATGATCGACCGTCCTTTGAGTACAGAAGGAATCTGCAAATGTACGTTCGTTCAATAAGTAAAAGAAATCGGCCGTACCCCGATCATGAGGAAACTCCGGTCTGTGTTTTTCTGGAAGATCATTGACAAAACGGTCTCCGAAACACCCGACCGATCCGGATTACAATAAACGACGAAGGGGTCTCCTGACATTGCTCGCCTGTCCCTAATCCTTAGTCCTTACATGCCCCACGTGCTGCCTGCTAGGGGTGTCAATGGGTCGGGTTAGGTCGGATTTTCATGATACCCGATCCGACCCGAAATATTGACCGTGTGTGTTCGACCCGATTCGAAACAAGACCCGAACGAGATATCACCGCACGATCGGGCCGAGCTAGGTTGGGTCGGGTCATGTTTCAAACAGTGTGTTTGAAGAACGGTGAAACTAGAACAGACTGCTAAACACAAGGGGAACTAGAGCAGTGCAGGAACATCAACATGTGCAGACTCAAATAGCTACCCAATCGATCTCAGCCAAAGGATACTTCTCCAAGCAGAAATTCTCGATCCCAAACTGCGGATGCGGGAAATCGAACAACGCTAGGTTGGATTCCGGCGAAGAAACCCTGCCAACGAGGACTTGTCGGAAAAGTGCTCCATTAGCTCATCGGGCACCTGTGTTAGGGAAACCAACAGCATCCCGGGAGAAGACCCGACCCATGATAAATCGAACCCGAAAAAAATAGCAAAGGCAAGCGCCGATCGATGCTGCGAGACATCGACAAGCATCGGATTCTGAAGCAGAATTTCGGGGCTTACAGTGGGGGCATACTCCATGAGGGAGGCGAGGAAATCGGTGAGCGCGGCGTCATCATCGTGCTTGCCCTCGCTCGACTGCTGGCCTTGACCGTGATGGTTGTTCATCCTCCCTCAATCCGATTGGTTCTGCAAAGAGACGACGACAGAGTCTGAAATCCCAAGAATGGCTCGTGTCCTAGTCTCCCTCTTCTCGATGTTCCCCCCGCTGGTGCGGCCGCTCCCCTGCACCGCGGTGCCGCCGGGGCCGGTCATGCCGACGGCGGTTGCCGTCGGACTCGAACCGGATGAAGGATAGAAAATGCAGAAGAGGCGAGAGAGAGAGAGAAAGTGGAAGAGAGGTTTAGGGTTTCATTGGTTGGGTTATTGTTTAGGTTGGGCTCGGGTGCCCAAGCCCAATAAATCTAAACAATACCCAATTATTTTTATTGTTACCCAAACAAATTGAGACATAATCCGACCCAATAAGAAACTTTCGTGTTCGGATCAGGTCGGTTTGTGTTTCGGTTCGGGTATTATGTTTGGTTTTGACACCCCTATTGCCTGCTTCCAGCCCTTCTATTCTAACCTTTGCTTGTAAAAAAATCCGCAGACCTCGCCTCTAAGCGCTAATCGCACTCCCAAGCAGTAGTTCTGCATCAACTTGGGGATGTTGGAAAGCCATCGAGGTCTCTCGCTTGCTAACACGACTCACGGATCAGATCGAACACAACCCGACAAGTTTGATAGAAGGGCATGCGGCGTTAAAAAGGGATCCAAAGTATTTGCTTGAAATTTATGTGACAATTTTACATGCATGACGATATGCCTGATGTGAGTTTGCTAATCTTTTTTTTTTTTGATAACCCAAGGAACCCCCGCACGGCCGACAGCTGGGAGGTAAACCCTGGGGGCAACACGTGCATTGGTTAAGTCACCCTGCGGCGCCTGGGATTCGAACACTCAACCTTTTGCGAGAGGAAGAGTGCCATTTCCAGCAGCGCCACTCAGGCCGGTGGTAATGAGTTTGCTAATCTTCCATTCTGCAATTGAAGAAGAAATCAAGTTATTACATTTTTCTCTTTTAGTATGTCAATATTCTAGAAGGGTAGAAGAGTAACTTTCCATAACTTAAAAACTTATACTTTTAAGACGCTGAGAGCAACCTTTACTCGTCAAACTTAACTAATCGACCGGCTTCATTAGTCCTAAATCTTTATCTTCTTTTGGTCGTTGGTAATTTTAAATTTACTGTTCTGTTAATAGTTACTGACCCAATTGGAAAAAAAAAAAACTTACTATACTACGCCCAATTTAGTTTAACATCTAGTCCCTCGAATGAGATATACCAAACACTTCAGTACAACAATTGGTGTTGACATGCCATGACCTCATCAAAATAACGACATTAACTCCCAACTAGTCTATGCACTAGAGGTATGCCTTTAGAGCTACTCATATTATATCATCACTTCTCCAGTACTCACCCTTCACCCCGACGCCATAAGCTCCACTCAAAAGGGAAGAATTCGGTCCGTGATATAAACACACGATGAACACAGAAGCGAACATTCATTTAACTCCGACTTAAAGTATATATATATATAACACAATAAATAACGAAGGTGAGAGCTTTCGATCCCATGAAGTATTTCGTAATTCAGGCTATTGGAGCTCAATCTATTCAATTGGATGCCCCCATCAAAACTGGTTTGACCCCATTCAATCGGGTATTATAAGAGGTGTGCAAAACGTATTGCCTGGACTAGTAATTTGGTCCGGTTCCTGAGAATGTCGATCTGATTTTCGGTTCCAAGGAGGAATTGGACCGAACTGGATCAACTATATATATTTTTTAATTTTTTTAAAAAATTTAGTAAAATGTGAACTAAACCTTAAGTGAACTTTATTGATATAAATTCATTGACAAAAATTAATAAAATATGAACTAAACCCTAAGTGTTTGATGCAAAAAAAAAATTAAACCCTAAGTGACCGGTTCCATTGGACCGGATCGTCGATCCAATTCCCAATCTTAGGACCAATTGGTTCGATCCCCGATTTTCACTTTTGGGAATCGGTTCTCCTGGACCAGAGACCAATCATCCCTAAGTATCTTAGATCAAAAATTTTGAAAACAACGGCTATATCTGGTAGAGAAAAGTGGTTGTGTGATCCCAAAAAATGGAAAAAGGCATCAATTGCAACCCCAATTATGTTAGCCTAATTCTCCAAACTTTAGTTGTAGTGCCAAATCTGTCACAAACTTTTTTTTGTTTTATAAAAAATCACAAACTTTCATTTCAAACTCAAAATTGCCCTAGGTTAATTTTGAAGAGGCTAGCAAGGATCACCTAGAGGGGGGTGAATAGGGGATCTTAAACAATTTTAACAAATTTAAGCGGAAATGATAAAAGACAGTTTGAGTCTGAATAATATTCAGATTCTATAAGGACGTGCTGTTGAATGTGCAGTGTATAAAGTAAAAGATTAAGAGATGAAGAAGCTGCACACAGAATTTATAGTGGTTCGGCTTATGATAAGCCTACGTCCACTCTCCCACGCTGACAGCCTACCGGCTGGATTTCACTATGTAATCAAGAAGTTTTACAGATCTAGAGTGATATCACTCTTGTGTAAAATAGGACTTTCTCACACAAACAGGTCTGTAAAGTAACCCTCAAGATTCTAAAGTTAGGCTCAAGGAAGAGAAAGAATTGGAGTAATCTCAGGCTTTGGACTTGATGATTCTTGAATCTATGTATTCTTCTGCTGCTCGTTGATCTCCTTAAATACTCCTCCACTTCCAAACTAGCCGTTGGACAGTCTTCAGAGGATCATCTTCACCTTGGACAGATTTGTATAGAAAGGATTGAGTAGCCGTTGAATGACAGATTCTGAATCCCGCTGATCCTGGTCGCCCATACAATCAGAATCTTGGTTTCCATAAGTAGAGATTAGTCCGTTATGATAATGTTTGATTGACAATCAAATTGTTTCAGATTGAGTCAATCAAAACCTTCCTTGTGAAATCCAAGCCAGATCACTAGCTGTATTGTTAAGTTCTTTGTCTGCATAATTCAGCGTCTGAGTCTGGAAAATATCTGCGTCTGGAAAATCTTCAGAGTCTGGAAAATCTTCAGAGTCTGGAAATTTTCTGAGTCTGGAAAATTTCTGAGTCTGGAAAATTTCTGAGTCTGGAAAATCTTCAGAGTTTGGAAATTTTCTGAGTCTAGAAAATTTCTGCGTCTGGAAAATCTTCAGAGTCTAGAAAATTTCTGCGTCTGGAAAATCTTCAGAGTCTGGAAAATTTCTGCGTCTGGAAAATCTTCAGAGTCTGGAAATTTTCTGAGTCTGAAAAATCTTCAGAGTCTGGAAAATTTCTGCGTCTGGAAAATCTTCAGAGTCTTTCCTGCGTCTGAATTTCCAAACCAAAAAGTAACTTCATGTTATTTACGAAAGTTTTGTCAACTTCAAAATCTTTTGGGGTTTTCCTCAACAATCTCCCCCTTTTTTATGGTGACAAAACTTTCATGCAGATTTCAAATAATATTGACTGAATAAATATTTTAAGTGCATGAAATACAATATAAAGCAAGATTTTATGATATCTGTATTTCTCATGTTCCTGCACAACCTGCAATTCAAGGAGTGTTAGTATAACACTTTCTGCATAATTTCTCCCCCTTTTTGTCATCAGCAAAAGAGTAATATGCAGAATATGCAGTATATATATAGAAAATCATTCAAAATGTCAGAAATAAGAATTATAAGTACAGACTGGTGAATGTTTGAAGAAGAAGGGAACAACAAATAGGTCATATTTTGGAAGGGGTTCGAATGAGTTGAAAATTTTCGAGAATCGAAACGGCTTCATCAATTTTGTTGTTGCTTTGACCCAAGGCTTGCTCCAGAGTTGATGAACACTGAGCAATCGCCTCCTGTAATTCTGCCTTGTCCTTTTCTGCCTGAAGTTTGTGAATGTGATTGTTTTCCTCAACAATCCGGTGAAGGTTCTTCATACCTTCCTCCAGTACAACTTGTTTTTCTTTGATTTCCAGCAGAAGGGTCAAGATAGACTGATTATCTGAAGCCTGATTCTGAACATTTTCTTGAGTATGCTGTTCAAATCCTCCCCCTGTCTCTGGTGGAATCTTCCCCTGAAATTCTGCATGTACTTCAGAAGGATCTGCATGAACTGGTTCTTCAGATTGATCTTGGGAGGGTATAGTATCAGCCCTATGTTGAGCACCAGCCTAGTGGTGGCCACGGTTCGGAACCGGCGGTTCCGGTTCGTGGCCACACATGAACCGGAACCGGAACCGACCCTAGCGGTTCCGGTTCTGAACCGGCCGGTTCCGATTCGGAATTTAAAATTTTAAAAAATAAATTATAAAATAAAAAATAAAATAATTATAAAAATATGAAATAATGAATTATTCAATATAAATTATAATCAAAATGAAAATTATAGGGGTGATCGGTTCTCGATCGGAACCGGGAACCGAACCGGTAAGACCGGTCTTTTAATTTTAGAACTAAGAATCGAACCGGCAAACCATAGAACTGAGAACCGGACCATTGGTCCGGTCCGATTCTAGGCGGTCCAATGAAACCCTTTGCTCTTAATTAGCAAAGGATCGTAGCCACAAAAGGCATACAACTTCACATTTTCATGGCTTGGCTTGGATTTTATAAACAACTCCTTTGATGGTCTCTTCATTCCCATTCGATGTGGGACTCTTGGCATTTGCATGAAGACAAAGCCAAAAGGCATTCAAGGCAAACTGAGAGTCCCACATCGAATGGGAATGAAGAGACCATCAAATGGGTTGTTTATAAAACTCAAGCCAAGCCTTGCAATTAGAGTTCAATACACCCAAGCCAAGCATTGCAATTGAAAATCAATGCACTTACAATGCATGGCAATTAGAGTTTAATTTGTTTTATAAAAAAAATTTAAATAATGAAAATTTTTTAAAAAAAATTTCATTATTATTTTTTTTTATAAAATTTTTATTTATTTTTTATTTAGTAGAACCGGCCCGGAACCGCCGGTTCCGGGCCGGTTCAAATTTTTCGGGAACCGGAACCGGGCCCGTATGCCACGGGCCGGTTCCGGTTCCGAACCGCGGGCCCGGTCAACGGTTCCGGGCCCGGGTTTGACCGGTCCGGTTCCGGGCCGGTTCCGAGCCAAACCGGCCCGTGGCCACCACTACACCAGCCTGATCAGGCAAATTTGATTCTCCAGAGCCAGGTTCTGGAACCTCTGTTGTGATATCTGGATTAGCTGTTCTTCCAGATTCAAGATCTTCTTCTTCTTCATCTTGAAGAAGGATTCTTCTCTTCTTTTTGTAGACCTTGATTGGAGTTGAAGAACCTGTCTGTTTCATAGCTGGTTCCTTTCTTTTCTTGACCTCTGTTGTCCTGTCACCCTTCTTTCTGCCTTCTGAGGGCAGAGCTTCCTTGCCTTTGGATTTTTCTATTTTCTCCCGAACATCATCAAAGTTCTTCATTTTATTAATCATTCTTTCCCCAACACACATAGTGGGAATCACAGTGGCACACAGTTCATGAGGAATGGGAATTTTCAGATGCAAAAATATGTAATAGATGAGAGAACCATATGGAAGAAATCCTTTGCCCTTATGAAGTGTGCGATACATGTGAAAGATGACAATGTGAGGTAGAGAGAAAGTCTGCCCTTTGAGTATTGCCCAAATAAGCTTGATTTCAGATTTCGAAATATCTGTTTTGGAGGCTGCTTTGGGTCTTAAACAGTTGATGATTATTTTGTGAAGAATCACAGATGTTCTGGTTAAGGCAGAATAGGACATAGACTTCTTTGATCCTGAAGGAAATTTTTGAAGTCCAGAGGCTGTCAACCAAGCATCTTCAAGACTGACATCAACAGGAGTGAAAGTTGAATGTTTGGCTCCCATTATCATGGCAAGATCATCAACTTTCAGATCATATCGATTATCACCAACAGTGAACTGGATCCAGTTTGGTGATAAAATGGAAAGATTTGAGTAGAAATATGCAGTTAATTCAGCATAAACCTTGGCAGACTGCATACAGAATTCAGCAATGCCTATTCTATTAAAAAGATCCAAAATAGGAAATCCAGCCCGATCTAGATAGCCAAAATCAACGTTCCTGTGATTCATCACTCCTCGTGCAAGAAGCATCTTGTAAAACACATTGTGCTCTGTGCTTCTGAATAAACTACCAGAACCTATTAATCCATAGGCAATACCAGCTCTCATAACAAAGGTCTCGTAGAACTTTGCATCATCATCAGGTATAATATATTTAGAAGAGCTGAGAGGTTTAGGGCTAACGGGAGTGGATTCCTCAGGGGGTTGAGATGATTCTCTGACCTTTTCTTTCCCTTTGCGAGAGGAAGACTGAGGAGGAGTAGAACGAGCTTGTTCTCCAGTAGATTCAGAATGAAACTTTGTGTATTCTTGAACAAGATGAGTCTCATCACGGAAAAGGTTTTCTTTTAGACAGGCGAATAGAAGATGGTCAGAGGCATTAAGCCGTTTGAGACGTTCATAGGTCTTCCACACCAGATTTATATCTTTACAACGAAAATCTTTTGTACCCGTTGTAGCTGGTGGAGGCGTGGAACGACGTTGCTCCTGGTGAGTCGAGGCCGTAGGGTTTGACTGCTCGGACTCCGTATCAGACACTTCCATATGCTCTGGCGAGGCCGTAGATTGACAATCACGGTTGAGAATCCTTGTGGACTTCATCTTATACTTCATGATGAACAAGATTGCAGAAGAAAAATCGAAAATTTTGAAGAGGAGAGGAGAAAGATGATCTTTTTAATTTGGAGACTGTGAAAGATGATTGAGAGAGACGGTCTGAGAGAGATTTGGCCGATAGGGTTTTTACGGTGAGAGACGGTATATAATGGAAGGAGTTACGGTGAAGAGTTATTAAAGGAATTTAAATAGACAGAGTATATATGTATATCTAGCATAAGCGACCAATCAAATAAAATAGAATATTTACCTGGCTTGCTTTCCATAATTAATAACTATGAAAATATCTTGCCAAAAATTTTCCCGCCAAGTTAATCCTGCCATAACAGTTTGGAACGTACCTTTCTATTGAGTCTGAATTATTCAGAACGAGAACCTCCGAGTCTGAATTATTCAGAACGAGAACCTCAGAGTCTGAATTATTCAGACCGAGAACCGTTAAGTCTGTAAGATTCCTGTCTACAGAATACTTTAAGAAAAAGGATAAGTGATGCACAGTTGGGTTCTAATATGCTCAAGAGAAGATTTATCAAGTGGTTTTGTGAATATATCAGCTAATTGATTCTTAGAATCAATGAATTGAATATTCACATCACCATTATGCACATGATCTCGAATAAAGTGATGCTTAATTTCAATATGCTTTGCACGGGAATGTAGAACGGGGTTCTTGGACAAATTTATAGTACTTGTGTTGTCACATTTGATTGTAGTACTTGAATCTTCAATTTTAAAATCTCTTAGTTGCTGCTTTATCCATAGAATTTGTGCACAGCAACTCCCCAGCGCAACATATTCTGCTTCAGCTGTTGAAAGTGCTACTGTGTTTTGCTTCTTTGAGTACCAAGATACCAACATGTTTCCAAGTAGTTGACATGTTCCTGTAGTACTTTTCCTGTCCACTTTACAACCAGCTAAGTCAGCATCAGAAAAGCCAGTCAGAGTAAAATCTGAGTCTTTAGAGTACCAAAGACCTAACATTGGATATGTTCCAATGTATTTGATTATTCTCTTTACTGCAGAAATATGTGTTTCTTTTGGATCAGATTGAAATCTCGCACACATACAGACACTAAAAAGTATGTCAGGTCGAGAAGCAGTAAGATATAATAAAGATCCTATCATGCTTCTGTAAACTTTCTGATCAACCTTTTTACCGTTTTCATCCTTGTCCAGCTTGGAAGATTGAGACATAGGAGTGTCTGTTTTCTTGCAGTTTTGTAGACCAAACTTTTTGACAATTTCCTTGGCATACTTCTCTTGGCAAATGAAAGTTCCATTCTTGGTTTGTTTCACTTGTAAACCAAGAAAGAATGTCAGTTCGCCCATCATGCTCATTTCGAATTCGTTCTGCATATCTTTTGAGAAATCCTTGCATAATAACTCATTAGAAGATCCAAATATAATATCATCAACATAGATTTGAACTAATAAAAAGTCCTTACCTTTTCTCTTGATGAAAAGAGTCGTGTCAACTTTACCTTTTGTGAAACCATTTTTCAGAAGGAAGTTACTCAATCTCTCGTACCAAGCACGAGGTGCTTGTTTCAGACCATAAAGAGCTTTATTGAGTCTGTAAACTTGGTCAGGTTTCTTTGGTTCTTCAAAACCAGGTGGTTGTTCCACATAAACTTCTTCTTTGATGTAGCCATTTAGGAAGGCACTTTTCACATCCATCTGAAAAAGTTTAAAGTCATGGAAACAAGCATAAGCTAATAATAGCCTAATGGCTTCTAACCTGGCAACTGGTGCATAGGTTTCATCATAGTCAATGCCTTCTTCTTGAGAGTAGCCTTTTGCAACCAGTCTTGCTTTGTTTCTTGTGACTTTCCCTTTGTCATCCAGTTTGTTCCTAAAAACCCATTTTGTTCCGATTACTGGATGATTTTTGGGTCTTGGCACAAGTTCCCAGACTTCATTAATTCTGAACTATTGTAGCTCCTCCTGCATGGCTTCTATCCAGCTTTCATCTGATAAAGCTTCATCAACTTCCTTTGGTTCTATTTCTGAGATGAATGCAAGGTTGCTGATGTTCTCTTTGTATTTTGACCTTGTTCTGATCCCTTCTTCTATATCACCAATGATGTGATTCTTTGGATGACTGGATTTGTGTTTCCAGTTTCTGTTGAATTTTTCTTTCTAGAATTCATCAGATTCTGAAATATCGGTTTGAGTCTGAATTATTTCTTTTCTGCTTCCTTCTTCAGACTCAGCAATCTTTGGAGAGATTTCAGATTCTTGTATGAGGGGATATGGTTCAGATTCATCTTTTTGAGTCTGGATGTTCTCAACAAACTTTACGTTCATTGTTTCTTCCATTGACTGAGAGCTTTTGTTGAAGACTCTGTATGCCTTGCTTGTAGTTGAGTATCCAAGGAAGACACCTTCATCTGCCTTCTCATCAAACTTACCAAACCGGTCATTTGGATTTTTAAGAATAAAGCACTTACAACCAAACACACGAAAATACGGGATGTTGGGTTTTCTACCTTTAAAAAGCTCATAGGGGGTTTTCTCAAGAATTGTTCTGAGAAAGACTCTGTTTATGATGTAACAGGATGTAAACACTGCTTCTGCCCAAAATTGTGAAGGAGTCTTGCTTTCAATCAACATTGTTCTTGCCATTTCTTGTAAAGAGCAATTTTTCCTTTCCACAACACCATTTTGTTCTGGTGTATATGGAGTAGAGAAATTGTGTTGAAAGCCATTTTCCTCACAAAAGTTTGAAAAGCTTTGATTATCAAATTCTCCCCCGTGATCAGTTTTGATGCTTGAAATAGTATAACCCTTTTCATTCTGAATTTTTCTTGCAAACTTTGAAAAGTATGAGAAAGCTTCATTTTTATGAGCAAGAAAAAATACCCATGTAAACCTGGTGAAATCATCAACAATGACTAGACAGTATTTCTTACCACCAATGCTCTGTGTTCTGGTTGGTCCAAAAAGATCCATATGAAGAAGCTGCAATGCACGATTAGTGGAAACATGATGTATAGGCTTAAAAGAACTTCTTACTTGTTTTCCTAGAGTGCATGCATTGCACAGTTCTGTTTTTCTGTATCTCAAATCTGGTAGTCCTTGTACCAGTTTCTTATTTGATATTTTTGAGATCTGCTTCATACTAATATGTCCCAGTCTTCTGTGCCAAAGATCTTCATCTTCTTTGACTGAGATCAAACAGTGAGTGTAGTTTGAGTTGATGTCAAGAAGATAGATGTTCCCATGTCTTCTTCCTGTGAAAGTTTGAGAACTGTCTCTGCTTGTTCCTGAACAGATATCTTCTTGAAAGTTGATTCTGAAACCTGAATCACATAGTTGGCTTATGCTTATCAGATTGTAGTTGAGACCTTTTACCAATGAAACATCATTGATTGTAAGTCCTCCAATCTCAACAGTTCCTTTTCCAACTATTTTTCCTTTATTATTTCCTCCAAAGGAAACTTTTCCACCATTCAGACTTTGTAGTTCAACGAAAATACTAGGATCTCCAGTCATGTGTCTGGAACATCCACTGTCTAGGTACCACTTTCTTTTCCTCTTTGTGGTGACCTGCAAAAGTTACAACTTCTCATGTTTTCTTTGGTACCCAAACTTGTTTGGGTCCTTGAAGGTTAGTATAGGCTGTCTTAATGAAGTCTCTTCGAATAGGTCTCCAGACCTTAGGACATTCATTCTCAAAATGTTGTGGATTTCCACATTTTGAGCACTTTAAGGCACTTCGACCAATAGGTTTGACAAAGTTCTTATTGAAATGATTTTTGTAAGCTTGTCGAGGAGGTCTTTGTTTTAGTCTCTCCTTGACCTTTGGAAAATCAATTAAACTTTTATTTTCCTTTACAAATCCAAGACCAGATTTGTTGAAATAAGGAATCTGTACAGAAAGAATATTTTTCAAGGTTTCTGAGCCCTTTGAAAATTTGGAAACCAGTTCTGTAACTTCCTTTTTCAAGACAGTATTTTCTTTGGAAAGAAAATCTCGATTTTCCTTGAGTTGATGAAATTCTTTTTGAAGAAAATCAATCTTTTCTTTTTGAGAGATCTCCTGTTGTCTAAGTGATGAATTTTCCTTTTTCAGAGAAGAGATTCTTTTAAGAGCAGCCTTGAATTCGAGACATAATTCATCAATATAGTTTGAAACTTCAATAGGCATTTCAGAATGATTTACCTCAATCTCAATTTTTGCGTTTGATTCTGAATCTGAGTCTGTATCTGAGTTGGCCATTAGACAGAAGTTTGAGATATCTTCATCACTGTCTTCGCACTCTGTATCACTCCATGTTTCTGCTTTTAAGGCTTTCTTTGCCTTCTCGAATTTGGTCTTCTTTTTAAGAAGAGGACAGTTTGGTTTGATATGTCCTCGCTTTCTACAGTTGAAGCAGATTATTTCCTTTGATTTATCTACTTCATCAGAAGTCTTTTTCTTTTCAAAAGGCCTCTTTCCTTTGAGGTTTCTTCCTTTGATCTTCATCCTCTTGTACTTCTTAATGAAGAGAGCTAGTTCTTCATCATCGACATCTTCGTCTTCAGAATCTGCATCAGAATCAATGTTAGTCTTTAAAGCGATTGATTTATTACCTCTGGATTCATTTTCTTCAATCCGTTTTTCTGTTTCGTATGATTGAAGAGTTCCAATTAACTCGGTCATAGAGAGAGGCATGATTCTTTGAGTTTCCTTGATGGAAGTTTTGATGTTCTCCCACTGTTTTGTCAATCCTCTCAGAAGTTTGTTGACTTTCATCACATCTGGAACTGGTTGTCCTTGATACGCAAAACCATTTACAATTTCTGTAAATCTGTCATACATATCGGCAACAGATTCTTCAGGCTTCATTCTGAAGGATTCATATTGGCCAAGCAGTATGTTAATCTGAGTTTCCTTGGCACGATCTGTTCCTTCATAGGTGATGTAGAGAGTGTCCCAAATTTTCTTAGCTGATTCACAGGAAGCAATTTTTTTATACTCAACAGGTGCTAAAGCACAATAAAAAGAATAAATTGCTTTGGAATCTAAAGATTCTCTTTTAGATATCTCAGTTTGAGATAATGGAAGGTCTGTTGGCATATTTTCATCCATCTTCTCTTTTGAATCAAAGGGTTTTGGTCTGACTCCTCTAATGATGACATCCCATTGCATGTGATCAATTGACTTTATGAAAGCCTTCATCTTGTTTTTCCAGATGCTGTAATCTTTGCCATCGAAATAGGGAGGTCTGTTATTACTTTGACCTTCAATGAGACCTGGAGCACCAAAGCTAGCCATATAGATCGTAAGCTCAAAAGTAAAACACTTCAACAGATGAGCAACCTGCTTTGATACCAATTGAAGAGGCTAGCAAGGATCACCTAGAGGGGGGTGAATAGGGGATCTTAAACAATTTTAACAAATTTAAGCGGAAATGATAAAAGACAGTTTGAGTCTGAATAATATTCAGATTCTATAAGGACGTGCTGTTGAATGTGCAGTGTATAAAGTAAAAGATTAAGAGATGAAGAAGCTGCACACAGAATTTATAGTGGTTCGGCTTATGATAAGCCTACGTCCACTCTCCCACGCTGACAGCCTACCGGCTGGATTTCACTATGTAATCAAGAAGTTTTACAGATCTAGAGTGATATCACTCTTGTGTAAAATAGGACTTTCTCACACAAACAGGTCTGTAAAGTAACCCTCAAGATTCTAAAGTTAGGCTCAAGGAAGAGAAAGAATTGGAGTAATCTCAGGCTTTGGACTTGATGATTCTTGAATCTATGTATTCTTCTGCTGCTCGTTGATCTCCTTAAATACTCCTCCACTTCCAAACTAGCCGTTGGACAGTCTTCAGAGGATCATCTTCACCTTGGACAGATTTGTATAGAAAGGATTGAGTAGCCGTTGAATGACAGATTCTGAATCCCGCTGATCCTGGTCGCCCATACAATCAGAATCTTGGTTTCCATAAGTAGAGATTAGTCCGTTATGATAATGTTTGATTGACAATCAAATTGTTTCAGATTGAGTCAATCAAAACCTTCCTTGTGAAATCCAAGCCAGATCACTAGCTGTATTGTTAAGTTCTTTGTCTGCATAATTCAGCGTCTGAGTCTGGAAAATATCTGCGTCTGGAAAATCTTCAGAGTCTGGAAAATCTTCAGAGTCTAGAAATTTTCTGAGTCTGGAAAATTTCTGAGTCTGGAAAATCTTCAGAGTTTGGAAATTTTCTGAGTCTAGAAAATTTCTGCGTCTGGAAAATCTTCAGAGTCTGGAAAATTTCTGCGTCTGGAAAATCTTCAGAGTCTGGAAAATTTCTGCGTCTGGAAAATCTTCAGAGTCTTTCCTGCGTCTGAATTTCCAAACCAAAAAGTAACTTCATGTTATTTACGAAAGTTTTGTCAACTTCAAAATCTTTTGGGGTTTTCCTCAACAAATTTTTTGTCCAAATGTTAACAAATTTTTTCCAACTTGTCATCTATGTGTCATCCTCTTTTTCCACGTCAGCTCGGGTTGACACTTTTTTTTTTTGGTGTAAAATGTAAGTAGTATATAACAGATTATGTATAGCAGCTAAGGGACATTCCCCGGCATTACAACTAGTACTAATAATTCGAAAATATGAAGGTAG
Organism: Syzygium aqueum; assembly: GCA_031216185.1. Classification (NCBI taxonomy): domain Eukaryota; kingdom Viridiplantae; phylum Streptophyta; class Magnoliopsida; order Myrtales; family Myrtaceae; genus Syzygium; species Syzygium aqueum. The sequence continues at coordinate 41,813,712 of CM062232.1, forward strand.
GAAGTCTCCATAAAGTAACTAGAGCAAAGTTAGCTTGCGAAGGTTTGATTTTTTGGTATAACGAAGCTCTACCTCTTACATTTTTCCGCACCTTCGCCAAAATAATCTGGATGTCAGTTGGATTGTTTTGAAATCGCCTATGGTTGCGCTCCATCCAAGTGCAATATACAGTTGCTAAGAAAGATATTTTAAGGAGTTTCGCTGCCAAATCTTTGCCTCTTGTTGCTCTAACCATCCATTGAAGCTCTTCATTTCATTCCCATACATTACGCCTGATCTCATGTTGTGCAAGAATATTGCGCCAGATGCTACTTGTCCATTCGCATTGAAAGAAAAGGTGAGTCATGTTCTCTATACTTGCCCTACAAAAAGTACATTGAACATCGACTGTTTCGACCAAAAAAAAAAATTGACTGAGGTCATCCACCGTGATATGATCTCTGCTGTCGGAAGCCTATCCCTACATACTAGCCAACTAATAAAATTATGTTTGCTAACGCCGCTACTCCATATTAAGTTATACCACTCCACAACCGGACTTTCGTGTCTAAGTTCATCCAAGACATCCTGGCAGCAATATCTTGGATTAGGCACGATTGAGGCTAGGACATGACGTAGTTTGAGAAGACGTCGCCAACTCCAGGCCATACTATCCTTTATGTCCATTTGCAAAAATGGGGTTCCTCTGCATTTCGTACTATGGACCCAGGAGCTCCAAAGTGAAGAAAATGGATGATTGATAAGATTCCACATTGTGCGCCCTAATAACACTTTGTTCCATAGGTTCAAATCAAGCAATTCTAACCCTCCTTCCTTTTTGGGCGAGCATACCACACGCCATGTAGCTTTATGTGATCCACGGTTTATTGAAGACCCAACCCATAGGAAGTGGTGAATCTTCTTCTCAATCTCATAGATAGTTTGCTTCGGAAGAAGAAACATTTGCATCTAGTACCTGCAGATAGATATAAGGACCGATTTGGTTAGTTGTAACCGACTCGCATAACTCATAACCCCTTTAGGGTTGACACTTTCTTTCTTTTTTTTTTGGTTTCGTTTTTTGTTTTTTCATTCTCTCCTCCCTTTCACTTTCCGCCATGGACAACGAGACCACCCTCATGAACACAAACGAAACCTAGGTACTGCCACGCGCCGGTCACCGTCGCAACAGCTTGCGTGCGCGTTGCCACGACTTCCTCGTCGCTGTTGTAAGCCCAAATGCTTCCGTAAGCCGAGCCTTTGTCCCCTCTATTTGTCGGTTGATAGTCGAATTTGGGATCAAGACATTGGATCCAACGTAATCTAGCCCAGATTCGGAGTCGTTGGCCTTGGGCGACCCTGGATCTTGCGTCGCCCAAGGCCAGCGACACCATCATCGCTTTCAATCTTCACATGGCAACCTCTCCGCCTATCTCTGCGTTGGTCAATCATTTGGGCCTAAATCTTCCCTTTTCTCTCCTTCTGATGAAACTCTCGGACTAAAATAACGACTAGAGGTAGCATATCGGAGACGGTGAAGTGAATTCTCCAACGTTTGACGGGAACCGTGATGGAGGGCTCAACAGGGAGGAAATGGCTGCATTTGTGATGGCCGTGAACCCAAGGGTCAAGTTCAAGACCTAGGGCGGGTGCATTGACATTGAGAAGGGGCTCACCTATGAAGACTTGTTGAGGACCTACGATAACGGCACCGGCGACGTGGACCACGACTTCAACATGCTGGGCCTTGAGCTCAATCCCGACGACGCCAAGAACAAGGAAGTGAGGTCGGGCTTTTACGAGGTGTTGTCGTCGATTGCTAATGAGAGGGCAACGGAGATGCAAAAGAAGCATAGGATAGCAACTTGGGCTGGTGTCGCCTAACCATGGGATAGTGTTCAACCATACTTGGAAGATTGTGTACGATTTGGAGATTCAAGTGAAGAGGTTGAAGGCGTAGGATGAGAAGCTGAAGCTGATAATTTAGAAACCATATTGTCCATGGCAAAAAGTGAAAGGGCGAAGACAATGAAAAAACAAAAAAGAAAGAAAAAAAATATTGACCCGAGATGACAGGTTGGAAAAAATTTGTCAACATTCGAACACAAAATTAACCTATGACAAAATTGGATTTGAAATGAAAATTTGTGATTTTTTTTATGAGATAAAAAAAATTTAAGATAGATTTGAAATTACGCCTGAAGTTTGAAATTTTTTAGGAAATTAGGTACAATTACGTCCCTAAAAGCCAAATAAAACGTTATTATATAAAGCCGCGATTTGCTCCCATCACAAAAAAGCGGGTGTTGGTGTAACGTTCAAATGTCCTTTTTTTTCTCTTCAAATAAATACAAAGTGCGCGAACAAAAACAAACATCCGCCCATAAACAACTCTTGGGATTTCCAATAAGGGCTCCTCGATCCTCCCGTCACCGACTTCATCTCTTCTACTCTCACGCTCCCAGCACCCTCGGGATACGCGCACGCCTCGTAACCTGCCAAGTCCACCAACTTAGCCCAAACGACCGTGGTTAAATTTATCTCTTTATTTAAAAGCACGGGATCGAGGAGGACGTACTGGGATCGAGGGCCGTGATCGTCCCGGTCTTCCCGAAGTCGCAGTCGTAGTCGTGCCCCCCGAAGGCCTGGTAGTAGGCGTTCATGGCGTACGCCGCGTGCGACCGCACCGTGTCCGGGTCGAAGCAGGCCCCGCCCGCCTGTATGGGCTTGCAGTCCACCTGGGCGCCGCACACGTAGTCGATGTTCGCCTGCAGCGCCTGGTCGCTCGCGTCCGACCGCGGCACGCACCATTTCTTGCCCGAGCTCGCTGGCGGGGCCGTCGGACGGGGTCCACTGGCCTGCCATCACCCCAAACAAAAAAAGGAAAGGGTAAATCGAAATGGCCGGCTTAGATCTCGAAGAAAGCACACGCGGGCTGCAGCTGATTTCAAAAAACTTACGAACGTTGCCAGCTGATAATGTTCCTGTCTTTGTCAGGAACGTCAGTTTTTGACAAATGGCGCGAGATTCTGTTTTTCCGATTATATAACTATTATGGACTAATGTGCCCTCCAGTAAATGTAAATGTGGTAACAGAGCGAGGACATTCTGGGCAAAGCGAAGCTGGACCCAACAGCCGACGTCTCTTTCTGTGGCGGACACGTACTTCGAAGCAAAAGACGTCTTTTATTTGTCCCAGAGCTCCACAGACCAAAAGAAATTATCCCTTGGCACCCTTAAAGGAGAAAACAAATTCCGGGACATGCAACGCCAATCTCCTCTAAACGCGTCGGACGTTCAAAAACGAAGACAACAATGGTCGAATTTTTTTAGAGATAATGATATAAACAGTTTTTAAATTTGAATTTAATATATAATTTGATTTTTTTAATTTTTAATTTATAAGGATTAAATTAAATATGTATGAAAAATTCATTAAATGCATTGAATAAATTAAATATCTGTGGACCATGTTAAATATTACGTTAAAATTTAAGGATTATATTGAAAAATTAAAAGTTTATGAAGAAATCTTTACAGGTCAGTTAACGAAAAAACACGTTCCCATTTCCTCCTGAAATCCCAGCAAATGTACCGTCAACATTCCCAGTCAATTAATGCACTCGGCCTCGCCACGTTAACAAAGTCAGTAGAGTACGGAAGCTCAATCGTCGTCAAAATCAGCCTTGATATTATCAGTTTCTATAATCACGCACCCAGCCCCAGTTAATAAAACGAGATTTGCAAAGGGTTTAAGGAACAGCATTTACCGGTTCGTTTCTCATGATGCCGACGTCGTAAACCGGAGTCAGATCCGGCTTGAACAGCCCGTAGTTCCGCTCCGAGGTCGACGGTTTCAGGTCCTCGTTGAACAGCGCGAAGACGTAAGTCTCGAACGTCCGGTTCGGCATCAACGGCGTTCCCTTCCCGGAGTTCACGTGCCTCACCAGGTTCCCGTTATACGACACCGCGTTCTCCATGTTCACGTCCGGCTGGTTGGGGTCGCCCACCGAGGGCCACCCCGTCTCTCCCACCGAGATCTCCACGTCCTCGTAACCCACCTTCTTCATCGCCGAGTAGACCGCGTCCATCTGGGCGTCGAACATGTTCGTGTAGTTCATCCCCGTCGCCGCGTCGAAGATGCCGGCGTTCGGCTTGAACAATGCGTAGTTCAGGGTCTTGGCCGAGAACCCGAAGAACGGGTACGGGTTCACCATGAAGGCGGACTTCGTCTGGCGGTGGAAATCCAGGATCGGAGCGAATATGACCCGGTCGTACCCCCGGCGGAACCGGCCGGTGCTCGGAGGATCAGACGACGCGAGTATCCCGAGCGAGTGCGGTGTCGTGACCTGGACGTTGGTGACGTTCGCGACCTGGAGGGCCGAGTGCAGGGCCTTCATGGCGGGCAAGAGGCGAGCGATGAGGCTCTTGTCGGAGGTGGCGAGGATCTCATTGCCGACGGCGATGCCGTTGATGAGGGTCTGGGGGTAGAACGGCAAGATGTTGGCGGCGACCCAGGACTGGGCCGCGGCGAGCTTGGAGAGGGAGACGATGTCGCCGTTACCGACGCTGACGGTGACGGCGATGCCGGTGCCGGCGAAGGCGCGGAGGATGTCGGGGTTGGCGTCGAAGAGCTTGACCCGGTCGATGGTGGTCTTGGTCTTGAGGAAGGCGGCGACTTGGGATGGCGGGGGGAGGTTGTCGGCGACGGTGCCGTAATTGACGCCGATGGGGTACGTGGCGCGCGAGAGATGGGGACAAGTGACGGTGACGGAGAGGAAGAGGACGGCCGTGGCGAGAGAGAAGAGCTTGGCCATGATCAGTCCGTAGTGCGATTCGTGGAGGACATGAAGAGAGAGAGAGTGTGAGATGGATGAGGCTGAAACTTATCAAAGCGACGCAGAAGCAGAAGAAGAGCAGAGCAGAGAGCAAAGCTAAGGTAGGCGTGAAGTGCGGTACACGCGCTCCATACAAGTGGGCGGTCGAGTACGGATGGGTGGTACCCACGCGCTAGTGTACGTGGGCGATGGAGCCGTGGACTGAACGCGCTCGCCTTCTAACTTGCAAGTGTGGTGGTTGGTGGGTAACGTGAGGGAGAGAAGTCGGAAGGCTCGAGTTAAAGATCGGCGACGTGGATCGTCGTCCATTTATGCGAGCAATGACTGCGGATTTGGAGCAGCCCTACGTGGTATTTGCTGTTGTGTCGAGTTCATTTTGTCGCAAGGGTACGAGCTCGAAGCCAGTCATTATATATGCTTCTTCGTCGAATGACGGATCTTGAAGTGATATTTGCTTCTTTTTTCCTGCGTCTTTTGTTATGAATTATATAATATAATTAACAGACAAGATTTTACCCTTTTTTGTAATCTGGCCGCGGCACCTGAAATATATTGAAAATCCATTTTCAAAACAGTCCTTAACGCAACGGTCGTTTTTCTTCTTCGAGACTTTGATCTCGATGGACAGCGAATCAGCACCATACCACCAAAAAAGAAATCCGTGAAAACAAAAGGGCCCATTATTTGGAAGATGGTTGGTTCTGATTGTGCCCCGCCGGCGCCCGCGGCCAAGGCTTTTTGATTTGAGAAAACGTTTGCTGTTTCTTCGGTGAAGCATTTTTTGTTTCCATTCTCTTCTTAGAGAAAAATGCTCCTTTTGAGAGCATGCATTTCCGTTCGTCAGTGATAAATCATTTTATTTCACTGCTATGTTCTAAAGTTGATGATTCTAGGCATGATGACTTCACATAACCCCCTTTTTTTTTTCCTATATAGGTTATTTACCATTCGGGAAAATTCCAACTAATAGCTTGAGGTGTCATCATTTCCTCAAATAAGGGTCCGAAATGGACCTTATTTAAATGAAAGCTTGAAATGGCTAAATCGTTTCAAATAAAGACTTTTGGTCTAGACTAGAGAGACCAGGTGAGGGCAACCCTTGCCCAACACCAGCGGCCTGGGCTAGCGAGGGCGAGGGTTGCCCTTGCCAAATCTAGCGAAGGTCGCCCTTGCTCGCTCAGCCTTGGTGAGAGCAAGGCGACCCTCTCCGGCGTCTTGCTTGAGTCCGGTGACCTCGGTGATGGCCGGCGGAGGGAAGAAGAAAAGAAAAAAAAGGAAAAAAAATCAGAAAAGTCAATGACAAAAAATGCCCTTAGGCTAGTGAAGTTAGGCCCTTCTTTGAAATCGACATGACCATTTTAAGTCTTTATTCAAGATGATATCCATTTCAAGCCGTTATTTGAGAAAACGAGGGCATTTCAAACCCTCATTTGAGATAAGATCCACTTCAAATTTTTATTTGAGAAAATGATGACGGTTCTGACCCTTATTTGAAATTTACTCAAACCGTTGATATCCAACTGAAGCAACATCTTTCCGGGGCTGATTTTTCTCACTTTTGTATCGCTTCCTAGGCCCACAAAAAACCGCTTCCTAGGCCAGACCAAAGAAAAAATTGCTTCCTTGGGCGACGGCCCGTCGGCGTTCCGAATTAAGGGCCCAATATAGACATGATCCTGCTCTTCTGCTGGGACACGCGTGCTACGAGGTAATAATAGGTACTTACGCTAAACCAAGAGTAATCTAATGACCTAGTTGGTCAAATTGTATTTCTCACTTTTACAAAATATTTGTGATAAAAAAAAAGGGTAGGGAACTGTTTTAATTATTTTACAGGATACCTCGTACGGGGTGTATAAGGTGGTTAGGACCACAAATCCCGGAAACGACCGTGTCGGATTCAAAGCTTTTTCAGAACTTGGTACTTATCCTGTGACCTTCGATACCCACCCCAGAACCCACGGGCCGATGGTTTCGTAGGTTTCACGGATTTCTCCGGTTTCAGGCAGCGTCGCGAGTGTCCGTGCAACCTGAGGAGGGCTCAAGAAGCTGCCAACAAAGTTGACACTTGACTTGAGCCGAGCAGAAAGACACAAGTTGGCTAAAATCACGTCCGCGATCAGTTTGTTCGTCGGGTGCAATGCATGTAACGTCGTTGCATCCGGTGCATGCGTGGCCCAATTTCTTGTCCAATTTATGCCAACGTCAATCCCCGTGTATTGTGGAATTTGTAGGATTTACATGTGGAGCGGATTCGCTAGCGAAAGAAAAATGAGTAATGATTGGGTGATAATTTTTAATTACTGTGAGAATAACAGTCTCTTCCGAACCACAAAAAATCAAATAACAAAAAATTATAGATTATTGAGGGGTTCACCCATTCAATAATTTATAACTCATAACAGGTTGTTATTCTCATAATAGCCCAAAAGGTTGTTATATCAACAAAACCCAATGAAACCTTCTTTAATTGAATGGCCACATCATGGATTAGTATCCACTTTAAATTAAATTTCACGTAAGCTCTCGTGGTGAATTCGATCGATTTGCAAATTGTTCCCTTTGCTTGCTCAAACGGGAATTTGGCAAAAATCATCTTATTGGAAATATTTCCATAGATGTATCATTGAGGTTATTTCGAAGAAGAAAAGGACTGTGATCCTTAGAAGTGAAAAAGTGAAGGATTCTCTTACATGGGGAACAAGCTCTTTCGTGGGAAAACTAGGTCTACAAGGGTAAACTACCTTCGCCATCTTCTATAGATAGATGGTAAAAGGGGATTGAGAAATGTTTGGAGGACAATACCGTTACTTTTCACAAAGTGATAGTGCCTTTCTCACCACACATCTCCATGTGTGGAAAGTAATAATACCGTCCTCGAAACGTTGCTCATAAGGATTCGATGTGACACCAAATATTAAGATCCATGAAAATCCAACCTCTTTTTATTTCTGGTCGAGATTCCGTCCTATATCACGGTGTGCCATGCAAACAGAAGTGATTCTTTGGACAGAATGAATGCGACTGTCGCTGATTGATGGGGCAAAAAGTCTGATTGAGCTGGTAGATTTGCAAAATCTTGGCAAAGGAACCAATCACACGGGAGCCCCCGTTTCGGGAAAGTTCACGAGTGTTTTTCCTACATAACTTTTGCCAAATTTAAAGTGATTTACTAGTTTTCAAGAATTTGTATTTCTTGGGACATCTAGACTTATCAAAACCTGTCATAAACTCATTTTTTTAACCCATATTTCATAGATTGAGTTGCTATCGTAGGGGGGGGGCGTAGTAAACGCTCGATACCTGAACTTGTCAAGAGGGAGGCAAAGTTCGAGTCAATTGAACTTATCTTCGTTCAAAAACTTAGACCAATAAGTTATAGGCCAACTTGAATATATTGACTATTCCACACCATACCAATTTTTCGAGATGGAATTTCTCTAACACAACTCACACGTGTATCTCGACAGTTATGTTGGTTAACTATATTCGATAAATGGATTTAGATTGGCAAAGCAAAAAATAATATGAGTTCAACTTACTTAGACCTAATCCACCTCTACGACTCTCTCTCTCTCTCTCTCTCTCTCTCTCTCTCTTACTTGATTCTATCTTCGCTCATTCCTTGCTCTCATCTTAATGTATTTTAGCTATATGCATTAGGTCAAATATTTTATGTGAAAATGGGTAAAGAAACATGTTAAATTAATCAATTTGAGTCGAATTATTTTCGACTCACACGTTTGGCAAATCAACTGACATCATCTAAATCTGGTCAATGTCCTTAACTCTAATGGGCAGCCTGAGCTGAGCTTGATGATAGACCGTCCTTTAAGTAAGGTGGAATCTGCGAACCGACGTTCGTTCAATGAGCAAAACGAAATTGGCCGCACCCCGATCGTGAGGAGGAGCTCGGGTCTGCGTTTTTCTGGAAGATCATTGACAAAAAGGTCTCCGAAACACGTGACTAATCCGGATTACGATAAACGACGAAGGGGTTTCCCAACGTAGTTCGCCTGTCCCTATTCCTTGGTCCTTACGTGCCCCACGTGCTGCTTACTTCCTGCCCATCCATTCTAACCTTTGCTTGTAAGCAAATCCGCAAAGCTCGCTCCGAGAGCGCTGATCGCACTCCGAAGCAGTACTTCTCCATCAATTTGCGGATGTTGGAAAGCCATCGAGGTCTCTTGCTTGGTAACGCGACTCGTGGATAGGATTGAACGCAATCCGACAAGTTCAATTTAAGGGCATGCGGGCATTAAAAAGGGATCCAAGATATTCGCTCGAAATTTCTGTGAAAATTTTGCATGCACGACGATATGGACGATGTGAGTTTGCCAATCTTCCATTCTGTTATTGCTGAAGAAACCAAGCTATTACATTTTTCTCTTTTAGCATGTGGATATTCTAGAAGAGTAACTTTCCATAACTAAAAATCTTACACCTATGAAACGCCGCGAGCAATCCCAGTACTCGTCAACTTAACTAATCGACCGACTTCACCGGTCCTAAATCTTTATTTTTTTTTTGTTGTTGTTGCCAGTAATTTTAAAGTCGTTGTTTAGCTAACGGTTAGTGACCCATTTGGAAATATTACTTGTTATACAGGTGCTGATCATTCCCGAAGCTTCTCTCCGCTAGAAAATGGAGGGGATTCAGGTCTATCATCTAGGATCAGCAAATGTCTACTTTTCTTTCCTGGCAAAAGTATTCAAACACGTGACCCTTTCATCGCGTTGAAACCTTGGAAATACGTTCATCATGAGCTCCGGCTTTCCAGCTAAGTGTGGCGGAATCGATAGCTGGAAGGAGCGTTTTTCTTCTACGAGGTGGGGAGGTTGGTTACCCGTTCATGATTAACAATTGACCTGTTAATTACGTTGAAAGGGTCAAGATTTAAGCACACCAAAGGAAACATGTAACTACTGTGCTGGGTCGCGGTACTGTAGCGGAGAGAGAAAGGTCTTTCCAGGTTGTCGGTTATGTGTTCCCAATGTCTTATTCTTCTTTGTCCAAAGCCAAATTGGATGGCGAAAGAGGAGTCAACGCAAAGCCCCGTGTCTTTCCTCTTCTTGTTTTTGTTCGGGAGTCGACCGGTGAAATGGGAGGGGAGTGGGGGAAGAAGTCGGATCGGACGGCTTAGGATGGCAGGAGCCCGTGCAGGCTTATCTGCTCTGACTTGACTCTGCCATTGCTCGTTCGTTAGTTCTCGAGCAGGAGCGAGCGAGAGAGTTTAAATAAAGAGAAAAAGAAAGGGTTCTTTCGAGAGATTAGAAGAAGCGGGGCCAACCCGCCATTAATGCCTACTCTCCCAACCCGCCTCCCTCTCTCTCTCTCTCTCTCTCTCTCGCTCTCGTTCTCGTTCGAGCTGCTGCATTAATCAAAACGAGCTGCAAGGTGTAAGCTAACTAGCTTTTCCTGCTGCAAAGTTGGTCTTCTTCTTCTTCTTCTCTCTCTCTGAGGTCTTGTTGAGCTGCAACAGCTTGATACAGAACAAGAAAGCCACTCTTTTCTTCCTTCGGCGGCTGCTTCTGTTCTGGGTCTGCAGAGAGTGGTTGGGCAATCAGTTAAAGAGTTCTGGTGAAAGGGTTTGTTCATTTCCTCCTCCTTCCTCGCCCCTTCTCTTTGTTCATGATATAGCTTTCTCTCGTCTTCTGTTGTTGAAATCCTAGTTTGCTTGAGCTGAGGTGAGGTGAGAGCAGGTTTAGTTTTTCGTTTGTCTCGTTAATTTTCAAATTGGGTCTGCATGCGAAACCCCCTTTCCTCTTTCAGACCTCAGATCTGCTTCGTTTCGTTCTTGAGCTTTGGTAGCTATTGGTTTGCAACCTTCTCTGTGTAAAGGAATGCTTTTGTGATCTGTAGGCGGGAGGGGAAGTGATTCTCAAAATTGGGTTTCGATGGGGATTTGCTTGAGCGCTCGAATCAAGGCTGAGAGCCCATGTCACACAGGTACTAGATTTTTCGGTCACGCTCTTTTGTTTTCTGTTTCTCATTTACGTTGCCAATTGAGTGCAGATAGCTGCAAGCTGCTAGATGCAGCTCTTCCTTTTTCTTTTCCGATCTTCACTTTCTATAAGATCTCTTCTCTCCTTACTAACTAATTTTTCAGCTTCGTGCTGTCTATTAATGTTATTTTATTTCGATGTGGTGGGGATGGAGTGGAATTTATGGCTATCAGTACATATATGTCCAATTTAGTTTAAGTGGGAGTGGTTGTATAGTTTGACCAGTTTCTAAGTGCTCTTTCTAGGCAGGTAGTGCTATGTTGGATACTCTTTTTCACCTCATACTTCCTCTAGTATGAATGCCCCGTGGACTTAGGTGAAGCAAGCTCTGAGCCTTTAAAACTTCCTATGTTGTCTTGAGAAATTCTAATGGAAGTAGAGAGCGAAACAGTAAAGTACTTGTCTGGCATATCATGTTGAATTGAGTTGAAGAGTTGATAGGGGAAACCTCACATACCAATTATTTCCTTGGATTAGATGTCGACATAGATTTCTTTATGTGTTCCGGGTAATTCATGGTCCTAAAACTCTACATGTTACTGATAAAAAAATAAGACACAGAAAAGTTTTCTCCTTTCTATATCTCTTGCAGAAGAGATGAATAATTTATCCTTCCCCTTTTTGCTGTGAATTGTCGATTATGTTGAAGTTGCAATGCCCGCTGAAACCTGCCGTATTCACTTGGGTATACCGACGCACACTTAGCAGTTCCGCCAATATCAGGAGAGTTTTATTGAAAGTTCCGTGAGTAGACTTTGTATTGTTTTGCATATAATAGAGAATATTTCATGCGCAGGCACAAATACGAAAAGCATTGGCACCAGCGAGAATGATCTGAGCAGTAATGGGAGCAAGGTCTCCTCAGTTTCGGCGCCTCTGACTCCGAGGAGCGAGGGTGAGATTTTGCAGTCGTCCAATGTGAAGAGATTTAGCTATGCCGACCTCAGAATGTCTACTCGGAACTTCCGCCCCGATAGTGTTCTGGGGGAAGGTGGTTTTGGCTCAGTTTTCAAAGGGTGGATTGATGAGAATTCTTTTGCTGCGGCAAAAGCTGGAACTGGTATGGTCATTGCAGTGAAGAGGCTCAACCAAGAAAGTTTTCAAGGTCATAGAGAGTGGTTGGTGAGTCAAGCTTTCCCTTCTTTGAGAAACTAGGTAACACAGCTGGTGATGTGAATGAGACGGACAACTTGGATACGAATTCCAACTACATTAGAAGTGGTGGCAATTTCAAGCTTCATATCCCAAACATTTTGCGAGCACAATAATGTTGAGCTTTTTGTTCCCCTAGTTGTGTTGATCAAAGTGAGTCTCGGATCTGTTGTGTGCTAATACTAGTAATCTTGATCATGTAGGCAGAAGTTAATTATTTGGGGCAGCTTTATCATCCTCATCTGGTGAGGTTGATTGGGTACTGCTTGGAGGACGAGCATCGAATTCTGGTGTATGAATTTATGCCTCGTGGTAGCTTGGAAAACCATTTATTTAGGAGTGAGTTATTTGTTCCTGTCCCACTCATATTGCTGAGCAAATGTTGCTTTTGTTGATATTATTTTGACATGTAAAAACTTTTGGTATATCAGGAGGATCATATTTCCAACCTTTGTCTTGGAACCTTCGGTTAAAGGTTGCACTTGGTGCTGCAAAGGGGCTGGCCTTTCTTCACAGCCCTCAGGCCAAAGTGATATACCGGGATTTCAAGACTTCCAATATCCTTCTCGATTCGGTATGGGAATTTAAAATGGTCGTCACTTTCTTGTAGAACAATAGTAATTACTGTCTCTTGCTACTATATTCTGGGTTAATGTCTTCGTTATTATCTTATGCATGGCTGATGCCAATTGATGTTTTTGCTCCTTATTCGTGTTTTTGACGGTCTAATTGTTTTTCAACATTTAAAAAGCATTATTTCATAATGGCAGAATTACAATGCAAAACTTTCTGATTTTGGTTTGGCCAAGGATGGTCCAACCGGTGATAAAAGTCACGTCTCGACCAGAGTCATGGGGACTCATGGATACGCCGCCCCTGAATATCTTGCCACAGGTAATGTTGAAAGTCATAACACTCTTAGTAACAAACTTTGGGTGTCCAGTTCGAGCTTCTTGCTTGTGTCAATCTACCCAATGCAACTTGCCCACTCTTATAGCGGATTAGTCAAACCCCACCATCACTAGCTAAGCAATACTGGATTTGCATGTGAATGAGTCTATTCAGAAAATGTCTAGACTTCAAGTCATAAAGGTTAGTCAAAGCCCCTAGCCATCCAAAATAAGCGAAGATAACAACTCTTTACCATTTTCATCTTCAATTGAGTACCTTTGCCGAAGTGCTGTGACTACGTCCACATCATGGGAGAGTTGTCCTTTTGAAACTTCTAATTGCATCGATTCTGTTTCAGACTTCTATTGGGGCTCGAAACTGGTTGATAAATTTGATCAGCTAGGGAATCTTCTACGACGGTTGATTCAATGCTTTGATCTTTTTTGTCCCCTGTAATTGGTTGCGCATTTCTTTTCACCTCTTTTAGGTCATCTAACTTCCAAGAGCGACGTGTATAGCTTCGGGGTGGTCCTGCTAGAGATGTTGTCTGGCAGGAGAGCGGTCGACAAGAACCGCCCATCTGGGGAGCACAACCTTGTGGAATGGGCCAAGCCCTACTTGTCCAACAAACGCAAAGTCTTCCGAGTGCTGGACAATCGCCTTCAGGGCCAGTACAGCATGGAAGAGGCCCACAAGACGGCAACTGTAGCTCTGCGATGCCTATCCATGGATGCCAAGTTCAGGCCTAGCATGGACGAGGTGGTCACGGAGCTGGAACAGCTTCAGGAGTCCAAGGTAAGCGAAAATGCTGGTAACGGCAGACCAAGCAGCGGGCAGAGAATTCGCAGACGAAGTGCCGATGATGCGAGCACTCGAACAAGAGCTGTTGCGTACCCGAGGCCTTCCGCTTCCCTTCTTTACGCATAGAAGGTCAGAGGGGGCGCAAGTGTCTTCTCTTGTGACCTTCAGGGCACCTATCTTACACCATTCTGTTTCTGTACAGTTCTTGGGCTAATGTATTTGTTGAATCTTTTTGGAGCCGTTTTAAGCTAATATAGGGTAACACGAAGCAGCTGCTAATGTTGTGTATCTCTGAAAGATCACATCTCAGTCTTAGCGCTCAGTTTGGCTGTCGGTGGAAAAAGCGAAATGCTGTTATATAAAAGCTTGTTTTGATATGGTTTGAGATGTATTCTGTTCGATCAATCTCTTCGGGATGGGTTCGTATTGGTCTTGTAACTTGTCGTCTTTTTCCATATTATCTTGCAATTTTTTGATATGGAAGAAAGAACCTCAGATGCAATGATTCTGACATTAATGCTTTCAGATGTTCCATGCAAAATTGTAGTCGGAGTTTCCGAGCTTTCAATGCGGATGCCTGCTTTTCAGGAAAACATCCAAGTCGTCACTAATCCTATCAGCATTAACGATGTTAATTTCTTATGTAAATCCATTACACAAGGATTGATAATGCAGCAAGGGTTCAAGTAATAAGCCGAAAAGGAAACATGAGACAAGCTGGCCCAAGACAATCAGCTTGTCCTGACGACGAAAGAAAAACGCTATCATACTTGAAAGTGACAATTTTTATAATCTTGACGACGATCCATCTGCTTCTTGTTGGATCAGAGCTTTGTCCATGTGAAGAGATAACCGGAGCTGTCTCATCCCCAAGTCATCACTCATATTGATATTCCTGGGATGTCATTGCTAGACAACAGTAGAGGTCATCTTCAGTGGTTAACTGAGGTGATCTATAAGGAGGAAATTGAAATATGCAGCTTGCATTTGAAGAATGGGTTCGCCTCCAGTATATATACAACTCTAATACTGCTACATCACGATGAAATTGTTTGCATCTCTAACGATCTCCATGTCAATGGGACAGATGCGTGTGCATTTCGTATCGTATGACACAAACATTGGTACACCGAGTCACCAAGTTCTTACCAATCCAGGAGTCCAATTTCTCCAATCCAACTTCCCTATGGACTTGTTTCTCAAGTTGACTATCTCTCTAATATCAAACACTTTCCTTGACTTTCTGTTTCCTTGTTTATTGGAATCGACCTCTGTCTCCCCTGCAGCCTCTCCCTTCGCATCTTCAGCTTCAGTTTCTACTGGTTCGGCAATAACATCATCCTGTGGGGATAGTTCGCTGATGATGTTCCCAAGCATCTCCACCACATCGCTCATTTTAGGACGCGATCTCGGCTGCTTCATCAGGCACTTATTGGCAAGAGAAGCAAGTTTCTGAGCCGACTTGATGCAACACTGTCCTTCGAGTTGTGGGTCTAGAATAAGGGGGAATTTCTTTGAATCCGAAACATAGGGTCTGACCCAATCCAAAAGCTTCTGTTCACTCCGAGGTAGATTCCTTTCCACTGCCCGTCTTCCGGTGATGAGTTCGTAAAGAACCACCCCGAAGCTCCAAACGTCACTCTTAGCAGTCAGTCGGCCCGTATGAACGTACTCTGGAGCTGCATAACCAATTGTTCCTACAACCTTAGAGAGAATGGATTTTGTTAGTGATACAGAATGAAGTTGAAGAGTACTACTATCTTGTCATGGTAAAAGACTTCAAATATATTCTAGCTATCCATGGAGTGATAAATAATCAAGTGAAAACTAGTGATGGTGGCAGAGCAAAAAGTTTTTCTGAGAAAAGCTTTCATTCTCGTTGGCCTCACAGCAAAAAATGATAGGAACATCCCACAAACAGATGGCTCGACTTACCGATGTTGATACGTGACTCAGCCCTTCAGCCGGTCCCTGCCTAGCCAATCCAAAATCTGAGAGCTTAGCATTGAAGTCTTCATCTAACAGGATGTTTGATGTCTTAAAATCTCGGAAAATCAGCTGCACAAAGCAAGCAGCGAAATTACATGTACTTGCCAGCGTAGGAAAACACTTTTACTGCGTAATGCATTTCCCAAGTATTCCTGCCTCTCTCATGGCATTCTTTCCAAGCGAACTTATACGGAAGAAAGCTGCCGTGAGAGCATGAACGTCTGAAATTGCTTTTGAGCCATTTACCTGAAAATCCATTTCTTCGTGCAGGTATGCTAATCCACGAGCAGCATCCTGAGCGATTTTCAACCTTACTTTCCAAGGAAGAGGCGATGGCACGCGAGCCAGGAGATGATCTTCCAAGCTTTTATTGCGCATGAGTTCATAGACCAAAAGGCGCTGAATCCCCCTCTCATCGTCCTCAGCACAATAACCGACAAGCTTGACAAGATTTGGGTGCTTGACTACACCAAGAAAATTTACTTCATTAATCCACTCCTTATGCCCCTGAATATTGGATATACTTTCAGTCAAATGGTGCAGTTCTGTTCTTAGACTCTTACAAGTTTCATAGGCATTCCAACCACATTAAGCCCTACAGAAGGAGAAAATAATCTGACTCGTAACAATATAGAAATTTTTTTAGATAAAGTAGTCTGAATTGCTCAATGAAAATCTCGACCAACTGTAGAATCAGCCAATACGCACAACTGTTGATTTTTCCAGTCGCAAGAACGGAAAGATACATCATATCACAGTGAGTACTTTTACTGTTTACTGGAAGCTTTCAGGTGCTGTACAAGACGAAGCGACTAGCGACTCTAATAGACTAGGAGTTCCGTCAAATGCTTTCTACGAAACGCGAGCAAATTCAGTTCCTAGGTTTATATCCGGCGGATTTAATGCGTAAAAAACACGCTCTTGACATCGCCTCTAATGATCTTCATATCCAAATTCTAAGGCTAAGTACCTAAAGATGGCATCGCTACAGAACATCAAGTCATGGACATCGCGCATTGAAGAGCTTAGACATGACCAGCAACGAGAAAACAGAAAAAGGAAAATCCATGCCTGGAAGCCGTTGCGATTCAGCTGCTTCACGGCGACGTCCGTCCTCGAACCGTTACCGTCCGCGACGACGGCCCGGTAGACGCAGCCGAACCCTCCCTCGCCGATCATGAGGGCCCTGCTGAACCCTCGGGTGGCCGATTTGAGCTCCGCGAAGGAGAAGACCCGCAGATCGTTGGCGCGGCGCGCGGTCAGCAGCTCGTGGAAGGCCACGGAGTCGCCGAAGTCCCTGGAATCGGAGTCGAACTCGGACCGCCGGGTGTCGGCGGTGCTGGAGGCGACGCTGAAGGAGCGGGCCCACGACACCCTCGACACCCTGGAGGAGGCGACGCCGCCGCCGTCCTCCTCGTCCCGCCGCTCTCCATTGGTGAAGTGGAAGCACTTCATCTCCCCGCCTCGCCCGCCCCCTCCCTCCCTCCGTCCTCGCTCGCGAGCAGGCGCAAACGCAACGCAGAGGGAGCAAGAGAGAGAGAGAGTCAAAGCAGGTGCGAGGGGGATGAACGAACTTCTTTCAGGGTCGTATCATGCGTTTTGCCCCTTAGAATTTAGAATTCTTGGCGGCCATTATTTATCCCCCCATTTTCTCTCTCTCTCTTTTTCTCCTCCTCCAAATTATTGTCTTTAATCCGGTCACTAGCAGTTAACATTTTGGATTTCTTTTTTCGCCGTCCTCATCATCGACGACTCCGGATATTTCCGAGGCGGTCCGACGCACCTCTTTGAAAGCGAACGCCGAGAGACTAGAAATGTATGGCGTCGCTGTCGCGATGTTCGGAGTCCCGGACGTTAGTGCCAGAGGCGAGAAAGGAAGAAAGGGGGGCACGAGAAAATCAAGTCGCGAATTTGATCAGTCGTTTTTGGACGCGTCGCCCTGTGAGACCAAACAATTGGATCGCGAGGAATCGTGGTCTCGTGGGAAACAAGAAGCAAGAAAACAGAGAGAGAGAGAGAGAGAGAGAGAGAGAGAGAGAGAGTAGGTGAGCGGGGGTTGGTAATTTGGGAGGAACAGGGTTTGGCTTTTGGTCGCAGTGAAGTCCCGTTGGAAGGCCCAGCGTCGTGTAGCGAAGGGAGAGTCAGAGCGCACCACGAGACCCAACAGAACGATGGCCCCCCCCCCATGCACACACACCCCATACTCGTCGTTCGCTGAACGGCAAAACTGGTGAAATGCGGACAAGTCCTGTCGGAAATTTAGTTAATCGACCCGTGCCTTTGTTTTCGAACGAAGGAAACAAAAAGAAAAAGAAAAAACCGTGCCTTGATTGGATGATGCACAAAAACGATGCTCGTATGTCCCGAAAGCTAGACCCATCGGAATGGGACGTAAATTCATTTCTTAACTCGTAATTGATGAGTTAATTAGTTATATGAGTTAGTTATATTTAGTATATTTCATTAATTGATTTAGATCAAAATCTATGGATCATAAATGAATTTAATACGGTGTTGAATTGACTCGCATCTTATTTAGACCCAATCCACTTATATGGCTCTCTTCACTCTCTTTAGCCCTCACTCAATCTCTTACTCGTTCGATCCATTCTTTCATCTTAATTTTCGTATGGGTTTTTTTAAAATTCGATTAAATATAAAAGTGTTTTAGCAATATAAATAGAGTCGAGTATGCATGTGGATATGGATTAGGTCGGATATGAGTCGCTAAATCTATAGTGTATGAAAATTAGTCAATTTTGAGCCGGATCATTTTCAATCCGACTTAACTCACCCCATTTGATAGGTATGCTGAAAGAACCATTCTCGAGTTCATCGTTCATTGTCCAAGGATAGGACAGTGGAGCGGTCACGTCCGACCAGGTCACCGCGGGGCTTTCTTTCTCCCCCGCCTCTCTCATTCTAGAAGGCGTGCGTGCTCGGGGAATTCACATCAACAAGACCCGAAACTCCCGTGGGAAATTAAAGAATTCAAATAAGAGGAGGGCGGAGAATTCCAATTCTGCCTGCGTGGTCTACCGAAGTTGATCAGACAACGGTCTCGGTCGAAGCAGCGATTCTTGCTAGATTGGGCAAAGAGGGGCGTGACCATCACGTTTGATTTGATTATAAAACAAGCAACCATCATCCGCGAGTGGCATGCACAAAAGCAGGAGGAGGGATATCATTGCCGACAATTACAAACTTGCTAAGGTAAAAAGGCTTAGCGCGACCATCAACACGGTCCTGCCCCGGGAGGAGTGAATCATGACCCATCGATCTATTCGTTTCCCGGAAGCCATCGGGTCTTGATTCCATTAGCTTTTGTTCTTCCAAGAGGTTATGATAGGGAGGCACGGCCTATTACCATATAAAATCCCCAATTTTAGGTCCAATCTCAATTATACCCTAAATTTTTTTATCCCGTACAAAACCTCAAAAGTTAGCTCTAGTTTCTATTATACCATAAAAAATCACAAACTTTTACTTGAATCTCAAATCTATCATCGTTAACCATCCGTCCAGAATTTGTCTTGACAACCGAGAGATAAAAAAACTCCCAAACGCAAGCTGTTCGAGCATTCTGAAACTAGTGTCTCAAGCGCGAGCTCTCCGACCACAAGAGATTGAAGACTGAACGTAAAATTAAAGATCTCAAGCGTGATGGAATGAAGATGCCCTTACGAGTAAGAGCAGTTGAAGTAAACCAACCATAATTGCTCCAATTTTTACCCAAATTTTAGATATAATAAGACGACGTTTGGGCTAATATGAATGTACATCTTCTTGGATATGAAATTTGAGAAAAAAACTAGAGTAATGACATGAAAATGCCACGTCACTAAAGGTAATTATGGATGGAGGGTTAATGAAAAAAAAGGTTTAGATAGAATTAGAACTAAACTTAAAATTGTTGGTTTTTATGGGATAAAAAATAGTTTTAAGTAGATTGGGACTGGACCTAAAGTTGATGATTTTTTTATGAAAACGAAAAAAGTTTAGGATAAGATTGGAACTTGAGCTAAATTGAAGGTTTTTTTAGGGTATTAGGTCTAGCGAACACTCTGGATTTTCATGAAAATTTTCAACAAAATACTAATTAAATATATTTGAAGAAGGGTAAATTCATTAAAAACTTATAAAATTAACTCATTTGCTTAATTTTTTTGTGATCGGTTCTCGACAAAATCCTTCCTTTGATAGGACGAGGGCATTGGAGAGTAATAGCCTATTCGCCTCCGCTTCTCCGCTGCTTCTTCTTCTTCTTCTTCTTTTTTATCGAATCTCTGCTGCTTCTTGACTTGCGCTAATAATTCGCCCTCCAAAATTCCAAAAATCAACGAGCGATTGTAAATGTTAAATTTCGAATTCAAAATTTCGAAAATTCTTTCCGGTGTTTCGGATTAGACTAAAAATTGAAATTTGGGTTTCGCAATTTAAAAGCTCAAGTCACGGGTGGTCCTAATTTTCTTTCTATGCATTTTGGAGCGGTGTGCAGCTTGAGAAAGTAGTTAGGGAAAAAGTGAAGGTGGCGGCAAGTTCTTTAAGGAAAGGACAGGGCCGGAGGCAGGCCCATTTCGTTCCCAAGACCAAACATCACGTGCTTAGCCCATCCAGAAAGCTGACTTGTTTATACATCTTATTGCTCATTTATTGCCCAATATAATATAAAGTCTCTTTTTCACCATTTTCGTACTACACAAAAAAAAAAAATTTACGGGAATCGAGCCACGGGTCTATTGTCCTTGTTGAAATATTTTAAATGTGGACGTCGGCATAAATCTTCGCCAAGAAAATTACCACAATATAAATATTTGCATCGATAAAATTCACCGCATGAACTTACGTGAAGTTTTATTTATAGTGAATTCCAATCCATGATGTGGTTATATCCTTTGATTAAACGAACATTTCATTCTCGTTTTTAGAATAAGAATATTTACATAATCCTTCCTTATCTTGTGAAAATTTCATTGCCAGGGTTGGTTATAAGTATATTTTGCCTCCATTAATGCTTGAAGCTAATTATACTTCCTAACTTTGTAAAACTTAGTTTGGTTTTATCATGATTAACCTTTAACTTTTTTTACTTACGTTACGTAATTAGTATGTAATAGAAATATTAGCGGCCTCATGCTTTAACATTTTCTATAAGAAAATTGATATTAAATTAATAGGATCGTGAAATGATATTTAGAAGTTTCAAACGCGTGATGTCTTCTAGGTAATCCATAGTTTTAGTCTACTAATATGCTGTGATTTACATCTGAAAATTATGATAAAATATAATATACGATGAAGATAGAATATTAGGAATTATTATCGCCACGTGCTAATGCTATGTAGACGTGAGCCCGTGCTTCATTTTTTGGCCTTGTCTTGCCAGTATTGGGGCTAATGTAACATCCGGAAATTCATAACAATATATATATGACGTTGGAAGTTTTCCATGTTCGAAAATGATACTTAAATAATAAAGCTAAGTGTTATTTAGCTTAGTATTTGAGCGGACGCGTAGAAATCGTTGTTGGATAGTAAATTGTGAGGCGCAAATTCGGGAATGTAATCGTTCTGAGCTCGACGTGTTTAAAATTTTAAACGTTGTTGTGTATGTTAATAGTAGTGCGGAATTAATTAATTTACCGTTGTCTTGGTAATTAGTGGGTAATTTTATTGGCTAATTTTTTGTTAAGTAGTGTTAACCATTTTTTTAAAAAATATTTCTAATTGGTGTTATAAAAGGAAGGTGGGGAGATATTATGTTTTCTTCTTAATTCCTCACCAAAATATCTCTTCAGACCCTCATTCTCACGCGGCCGATGAAGGATGAAACATGCCACTTGTCCTCTTAAGCCAAGCTTCTGTTATAGTTAGACACCTTGCCTAAACAATAATTTTCCTTGGCTGCTACTCCTTCCGATTAAGCTCTTGATTTCTTACACCTAGCCGTGATGGAAAAAGAAGGTACCACCTATGAGTGCAATATATTTATCCACCTCATTGTCTACTCCTCTATCTCATTTTATCTGGGTAAACATCAAAGAAATTTTTTTACCTCAAATTGTAACTCCCTTCTTCACTTTCTACTTTCACCATCACCCGATCAAAAAATCTATAGGAGAGCTTTAACTTTTGGGTGCTCAAATTCTACACAAGGTGAGTGAAGACTCTAGAGTTATGCTAGTTAAATCTACCTGACACTTTTTAACTTGGTTACTTGAGAAATGCTATTATAATGTGTGATAATAGTGAAGATATGGCAATGGTTGGATCTGATTTGCTGATTCTGTACATATTCAAATGGATGTGATTTGTTTCCTTAAAGTGTGTTGAAAATGGGCAAATGCAATGGTTAAATCTGAATGTGTAAATCTTTGAAGTGATTGTGGAAATTATCTTGCTAGTTTTATGTATGTTTAAAAGGGTAGAAAATCGTTTTACTCAAAATAAAGTATATTAGGTGAGTGTAAATGATGATTCTGTTTACTTCTGAAATGAACAAATTTTAAACTCAAATTCTAATTTTGTTTACTTTTGAGTTGAACATATTTTAAACTTGAATTCTGATTCTGTTTATTTCCGAGCTGCGTAGATTTTAGCCTCAAATTCTAGTTCTGTCTACTTTTAAAGCTGCTCAAACTTACTGCTCAAACTTTATTTTTAAAACTACTCAGATTTTACTTTTAAAACTGCTCAGACTTTACTGCTTAAAATTTACTTTTCAAAGTACTCAAACTTTACAGTTAGAACCTGGACATGTATGTTTTAAAAAATGACCAGAACTTTCTTTCAAAGTCTAAATGCACTTATTTCTAAACTCGAGTAGACTTTATTTTCAAAATCTGGATATGTGTACTTTCTGAACTTGAGTAGACTTTAGCCTTTTTGAGTTTGAATCCATATTACTTTTTGAACTTAAGTAGACTTTAGCCTTTTAATGCATTTCATTGCTTTAAAGAACACGTGATGTACAAAAAGTGAGTATATGCATGCAAATGCTTGGTTGTCATGGCTTGCATGAGAATAATATAAATTCCATCACCCATAAAAAATTCAACGGTGATGATGCCCCATTTGTCAAGATGCCCCAGGGAGTGTTTTGGGATGCCTAGGGAGTCAAGATGCCCTATTGGTCCAAATGCCCCGAAGGGTGTACCGGGATGCCTAGGAGTTGGGATGTCCCGTTGATCGGGATGCCTCGAGAGTGTTCGAAAGGATGTAGTAATGAACCTAACGCTTTTGCATGAATGTTTTAGATCATATGCTTGCGTTTGTGTGAAAGTATTTTGAAATGTTGAATTGCTCATATTTTGTGGCACATCCAGTCGGAAAAAGGTATAACGTGCATTCGAGTTCTTTGTGTACAGTTTGTTATGTATGCATGTGGTTTTATACCAAGGGAAGTAGTAAGTTGATTTTTCCAACTTAAAACTAGATATTTCATTTACTGGGTCTCGGCTCATCCCATTATTTTTCAGACTTGTAGGATGGATGTTTTTCAGCCTCTACGTTTTGGAGTTCCTGTACATCATGAAGCTGTTTATGAAAATGTGTTTGTGTCTGAGTCTAAAACATTATATACTAAGTGTAGCTCTACTATTTGGGTTG
Source organism: Syzygium aqueum (assembly GCA_031216185.1). Taxonomy (NCBI): domain Eukaryota; kingdom Viridiplantae; phylum Streptophyta; class Magnoliopsida; order Myrtales; family Myrtaceae; genus Syzygium; species Syzygium aqueum. The sequence continues at coordinate 41,836,975 of CM062232.1, forward strand.
ACGTGGGTTTGGCAGAATGGGTTCCTTTATCTGTTTGTTGCTTGGTACTTTAACTTGATGGCGAGTTAGTTGGCCCATTGAGGAGCTTTGACTTAGATGATGATGGTTCCGCACCGGATGGTGAAGTTATCCATTCGTGATGTCTTCAAACATTAGTCCAGGCAGACTTTTGGAGTAGAATCTAGTATGGAAATAGGCAACCTTGACCTACCTAGATTTTTGTTTTTTGTACTTACATGATATTTTGTCTGGACATGTAAATCTGACCAATGTTGTTAATAAGAAGCAAAAGTATTTTGACTAAACTTGTGTGATAATCGTGTTTAAAACCTGTTCAGACTTTGACTTCCATTGGCCAAATTATTAATAATATTAAAAGACACGTGTCGTGCGCGACATTCTGAGGCGTCACAACTAATCTCTCTAAAATTTCCGACTTTAAGTCAAATTCCAATTTTTGCCTCGGACTTTTGTTTATTTAAAAAAAAAAAAATCCTCAACTTTCACTCTAATCCAAAATCTGTCCATATGTCCAAGAATCGCCACTGATTTTTTTTTTTTAAAATTATCATCATTAGGAGGTTGTTGTTGTTTCATACGAATGTGAGGGTGTTGACGAAAACACAATTTTTGATAAGAGATCTCTAACCGATCTTGACTTGGATAGTTTTGAAAAAAGTAGTTGTGATATTTGAACGAGTGAACAGATTTGGGACTAACAAAAAAAAAAGTTCAAGACAGAATTGAGATTGTACTTAAAAGTTAGTTCACACCAATGCACACGACTTTTGCACCATACCTTGCGAAGTACCAACGTACATAACTTTGGCTCAAGGCCTTGCGAACAGATACAACTTTTGCCCTAGAATTACCAATGGAATTAACTTTTGCTCCAAATCTTTCGAAATACCAATGGATACAATCCAAACCTTGCGAAATGCCACAACTTTTTCTCCAACCGCATGTACCAAAGAACACAATTTTTGCTCCAAACCTTGTGAAGTATCAATGGATGGGACTTTGCATCATACTTTGCAAAGTATCAACGGACACAACTTTTGTATGAAACTTTGTAAAGCGCCAACGGACACAACTTTGCTCTCAATCTTGCTAAGCATGAAACTATAGTATAGTCAAATATGAAAGTTTTTAGCTTCAAGTGAAAGGAGTAATTCTATGTAATAGCAATGAACATGTCATGGATCGACCATTGCCATTGCCGTTGCCATTGCCGAACTTTCTATCAATCCTCCCAGGTCAACGCCATGAGATTATCTCCTTATTACGTTGGGCAAGAAATCGCTTCCGACTCCATGTTTCCTCGTTCTTGGAGATGCAGAGGGGCATCGTATAATGCAATGACACGATCGTTGGCCTTTGTATGTGTTTGTACCGACGGAGCACTGACAGAGAACCCAGTCGAGAAGAGAAGGACAAGGATAACGAACCAAGATCTATAGAAATAGAATAGGTGAGGAGGGGGAAGAGTACGAAAGGATAGGTCAAAGGCTGACCGGTCGAAGGAAAGCGCAGAGGGGGAAGGCTCATCCGATTCCTCCGTACGCACGTGACATTGACATGCCTGTGATACCCCGCAGAAGAAAAAGTACACCCCCATCCTTGCAGATCCTTGCATTGCAACGTCTAATCACCAACGAGTTGCTACTCTATAGCCATTGCTCTCCGCTCTCTCTCTCTCTTAAGATCTGTATCTATTTTCGTTTCGAACACTGTCCTTCTCTGTCCCTCTTTAACACATTCGTACGCCCTCCAAACCCTGCTCTTCCTCTCTGCGTCGTCTGCAGGACTAGGAGGGAGGGGCTTTCCACTGCTAGTCGTCGTAGCTCGACTGTTTCCTCTTTTTTCCTCGTTCCTTTTCCGGTCATTGAACCCTCACCACTAGCTACCTATTCCGAGCCTAGGGTTTTGTAACATCTGGCTAGCTAGTCATGAACATGAACCGCAAGACATGTTAACCCCTTTTGTTGTTCTTCTTTTTTGGATTGATTTGCCGGGCAAGAGAGGAGGAATTTGATCTTGCTCTCTTTGGTTGCGGTGGTCGTGGAAGCCCTAGCATTGAAGCAATATGGCATGTTTTTGCGAACGGATCGATAATATCCCGTTGTGTTAGTTCACATAACATGCGAATAATTGCCTTGTCATGCGCAAGCGAGTGAGAGCAGCGGAAGTCGAAATGAGTCACGGTCGGTCCTGTAACCGTCTAGAAAACAAGAAAAGCACACATCGAACCCATGAAAAGTTGGCGATACCATCAACCCCAAAATAATAACGAAGCATCAGCCCCATGCATTTCAACCTTTAGCTTACAATACCGATGACTTTATTCATGTCCGCACCTCTCTATGCCCTAAAACTGCATACAGGACACTATCAGCAGAACACTGTGATTAGGACTGATGATATAGCTCTTAATTTGCTCCTTTGTGTTCGCTACATAATTGATGTGTTAATCCTGCTGAAAGCAGTTACGTTGTCACCAAGAAACTAGCTCAGCTACTACTGGCTGGGCTAAACGGATGGTGCAACATTTTCAGGGTCGCGGACTTCGAAGAAGGATCGGTTCTTGACGACGATGTCGTACATGTGGAGGGTCTTGAGGTTGGCGAAGTCCCTGGGGAGAGAGATCAAGTGAGCCGACCGGTCGGACTTGTGGAATTGGATCAGGTCGGGCTTCGCGGCGGCCGCGTTGTGGTAGCGGGTCCAGCCGAGCTCGCCCAGCCGCTGCTCAAGCTCCGCGTGGGACCTGATCACGTGGTTGGCGGGGACGTAGACCAGGACCCGGGGCCGGGCACCGGGGGCGGTCGCGGTGCCCGGGTGGTGCGGCTCCCTCCGCTCGAAGGATTCCCGCGTCGGGTTCGGGATCAGCCGAGCCACGCCGTTCTTGTTGAAGAGCCACACTCCGGACATCCGGCGTTCTACAGAGAGAGAGAGAGAGAGAAAGAGAGAGAGAGAGAGAGAGAGAGAGAGAGAGAGAGAGAGAGAGTACTGTGGGTATGAGAAGGAGAGAAGGACAACGTGCTTGAAGTGGGCAGAAGACAGTGGAATGTGGAGATTATTGATTTTGTCTGTTTATATAGCTAGCGAAGCTTTGAAATATTTGTTAAATCGTACTAAGGGTAAGTGTGTCAGAGATTGTTTTCAAATGGTAATGAGAGTAGAGACGACGATCTGCATACCGCGAGAATCATGCTTAAACCTGAGGTAACAGTGAGATCTAATTAAAAGTCGAGAGACACACCAACTAGGACTTGGGGCAATGTCTCGTTGGGATTTGTACACGGAGGAAGCTTAGCAGCAGTGCTCATATGCCGAAGAGGGTTCGAAGAGACAGAAACCATACTCAGATTTGCTGTAATGGATGCACTTAATCCGTACATGGACTTTAGTTGTCGAAACAACACGCGACCCCCTTTTTCTCCCTTTAGATTGGGAGCTGGTCCGCGGATTCATCATTGAATGTGAATTATAGGCACTTCACAATCTACAGCGAAGCCGTCTTAGCTCAGCCGGTAGAGCGCATGGCTTTTAACCATGTGGTCGTGGGTTCGATTCCCACAGACGGCGGGATAATCAAATTCTTAATTGTTTTGGAGTCTTTTTTTTTTTGTTTTTTTAACTTTCCGACGTGGCGTTTTGCTGACGTGGCGATTGGACCAAGAACCCCTCTCTCTCCTCTTCCAACCAATTGCATCGTAGGCCCACGAAATCCACAGCACGGGCCCACCATCCCATTCTGCCTTCCTCTCGGTCCATCGAACTCTACAGCGGAGCTTGACCAAAAAAAAAAAAAAACTCTACAGGGGAGCGAGTACCTGCTTAAAACCCAGTCGCGAGAGTCGGGGACACCAATTCCCGAAACAGCAAAGTGCGGAAAAAAGCATTGAGGTTTCTTCAAATGCGTATATCGCGGACGTCCAGCGCCTGACCAATCGCAGGGAAGAACGACGATCGCGCTGTGCGTTTCTCTCGCCGGAGCTCCCCTTTTTCTCCTTCGTCCTTCGTCTCGTTCGCCTCATCACACGTTCCGAGGTACTCATCCTGCTCGATTCTTCTCGTGCTCGTCCCATTTCCGTCGCTCGATCCCCGTTCTCTCCGGGCAGCGGCGCGCGCGACGCCGATCCGTTTGCGCTCCGGCGTAGCGTCTGGCCCGTGGGTTTAGGGGGTTAGGGTTTCGGCGCTCGCTTGGCCTGGCGAGCACCTGTGTATGCCTCCAAGCGACGAGGCGAGATAGGCTTACGTTCGATGGATTTTTGTTGTGGATCGTGTTCGAGTCACGTGCGCCGCCGTTTGATTCTCTAAAGAAGGAAAGGAAGTAATTTTGTTCGTTTTCCTTACGTAAGGCTGACTCGTGGTGGCGTTCGGTTTGTCTCCGGATGAATTGTGGGAAAGCATTTGCCCCACCATGGTGGCTGTGCATGTTTCCTTGTTAAGGTGGCCCGATTTTTGTCCTTTGTTGTCCTGGTGTTGTTGCTCGAAGGATTTCGTTTAGGAGTTTAGTATGTGCATTATCAGGGTAATCAGTGACGGGAAAATGGAATGACCATTCAATTTGATTTGTTTCTGTCATAGATCATCATAGCTAAAATGTTTGCTTTGGGCAAACTCACGGGCAAATCCTCAGCGGATGACTGTCTCGCTGTCTTCTCTTAGTTGTTGTGTCGTATCTGTTTGAAATCATTTCGAGAAGTTCAGAAATGAGTGGCTTGTTTTCTTAGACGATGCTCATCTTGATTTTGTCTTTTCATTTTCTCTTTCATGTGCAGGAACGAAAATGTCCCGCAGAGAAGACAGAGGAACAAGCAAAAGGAGGTCTGAGCTGGAGGAGTATGAAGATCGATATTATCAAGAATTGAAAGGACGTTCGATTAGGATTAATGTTTCCGATTCTCTTTATAAGTGCCCTTTCTGCAGAAGCGCACAAAGGCGTGACTATTGCTATGAAGATCTTTTAAAGCATGCCTCGCGCATTTCTAAGGACTCGAAGGGGATTAGTACAAAGGAGATTGGCAAGCACTTGGCGTTGGAGAGATACCTTAGAAAGTACTTCTCTAGGAAAGTTAATGCCGAAGATTCCACCAACATAGCACTGTCTTCGGCTAAGAACGATCAGCAGTTGAGACTCTCTTCGGCTAAGAACGATCATCAGTTAAGACTCTCTTCATCTAAGAACGATCAGCAGTTGAGACTCTCTTCGGCTAAGAACGATCATCAGTTAAGACTCTCTTCATCTAAGAACGATCAGCAGTTAAGACTCTCTTCAGCTAAGAACGATCAGCAGTTTGTCTGGCCCTGGATGGGTGTAATTGCAAACATTAAGACTGAAGTTAAGGATGGAAGATTTGTTGGAGAGAGTGGTACCAAACTCAGGGAGGAGTTGGAAAAGAAAGGATTCAACCCTGTGAGGGTGCATCCCTTGTGGAACTACCAGGGTCATTCGGGACTAGCAGTTGTTGAGTTTAATAAGGACTGGGGGGGCTTCTGTAATGCGATAGCTTTTGAGAAAAGTTATGAGATTGAGCGCCGTGGGAAGAGGGACTTTCATGTCTCTAAGGACAGGGGAGACAAGCCGTTTGGTTGGTTGGCATATGATGATGATTACTATTCAAAAGGCATACTGGGAGACCACCTTAGAAAGAAAGGGCACTTGCGAACTTTGTCTGATAAAGAGGCTGAAGAACAACGCAAACGGTCAATTCTTGTTGCTGACTTACAGAAGACGTTGGAGATCAAGAGTTCGCGACTTCTAGAGATGGAGAGCAAGTACAATGAAACAAAGCATTCCCTCGACAATTTAGTGACACAAAAGGATGAAATGCTGAGGGCTCATAATGAAGGTATAATGTATTTTTTGGGAAATGAGTACTAGCAAAGAATTGTCTAATGAACTGACTCTTTCTTTTCCTTTCTGCTAGAAATAAAAAAGATGCAGCAGAATGCCCGGAATAATCTTGAGAAGATATACCTGGAGCATGACAAGGTGACGCTGCATTTGCAAGCTCAAAAACGCAAGCTTCAGCACCGGGAAGAAGAGTTGGAATTGCGAGAGTTTCAAAATGAAGGCAAGAGGGCAAAGCTTAGACATGATAAGGAAATGGTATGAAGTGTCATCTATATGTTCTTTATCCATCTTCAGCTTGACCATAGACTTCGGAAATGGTCAGTGCAGTTGATATATGACCAAAATATCATGTAACAAGATCTCATTGTGTCTAAACATCAAATAACAATTAAAGAAGTTACCTCCATTATAAGCATTCCTTTTGTGTATCAAATGAGAAACTGAATGCTTCGAATATATAGAAAGTACTTGTAATTGACTAGATTGGTAAGGGAAGTGGGAAATAAACCATCAAAGGCTCTCATAACCTGTGATGTCTATAAAAGGAAACCAGGAAATAAAAAAGAAAAAAGAACAAAAGAAAACACAACCAACCCCACTAAAAGGAATGGAGAAGTAAATCTTTTAGTGCGGCCACAGAAGAACTCAAGTTAAACTGGTTTCAGGTTGAAAGGGCATTTTTGGAGCAGCAGAAGGTGGACAATAATTTCTTGAGGCTGGCAGAAGATCAGAAGGTGCTTGCTTGCTTGCCTTCTTTCTTTCTGTATTTTTTTTTTTTTACTTTTGACTGCTTAAGCAATAGCTAGACCTGCATTGGCTCAATAGTTTCTAAACTTCCATGTTGCTATTAATGGCAGAGAGAAAAGGAGAAACTTCACAGGAAAATTTTTGAGCTTGAAAGAAAACTCGATGATAAACAATCGTTGGAATTGGAGATTGAGCGAATGAGAGGTGCTCTGCAAGTTATGAAACACATGGAGGATGATGAAGACGTGGACCTCAAACAGAAGATGAAGGAGATGGAGGAAAGTTTAAAGGAAAAGGAAGAAGAGATGGAGTTCAATGAAGAACTTAGTCAAATGCTCATTGTTAAGGAGCGGAAGACCAATGACGAATTGCAGGATGCTCGCAAGGAGCTGATTAAAGTAATTACTTTATTTCCTTATCCGTAATTCAGGCATGTATGGTGTGCATTGAACGATGATGCATCTTTATCATGGACCTTTTTGTGTGTGCATTTGTTTGCACTTCGAGGCATAACTTACTGCGCTGGACATGTTAACAGTTTGAAAGCAAATATAATACACATCGATTTGCCCGTTTCCAAAAATGTCAACCGTTTGATCTGATAATGAATTTTGAGCTGCCAGAAATGATAATTTCGTTGATCTGCAGACATTGAGGAATAATACAAGTCGTGCCATGATTGGGGTCAAAAGGATGGGAGAACTTGACAGCAAGCCGTTCCTCATAGCAGCAAAAAGAAAATTTGCTGCGGAAGAAGCAAATGAAAAGGCCATTATGCTCTGTTCTAAGTGGGAGGGCCATCTCAGAGATCCAGAATGGTACCCCTTTAAGGGCATAACAGATGGAGAGCATCGCAAGGTACACTTTGCGCCCAACTAATGTTGCCAGCATTTCTCTTACATAACACTGTTACCAATATTTAAACCAAGTTTATGTCGATGAACATTCTTCTGCATTCTTGTACATTAATGGACTCTATGCTCTTTAGGATGTTTCATTCTAATAGTTAGCTGTTCTTCTGAAGAGTTGGTGCTTTTTTCCAATCAACTTTATTTCACACACCAAGAGTGATCTTTTGTCACCCAATAGAAGAGTTGCAATGAATTGGAGCCTCTACTAATTTATGTTTGCATTTCAGTTTGATTAGTTTGATGTCATGGGTTCAAGGCAAGCACTGCTATTTCACAAACGAAAGTTGGCTGATGCATTTTTACCGTGGTCCTTGTTAACCCGGACTGATTTTTACATATTCTAGTGTAGAATCCTTTTCTATTCATATTGGTGTCTCTCCTAATTCTCAAAGTCTCTTTGTCATTTGGCTCCACAGGAAATTATTGATGAAGAAGATGAAAAGCTAAAAGCCCTTAAGGATGAGTATGGTGATGAGGTCTTCAAGGCAGTATCAAAGGCCATCGAAGAGCTGAATGAGTACAATGGCAGTGGCAGGTACATCGTGCCCGAGCTGTGGCATATTAGACAAGGAAGAAAAGCATCTCTCAAAGAGGGAGTTGCTTACCTTCTCAACCAATGGAAACCCCGGAAGAAGAGAAATTAGAGGTACAAATTTTTCAGTAGCAATAAAGAATGGGTATTCGCGGAGCATCTGCAGCTTGAGTTACATCGAAAGTTGTTCACCTGATATGCATGAAAGAGCTATAATATGAACAATCAAAAAGGAGATGGGGTGGGGGGACTGTTGCCACAATTAGCCCTATGGCATAGATAAGTTCATAGAGATGTAGCGTTGCGATATTTTTTACTATTACTTTCCTTCCCCCCAAATAAAGCTGGACACTCTTTTGGAGTATTAATGAAACGTTGATCGATAGTGTACGTGCCTGTTTAACTCAATGTTTGGCTTGCTTAGCCTGCGTGTACTGCAAGCACAGACACTTGTATGGGCATTGTTATGAACATGCATTCCATTTTAACGGTGCTTTTGCTGGATGCAGACTCTTAAGGTACTCAGGTGGGGAGTTTGGCATCTTCATCATCCTACTTGTTGTGGAAACACATCTCATGATGCAGTTGTTGAGGACTGATACTTGATTTCTAAAGCTGACTGGAGGTAGATTCTAGGAGTAGAATTAGGCCCATTCGAAGTAGACGTACTTGCTGTTCCCTTCAATTAGACTAAAAGGGGAAAAACCAATCTTCCCTTTGACTTTATGAGGTGTATTTACAATTTGATTCCTCTCTATCAATGACTATCATAGCTGCATCGTTGGCTATGTGCAAACCCACAAGCAAATTCTCTGCGGATGATGGTATGGCTGTGTTCTCTTAGTTTTTGTGTCATATCTGGTCGTAATTATCTCAATAAGTTGTTTTAGGAATTAGTGGCTTCTGGCTGTGGTTTTTCAGAAAATGCTCATCTTGCTACATTGGAAGGTGTGGGATTGTGAATACCGGGTGCCGCCTGCGTAGCTCTGCTTGGGAATCCTAAAAATCCTATTTTTCTTTGGTTGTCGTGTTTCTAAAATTTGATGGAGGAATTCGTCTAGGCCGATAAATTTCGCAATCCACTAAAAGCCGTAACGGAATTTCCTCATGTCTTGTAGTGTGACGTGGGCACACTATCAGGATGGCCAGAAATCATGCTATCAAGAATGGTGGGAAGACAGACTCAACGGGAACTAGCAACGAGAGCATTCGGCGATACTGCACCGAACACGTTGATGCGTGGGATGCTGGTCGTGCTGTGCTGAAGACGAGGCACGATAAATGGTTTCCTCCTCTTGAAGAAGTTGGAGCAAAATCAACCGGGATGCATCTTGCAAGAATAATATAAGACTCGAACTACCATGTGTGTTTGTTGGTGTTGTGGTAGAAATATATGCAATGTTTCTGGGCAAGTGTGTTTTTCATTTTATACCAGCAAATGTGTTTTTCATTTTACCATCTACTCTTTTTTTTTTTTTTACGCGGGTGTTGTTTTTCTAAATTCTTATTCATAAAAAGTGTTGAGATATGAGTACCGACGTGTTGAAATGAACGACAGCGTGCGTATATGAGGATCTGAGCTAAAATATATGAATCACATTAAATAAATTAGAAGTGCAGGAACTACATTGCGTATTGAATAAAAGTTTGAAAATTATTGAAGTCATTATTCTTTGATTAGGCGCATGAAAGCTGGATTCGGTTGGTTCGCCAAACTAAATTGGCCGCGGGGGAAAAAAGAAAGAGAAAGGACGAGGGAAATAGTGGGGAAAGGTGAAAAGAGAGTACGGAGTTGAGGCCGAGGGGGGCATCCAATGTGGGAATCCGAAGGCGTTTTTGTCCCCTTTTGAGCGGGAAAGAAAGGAAGAGGATGCGGAAGAAAATTGGGACACTCTCCCATGTGAAGAAAAGCATTCAGGAGGGACCCGACCCCACAACCCATGTGCCAGCTTCGGGTTCCCTCTCGTAGACGTCTTTTGGTCCTTCTCCTGATGTGACCCTTTTGGAATTTCTTTGATTGAAATGTAATTATAACAGCAATAATTCTCGACGAAATAATTTTTACAATCCCCCATCCCTTTTATTTCTCCACAGCCTTCCTGTACTCTGAATTTCTTAAGGCCAAGTATCTTTTCCCATATTCCATCCTCATTCTGTTTTCTATCGAAATACTACATGCAGATATGCAATGTAGTATATCCAAGAACGCTCCTAGTAAATTCTACACACGCAAAACCTCAAATAGAAAATAATCTCGCCTCCCTGATAAGTTGCTTTGCCCCTATTCGACATCTAGGTTCAACGAGACCTTCGAGTGTGTTGCGGGTATTGGCAGATGAACAGATACATGGCGGGACAGACATCATTGCGTAAGACTCCAAAAGATAGAAAAGAGCACTAAAAGGACAGTGGTGGTGGAGGAGGAGGAGGCAAACCAAATTGCATTCCAAATTCAACTATAGATTTGAGTACATTACACTTGCTGGTTACATAATGTAGATAAAGATAAATATAACCTATCACATATATTATATGAATTATAAATAGATATACTCAAACTTGCTCGAGCATTACTGCTACTGGTCTACTGGTAGTACTTAGGTGCCATAAAAGCTGCGGGCTGCATGTAGCCGCCTCGTCAGCCTAAGGCTCTCTTCTAACTTTCACTACCAAACAATTCCCCACTCGCTCAGCAATTCACACCCCCCCCCCAAAAAAAAAATTTTGAAAAAGCAGAAACCAAAAAAGACCCACCAATCAAAAAGTCAAAAGAGGAGTCTGACTGACCGTCTGTTCACTTTTACATTCCCCAACACCTTCTTCGAGTTAAACAGAAAAACAAAGAAAAATGGGAACAGGGCATCTTCTGAACGAGAGTGGGAAAATGGCGCCATCCTTTGGGGGGTTGGGAGGGCCCAAATGGTGAACTCTCAGACCCTGAAGTTCTTGCCGGTGAAGGTCTGACCGAACTGCCAGCCGGCGGGGACGATGTTCCAGGAGGTGGAGGAGCGCCGGTCGCTGGCGGCGACGCGGAAGGAGAGCGACTGACCGACCAGCACGGCGTTGGACTGCCAGTTCTGGCCCCAGTTGCGGCTCATGCTCATCCACCCGGTCCTCGTCCCCTTCACGCTCACCCGCACGATGTCCCCGGCCCCCGCCACGTTCGAGATCAGCACCAGGTTGAAGTAACGGAACCCGTTGATGGTGAACCTGATCCCGCCTCGCTTCCGGCACGGCACCCTGCGCAATTCACGTCCAAGACAGCAAGGGCATGTCAGTCATTTGCTGGAGCCAGCTTTTTCTTACTAGTCCACGAATCAAGCAACTCGTTTTCACACAAAACCCTGGCACGATCACAGTGCCTGTCGCTGACTGTACGGTCAAACCACGCTGTCTTGCATTATGGGTCATCGTATAAGTCCAACTTACTCGTTTGAACTTTGATGCCTCCGATACTAAAAAAGGGGATCTTTCTCTTTTGAGGCAGAAGGTTCGTGTTTGAATATTCGACAGAGAAAAAGTTGCAAATATAATAAGAGTCTGTTTGGTAGGGAGCTATGCTCCGTCATATGAAAACACGGGCTTAGCTTACGGCCATTTACTAAATTGAAGGGACAAAAGGAGCAAGAACAAAAACACCGAAAGAGACACGACCAAAAGGGGAGGGGTCCCAAAAGAAGGCATTGGATTGGATGTCCATCGGCACAAATGACACCGCAGAACATACCAAAGCGTCTCCAACATGCCTCCCCAGAAAACAAAAGACCGATCTCCAACTAACTAACTGCATGTCTCAAACGGAACGGAGCGTTAGTTAGGTAGAGGAGGTGGTAAATGAGGGGGAAGGAAGAGGGTCATTTTGGTGAACTTGGACTGACTGAGGATGGGAACCTCCGCCGACGGTTTGGCAACGAAGAGCATTAAAGGCGCGCGCCAGAATCCAACCAACATACCTACACCACAAACCAATCACCTTCCCCATAGAAAAAACCGCTTAATTAAGTTAATCTAGAGTCGATAGAATTCCCATTAACCTCGTACACTTTTCAAACTGGTTAAATGCCCTGTAACGACAAACCTGCATTATGTCGCTACCCAAAAAAGAGAAGCTTTGAACACGTCTCTCTCTCTCTCTCTCTCTCTCTCTCTCTCTCTCTCTCTCTCTCTCTCTGTAAGTAATTACTGACTAACCCCCCAATATTAATCTGTCTACAGTTCTCACCATGCTCCGAATGCTTGCTTAAACTCTCGGCGGAGCCACATTCTTCAACAAAGGTACAGATCTCATGCTGCTCTCGCAAAAACCCCTTTTCATTTCAAGTGTCACGGGCATGCGATGGTGTGAACCGAGTTCCCCATTAATGATCACAAAGTGCAACGCCTAAGTCCTAGCGTGTCTTGACGCATGCTGGTAAGTACATTGCAGTAATTGCACACGCTACTCCTTTGACTTGGCAAATATCGGCATAACGAAAGTCGGACCCCCCCCCCCCCCCGACTGACGACCAAACTGAACCGTAAAACAGAGGATGGGACGGAATCTCACCGGCGGTAAGAGACGGGGACGATGCCGGCGCGGTACTCGGCGATCTTGAGGAACATGGGCATGGCGAGGTCGAAGTGGGGGCGGGGAGGGTTGCACCAGCCACCGTTGTCGTTGGGGAGGGCGTAGTTGGGCGGGCAGAAGTTGGTGGCGGTGACGAAGATGGAGGGGCTCCCGGAGTGGCACCACCTGGGGTCGTCCGAGCACTTGATCTCGAAGCACGCCCCGCAGCTCAGCCCGTTGTTGAACAGCGCCGTGCTCAGCGCCGCCGTGTTCACGCCGTAGCCCTGGCTGTACAAGTTCCCGTACCCGCAGGCCCCGCCTGCAACATTTTCCCCACGAGCGAAGTGAACAGGCAGATCTCAAAGCGAAAAACGAGAGCAATTTTAACGGGCTTTAAACATCGCCCCGCTTCGCTCTGTTCAAACACAGTGCGCTAAACGTCACATATCCGAGACGCTAACGTTAGCGGAATCTCCGGAACCGGACCGGACTTCGGTTGAACCGGCCGGTCCTGTTCTCGGTCCAATTCCTTTACCGGTTCAATGTACCAAATCCCGGTTCCGTATGTGTTAGGGAGTTTCGAGGAACTCTAATGACCAGCATTACTCGGGGGCCAACAATGCCGGGGGTGGGGGTGGGAGTGTAGAGGAGGGGGGGGTTACCCATGGTGCCGGAGGCGTCGGAGCCGCCGTAGAAGGTGGCGTGGGCGGTCTGCCAGGAGCCGCCGGAGTAGACGCCGGGGATCCTGGCGTGGGCGAGCCACATTAGCGAGAACGAGACGAGGGAGGCCGCGAACACCGCGCTCGCCCGAGCCATTCTCTCTTCCCCTCGTTTCACGCGCAGTAGAGAGAGAAAGAGAGAGAGAGAGACTAGAGAGACAGTGCGTGCGTGCGGGCGTGTGCGCGTATGGAGTGGAGTGTGCGAAGGTGAAGAGAGAGTGGTGCTGCTACTTATGGAGATGGCCCGTGTTTGTGCGCGGGGGCTGCAGTTTGCTCGGGAATTTACGAAACCGCCCTTGTCTCCTCCTCTTCCCTTATCTTCCCTAGGGTTCCTCTATTTCTTCCCCTTTTCTTTTCTCACTTTTCCAGGACCGCTCGACATTTAGCTGTTTTTGTGTTGTTGTCCTGCGCTTATTCGGGACACAAATTGATGGGGTGATATACATTTACATCAAATGTAAAAACCCAATGTCATGCATAAGGTGCCACGTTAATCGTGTCCCCGTCGTGTCGTGATCTGGATATAGCACAGATATAGCCGACGGCCCAGATCGCGAGCCTTTTTCAATATCTTTACTTACGATAGCTTCTACACCGGCAAATGTGTTTTTCATTTTACCATCTACGTTTTTTCTTTCTTTTTTTTTTGGCACGTGCATCGTTTTTTTTTCCTAAATTCGCATGCATAAAAAGTCTTGAAATACGAGTATTGACATGTCGAAACGAATGACACCACCGTGCATATATGAGCGTCTGAGCAAAGATTAAGCGATTTCGAAAATTTCCGGGCCTTAATGCAATAGCATCATTCCGGGGCTTATTATTTGTAACAACTGCCCACGTTCCAACTCCCGTAATTCCGTTTTATTAAAAGGACAACAAAAATAGAAAGGAAAAAATCATGGTGCGGGGATTCGGGTGGGACCCCATAGTAAATTTTCATTTATTTATTTTTTGGTTGGGTGTCGAACGGGCCCCGCAGTAAATTGAAAAGCGTCCTTCCTGCTTTCCCTAATTGAATGGGGGACCCCCGGGTGATTCACGCCCTCCTGGCAGAGTGCAACGTGGCTTTCCCATCCTCTTTTTTTTTTTTTTTTACTGGATGGTAATGTTAATGTGTAATTAAATGTTCGAGACTTTTAACTCGCTTTTAATCCGCTTTGATGCGATCACCGACCTTAGTTACCTTTTAATATCGAGAATGAAAAATGAAAGAAATGTCCTGAATTCAGATTAATAAGGGTGAAAAAAGAGAGAGGAAAAGGAAAAAAAACTCGAAAGAGTAGCAGGAAGGAAAGAGTGAAAGTAGAACGGTTTAATGTGCCTTAGCAAGAAGTTTTTTAGCAGCTGAAAAATCAATATTTTTTTACCCCGAGAAAAAAAAAAATAGAAAGACATCGCGCTGCTAAACATTCGACACATCTTCGAGAATATTCGTAAAGATTTGGATGGACATCAACGACCTCGGCGCACGACGGAGCGGTGCCGAGGCCAAGCGGCGTCAGCAGGGTCATTTCGGGGAACGCATGCAAAATGTGGGGGTGTACTGCTTTTGCCTATTGCACAGAAAAAGAAAGAAAGAAAGGAAGAAAGTTAAAGCATCCGCTCCGTAAAAGTGAAATTGGCAGTATAACTTAGATCCCCATCCCCACTGAATAGACAACATTAGAGGCCCACAAATATTAGATCCCGCATTTTCCTAAATGAAAGTCTACCCACCACAAATTAATTTCACACCTAGCGAAAAAAAATAAGAACGATCCCGCAAAAATAAATAAATAAATAATTATAATCCTCATCAATCGAAACAATTACGTAACGAATTTTGTAGAGGATTCGAGGGCTTTGAAAGCGTGGACGCGTGCCGCTCCTTTGGGGGGTCAATCGGGAGTCGAGGCGTGAACAGCGGAAGTGATGGACGTTAAAGGGCGAAATTATTTCCCGGGTCCATCACGAGATTTCATGGGTCATGTGTCCAACGAGATCCGAATCCAGTCCGCCACCCCCCCACAAAAAAATTGAAAACGAGAAGTAGCAGTAACCCAGCCAAACGACGCCGACGTCGACGACGTGAGTCGTGGCCTGCCGAAAACTACAGCTAGACGACACTCACCATCGAGAGGGGAGACCGGAGCAACCCAACGCGGGGTGCTCGGCGGGACCCGCCCCCCCAGTCCCAAAATCCCCGTAATCAGCGGCCCCGTAACAAATCTCGAGCCACTCGCTACTGTCCTAAAAAAGACTCCTCCCGCTCGCACGAATCGATTGAGCGTGTTTTCGGTAAGCCATCGATGCCTTTTCTTTACGCAGCCCGAGCTTCGACAATCATTAAATGTGCGTCTCCGTAGCAGATCTAAGGGAGGGGGGGGGGGGTTGGGGGGAATGGACTTTCTTCTTTCCTTTTTTTGGTGCGCGCGCGCCCGTGGTGTTTTCGGGTGCGAGACAGATGGGCATCGGATGCCCATCGCGGGAAGTCCCCTCTGCAATTTTGTCAACGCGCGCGGTTTCACGGTAAAGAAAGAAGTGGGGTTGGGATGTTTGTGCCTGCAAAGGGCCTCAAGAAAAGGGGCCAAAGTTGGAATACAAAGGGGGAGGGGAGGGCAGGGGCGTAAGTGCAGAGAAACAGCGTCTCAACTGAGAACGAGGGGGGTGTGTGCTTTGGGGAGTGGGGAGCAAAAGAGATGGTTTGAGGGGATGGGGAGCTACCGCTTCTGGGTGCATCCTCTCGCATCTCCTAGCTGTCTCCCACGCTCTACATTGGCTGCTTTTGTTTCACCTCTCGACAAGTCTCTACGTGAATGACGTTTTTGCTCGATGAATGTGGAGTGAGATTTTTTACTATAAAGTATGTGGTGGGCGCGGGACGGCAGGATAATAGCTTAAGAAGCAAAGTGAAGTCGAGTTTTTCTTTCCTTCTTTTCGCGACCGAATAATTGTGTCGGTATCTCTTCCGTAGGATTTTCTTGTATAGAGAGACTCCACGACGTGGGTCGAGCAATCAAAATTTAAATGAGTTTTAACTTATCTTGTGATACTTATGACGGGCATCGCCTGCTTTTTAAAAACTGAACTTTTTCTTATAGAGTACGTTATACCTTGAACACGAGGTGTGAAAATAAGTTGGGTATTGCCGAGGTCGGGGCAAAAAAAAAGATACTGACCCAACATGGAAAGTCGGAGCGCACAAGTGCCGACACATCAAAATATGAAATGCATGAGTGGAGCTCACCCGATTACGGGACAAGTCTATTAATTTCCTGGTGATAATGAACTCTTGGATAACTTATCTTGTGACGCTTATGGCATGCATGGCGAGTGCTATATACTCTTTAAAAATCGAACTTTTTCTTATAAAGTAGGCCGAGAAAAAAACAAAGAGTCCTTAGAATATTAGTTAAAAGACGTGCCGCCTACCGATCTCGACTTTTGTATTCCTTTCGGAAGATCACATGGGCGAAAGAGGAATTTCTCGCATTTTCGATATATGCTGGCGACGAGCGCAAAATTCGACTACGCGTTTTGGTTTCGAATGATTTGGGCTAATCATTTGAAAGGAAATGATACTGCTCTTCATGTGCGCACACGACACAATGAACCAATCAAGAGACAAAGCGAGGGTGCTGCTGGGGCAGGGGCCGTTGGCCGCATGATTGCGAGATTGTCACATCCAAAATCCACAGTGCCTCTCGCACACCACACTCGTTCATTCGTTCAAGCAAGAACAGCCCACCCTCCGTGAATCGCCAACATGGTCGGAAACACTTGGTCATGATTCGGATCTATAGCCAGGTCCGATCCATTCGAACGGTCGATCACGTGGGTGCTCCACAGAAAAGTTTGCATCGGCTTCGCAAAAGATGAACGATGCATGTCGCCATGATGTGCCTCTAATCAATGTGTATTCGCCGCCGATGAGTCGGACAATAAAATCGCGACCATGATGGCTAATTTGAATTTGATTTTAGACTGCATCATCCCATGCTCCCGAGCATGATTGATTTTGTTCAAAATTCTTAGAGCACTCAATGTGCTATCACGGGTGCGTCAACCAAGTTCCCGCGGGATGTAGAGGTTTTGTTCGGTAACTCCTTGATTTTCATTTCCTCGCGAGAAATCGCAATCCAATTCTTTCCTTTTTTTTTCAGGTAAAATGCTTCTAAAATTGAAAAAATTACAGAGAATCATTAACCTCTTCGCATAAGACATTAGCTATGTAGATTCCTTTCCGTGCGGCTTGCTTTATTATCAATCGGTGAACGCACCCAAATGGGTAGCTCGACCCCGTACGTTGACATTCCCAAACTTAAGAACTTGCCGTTCTCGTTGTCGTATCTGCTCGTTCTATGTTGTCCGAATTACGTGCTTAGAAAACGACCCAAATTTCTTATGAGACTCTTCTTGTTGTTCGTGTTCACATAAGAGATAGGCCTGGTTCATTGTATTCTATGCAGATAGCAAAAGCGTTCGACGTGAAATCTACCTCTATGGGTTTTGGAACGTTCCCTCTTGGCTATATGCTGTGGGCAGAGCATTTCCCAGGTAAATATCAACCGTTCTAATCATCTTCGTTTGTTCTTTCTCTTTGCGTGATGTCCATTGATTCCGCGCCTATTAAGGAACTCATTTGACCTGCTTGTGTTTAGCCTTTTGCGCCTTGGTCTCTCTCGCTTTGGCACCTCTCTCTCTCTCTCTCTGCCTCTAGAATGTCACCTAACAAAATCCCTTCTAATAATTTTGACTTTCGAGAGCATCTCTTTTGGGGCAAACATTTCCAAACAAACCCAGCCTGCAGATCGGGTCAACTTAGTAGTTGTTGATCGTGCGAGTCCTACACGCGTTTCACACCCTGTCGAGAGACTTGTTAGTATGTCTCTAGTTTTCACCGATAGAGTCGGGGGTGACGGGATTAATTTGGACGACAGAGAGTTCAATGGGTTAAGATCTTCATCAATCATCTAAATACAGATGTGTTTGCCACCACTTCGGGCCCTGATTGATGGTGGTGCAAGAGAGTAACGTAGGTCAAAGGTCAGTGAGACTCAAAAAGCTTTTTCCCCAATAGAGAAGTGACCTTGCCGATGGGGCAGTGGACGTTTGTTAACTGAACGGCAGGGGCTCTTTTTTTTTTTTGTCCCTTTCCCTGAGCTCTTCCTCTTGTCAGATGGACATGAAAATGGCCTACCGCTCATTACTCCCATTAATGCTTTAACTTACTCTGCCCCATAATTGTGCTCTGCTTGTCTTTCTGTCTCTTAATAAGGGTCATTCAACATGCAACTGTCACTCATTTACACATTGTTACTTTCGTTTCGAGCATTCCACAAAACGCACCTAACTTCTAAGACCCGCTCACATTGGAGCTTCGAGTGGCAATATGCGTATCACGGCACCACACATTTGACCCTTTATCGAATACTGAGACAAGTTAAAATATTGAGCATGAAAGAAAGTGGGTCTTTTTGGCTGTTAGGTGATGCGTATGGTCTGTCATGAGTAGGCCTTCGCTATCTCTGGTTTATCTTCAACTGCTGCATCATGGGGATGCAGAAAAACATAAATATATATAAACTGGGACTGTTCAATCAACTTGGAATTCTTTCCCTGCCTTAAATCGACTTTGATTTTGCAGGGTGGATGTGGCCTGTCCGTGGACATATCTGATCACATGCTCTCGTGTCAAACATTTATCAAGATCTCTGCATGCATGTGGGATGGGGAAGATGGATACCGGATAGATAGCGGAAGATTGCCTTGACCATAAGCATGTGAGAGAAAGAGACTTTGCTAAAGGGCCAAAATGAATCCGTCCCCACCTTGCTCTTTCTGGGAATTACGGGAAAACCTTAAATATTGTTTATTTATTATATTCTTAAACATTACATCTCTACTTGATCACCCATCCATGATTTATTACATGGTTTAATTTGTGGGATTTTCGGGTTTGTTTATGTCTTGAGCCCCATGGATCAGCCCGGACTATCTCTCTCGAGTATTATGGTACATTTGGGAGAGCATCTGGGAAAATCCTAAGGACTTTAGGATAAAGGTTTTTGCACGATGTAAATAATGCTTGGTAAAGTGTAATTGAAAAATGCATTCAGAAAGTAACTTTGTTCTAAATATTGTTCGGAAAAAAAAGCTACACCCATAAAGAAATTTAGTTATATTTTCTAGATAATTCTAAAGAAAGAAAACCAAAGCTGAGCTCGCAGCGCTCAGAGGTGTTTAGAGCCCCAAACCCATTTTTAAAACCGAATCAAACGCACTCGTATCTATTTACACCATTATAAAGCTAGTTTTTTAAAATAGGTGTATAACCCCAAAAAGTCATGCTTGACCTTTATTAAATTCAAATTGTTTCATTAACGAGGCCAAAATCGTCTAAAAACTAATGAAACTGGTCCTACATTGATGGCTTATTTTTAGTTGGAGGAGTTTTTCATTTTTCGTTAATTTTAATAATTGCTTAATATATCAAAGAATGAACCTTTTATTGTGAATCAATCATCTTTGTTCATTGCGAACAGCAAAGGGTTTACCTCCCGGCTATCGGCCGTGCGGGGGTTCCCTGAGTTACCAAAAAAAAAACAAAAAAAAAACCTTTAAGGGAGAACTCGCAGAGAAAAAAAACTGTGCATGCGCATAGCACGTATTTGAGGTCTTGTTAATTATCGAGCAAAAAAATTTTCGGCGATTGAAAAGGACAAAAGAAAAACAGGAGGGGCAAGTCCTTGCTTCAAGCTAACGAATATCTCATCTAGAAAAAGGCATTTCATTTCTTCTCATTTAGGGCGTATCAAAGGTGATAAATCGCTAGTCTCGCATGCTCAGTTGAACTCGGATCACATTCTTTTCCATCGCCCTCGGTGTCTATCCATGTGCATGCATTGCCTAAAATGCAACTCAATTAGGCGCGCCTCGATCGCAAAACTAAGGTGTATGATTTGAAAAGAGTGAAAGTGTTAAAGGGCAAAGGACCCTTTGCCACTAAAATGTGGAAGGTGGGGCAGCAAATTGATAAATATTTCTAGCCGAGTGCTGCAGCCACTTCACACGCAATGACTGCAATTTATCAGGAGCATTTGCCTGATCTTTGTCGAACCGTTTTCGGGCGGGGAAGAGGGAACCGTGCATCTCAAGACACGCGACCCTAATCTTTGATGAAGCGCAGCACGCCTCAGCAAGATTGGCTCCCCCCCAACTTTACTCATATTCAAAAGAAAAGAAACAGGAACAGGAACAGGAACAGCTTTTCGAGGTTTCTCTGTCCCAAAGCAATACGCCCACTTTTCTTCCTTCTGTTTTTTGAAGGAAATCGCCAGCACACCATGTTAAAAGCCACAGCACTCGATGGCAAAGGAGAAAGAGATGCTTTGAAATCCCAGGGGCCAACTGCTGCAACAACCGACTCTAACTACCTCCTATCGTGGCCTTTGAAAAGGAAAAGAACACAACAGTAAGTTCATGATTGAATTGCAAGGCCAAAAGGTCAGAGGGACAAGCAATTATAACAACTAATCGATCCGGCAAAAAATATTATGTGGACCAAATGTCCAAATGAATTCGGCAAAAGAATACCAGAAGTACCATAAGTTGTGTACGGAGATCACTTTGATGCCATAACTTTTTTTTGATCACTTTGGTACCAAATCGGAGAAAAATAAATCACTTTAGTGACTCCAGCCAAAAATTGACTTAGCATTTACATTTAAAAAAAATGGTGACCTGACATTTATATTTTAAAAAAAATGATCTGCCTTGTACACATGGAAATTAGGTGGCTTTTTAAAAAAATTATATTTAAATTATATTTAAGTAAGGAAAAAAAAGAAAAAAAAAGGGAAGCAGCAGCAGGCAAGGGCTTGCCGCCGCCCCGCCACCACTGGCCGAGCGAGGGAAGCCCTCGCCAGATCCAGTGAGGGCAAGGGCAGTCTCGCCCGACGCCGGCAAGGGTTGCCCTCGCAAGAAAAGAAAGAAAAAAATATTAAAAAAACAAAAAAGGAAAAAGATGAAAATATCTTTGAGTTAAAGTGTTGTGAGGTAAATGTATCACAATGAGTACAATTTGGGGTTTTTAGTATTACAAAAAAAATTTCAGAGTAAACTTGTCACAAATGACATAGTTTGGGATTTTTCGTGTAAAAAAAAAGTTCAGGGTAAATTATCACAAGTGTCATAATTTGGGATTTTTGATGATATTTTCCTTTTTTATTTTTTTAAATTTTTTTAATATAATTTAAATTTTATTTTTTTAAAAAATTACACGTCAGCGGACTAAACGGTGTCGTTTTAATTAGTGCCTCTCATGTACTTATTAAGTACACTTTTTTTTTGGAATGATTCGATTTTCAGGACACTGATTGAACATAACTGTATTGACCTGCAGTTCACGTACGTAAGTCGCCGTAGTAACTAGCCGGTATGATCGGCATACCGGGCCGCACGGCATTGGCGCGCCTCGCCGGGCCCAGGCTGCCCCGACCCGCTTGCGTCACTTTCCACGGCACCTCCCCATTTGACTTTTGGCATTAGGAGAAGTAAATGAATTAGGTGTTATGGGAGAGGAAACATTGATGGAAACATTGATGAGTGCGTACCAACGCTCGGTCACCTAACACGAGCTCGGAGAAGGTGAGGAATAAACACTCAGAATCAAAGGCCCCCTTCCCTCCTGCCCTAGTGCTCACGTGGTCCGCACCTTTTGCATTCAATTTTGGGCAAATCCAATGATTTCATGGAGCTCGAATTTGATCACTCACCAACCTTCGCGACCAATTTTCCAAATCGAAAATCGTACGCAACCTCTAAAAGCCAATCCCGACATCTTCCGTACTCCCATAACGAAATCCGTATCTAGCATAGCATCCGACCTGTGCTATTATTCATGAGTCAAAATGAATGAATACATAGTACGAGTTTGTTATGGTGGTTGGGCGTACTGAAGGAAAAATCATTACGCGCTCCGAGATTATACTCATTCCTTTCTTTTAGTGAGATGTGAGCCTCACCGAAGTAGAACATAGATATATATGTTTGAGAGTTGAAACCGTATATTTAAATTTATAGTAACATCTCATTTGAAGACGCTTCTTCAACGTTGTTATTGATGTGCAACTTATAGTCACGATATGTTGAAATTATGGGTGTACAAAGGAAACGGGAACTGCCTGCATTGCCTAGAGCCGGATCGGACCACCCCGAACCGGCAGTTCCCGTGGGGATCAATTCGGTTCCTGGTTTCAAGTTACTAGAACTGATGAGTACCGATCCAGTTCCTGATTCTAGACATGGAATCGCTCACCCGCCTACCCGGACCGAACCGGTAATATATATACATATATATAATTTTTAAGAAAAAATTCAACAAAAAAAAAGAAAATATTTTAAGAAAAATGAAAACAATAAAATCCCTAATTTGAAACTCGACTCTCAACTCTTATTAACTCACGGTCGCGTCTCTAGCCGTTCATCGCCTCCCTCTCCCACTCTCAATCATCTTTATTTGCATGAAACTTAGTGAGACCGGTTCTATGGATCTACCCGAGAATCGGACCGCACTAGCAGTCTGGTTCCCGAGTGGGTCCATGAAATCAACATGCGGTTCTCAATTTCAATTTTTCGAAATCGGTTCTTAGTGGGCGATATCCGGTTCTATGTTGAGAACTACCCACACGAACCATGCTTACCCTTAGTTGAAATCGAGCAAAGCGCAAGACTTCGCACATCATGTTAACAAATCGAATGTTCAAATTCTCTATATATTTCATTTACTAATATTGTGTTAAAAGAGGACCTGTTTCGTCGAGAAAATCATGAAAAAAAGTCCTAAAATTATTGTACGGAAATTAATTCAATTTTAAACTTCTTGATTTTGCCAATTTAGTCCTAAACCTTTTGACAATTTGCCAATGAAGTCATTTCGGCCAATTTTAGGTCGAAAATTGTCGATATGGACGCTAGCCGTCTTATGTGGCATAATGCCATAATTGGAGCTGATGTGGAAAAAATTTACATTTTTTCGAAATTTCGTTTTGTAAAAAAAAATAAAAAGAAGAAAAGGAAAATTGGACAAAAAGAGAAAAATACAGGAAAAAAAATTTAAAATTGGAAAAGCTGTCCGCGTTAGCGATTACAAGCCAAAATTGGTAGGAAGGACTCCAATAACAAATCGCCAGAAAGTTCCAGATTAAATCGATTATATTAAAAGGCTTAATACTGAATTGACATCCTTTAAGATTTTTTAAGTAATTATCGTTGTTTCGTTCAAAAGATGTGGAGCTCATCAAGGGCTGGGCTCACTTTTCTCCAACAAAAAGACTTTGCTTGCAGGGCCGAGCTTGTCGAAAGTTGGCAAGTCCAGGTTCAAAGTTCAGTTTTGCTGCGAGTAACAAGCAAATGAACAGAGTGACGGGTCTTGCTCTTTCAGGCCCATGAGACTTGTAATACTTTTTATTCTGGGGATGAAGGTTGCTAAAGACATATCCATTGGCCCATATGTCTCTTCGATTCGAGCTGCGTAACGTACTCCTCATTGGAAAGTATTAGGGATGAGCAAGACGAATCGAATGGATGGGAACCCTGGACCGGTCGATTTGGTCTAGTTCCTAGTAGTCCCAATCTGATTCCCGGTTCCTAAAAGTAGAACAGGTGTCCGGGCGGTCCGGTTTTCGATTCCAATAGGAAACCAGACTGGACTGATTATATATATATTTATACTTCAAAAAATTAAGGAAAGAGAGCGGCGTAAATGGTCTCACTGATTTGCTTCGCTCAATGTTTAAATCTCTCGCCCTCTTTCTTTTTATTCATATTTTCCTTTTGTTCCTCCCCGACCGAGCTTTCCCATTATCTTCCAAAGAGAATATCCTTCTCTGTATGCTCTTTCCCAGTTTCCCTCACGACCAGATTCCCTTGCCAAATTTGTTGCCAAAATAAAATGGAGAGAATCTCCTTTGCTTCCCTTTTCGATCACTGCCGCATTTGTTGCCCCTTTTTACATAATTTGGAGGAATTAACTCCTTTGATCATGTCCTTACCAAAAAAAAAAAAAAACTCCTTTGATCATGCTGGCCGAAATATGCCGGAGAAAAGTCAAAATCTCTCGCCTTTTTTTCTTTTTTTAATTTCATTTTCATGTTAAAGAAGTGATCGGTTCCATAGGACAGGACTAGACCGATTGTCCGAACCGGAAACAGATCGCCCTAGAAAAGATAACCTAACCGAGCGAACCGAACCGAAAGAGATTGCCAAGTCAGTTCCCTATTAAAGTCCATTTGCCAGTTTGCTTTGTGATTTCGTCTGCCTTTGCCAGTGTTTCAGCCTGCTTGCCTTTTCCCTTTCTGTCATTTTTCTTACATGTTTTTAAACCAATTACTTGTTGCGTTCTTCTTAAGTGGATCATGCATGCAAGCTTGATATAGGAGCTTGCGTGTAGGCTGTGAAGATGCGCAAAAGTCCAGCCAGAGTTTTCAACCATTTATGGCAGTAACAATCAAGCTGATGTGAATGCCTCAAGAGTTTCCTGAAAAGCAACCAAGTGGATTAAAATGATGTTATTATTCCTCTGCTGCGCGCCCTAAAGATACAGAATATAGATGACGAAAAGGAAAGACGACCCTTTGTCTTAAACACTCCAGATTTAGCATCCTGGCTTGTGCCAATAAAGATGAATTGCCTGTCTACATCTGGAGTTCCGTGTTAATCTGGCGAATGCCGGACTTTTCGCATTCCAAAGTTGACGTTCCATCGCCAGGAGCGAAAGTTCCCTCACTTTCATGGCTCTTATCTCCGGAAAAAAATGGAAAAAAGATGAAAACAACCGAGGAATCAGCAGATTTCCTGATGGTGTGAACAAAGAGGTATGAAGGTTTCATCCTTTCATCTTCTTTTTGGTTCTCCAGTTTTAATCTGGTGCATAGCTTGTTGGCCATGCGATGCTTGATTTCCTCATGGTCCCTTGAGAAATAAAACTGTGTCTCTGTAGCTAAACAGAACACGTTCTCTCTTCGTTTCGAGCAACGAGAGTATTTCCTTCTTTGGATTGTCGTGCTACGTGAGGATGATTACATCGGACATGCCGGGAAGAGCTCGAAGATAGCGAAGCGATGGAAAAATCACTCGTTGCTATGTGTTGGAATCGATTATGGTTTGTTATCTTGGCCGGATTTCTCCCCTGGTTCGTATTGATCTCATTGTTCCGTGCAAATCCTATCCGTTTAGTAAATTATAGCCCGATATATCTTGCCGAGAATTACACTCAGAGCAGCATCGTATGGAGCGATGATGCAAATACTGAAGGTGAGATTAGAAGAACGTTCGAGGGCATAAGATTTGAGGAAGATGCTCTAGATAGTTCCTCCGTCGAAGGCGTTATGAACAAGACTAATAGTTCGCTTCCTAGTTCGGAGATTGCAGAAGAAAAGGCAATTAGGCAGAATGGAGAAGCCAATTCGATGTCCTGCGAAGGGCGACGCGTTTACATTCACAAGCTGCCGAGGCAGTTCAATGAAGACCTCCTCAGGCAGTGCAAGTCGCTTAGTACTTGGATGAATATGTGCGACTCGTTAGCAAACTTCGGTCTTGGTCCTCGGCTTGCCAATTCCAATAAGGTTATAGGAAAAACTGGTTGGTATGCCACGAATCAGTTCTCATTGGAGGTCATTTTTCACAACAGGATGAAACAGTACAAGTGCTTGACCAGTGACTCCTCGGTTGCTTCGGCAATTTTCGTGCCCTATTACGTGGGCCTCGATGTGGCTAGATACCTGTGGAATTCTAACAGAACCTTGAGAGATGCCGGTTCCCTCGATCTTGTCAGGTGGCTCAGAAGACGTTCGGAGTGGAAAGTCATGGGCGGAAAGGATCATTTCCTAGTCGCTGGGAGAATTGTTTGGGATTTCAGGAGAGCAAACGACCGGCTCTCCGATTGGGGTTGCAATCTCATGCTTTTGCCCGAATCAATGAACATGACCATATTAGTACTCGAGTCATCGCTTTTGCCTAAAGGTAACGATTTCGCTATACCATACCCCACCTACTTCCACCCTTCGAAGGACATCGAAGTAAGAGAATGGCAAAGCAGAATGAGAAGGCAAAAGAGGCGTTACTTGTTCTCGTTTGCGGGTGCCCCGAGGAAAAACCTATCTAACTCTATCCGTGACGAGATCATCAGCCAATGCAGTGCTTCGAGAAGGAAATGCAAGCTGTTGGAATGCAATTCCAGGGGAAACAAGTGTCACAAGCCGATTTTCTTGATGAAGCTGTTTCAAAGTTCCATCTTCTGCTTGCAACCTCCCGGGGACTCGTATACCAGAAGGTCGGCCTTCGACTCTATCTTGTCAGGGTGCATTCCTGTTTTCTTCCATAGCGGTTCGGCTTATGACCAATACAAGTGGCATTTGCCGGCCGATCACTCCAAATATTCCGTGTTCATACCGGAGAATCAGGTAAAAGATGGGAAGGTCGCAATCGAGAAGCTATTGCTGCGGATTCTGAAGAAGGACGTGTCGGCCATGCGAGGGGAGGTGATACGGCTCATTCCGACGATTCTGTATGCCGATCCGACGTCTGAACTAGAGAACCTGGAAGATGCATTTGATGTATCGGTAAAAGGGGTTCTTGAAAGGGTCCGGAGGATTAGAGAAGAGAGTTTAGGCTAGGAAGAACTTCATGCAATCTTTTTTAGTTATTTGGAGAGCCTCAGTTACTCGCGGCATGTGTAGGAAAAGACGATCATTTTGCTGTACAGTCAATCCAAATAAAACGAATAGGAGGGAGTAGCAATTTCATCTACATACCCAGACTTCCATTCATCATTGGCTCTCATTCATTCATGCACAAACCAGTCGTGGGATCTCTCGTTGGAGATATGTCCTCATATGACTTCCTTTTTCTGGGTGCTCGAGAGGGTAGATCGACTCAGTGCCCCGGGGAGAAGTAGGCAATGTGCCTTTTCTTACTTACCCGAAGAAATCGGAACAGAAGTCAAAAAAGCGTTTGTAGTCCAACGGTTAGGATAATTGCCTTCCAAGCAATAGACCCGGGTTCGACTCCCGGCAAACGCAACTCCCCTCCAGTTTTTTCGATTTTTCCTTCTCCCTTCTCCTGCACCCAACATTTTCATTTTCGCCCCGTCTAGACGACATCGTACGAGGACAAATCAATGTCAGAAATGACAAAAAAAGGTGCCGTCCCCGAATTTCTGCCTCCTTTCCTTTCCTTTCTGGGCACAAAATCCACAACCAATCATAGCCCCCAGCAAAATATCCACCGAGCCCCAGTCAAAACGGAAGGCGTCACGTTTCGTATTATCCCCGATGTGATGGCCCGATCACCTCCCAAAGTCCCGCGACGGAAAAAGAAGACCGAACTCCCTCGCGTGAAATCAAAAACCAAAGAGAGCCCTCCCCGCAAACCCCCGTCAGGGGCATTCCCGTCTTTGCACTCCGCGATCGGAACAACGTCAAAGGACCCCCTCTGTGTCCCACGCCACTTCCTGCTTGTGGCCAAGACGAAATGGCGCAGTGACTCCTCAGAAAAAGAGACGCGGGCTCGTTCCCGACCTCAAGATGGCGCCTCCTTTCATGGCCGGCACGAGCTCCTCCTTCGCGCCGCGCGCCGCCGGGCTCTCCCGTGGAATCCGGGTCTCTGGGGCCCCGCTCTCCGTCCGGATCCCGACGCGGTGCCGCGGGATCGCCACCTGCAAGCAGGGCGAGCTCGGCCTCGCCGCCGAGGCCCCGTCCTGCATCTACGTCGGCCCCATCGAGACGGCCAGCAAGGAGACGCTCGAAGCTCTCTATCGTCAGGTAGCAAGTTCGCCGCGATTGTTTTGGTTAATCGCCTCTCTTTCTGGAGGAGTGACAGTTAATTGAGCGGAGAGGATACCAATCGAATTGCAGTAACCGTTTACATACATATGTATATATTCGTTCATCGATGTCCGAATTCACTTCGTGATTTGCTTGATACTATCTCTTTGTCTCGTGTTCTGGTCGTTCTTAGAGCATTATCGGACTGTTCCCTAACATCTGTCGTAGGACCGTTTGCTTGTGAAAAATCCTTTATGGAATCCACTGGTGTTGGGGTGCGTTAGCTAATTTTCAGAAGCGGCATGTGCTGAGCTTCTGAGTTTTGGGGGTTTCTTCACAACCAAATCGTTCTATTAGAATGTTTCTGTTGCTTGTTGAATATCAGCATGGACTTTCTTCCTTTCTTCTTCTTCTTTTTTTTTGGGTGATTATTGTCATTTTAATAATCCGTGACAGTCCGAGAGAGGAATTCACATCTTGGTCTTTGTCCTAGGCACGAGATGCGTACTACAGCGGCAAGCCTCTCATAGTCGACGACATGTTTGATCGAGTGGAGGTAAAACTAGCTAGTGCAGCATCTCGACTCGCAACATTTAGTTGCGATGCTCGAATCGTCCTCTTTTTTGTCTCTTGGAGTCTTGGTCTTCTCCTTCCTTACTTACTTACCATAATGATTCTGAACAGTTAAAGCTCCGGCGGTACGGGTCCGATTCGGTTGTCAAGTATCCTCGCTGCAGTCTCAGGGGACATTCGGTGTATGCGGATGCAGAGGTAATCATCTCTGAAACTTCATGTGCAGTAAAATGTTCAGGTGTAGCGTGGAAGGCCTACATAGTACCTATATTTGTTTGGATGTATCGATATCGAATTAGTTCTTGGCAAAACGATTCGCATACGTCACTTACCGAAATTACACATGCATGTGGGGGTGCGCACATGTGCACTCTGTGATTGGTTATCCACCGTTTGTGAGAACCAGCCATGTCTGCTTTTTTCATCCTCTTCTGTTGTCACGACTCTATAGGAATCATCTTACCATTCATTTCGGCATTTCCTCCACCTTTTTTTCCAGTGCCATGCAGTTCTATAGGAACAATTATGAAATATCCCTGTCCACCTCTCTTTCATGGCGGAAATCAAGATTCTTTCTTTGAGGCTACTAGTAGATTTTAATTTGAAAAGGCTCGCTTTACATTTTTTCTTCACTACAAGATTGATTGACATGGACGTAGGGCAGGAAGATTTGTCTCAGGCTTTTGCCCTTGCCATCATATGGATTCTGTTTCTGGCGTTTGGAGGCTCGGCATTTATCGTGCCAGTAGTTTACACTGTTGGTCTGGCTTATCAAGATCCATTTAACCCGGGGATTTACCATGGCACACAAGACTCTGCACTAGGATTTCTCTCTGCGATTAATGGCTTTCTTCTCATGGCATCAGGATCACTTGTTGGATATCCAATCGTTTCAGCTTCTGGTAATATGCCTTGGCCCAATGCTTCGTGTGTGTTGCTATACTGATGAAGTACCGCAAAATTTACTAATTAAGATTTCTATGTTTGTGGTAGATAGTTTCAGATTTTTCCTTTCTTTTCCTTTGAAAGCAAATTGACTTTCTTCTGTTGTTATTTTCTCTTGACAAGTCTCGATTGAAGTTTTTATAATCATCTACTGGAGTATGGTACTCTCATATTTGGGCATACCACTCCAGAATTATTGGCATTGGAGTCACGTGACTTCTAATGAACGAAGAATTCATAAGCTGAACGCAATAACATGAGTCATGAGGTCTTCTTAGGTACTTGGACAAAAATTAGGTTGTTATTGTGGTCAGCACATAGATTGCTGGACTTACGGTAGACATGTGAGGACAACTGATTTATTTTTGTAAATGAACTTTTGAAGAAGCAGGAGACAAGAATATGCACATGAATGATTAAAAGTCTGCCTGGGTTGATTTCCAAAATGCCTAGAAACATGAGCAGTCATATGTATTGTTGAGGAACATCTTCAGTTTGACATAACTTTGAGTGCTTCAATTTGAGGAAGATAATTGTTTGATGTGTCTCTTTCCTTGCATGTCAGTGAACAGCAGTTGTTAGAATTGCACACAATGTGATTGTTCTGTCAAGTTCTTTGAAAAATATAGTTCTTTCATGGTTATTGCACAGAGAATCATTTGCGCTATCTTTTTGTTCTCATAGTTGGAGCACTTCTGGGCTTGTGGAGGAAAGACTTGGTAGCTTTGAAAGGGGCTTGTCCAAATTGTGGAGAAGAGGTATTTCTTAGCATGCCTTTGACTGTTTTCGGTCTTGAAGTGATTGGATCACTTTGCTTTTCACTTTCCTTTAAGCCTACATCTGCAACAAATGTAGGACTTTGCAATGTTTATTTAGTCACTGCCTTTTTTTTAATTTGGTCAAATTTAGTCACTGCTTCACATTTGTACCTTTTTGCAGGTTTTTGCATTCGTGAGGTCAAACAAATCCAGTAGCCCACCTCATAGAGCTGATTGTCACGTCTGTGAAAGCACTTTAGAGTTCCGCACCAAGATTGAGGTACTGACATGCCTGTGTATCAACTGATCCTCTCATGTTTTCTTAGGTCATGATCATTTTCTTCCGTCTGTACCTTTGGACATGTCGGTACTCGGCATCGGACAAAACAGGTTATAGTGTGCATCACTTGTGGAAATGGCTCTTTGGATTTCTTTGATTGTTTCACAGAAGCGCTCAAAACTTTTGGATGCTTTCCTTAATATGCAGCTATATTTGGGATCAACGTTCTCTAATTTTGTTGACTATATACATCATGATCATGTCCAATCATAATATTGAGAACTTGAGCTGGAATGACCAATTGAAAGTTTATTGAAGAGAAACGGATTAGAGAACTTTTTCACTGCATGGTTTCTTAACTTTCTTTTACCAAATCTTACTGGTAGCAATCTGAATGCTAAAAAACATATCGCGGGTAAAGAAGGAAGAATCTCCTCTTCGTAAGTCTATATTAGCCTTGCTTTTACAAAGGTCAACAAATTTTCTGAAATTAAATCTTTCCTGCCACGGAAACACCCATTGATAAATTTGTTATATTGTAATCTGAAAGCTGGTTCATTGAGCTATATTGTAATTTGAAAGCGCCGCCCTTTTTTTCTCTGAGTAGTTTGCGATGCATCAATTAATTTGTTATGTCTTCGTCATGCAGCAACCTCTCTCGATATTAGGCAGACGATGGGTCTATGGTCGTGTATACCTTGTTGCTCGGAGAGGCAGGACCCGACGCCAAAGATGCATCTGAAATGTTTTCCGAGGCATATCCGAACTGTCATTGCATTTTGTACAGCGCCGGAATTTCTTCATTTATGTCCAGGTTGGCGGGGTTCGTCGAAATTGGCTTACCTTAAAAGCAGTTGTTAGTTGCCGTGTTTCCGATACCGTGGAATAGTTACGGTGTAGCCGCCCCCTTATAGGACACAATTGTAATCAGGGAAATAATATGTCAGAACTAGGTTCGATCTTCCTTCGTATTGTGTTCTGGAACATCAAAATTTTGAAGTACTCGATAAAGAGTTGAGTTCATTTCACTTTATTACTTTTCTCAGTTTCGTTATGTCTTAGTGGGCAGAAAATCCACGTGGCCTTTTTTTAATATTGTAACGTGAGATGGAAATAAAAATAAAGTCACGTTGCATTTTTCCGTCAATGTTAAAATAGAGGGAAAAGTACCAAAAAAGTCTTAAACATATTGCATTGATACCAATTTAATCTTAAACATTTCAATTGAATCAATTTAGTCCTAAATCTTTTCTCACTAATGCAAATTCAGTCCATTCGGTCAATTTATGCCGGAAATCGCAGATGTGGACGCCAGTTGTCCGATGTGATACGGTCGGCACTAATATAGATAATTTTTAATATACATATTTTAAAATTTTTAAAATTTTTTTCTTTTTTTTTTCTTTCCTTCTCCTTCTTTGGACATGTGGCCATCGGCCACAAGTGAGGGTCGCCTTCGCTAGTGAGGGCAAGGGCTGGACCCTTGCAACCTAGGCGAGAGTAGTCATTGTCAGATTTGGCGAGGGCTGGACCCTTCAGCCTAAGAGATGATCGCCCTCGCAAGCTGCCTTCGTAGGCGAGGGCTAGACTATCGCTACCTGGACGAGTAACATCTAATTCATTTCATGACAAAAGCCATCTTCAATTTTTCTTCACATGTCGAACGCTGTCTTCACATTTCAAAAACCCTTTTTAAATAGATTTCAAATTGCATCTACGCATAATTTATTTAATTGTCATTTTATTTTCCAAACTACTCCCATCTCCAAAGAAATCCTCCCTGCCGCTACGTCTCTTCCTCTCCATTGACCTTAGCTTGATCCGGTGGCCGTGGCTGAGCTTTCCTATAGAGTTCGTGAGCTAGTTGCAGAGGCTCACGGCCGGTTGTGGCCTTCGTCAGCTCAAGACCGATTTGGCACAGCCTTCCCAACCACGACTGTGGGCTCAAGGCCGAGCGCACGTGGCCTCGCCGTTCGAAAGCCGAAAACAATCTTCTCACAAACAAAGATAAGAATGTGCAAGGGTGTTGTATGGGTTGGGGTCAAGCTGGCGTCTAGTGGCGGCTCGACTATGTGGGGGTTACTCCGTATAATCAACCGTATTGTGTTGTTATGTGCGATAGAGGTGAGCATGGTTAGGTTCTACTGTGAAACCTGACGACTTGACTAATGAGAACATATAGATTCCAGATTTCAAGATATGCATGGTAGGTTCTAGGTTCTAAAAATTAAAGAATCTATTTTGATGGGTAGGTTCCAGGTTCTAGATAGGTGGAACCTAGAACCTGAACCTATCTTCTCATGAACCTCCGGTATTTCATGGCATTAGATGATAAGTGTATAATCTGGAATCACTAGTATGAGCTTTTATTTTATGATTTGTTAATATTTCATATTTTTCGTGTGTCTAAATATAAGTTGTTGTTAATAGATCATATTAGTAAGTGATAGTTATTAAATGTGATGGTTCACTGTAATTGTTCAATTAATAATACAGGTGAAACCTGAGTAGACTTTGGAATCAACCCTCGAACCTGTGATAGGGTAAGTTCCAAGTTCCAAAAAATGAGAAATCTATTATCATGGGTAAAACCCATACGGAATATGGAACTGCTCACTCCTGGTATCGATTCACGTAATGACGTCTCATTTTAGTTATATTTATTTAAACAATAATACTAGGAAAACTAATCTTTTGTATTCTCTTTAATGAATGACGAGCCTATTTAATATTATTGCGCTCATTTTTGTTTTGTTTAACTAAAAATGCAATAAAAATAAGAACCCGTTAGATCCTGAAATCTATCCTGAAACTTGTGACATGGTAGCTTTTAGGTTCCAGGTTCCGATAAATAGGTTTTAGATTCTAAAAAATGGAGAATCTGTACTTGAGAGTAGGTTTCAGATTGAATCTGTGAAGAACTTGGAATCGCTCGTTCCAGGTCTGCGAGCAAAGTAAAAGGGTAGGGGAAGAAAGTGGGAAAAAGGGGGTTTGGGTTGAAGAGTTTGGACGTGCATAGTGGAAACGAGTCTTTTTAGGTTAAAGAGACGCAAAGTGTAAATTGCAAAACCCAAATTTTGCAATTATCTCCCTTTTTTTGTTCTTTTCATTTTTGCATTTTCTGAACACTTTTACCATCGGATTCGAGTTTTCTTTCTCGGACAGGGTGTATAAATTTGTAGACTCTTTATTTTAGGTTGAAATAGGTTTGATTTATCGGTTGTGTGTTAATTTGACAAATAATCTTTATATCGATTCGAACATGAAATTTATAGATAATTAGATAGGCATATGATTTGTAATTTTGTGGTCTTCGTTCTGTTGGGTTGATGCAACGGGACAAAGCCCGAAAGAGCTTACAGATGAATGCTCCTGGGCGTGCAGAAAGCTTACTTGTGAATGATCGAACAAAATCAAAAGGGAACAAGCTTCTTAGGTGGACACGAGCCGTAGGCTCCCGCTTGAAGCTGAAGGTTCTCCAAAAGCATAGCTGACAAATCGATCGGCACATGTATTGCTTGCTCTTGAGGACATGGGACGTGCTGACCACAACAAAAAGATTGTAGAAGCTTTTGTAAATCCCCTGTTATCAGGTTGTCTCCTCGTACATGTTGGCTCCAGGCTTTCTTGCCCATGTGATTTCTCTTCGCATCTTGATCTTTAAAAACCAGATCAACGGGTCGACGGAAAACTTTGTTGAAAAGTTTCCCTCATGTGGATCCAGATCATCCCAATGAAGCATCATCTCTATTTAAATTGAAGTATAGTAGACAGTGAATATTGCACCTAAGGAATACATCGGGTGTGAGCCAGCACCAACCCCTACCAAACCGATCTTTGCATACTCGCAATCTCTAAGCACATGAACTATAGTTTTGGGAAAAAGCAAAGGATATTCGCAACTAGGATCAACTGTAACTTTCCTTTTAAACCTTTCGCGATCTATTGAACAAATAAGAGTGAATCAATAGTAAAAGTAATCAGCGCATCTGATGAGATCCTTCTATTTCCATACCAAATTCCAAAATTCGCCGTCTTGATCCCTATTGCAATGTGCTGGGTTTCCTTAAGCTTCCTTAATCGGAAAAAAAAAACTCCATATGTAATTGAGCTAGAATTTAGTTTGCACCATTAATACGGTAAATACTAGAGTTTTGCCCTTTAGAGCATAAAAAAATCAGAGGAAAATTTCAATTAAGGACCCCAGTAGGGTCTTTTTCTAAAAAAAGGACTCCAAGTAGACATAGCCTTAAATAAGGGTTTAAAGTACCCAATCAATCTTAAAAAAGGATCCGAAATGCCCAATTAGTTTTAAGTAAGCACTTGGGTTCGCTAGGCAGTCAAATTCTAATCGGCAGGCGAGCACAGTTACTATTCCAACAACCGGAAAAGGGCAGTTCGTCTTCCTTTTTTTTTCTTTTCTATTTTTTTTTCTTCTCTTCCCTCCGTCGGCTATAGCCGGAGTCGGCGGAGGGAAGAGAAGGAAAAAAAATAAAAAGAAAAAATTACCCTTTTTTGGTCACCAGAACAGTAACCGCGCTCGCCAGCCAGTGAGCATTTAACCGGCCGGCAAACCTATATCCTTACTGAGACTAATTAGGCACTTCGGGTCCTTATTTGAGACCGATTGAGCACTTTAAACCCTTATTTGACACTGTGTCCATTTGGGGTTCTTTTTTGAGAAAAAGACCTAACTTGGGGTCCTTAATTAGAATTTTTCCAAAAATCCGGATAATTGAATTAAACCTTTTTTTCTTAAGTGCGATCATTTACAAAAAAATTAATAAACGGAAAATATTTTCACCGTCTATAAAAATATTTAGATGTAAATTATTATTGATAATAAAAATATTTTAAATTGAATGATTATTTTAAGCGGTACCATCGATATTTTTAGGATAAAATATTCATTTTTCAATTAAATTCCTCCCCCAAGCCCAAGCCCATCGAGGCCGGCCGTCCTCCCACCGAGCACGCGCCAGCACGTCGCGCGTGCAAAGCACGATCCAAGGATTTTTTCCAGGTGTCTCGCGTCGTTTTGAAGCTCGGGGGACCCAACTCCAAACAAGCAACGAAACGGATCTCCGCCCCCATTTCCTTTGGCAATTTTCAAATCTCGCACGACCGAAGCAAAGCCCCAAAATCGTCTTCCCCGGAAGAAAAAGGGGAAAATGAATAAAAAAAAAAAGAAGCAAAAACCGCCAACGCGTCCTCGCTGTTCCAGCATCAATCGTCCATCCCTCCCAATCCCATCCCCTCCTATATTTATTCTCAACTCATTCTCTCTCTGTACAACGTCGTTTTCACTCGCGGTCGTGTTGTATTCGTTGAGTCCCGTCGAGGAGGGAGAAGAAGAAGAAGGAGAAGAAGAACCTGCTCGCCGTCTCCGATCTCTCTCCGGAGGGTTCCGATTGCTCTCCGACCCGACCTTGTCGAATCCGGCTTCTTCTGCCGAGCTCGTTTTGTTCGGTAGAGCTGTAGAGAGAGAGAGAGAGAGGGGGCGGCGGCATGGGGAGTCCGGAGAAGAATCAGAGCAAGGGCTTCTTCGCCGCCATGAGCTCCGGGCTGTCCATGTTCGGCAACGCCGTCCACAGATCCGTCAACGGGTGCGTCCCTTGCTCGATCCTTCTCTGCTTCTCGTCGCTTCGCGATCGCTGCCGTTTTGCGGCGAGCTGTGATCATCTCTCTCTCTCTCTCTCTGTCTCTCTCTCTCTTGCCGTGCTCGCGTCTCCGTCTCTGTTTGTCCGGCTTGTGCGGGTAATTCGACGCGTTCGGTGCTTGATCTAGTGATTATAGGCCTCGGCGTGTTGATTCCGGCGCGGTTTTCCTTTTTTTTAGAAAGTAGTTGCGCTGCTCGTTTTGCGTTGCTTCTGCCTGGTTGGACTGGACGCTGCGAGCTGGATTCGCGGTTTTTCTGCCGTCGTTTTGCCTGTGGTTAGCCGAATTGACGCTGTTGTTGTTCTAGTGGCTACTGTTGGTTGGTTGCGTAATTAACTTAGGGAGATTAGATTTGATGGATGGAAGGGTGCAGCTCGTCAGTTCGGTCTGCGTCTCCGTCACCATGGATCCGATAAAGTTTGACTTCTATGGAAACGGTTATGATCTGATAATCATTTTGCTTTCGGTATACGTGCATGTTAATTGAATTGACTTACTTAAGCTCTTAGTTGGAAAGAACTTTATGAACTAACTTGCTTGATGGAGCATCTGGCTTTAAGTAGCTGTTCTTTTTTTCGGTCATAATTTCTACTTTCGCTTGATGGTTTGCTTCGGTCCTTTTATAAAGCAGTGACATTTATTTGTTAGGAAGTGTATTTCCAATATATACATATGCATGGCATATATGTTTGGGACCTGGTTTTGAGTCTCTTGCGGAATGCATGACATCTTGCCAGCCTTCTTTTTTGTTTTGAAACTCTCAAAGCCATCTCGTCGGAGCAAAATGCACATGTCCCGAAGCACCTTCTTAAGTTCGTCTTGATTATGCATTTCACATGCTGAAAAGCATAGTGAATTCATTTCCTCAAGATAGAAAAATGATTATAATTGCTTATTATTGCTGGTGTACCTTGTCAACAATTTGTTGTTCTTGTCATTCTTATGATGAATGCGATTGTTTGATATAAATATTTCATATCTGGTATTGGGTTGTTTATAATCCTTCTTATTTCATCCAGATTGCTTGGATATGAAGGTTTAGAAGTCATCAATCCAGAGGGAGGCAAAGAAGATGCAGAAGAGGAAGCTCAGAAAGGTAGATGGAGGCAGGAGGTATGCTCCTACTTTATTTTTCTCTGCTGGTTTTTGCATCTAAAGGAACACCATGCTGAAGATCTTTAAGGTTTCTCTTGTTTGCAACTTCTCTTTTAAAGAAGCAGGCCGAGTCCTGCTTCTCATTCAGTGAGGTTCTGATGGAAGAAATTATGTGTTCCATGAGTTATAATTCTGCTATCTAGATATTGTTGCCTGTCTGCCTTATTGGTATTACTTCTTTGTTCATGTGCAGTTAGCAGTACAACATTTAGGTTGACATGTCCCAAGAAAAATGTCATTGTGCTTTAGAAAAGTATGTTTCTTGCTTTTTTAATGTCAATATTTTCCCCTTTCTTTCTAGGATCGAGACAGTTACTGGAAGATGATGCAAAAATATATTGGCTCAGACGTCACCTCAATGGTGACACTTCCTGTTCTTATTTTTGAACCAATGACAATGCTCCAGAAAATGGCAGAGGTTTGAATTTCTTTTTCAGGAGGAAACTCGTGTTTTCTGTTGTTTCATTTGTTTTTCCACTTTTCTCCCTGGTGTCTAATGGCACAAAATATGAACTAATTTGACAGTTAATGGAATATTCACATTTACTGGATCGGGCAGATGAATGTGAGGATTCATACATGCGATTGGTCTATTCAGGTAATTGTCCTTGGGATATTCATTTTATTAACCCTTGCAAATAATGTCTGATAGATGATTGAGTTCTTCAAAAACATTTTCAGCATCATGGGCTATATCAGTCTATTATGCCTATCAAAGGACATGGAAGCCTTTCAATCCTATTCTTGGGGAAACTTATGAATTGGCAAATCATGGCGGTATTACGTTTATTTCTGAGCAGGTCAGTGTTTGAAAAGAGTCATCTCCGTGAAGATTTTGCCATTAATAGCTATTACCTTCTTGTCTTCGGCATATACTCGTTTCAGCAGTCTTTGACTTATCGGTATAGTTTCTTCTGAATGGGTACTTATTATCATGTTCTGAATCATTCCATGGAGGGTGACCAGATCGTTAGAATACATCTGCACTTGTATTTGTAATGCCACATTACATCGGTTTTCGGTAATTGATTATTTGCTGTGTTCGTTTCAGGTCTGTCATCATCCTCCAATGAGTGCCGGGCATGCAGAAAATGATCATTTTACATACGATGTGACATCAAAACTAAAAACCAAATTCTTAGGGAACTCTCTCGATGTTTATCCTGTAGGAAGGTATGGATAATTTTCTCTTTGCATGTCAATTTTTTTCCATTTAAATTTTCTCGATGTAAGTTTTTCAGTTATTTGGACATCTTATCTTTTTCATGTGGTGTGCAATACATTCTTTATCCTTGACACTCGAAGAACCTATATTTCATCCCTAATGATTTCCTTTAATCAGTGGGTGGATCCTTTTCACTACCTAATTGGGGGTGTTTTACAAGCTGGACTTCATGTGTTACTAAATTAAAGTTGGTAATTGCTTGTGATTTGACTTTTTGTTTTGATGCGGGACCAGTGATTTTTTGTCCATTGTGCTCAGAGGATTGAGCTTTGTTGCACATTTCATGACAAACTCCTGAAGCCGTCAATGATGGATAAGTGGTTATTTGAATGCAGAACACGAGTCACTCTTAAACGAGATGGTGTGGTTTTAGATTTGGTGCCACCCCCAACAAAGGTTAACAATCTGATTTTTGGACGGACATGGGTTGACTCACCTGGGGAGATGGTCATGACAAATTTGAATAATGGAGACAAAGTCGTGCTGTACTTCCAACCGTGCGGCTGGTTTGGGTAATTAGCTTCTCTGTATTCTTGTATGCCTACATTTTTTTTGTTTTGTTGGTTGGACTGTTCTTTGTTGTAGATCTATCATAGTATCCCTTATAGGGAGTGTCTCATTTCCATGAAGTTGCTAAAAAGTAGTCGTTCTAGATACCTCTCTGCCTCCCACCTCCCCTCCCCCCCCCTAAAAAAATATATATATGTATGTGCATTTTAAAAATTTGTTTATTGCTGGTCCTGCTCATGAATTGTCACAATTCATTGCAGAGCTGGTCGTTTTGAGGTTGATGGTTATGTTTATAATGCTGCCGAAGAACCAAAAATCTTGATGACAGGGAAGTGGAATGAGTCAATGAGTTATCAACCATGCGACTTGGAAGGAGAACCTCTTCCAGGGACAGAGTTAAAAGAGGTTTGACCATTAAAATGTTTTGCATTTTTTTTTAAGAAAATACTTCCGTGTAAGAACCAACTTTTCAGGTTCTCTGGCCCTGTTCCTTATTTTACTTCACTGTTGAGGTTGTCATGGTAAATAGCAATACTGCCCGTCTCTTTTCCATGTCATCAGTGCACTTATACCTTCATTTTGGACTGTTTCCTAGTAGGGTCGAATTACGGGGCGCGAAAGCTCAAAACATGAGTGAAAAACTGGAGAGAGAATTGAATGAAGGGGCAATGAAGTTTATTTATATACAATAATGCCAAACTAAGTTTCTCCACAAGAGGAAGTCTACCAAATCTGTTTGTTTGCAACATTCAGCTACGTTCTGTTTGCTGTTATTATCTGTTAAAAGTTAAAGCATTTGAAAGTTCATGGTCCTTTTTATGGTTTCCAACCATGCCTTCACAAATCTCCCTTTGCCCCTTTGGGTGTAAAATACTGTAACTGATCGTTTTCATGGGTTCTGTACACAACTGTCGTCTTGCTAATGCTCATTTGTCAAGCTTGTCTGCCTAATTGCTCTTTATTGGGAGCATGGTTCTTGTATAATGTTTAATTAACTTATGATATATATTCAGAACTAAAGGGTTTGGCTGGATCTCTCCATCTTGTCTATTGCATGCGGATCTTATTTCAACCTAGCTCCCTACCCGCACACATAACAGAAAGAAATTGAGAAGATAGATATGATGAGAAAAGAGTGAGCCAAAAAAAATACATGAATTCACTTCTTTCCTAGGTAACTGACTATGGGTAAAGCTGTGTGCGAGGTAGCTCCAGAGCATGACTACTTTACTGTGTTTTTCGAGGTTGCCTCCTTGTATTGTTTATGCCTCTATACTCTCGGAATTGAGCTTTCACTAACCATGTAGGTGTTGTATTTTCTTTAAGTACTTCTTAGCAGCTAAAAGCATTGCTCAAATTGATCAGAGTTTATTTTTCTTATCATTTCTTTGATAAGCTATTGACCAAATGTTATTGGTATCTATAGGTCTGGCATGTTGCTGAAGTTCCAGCAAATGACAAATTCCAGTATACTCATTTTGCACACAAGTTGAATAGCTTCCAGACTGCTCCTAAGAAGTTGCTGGCATCAGATTCTCGTTTACGTCCTGATAGATATGCACTTGAGAAGGGTGATCTCTCCAAAGCTGGCGCTGAAAAGAGCAGGTCTCTCTCTCTCTCTCTCTCTCTCTCTCTCTCTCTCTCTCTCTCTCTCTCTCTGATGGTGTAAACCATTAACAAAGAATTCCTCGACCTTAAATTATAGCATTTAATCTGGACAAAATTTTGGAACCAAAATTACACAGGCACTCCAAATTCTCTTTTAGTGATTTACCAAGCCTGTATGTTTTCTTTTTGCTTGTCTTGCAGATTGGAGGAGAGGCAAAGAGCTGAAAAGAGAGAACGAGAGTCCAAGAATCAAAAGTTTTCCCCTAGATGGTTTGATCTAACTGATGAAGTCACACCTACTCCCTGGGGTGATTTGGAAGTTTACAGTTTCAATGGAAGATACATGGAACACCGAGCTGCTGCGGATAGTTCTGACAGTGGTAACGAGATTGATGTCACATCCATTGAATTTAATCCGTGGCAATATGGTGATGTATCTACCGAATAAGGTAATCCTGCCTTAGATTTGGCTTGTTGGACTATGCAGATTGTTCATGGAACTTTCTGGTGTGAAATGTTAGATCAATGCTTCTTGTAGTCTGTTAACATCAAGTTTTTGGTCTCTCATTTTCTTTTTTTCCCATTTTGATCCTAGTTTATTTATAATTACCAAATATTGTTGTAGTTATGCTTTTCTCATGCCTAGAATTAATTATTTTCTTTTGCGGTTTTCGTCATTGTTTTGTTGATCTACTTTGAATCACACAACCGTCTCTGGATTTATGAATAGAATCAATAGATTAAGATAATGAAGTGTCAGAAAGAGTCGTGATCAGAACTCATATCGTCAGTTCTGTACTAAACAGATGCAAGAGTGAGGACCGACTACGAAGCTGCCTGAGGAAGAGACTGAGATATTTGACAGATTAATTGATTTCCTTTGGGCTAAACATAATCGACTTTGACCAAAGAGTAGTGCCTTGTTGGATTTAGATATTTCCCGGCAATGCTGTGAATAGCCTCGCTGGTTGTTTGCAACGAGGCTTTTGTGATTTATCATCTTGGAAATGCATGTGAGCGGACTATATGTTCAGCTTGATCATGTCCTGCACTTGGAGGACACAGCTACTAGACATTGAGTGACAAATGGCCAAATTCTTTATCGTGCGTGGATTTTAAAGTTTCCCTTCGCAGAGTGCATTATGATGTAGGGGTGATGTAGGGGTGTTAATGGGCCAGTGGTATAATACGCAAAAGGCTTGAGGGCAGTAGTATTCATGCCTGCTCAGCACACTTTCACGACAGACTGGTCTGCAGTGTGGTCACCAAGGTCAAGTCTTTTTTCTCTTCCTGTCGGTTCCCGAGGCGGGGCTCTGGATTTGAAATTTATGATTTGATGTGTCGGCGTCAATTGGGGATTAGATGCAACTGATGAGCCGCCTTGATATAAGGCATATCCATCTCTTTGAACTTTATTCCTAAAGTTGCTTGTCGCCTTCTATCCCATATCTATTTCAGTTTTCAATATTGTCCCACTATAGCAGAATGCCCAAATTAAGCCGTGGTGGGGTTTCATGTTACGAGGAACTACGCTAGTTTCCCGAAGATCAGCAACTTTCCCAAGTCGAATATCTCTCTCCTTGCTTCGATAATGATAGTTTGAGCTAAGGATGCTGCGACTTTTTTGGCTACTGGCTGCCATTTTCTATGTGTAGTCTTACGATTACGAACAAGTGCAAACGGACGGGAGTTGGACTTAATTAGATTGCGAGCACAGAGGAGAGACTTGCTTATGTAGATGCGCTGGTGATTAGGTGCATGATGAGAGTGATAACTCGATTAGGTAGTTTAGATCTTTCGATCTTTCAGCAGATAAACGAATACGCCCCATTTCTTGCGTACCTGGGTACCGTTGGTGGGAACTCTAGGCTTCTTGAAAGCATGAGCTTGACTATTGAGTATCGACTAATTTAAATTTTGTCCATCTCTTTTGAGACACTCGCTTGGGATTTCTCTCTCCTATTTCTTTGGGTTAACTTAACTACATCATCCACCTTTTGACTAGTCTAGGGTGCCGACAACAATCATTTGCGCTGAGATTCTTGGTTGAGAATATAGTGAGTTTGAACATATAGTTGGCCGCCTAATCTGAATCTAATCCAAACTTGAAAACGTTACTCAGCCGTGGTCGGGATTAGGAGAGTTCAGTCATATACTTCACCTGATCAGTGTAGACATACTTTTATTGCTTACATGTGGAACCAAACGCCTTCCTCTGCATATATTTTTGTTTTTCGAATCAACATAAAGAGCGGGGAAAGGCAACCAGCTTGTGATTCCCTCTAAATGTTTCATAATAAGAGTTTCACACCCATTATAAAAATGCTCAATTTGAGACATGTCTATTATGCAGTGCACGCAATTCAAAGGTCCAAAGTTAGTGAGCCTTTTATCATAGTCAACAAAGATGTTAGCGGTCGGAAATCTTTCCATACAATATATGCTATAGCCAAACAAAGTAACGCAAACCATTCAGAGATCCGATCACAAAATGAATCAAAATTGCGATCTCCAAATGATCAGTTTATCACTAGGCAATCACTTTGACGATGCGCTCCTCTACCTAATAATTCTGCCTCTTTTGAGCAAAAAAAATTGATAAAAAATGAACTTTGAACGGACTGTAAACGTCAAATTCTCCCGTAAATATAGCTTGCTTTTTCCCTCGTTTCTTATTGATATCCAACCCCCAACAAGGAGGGTCTTGATGGATATCAACAATTGACTAGCTGTCGGGATAAAATTGCCAAATCAATTCCATCCAATCGATTTGCTTGGCAATCGAGACGAGTAATCCGATCGCTTTGATTAGCATCAAATTATCAAACAACAATTAAGAAAAAGGGACTTTTTGACTGAAGTTCTTGGTCAGTGAACGGCTTCAAAATTGGCGGAGCGCCGCCCCCCCCTCCCAAAACCCCATGCTCACGCCCAATCCCTTCGCCTAAAAGTTTCCATAACCACCACCACCACCACCACCACCACAGCCACAAAACCCAGAGGCAAGGCAAACGAAAGAAGAACGGTGCTAGAGCCACTCTCGAAGCGCCACGTGTGGCCATATCCTCTGAAGGCCTCTTTCCGTGCAGCTTTTCTCGTTCACTGATGTCAAAGCCGGAAGGCGCGAGACCATGGGGCTTCTGCCCTCCTCCGCCGACCGACACGTGTGCGGAGCCCCCGCTCCCCGACGCAACTTTTAACCGCCGAAAATGGGGGGGTTGGGGTTGAAAATATGGGCTAATAAATAAACAACGTCCACGTTTGGCGTACTTCCGGGAGCCTCCTTTCCGAACTTTAAAAAAAAAAAAAACGATAATAACCTTCTGGCTTTATTTAATAAGCGACATATGCACGAGGATAATGGTCCTCTATCGAGATCTCAAAATGCTTCGTCTTTGGCTTGGGATCCCCGCAAAGTAAAAAAACACAGCAGGGTACATTCGCCTAAGGTGTGTATCCGTGGAGCTCGCCCCGATCAAAAGGGACAAGCCGCAAAGGCCCCAAGTTGGGGCACAAGCACCCGTGAACTATATTTTTTGAAATTCGAAAATACCGTTTGTTTTCTTACAGGATTTCAAGGAAAAACTGCGATGAACGCTTGTGGTAAGAAAACGGTGGTTCTCTCCCGTTATTTTTCCAGCAAAAGGGAAATTGGGAAAAATCCAAAAATGGAAACCCGTCGAAATCGCCGGTGCCCTCGTCAACGCGCCCCCCCTGCGCGAAGCCCGTCAATTCTCTCGAGCCGAGTTGGGGGCCCACCCGCCGGGGCCCAACTCGAGCGACGCCGACGCCATCGCCCCGACCCGGACGCCGTCATCCGAATATTCGATCCCCGTCCAGAGGCCGACGCGCATCTCTCGCGGAGATTCCCCAACGGCCGTCGAACGGCGACAATGAATAATGAATTGACCGGTGCCCCGACTCCCCCTTCGCCCTTTCAATTTTTTTTTGGATGCGAACCGACTTTGCCTTTGCCTTTCCCCTGTTGTATCATTGGCTCGTGGTTATCGCTTTTTGAAAGTGCTCCCGTAGGACCCCCATTTGTTTGTTTCACAACATGAAAAAACAATTTAATTTTCGTCGC
Organism: Syzygium aqueum; assembly: GCA_031216185.1. Taxonomy (NCBI): domain Eukaryota; kingdom Viridiplantae; phylum Streptophyta; class Magnoliopsida; order Myrtales; family Myrtaceae; genus Syzygium; species Syzygium aqueum. The sequence goes on from CM062232.1 coordinate 41,881,893, forward strand.
AATTCAAAATATTATCCAGATCTTATGAAATCAAGAGACGGGTTATGTGTGAACTTAAATCGATATTTGAATACTGTGAACGTTTTCGGAAGTTTTGGATATTAAGACAAAACAAAATGTGCGGGTTTAAAGATTTTTAGGTTGAGCACTGTTTGCTTGAACACCTACCGTGAATAGAGAGTGAACGGGAGAACACAAAAGTCACAAAATTTAAACCCATTCACGGTATTCATGCCTCGTGTATTTGGTCCACGCCATAGTCCGACGTTCTCGGTCGGTTTCTTTTACCATGATGATTTGATTAGACATTCTTATGTTGGTAAAGGGATTTACATTTATAAAAAAAATGAAAGCACATGGACTTGATTAAAAATAGTTGCGAAAGTATGAGCATGAGAAGTGAACTTTAATGAAAAATGCTATTCGAGGGACTTTCAAAGGATAATGACAAATTTTCTTATTTTTTATTGCATTCCGCAATGGAAGTTTGCGTTTCTAATACTCTTTTTTTTATTTTATAGAAAATTACGAGATCCGACGTGGCAGAGGGTGGCCCACGGATGCTCCTGTGGGACGAGCTGGGAATAAAGAAGAGCAGGAAGGGGGATAACTGCGCAGCGAGAAATGACGTATCTGCCCCCCCATGTACGCCAATGTCATCACGTAAAAAGCACACCGTTGGAGAGTTCAAATCTCCACCTTCGTGGGGTAGGGATGGGGTCGCGTAGTTTAAGATGTGGGTTTCGACGCCCAAATCTTACAAGAGGCAGAACACAAATCTGAGTGTGTATCGTGAAAAATAGAGTAGGACCGACAAAAAAAAGAAACACACCATTATTGACTTTTTGCACTGGCTCCTTTTTAGAAGTAGCGTACCAGTGGTAACTCCGATTGATTTCTATTTTTATTTTTATTTGATAGAGAGTGTAGCTATAATTCACAGGCCGATTGAACCTCTTTCTATGCTTCGGGCGATCCAGTTCTTATTGGAGTCGAGCTTTTAGTTAGGCCAGAAATAGGAACCATTAACCTATATTAGATCAATAAATTAAGGCGAACCAAAAATGAACAGCTATATATCGTGGCCTGTTAGTTGAAAAAAATGGTCCGCGAATCATAGATTCTTGGCCTTATTGTAGCATGTTCATCAATCCAATTCGATACGATTTTATCGAGATTCATCTCGCGGTGCCTCTGATTCAATAAGTAATTATAACTAAAGTCTTCAAATTCCGCTTGATGAATTAATTTTCTGACCGAAATATTCGAAAGTAACTTCCTTTTGTGTATCTTTTGATGCGATTACGATATATTGGAATTGGAACGAAAGCCAAAACTTTGCCCTCTTTCGGCCTCGCTTTTTTCGGAACGAGGGTAATTTCTCCAATATCAGGTCCCCTCCTCCCATATCTAGCCATTTAAGGTAAATAATCCATTTCGATGTTGAGCACGATCTTGTGGTAAGGAATCCATTTAAAACTTCTTGTCGATGTTACACAAATTTTCGCCATTCACGAGAATCGCGAAAGTGGTTTAACTCTTTTTTTTTTTTTCTGTTTATTGCTTAGGGCATAACCAGTTTCACATACGAAACAACACGCGCAACTCTAAAATCATTCCAAACGAGCGGCGTCTCGATTAAGTGCCCAACCCCACTCAATCCATCAAAAACCGCGATCATCGAGAGTCAAGGAACCCACATCGATCCCGGGACGATTCGGCTCGACCGGGGGGGGGGGGGGGGCATTTTTTCACCCCCTTCATCACAGGAGAAGCCGCTCGCGTGCGTCGCTGACCACCAGCACCAACCTTTCGAAGGCAACAGCAAACAACAAAGGAAGAAGAGAGGACAAGTTTGCCCTTTTCCTTCCCTTTCACGAAAATGGCAAACCAACACATTAACCCAACTCGCAAGTAGCGGAGGCCACGGGGCGCCCCTTTCGAAATCGCAGGCGTCCCAATTAAGGAAAACCCAATAAATTATTTACAAAATAAATACGCAAATTCCTCGGCATAAAAAAAAAAAAAGAAAGAGTGAAAAAGAAGAGGAGGAGGAGCTCCTCGTGTACGAGAGTAGTGGACTCAACGTATTTCTCGATGGCGCTGACCACACCCAGCCACATGATCCCAAATCCCCCCCCCCCCCCCCCACCACGCCACGCGTCGCGCCCCCGGGATGGCACCACGGCAGCCGACGGTGCTGATGAGCTCGCGGTCGGGGTGGGAGGCGGGGGGGGGAGTGAAGACCAGGTCAGCCGAGTGGCATCCCCCAGGCCACCTGCTGTAGCCGGTGACCCGGGCCCACGGCTACCGATATGACCGGTAAAATAACCGGTTCCTTTCGGGGGGTGGGACGGGGTATGGTATTGGATATAAGCCGATGTAAAACGGTGGGGTGTGATGATGCCGGGGGTTTAAGCGCTTTTGGTGGTTGGGGGTGGTGGTTTTCTCCGAGGGTTTTTGGCGATCAGAGCAGGCGATAGAGAGAGGGATTTTCTCGCACGCACAGGGAAAGCGAAGGCCAACGCATCCCGCATTTTCTCGGGAAAATAACATGGGCTGAGGAGGGGGAATTCAGAATGCGGGAAACCTGGTGGGGGTTCGCGGTACGTGTTGGCGTCGTCGGGGGGCTCGCTCGCTCGCTCGCTTAGATTGCTTCGCCTGGATTCTGCTGGTCGTCCGTTTCTTTTGCTTTTGTGGGATTCTCTCTCTCTCTGTGTGCGCCGCCCTCTGATTCGATCTTCCGGCTGCGAATTGCGGGGGCGGGGGAATCTGTGGGGCGCGCGCGCGGGGGAGCGAAGCATTGTCGAGAGATTTGTTGAATTCCCGGGGCTTGGGGTTTTTCTTGCCTTTTTGGCCGTGGTTTTGTGTGGTTTTGTCTTGGGTGGATCTCGACTTCGGACGAGGGAAGTGGCGGTCGCGCGGGGCCTGAGGCTTCGGCGAGCTTCGATTGCGATCTGGGAAGGTTCCTGCGGTTCCAAGTTTGCAATTTTTCGGGCGCTGAAAAATGTTTGGAATTTTCTCGGTTGGGTCTTCCGTCTTCTGAATGTTTCGGCTTTGGCGATCGGCGTTTGGGCCTCGATCGCTGCGATCCGATCATCTTCATCGTGACGCGATACGGTCGAGACCCGGTTTCTTCCGCTTCTCTCTGTTCCTGAAATCGTTTTTGGAGCTCCAACTTTTTTTCGAAAAATCGGTGCTTGAAGAGGGCTTCCGATCTCTTTGATTCCACCTCGCGTCAAAATTTTGAGCGCCTCTCGGATCCGCTGGAGATCTAGTTTGGGTGATTCCTTGCTCTGCATGAGGGTTTTGTGATGGGTTTAAGCGGTTTTCTTTCCCCCTCTCTTCGCACCTTTCGCCAAATTGGAAATTACTCGCGATCGCGCTTTTCCATTCGCGAGTTTCGAGTGGACATTTTTCTGACCGTCCATCGTCATTTTTCCTTTCATATTCCCTCACGCCAGTTTGCATATCCCTTAGAGTTTTCCCAAATTTATGTATTCTTCGAGTCTCTTGCTCTGCTGGATCTGCAAACTTCTGGCCTTTGAACTATTGTCGTGGATAAATGTTTCAAATTTCGTTAAATTGTGCATTGAAATTTGGATCATAATGGCTGGAATGGGTTTATTTATTTTGTTTTTACACTTCTTGACGACTATCCTAGGCAGTTACATTGTTCTAAGTTTTAGTTGGGGAGAGCAATATCGTCAATCAAAACTGCTTCCTAATTGGAATTTCCACCAAATGTGATTTCACGAATTGGTTTTTGGCTGTTTAAATGTAATGTCTCGTGATCGTTGTGAGGCGAAAGATTGGGGTGGTACTCTGTGCGTGCGCGCGCGTGCGCGCGCGTGCATGCTCATGATAATTGCGAGTTAATCGAGCAAGTTCTTATCTTTGGATAGATTTTATGTAGCAGATTATTTGTTTCTATCTTGGATCATAATGTCTTGCTCTCCGTGTGGTTCAATGCTGCAAATTTCTATGCCTTTTTCAGGTTCTGATATGGTGTCCCGAGCATTGAGCGATTGCTGAATTTTAAGATGGATTGAAGAGAGTTCGTTCCCTGTTTCTGGTTGATCTTATATAGTATGATTTCTGCGATATGGTGCTGAATCGGAGGTTAGAATATGGATTCAATGGCTATCAGGTGCCTACCATGCCTCGGGGCGCCAGATCTGCTAGAGTAAGCTCATTTTGAGTTTCCAGTTGGTACTTCTGGAATTTGTATCCCTCTCACACCATCATTCTCGGTTACTGATCTCCGTTATTGATCTTTTATTCTCTTAGAGGAGAAATTCGATCAAGAAGAATGTTGAAGACAACAAAATGCATGCTTTTGACTTACTGGCCACCTTAGCTGGGAAGCTGCTGGTCGGGAACAGTAGTTCTTCATCTTCAAGTAATTCGTCGACTAAGAAGGATCAGTTTCCAGTCACTGACAGCACTGGCAGAGAAGAAGGGTGTCAGAATCAGTGTAAACAGTTGGAACTGCAACTTTGTGATCAAGGAAGCTGTGGTAGGAGCATGCTAGATTCCCAGCTTGTATCCCAAAAGCATCATGATCCAAAGCTTATTCAGGAAGATACTCAACATCCTGTCGTGCAATGTCCTGACTGCTCAGAGAGGGTGGGAACTTGTGAGCTGGGAATTGACAAAAGAAATGAAGAAACTAGTAGACATGCAGTGGTGGTAGAGACTTTGATATCAACTGACTCCAAGTTAGAAGATTATACCCAAAATGAGATTAAGGTGAAACAGCTTTATTCAGGGAAGGCTCCAAATGATAATGGGTCTGTTATGTACAGTTTAAGGGATCCAGTGGTATGGGATGCGAAACCTCTCACGCAAATTAGCTTAGAGAGTGGCGCCGCTGTGCCATTCCCTAAGAAAAAAGATTGCATTTCACGTGATCCTTTATCCCCTGCGAGGAATGTAGAAGTAGTTAGTAGAGATGATGACGAAAAATCCTCTGGGTGCATGCACCATATCCCCAGAAAGAAGTCTTTTAGGCCAGTGCCGCGTATTGGAGACAGAAGAATAAGGAAGGTTTTGGCTTCTCGACATTGGAAAGTAGCTGTAAGATCCAAGAATGAGTTTCCTAGAACTGGTAAGTGGTCACTCATCATTTTAGACGTGACAAGTTTGTTTCTGCGCGTAGTCTTGTATTTCCACTAGGGTTTTGGATCTGTTAATGTCCTCTTAATTTTAGTTCATGGTGGCAGGTGTAAATTTCAAGGCTGATTACAAAGATAAGAGTAGCTATTATAAACGCCAAAGATCTCAGAGGAACTATCCTTTCAAGAAGAGAAAATTTTTTGATATTGACTTTGAGTCGTATTCTGACAAGGAAATTAGTAGCAAAGCTGCTGTCTATCCACCTGAGAATCATACTGATGGAGATGTTTCTGGTTAGTTTAAGAAAAAAAAAGCATTAGTTTCTTTCGCCATTTTGTCATTGAGTCCCGTCTAAGTCTTTTTTCTGCAAATTTGGTCCTCTTGCAGCCAAACGGCGATCACCTCCAGCGTCAGGTCAGCATTTGTCATACCAATCTACGGATTCCCATGGTAATGGAGTTTTTGATGGAAAGACGTTATGTGCTACTTGTGGTTTTGTAGAATAATTCATTTTGCTTATCAACGCTCTTTTTTTAACATTCAGTTAAGCTTCGGATTGAGTCTTTCACTGTGCCAGAGCTATTTATTGAAATTCCAGAAACAGCTACTATTGGCTCATTGAAGGTTTGTTGGCCGATCATATGAAAAACTTATTCCCCGGCTGTATTGCATAGCTGACCGCAGGGGTTTAACTGCAGATATGTCTGGGGTCTCCGCTCTCTCTCTCTCTCTCTCTCTCTCTCTCTCTCTCCGGTTTTGTTCACAGTATGATGAGGGGTGTGTAGGATGAGTGGTTTGTCATTTTAGTTCTTCTTGAGTCACGGTAGTCTTATGAACCACAGACTAACTTTTCTCTGGAATAGCTTGGATTTGGCACCTTGTCTGCTGATTTCTATACAAATTGCATGTCAAGTCTCTGTTCTTAAATTTGTTTTGGCTATGTGCAGAGGGCAGTTATGGAAGCAGTTAGTGGTGTTCTTGGCAGTGAGTTACGTGTTGGAGTTCTTCTCCAGGGGAAAAAAGTTGGAGATGACAGCAAAACTCTACTACAAACAGGAATATCTCATGATAATCAATTGAATTCTTTGGGTTTTGCCTTGGAGCCTGACCCTTCGCACACATCTGCAAGTCCGAAGGTCTCTTCCCTGTTTCCTTGCGATGTGCCTCAGCCTTTGATAAGGTAAGAAAACATTTTATGTTCCTGGTCGAATCATCATTTTAGTTGAGGGTGCTTAATGGAAGATCTTGTACAATTTTTTGTGGAGAGTCGCTTTAATTTTGTTGTATGAAACTTGCCTAGTTATTATGAACATGGCTTATAGCATGATAATGTTGAACTGCATACTGAACTGAGCATTGTTAGTGGATCCAAGGTGGTGTTGATACTATATTTCTCTAGAAACAGGAACGGGGTTAAGATAAGTCCGGTTATTGTTGTGCTATTTCCAAAGACATTTTGTCGACTTGGTTTCGCTCCAATTGTTTCTCACCAGGTATCCCACTGGTCCAAAAGATTCTCAAAAGAGAATTCATGATACCCTGCGTGAACATGAAGAGACGAACATACCTATCGTGGTGGAGAATGATTGTGATTTGGCAACCTCTCCTGTTGGATTGTTGAAAAAGTGTACTGCCCAATCTAAAGCACTTATACCTGTTTCATCTATGAACGTGGAGGCTTTAGCTGTGGTACCAGTGCACAGGAAATCAAAAAGATCTGAGTTTGCTCAGCGGCGCATTCGTAGACCCTTTTCTGTTACTGAAGTTGAAGCACTTGTTCAGGCTGTTGAAAAACTTGGAACCGGAAGGTAAGCATGAAATCACACATTCAAGGACTTATAGATTGTGCAGTGTTTTGATATTTTGGGTGGTTGACGTTGATATGTTGAGACTTTAGAGGTTAGTGTGCAGGGGTTGCCTTGAGTCAGCTTCTATATTTTTAGTTTGTGTGCTGCGGGCTTTTAGTTTCTTAGAACCGTTCTTTTGGTTCTGTTTTAGCATTTTCTAGGTGAATTAAGCCTATGAATCCTGTTCTAAATCCGCAACTATCAGATGGCAATTTAGAGGTTAGTGTGCAGGGGTTGCCTTGAGTTAGCATCTATATGTTTAGTTTGTGTGCAGCAGGATTTTAGTTTCTTAGAACCGTTCTTTCGGTTCTGTTTTAGCATTTTCTAGGTGAATTAAGCCTACGAATCCTGTTCTAAATCTGCAACTATCAGATGGCAAATTAACTATTTTTCCCATATTCTTAATAATTCATTAATTTTATACCTCCAGGTGGAGAGATGTTAAGCTCCGGGCCTTTGATACTGCAAAGCATCGGACGTATGTGGACTTGAAGGTGAATTTTTTCTTGCAAAGTATTTGAAGCTACTGATATTGCAGTTGCATTTTAGTTTCAGCCTCACCATTCTTAAAACTCCATTCAATTGATTCATGAATATCAAATATTCAATTTCTGTGTGCGCGCACACTGATCAATGAACGAACGGAGGGAGACGACATAACCCCTCATTACCATTACCTACCCTGTTTTTGTTTCAGCCTCACCATTCTTAAAACTCCCTTCAGTTGATTGATGAACTTTAAATATGCAATTTCCACACACACTGGTCAAATGAACAGAGGGAGACCATGTAACCCCTCATTACCTACCCTATTTCTATGAAGTTCAACTTGTAGCATAGAGAAGGTGGCCGAATCTCCCATCCAAGTCCAGCCAAGAGTGTCCATTTGAAGACAAACAAAAAAGCGGGTCCACCTTTATCTCCCCTTATAGCTTGGTCTGCATTGCTTCTTGAATAGAACGAGTGCCAATGTCAATCTGCTAAGTTCAAGTCCTGCACAAACTCCTCTGCTTCTGAAACGTGATTCAACTATATACAGGATAAGTGGAAGACACTGGTACACACGGCTAGAATATCGCCTCAGCAGAGGAGGGGAGAGCCTGTTCCTCAAGAGCTCTTGGATAGGGTCCTGACTGCACATGCTTACTGGTCCCAACACCAAGCCAAGCAACAGCTCAAGCACATCTGATGTGAGGTGATGGCACAGGTCACTTCGTGTTTAGAGTATGTCTAGTTACATTCCCAATTGTTCCATTGACTTGTAAAAAAATATGACTGTCAAGAAAATAGGTACATGAAAAGGGGGTATCTAGTTGTAATATTTTCCCCGCTGTCGCGGAGGTTATTTGTGTATGATGGACAGGGTGGCGATTGTAAAGGGGATGAGACGGAATAAGCGCTTGCTAACAGTGTGTTTTAGTTCCGACACCAGCACGGTGTCCTTTTGTCTTCATTGGCTATATAGATAATCTGGCCTGTAGATGGAAATACGTAGAAGTTGAAGCTGCACATGTAATCTTTGTTCATTAATGTTAAAAGTGTATTAGTTCCTTCATTGTCTCTTTTTATGGCGACAATACATGCTCTAACTGTGCGAAAGTTGGATCCGTCTGAGACCGACTCGAATGAGCAGACCTTCTTATCTTTCAATCTGGAAGATGATGCATTGGAAATTAGTGTTGGGCGAAAAGGATTGGTATAGATAGGCAAGCCAAAAGATAAGGTCGACGTTCATTCATGGGGGATACAAGAGCAAGTTTTGTTTAAATTAGCTAGTAATTATGTCATTATCAATAACTAGTAATTTTTCGATATGATCATAAACATTTCAGACAGAAAAATAAGTCTTGATAGATCAAGAATCATATGTAAAAGGTAAATATGTCTCACAAGCAACTACTGAGGTGTCCACATCTCTGTGGATTTTTTGCAAACTGATGCAATTTTCAACATTTCAGTTGATTTTTCACATTAAATAACAATAGTCCACAATGATCACGGATGAATTATCATTTTTTGGCAAACTCAAACTTACAGTATGCTTTTCAGGGTCTATAAAAGGGGCAAAATCAATATTCACCTAAAGTGCAAATAGTCCTTTTCCTATGCTAAAGAACAATGGACTGCAACCTGGTCCACATAATCGCTGTGCAATGGCAATGATTAAGATGGATTTTGAATGGCGATCGCACCATCTGGGATGTTATTCAATTGGGGAGACCCATCTTCCCAAAGCACCACCTTCAAAGAAAGTGTTGCTCCACCAGCACTAACGATGCTATTAAATCATCATGATTGAAGTACAGTTCTCCTCTTGATTTCGGATAATCGCGTTGGTGTCTATCTCCCAAATAGGAGCCTACCGAATCTATCCTTTTAGAGAGATTCTTTCCTAGGCACGTTAATTTCCCCTCTGCAAGTGGAACCATTGGATTCTCGAAATCACTCGAAATGCGAATCTTGTCAAATACTGTCGCGAAACAGAGAAATTACCAAATAGAGTAGCCAGGACGAGCTCATGGGAAAAGCAAATGGAGAGAACAAATGAAGTGATTAGCGTGTCATTTTTTGCTTGGATCGGACCACCACTGTCCTTTCCCATTGGCCAATATAAAAGGCCACATCACGCACCGTCGCTCTCAGTCTCTCCTGGTGTCTCGTGTCCAAAGATGAATGATTAAGGGATTCCGTCGTTTTGTTGCTGTAGCCTGGCGGAAGGGTCTCCATTGGCCTTCGCTTTCCAACGTAAAAGAGCGATGCAATGATGTGTGCTGCGAGTCCAATCCCACACAGCCACGATGGTGATGGGATCGTTCATCCTGGATTAGTTTTATATATAATGCTACAACGCTCTTTCGGTGGACAAGATTTCGCCCTTTGCGGATAGCATTCTTTATACGACGAGACAAAGCTCGGTTTTAGCTAAAGATAATCATAAAAAAGAAGGAATATTTTCATTGGCCCTAGTATCGACTACGAAGATAATCGACAACGAGAATCTCTTCTTGGCCCATCATGTTTCGCAGCCCAGAGACTAAATGCATCCGAGCCCAAACAGCCAAGAATCAGAACACAACAAATATCGGGTAAGGTCCTCTGCTTGATGATGTTCGACCTGCCAGATCTGTACGCAGCTCGGCACAACTCAATACTCAGAAAAGCAAATCGTGCGGTGTAGCTGGCTCGTGGCTTCGAAATCGATCGTGTAGTATAGCAGAATATTTCAAGGCCTCATGAATTTCGCGACTCTAGCACGGATCACGCCTTTTCATAATTGATTCTATTTATCGACCCCGAAAACGATTCGTGTGTGTTGGGTACGTGCTATATCGGGCCCCAAAGCGAAATTCGGACCGGTTTGACATTTCGATGGTGAAGATTTGCGCTGGTCTACGGTTTGGTTAGCCAGAAAAGCTTTTTTCGTTTCGGTCAAGTCATCCATTACATGCATGGTGGACAGCTCACCTCGTACCGTGTCGCAATTTGTTGCTCCCTCGCACCTCCCCGGTTTCGTCAATCAAAAGTCAATCCACACCGGGTCAACAAAGAGGTGGGGGGGAAAAATTGAAAAGTCAAACGTTGCGAAATCTTCCAATTTTCTCTCTCGCGCTCCAGGTTGCTCCAGTGTCCTTACTTTCCAAAAGCAAAAGCAAAGAGGAAAAAGACCACAAGAGAAGGTGGGGGAATTCAAAGCTGTTCACACGTAAGAAAGCGACCCTATCGCAATCGCATCAGAGCGCACGGCAAGCCAACTTCACCTTCCACATTGACCAAATTGTCTCCGTGTATTTGGCCCATCAGATCGTATTTGGATTTGCTTTCCTTTAATCGACCCCCAAGTTATCCTTTAATCGGTCGTGACTTTCACGTCAACAGAAAGATTAAAATTTGGTTTTGGGTTCGTCAAATCTTTTTGGTGCGATGTAATCAAAATAAATGGTCGTTTTCGGCAATCCCTTAAGGCCGATTAGAAACTGGAGAAGCCAGAAATGAACATTGGCCACCTTGGGAGCGAGATTGTAACCAGGAAACGATTAAAAATTGGGTTAATATAATGAAAAACTACAAACTATTATGCCTTAGGTAAATTTACTCTAAATTAATTTTTATTATCATAAAAAATCTCAAACCGGTACATGCATGACAAATTTAGCCCAAACTAATTTTTCGATCTCTAAAAATCCTAAACTGGTGCATATGAAACAAATTTACCATATCACCCAAAATCACAAATTGATACACCTATGTCGTTTGTGTGTGGGATAGCATACCTGCCACAAGTTATTATCGCAAGACCCGTATGATTACAGTGAGCTACAACTAGCACTCAGTCTAGGCGATAATAAAGACAGTCATCCAGGCCTTTACAAAAGGGACTACCTTTTAGCCACCAAGCTTCTCTTTGAATTTTGATGAACGTCCGTAGAATTTGATGCGATATTAGCGGAACTTGATGGAACACGTGGTTGAGGAACACCTTTATACGACGATTTTTTTTCGTTTCTACATGTTTTTCTTCTTGCTATAGTATCGCTACAGTGCCATGAACAGTATAAAATGGTAATTTTCCGAAAATTGGGCTGGTTTTTCGGTAAAAATCTAAATCGGTACATCCCGCCAACTGTCACGTGTCGTCCAACTCAGAAATTTGAGGGTAAAATTTAACGGAAACTAATGAAAGGTAAAATTGTCGTTGATGTACTAGTTTAGGGTTTTTGATGATCAAAAAATTAACTTAGAATAAATTTATCACGGGCACATTAATTTGAAGTTTTTCGTGATATTAACTCTTAAAGATTTTTGTCGCACGGCATAAGGAGCCCGCTACCGAGGGGAATCAAAACAAGAACGGCACGAGAAGGCAATGTGATTGGGTGGAATAACTTTGTGTCCTTCGTACTGTACTAATGCATTCGATTCAGCATGGTCTTCGTCAACAAATTTAAACGAGTGATAAAAGTCCCGTCGGTAGTAGAAATGAAAAGGGCAACGAAACACATGAATTTTTACTCAAATTTTGAAGTTCTTTTTTATGTGTTTTATTTTAATTGTTTTTGGGTCAGACCCGGAAATTTTGAGGTTTGGTCTCGACCGAGAGAGAGGATGGAAGAGTCGTCGCGACGTGGATGACTCTTCCACCCCATGGAGCCCAAAGTCCTCGTTTGTAATTTTATATCGTTGCTTATCTTAAACAAGAAAGGAGATAAAAATATCGACTCTATCTAAATTCTTTTCCTTTTTCTTATTAAAGTTGATATCACAAAAAATTTCAAACTAGTACACTTAAAACAGATTTATCTCAAACTAATTTTTTGATCACGAAATATCTCAAATTGATATACTTGCGACAACTTTACTCTATGATACTTTTCGATAAATTTTACCATTAAATTTTTGAGTTAAATGACACTTAACAGTTTGGCGAGTGTAATCAATGTAGACTTCCAGAAGGCTTATGACACTCTCGATTGGGGATTCCTCAAAATGGCTTTACAAACCTTTAGCTTCCCTAACATATTCCAGATTTAGGTGTTGGGGGTGCCAAAGTCCCTTGGATTGTGGTGTGCCTCCCGAAGGAAGAAGGTGGTCTGGGCATTCGTAGATTGACCGAACGTAACCGTGTAGCAATGCTCAAACACATTTGATTGCTATTCACAGATAAAGAATCCCTCTGGTGTAAATGGATCCATTCCAACCTTCTTAAGCATAAAAATTATTGGGTTGTACCCAAACCAACATTTTGCTCTTAGGTATGGAAGAAGATCCTTGACATTTGCCAAGCAGTCCAACAATTCTTCATATGGCGTATTGGAAATGGAGCCACTACATCATTCTAGTATAACTGTTGGCATCAGAGAGGCCCCCTCTACAAACTCTTTACGGATAGGGATATCTATCGCTCAGGTATTTCGAGAAACGCCTCTGTAAGGGATTTTCATGCCTCTGTCTGGCAAGCATCCAATGTTCTCAATACCATAAACTCCTAGCCTGAAGCTAGCATAGCTTTGGACATGGCAAGTGAAGATAGGCTCATTTGGTTAGGCCATCACCCATCTAGTAACTTCTCTACCTCTTCGGCTTGGGAGTGTATCAGGTATAGGGGACACGAAGTACCATGGCATTTGTTTGTATGGGATAATAGCATTGCACCTAGATATGGTTTTTTATTGTGGCTAATAAGCCTCAATAGACTCCCCATGCAAGTGGTACGCTTGGCTTATGATTGGATCTCTGATGCTTTTTGTGCCTTCTGCCGTTGAAGGCTGGACTCAATTGACCACCTATTTTTCGGGTGTACAATCACGGGTGTTCTTGCATGTTTTTGGGCAGGAAAATGCAATATCTCATAGAGAAATGGTACATGGTAGGAAAATCTTGATTGGGCCATCAGATCTATTCAGGGACGAAATTTCCACTAGCGTATCGCTAGAGCTTCCTTTGGGATGTTGTGCCATTGCACTTGGACGAAAAGGAACCATATTCTTTTCAGGGATCGTATTCTCTATGTACCATCCCTTCAGACTCACCTTGTCAAGATAGTGAGGGATATTGCAATTTCCTTCAAGCTTGTTCAAGATACCTCCAGAATAGAAGAATCCAAGTTAATTGGGGCATCTTTGCTTCTATATTCCAGTGATGCCTTTGATGTCCTTTTGTTTTATTTGTTGGCTATTGCTCTGGTCTTGGGTTATGTTGCGCACGGATTGCTTTTTAAGCTTAAGCTAGCCGTTACACCTTTATACCTGTCGGGACACTCTTTGTGTCACCTCAGGTATGGGATTTTTGTGTTTCGGCTTATCACCTCGTAAGTTGCGTGTGATTAGTCAATATATTTCTTACCTTACAAAAAAAAACAGTTTGACGGGTGTACCGGTTTGGGATTTTATCTTTTATTGATCACAGATGTACAATTTTGTGATTTTTCGTGATATTATTCTAATTTAACAGAGGGTAAATTTGTCACAAATGTACCAGTTTGAGCCTTCTAGTTGTCAAATAATTAGTTTAGGGTAAATCTATCACGGGTGTATCAATTTGGAGTTTTTTATGATAAAAAATTAATTTGAGATAAATTTATCACAAGTATATCATTTTTGGATTTTTCGTAGTATTAATCCTTTTTATTATCAAGTATATCACTAATTTTAGAGTTTGATTTTTATTCGAATTCTCCAGAAGATCGGTGGATGGAAATTATTAAGATTTGCCACTAACGCGGTTAGGTTGCCTTTAGATGCTTTAGTTAAAGCCACATTAGCAAAAGGGTCATATTAGACTTCCCATCTATGATTTTTTTTTTTTGGAAAACATTCTTTATGACACGAAAGAACAAATAAATTTGCAATCTCTCCGCCACCACTGTTCTCGAAAGCTATACTTTAAAGCCACTGCCGGGAGGTTTGGCCGCCTTGCCACCTCCGGTTTTCGCAATGGCGCCACCACTACCATTGATCAACCTCACCACCTCTAGTTGCCACGGATCCTGCCTTGCCCCTAGCATGATGGCTTCACCACCATCGAATACTACTCCGGGTCGCGGATAGAATCAACACTTAGCCGCCACAATTCGTCTCACCACAGGCGGCTCACGGCCACCATCCTAGCTTGACATCATCACCATCAACATCGACTTTTGACTCGCCATCGTGAAAGTCTTTCTCTCAAATAGAGTTTCGACCTTCAGATATGAGATCACTACCCCCGGATCTGATGCCGTAGAGTCAGGCGGTGATGGCTATGGACGGGTTTGGGCGACGAGGGGCCAAAGGAAGAAAAAGATATTGGCACTACAGATGCACGAGAAAGAAGAAGAGAATAAAAAAGAAAAGGAAAAAGAGAAGAAAAGAGATGGAAAAAGGGAAAAGCAAAACGATAATTTCGCTAGAAAACAAAAAGTCAAAATCCTCTAACAACTGAGATTGGAAAAACATTGAAATGAAGTGGCATGATCATGCGATGCAACACTCAATTCAATCGAGACATTACTTTAATTTGAATTTGTAGAGTCGAGACATTCAAGTGAATGAAAAGGAGATTAGGTACTTAAACATCGAGAAAGAAAGGAAAAGTCTGGTAAGAAAGATGGGGAAAGGAACTTGTATCTAATCTTCTAATCTACTCGTGCCAAATTTAATGTAATTGGTGCGTCTATCTAGGGCAAGACATCACACGCATTGGGAACGATCCAAAGCCACTTTTGATGCTCGAGCTCGCGTTCTTGCATAGACATCTTCCGACGTATTCCACAATTTGGAGCGACGTTTGCCAGCGTGGACGAATGGGGGATTGGAGAGTCATTGTCATGCAATGTACGGGGCATGAATAACGCAGTCCTCACGACGATGACTCCTAAGTCTTTGCTCACCATCCCTGCAATTCTCCTCATTCGTTTATCTATGTAGTTGGTGTGGCTTTATGTCTTTGTCCAGTAGAAAGCGCTTCTAGAATAAATTGTCCAAAAAAGCGTTCTTTTGTTATATTTTTATTGCCAATTGAATTTTAAACCTTTTCATATCTTGTTAATTGAGTTAATGCGGTTAATTTTGACTAGAAATCTCTGATGTGGACATCAGTCATCCTACATGATACGACAGGCAATAACGTAGATAATTTTTAATAATATTTTTATTATTTTGATTTTATTTTCCTTTTTCTCCGTTCTTTGTTTTTCTTCCTTTTTCTCTTCTCTTCTCTTCTCCTTCTTTCTTCTTCCTTTTTTTCTTTTTCCCTTTGCTGGCCACCATAGGGGCTCATTGATGGCCGAGGAACGTTGCTGCCTCAGGTGAGGGTTGCCCTCACCATGCCTGAGCCTGGGTTAGCAAGGGCAGCCCACTATTGCCCAAGCGAGGCGACCTTTGCTCGAGGTTGGCGAGGGTGACCCTCGCTTGAGGCCAATGGAGCTCATTGGCCATAGACGATGGCGAAGGTAAAAAGGGACAAGGAGAAAAGAAAAGACAAAAAGAAAAGGAAAGAACAGGGAAAAAATGAAAAGAAGGAAAGAAGGAAAATAGAAGAAAAGACAAAAAAAGGAAAAAATAAAACTATTAAAATATTATAAATAATTATCCACCTCAGCGCCGGATGGATGACGTCTACGTTCCTATCAAAATTAGCCGGATGAACTCAATTAGTAAAACGTAAAAATATTTAAAACTTAATTGACAAAATTGAAAAATTTATGACTGAATTGATAAAAGTATAATATATTTAAGATTTTTTGGATAATTTTCCTGATATTCCTATTATGAAGATTAGCAGGTAATAAATCCTCAAGAGGCAATTTCCTTTTCTGATTCTGAATAAACTCCCAAGAAAAGGGAGACTTAGGTTTGTGCAGTGATTCAATAAAATTTCGTATAATATCAAAGCATGAGATTCAGAGTTTGAATGTTTCTAAACCCCTTATTTGTCACCCTCATAATATATTTTCATGCTAAGTCCTAGGCAAAAGTCTAACCTCTGTGCGAGGAGCCGCCTTAGAACATTTAATCATTAAACCACACCGTAATCTAACATGATCATTAATCTCCATCGTAACATGACTTGTTAATATTATCTCTTTTCTTTACTTTTTCCCGCGAAAAAAATTAAAAAAAATTAAACCCTTTCGCCATGCGTTGGAGTAATGTAATATGCGCGGACGCGATGTCGACGACAAGGACTTGTTTTATAATCGATGGAGAGCGGTTGATTAAAATTTGAATTGGCCGCTTGCTGTGTCATTTAGCTAATGACTTTGACCATATGGAGGAAAGCGAGGAAGCGAACGAGGGTGCTTCAAGTCAAGCTTGGAGTTCTCGAATGGAAGAAAAGAGAATTGATAAAGAATCGATAAATTGATGCACATATGATAAATTTACCTTCCATTAAATTAAATTAATATCACGAAAAATTATAAATCAGTACATCTATGATAAACGGAGGCTAAAAATCCAAATTGGTATACCCGTCAACTGTCACGTGTCATTTAACTCAGAAATTTGATTGTAAAATTTTTCGAAAACTACTGGAGGATTAAATTGTCATAAATGTACCAATTTATGATTTTTGATGATCAAAAAATTTACCTTAGAATAAATTTATCACGAGTGCATCAGTTTGAAGTTTTTCGTAATATTAACTTTTAAAGAATTTTGTTGCACGACATAAGGGGCCAGCTACCGAGGGGAATCAAAACAAGGACGGCACGAGAAGGCAATGTGATTGGGTGGAATAACTTTGTGTCCTTCGTACTATACTAATGCATTCTTTTCAGCATGGTCTTCGTCAACAAATTTAAATGAGTGACAAAAGTCCCGTCGGTGGTAGAAATGGAAAGGGCAACGAAACACATAAATTTTTACTCAAATTTTGAAGTTCTTTTTTATGTGTTTTATTTTAATTGTTTTTGGGTCAGACCCGGAAATTTTGAGGTTTGGTCTCGATCGAGAGAGAGGATGGAAGAGTCATCGCGCCGTGGATGACTCTTCCACCCCATGGAGCCCAAAGTCCTCGTTTGTAATTTTATATCGTTGCTTATCTTAAACAAGAAAGGAGACAAAAATATCGACTCTATGAATATCTAAATTTTTGTCCTTGTTTTATTAGAGTTAATACCACGAAAAACCTCAAATTATTACACCTGTGACAGATTTTCCCCAAATTAATTTTTTGATCACGAAATACCTTAAATTGATACGCTTGCGATAATTTTACTATATGTTAATTTCCGATAAGTTTTACCATTAATATTTTGAGTTAAATGACACATAACAGTTGACGGGTGTACCGATTTGGGGTTTTATCCTTTATCGGTCACAAATGTACAATTTTATGATTTTTCGTGATATTATTCTAATTTAACATATGGTAAATTTGTCACAAATGTATCAATTTGAGGCTTTTAGTTGTCAAATAATTAGTTTAGATTAAATCTATCACGGGTATACCAGTTTGGGGGTTTTTGATGGTAAAAATTAGTTTGAGTTAAATTTTTCACAAATGTATTGGTTTAGAATTTTTCGTGTTATTAACCCTTTTTATTATTAAGTATATCATTACTTTTAGAGTTTGATTTTTATTTGAATTCTCTAGAAGGTCGGTGGATGGAAGTTGTTGAGATTTGTCACTAACGCGGTTAGGTTGCCTTTAGATGTTTTAGTTAAAGCCACATTAGCAAAAGGGTCATATCGGTCTCCCCATCTATGATTTTTTTTTTTTTGAAAACATAGCGGCCACAATTCGTCTCACCACCCTCAACCACGGGCGGCTCACCGCCACCATCCTAGCTTGACATCATCACCATCAACATCGACCGTGGACTCGCCACCATCAAAGTCTTTCTCTCAAACAAAGTTTCGACCTCTAGATATGAGATCACGACCCCCAAATTTGATGCCGTAGAGCCGGGCGATGATGGCTATGGACGGATTTGGGTGACGAGGGGACAAAGGAAGAAAAAGATGATGGAGCTATACATCCACAAGAAAGAAGAAGAGAATAAAAAAGAAGAGGAAAAAAAAGAAAAAAAGAGATGGAAAAAAAAGGGAAAATGGAAAAATGATAGTTTTGCTAAAAAACGGAATGTCAAAATCCTTTAACAACTGAGGTTGGAAAAGAATTGAAATGAAGTGGCACAATCACATGATGTGGCATTCAATTCAATCGAGATATTACTTTAATCTGAATTTCTAGAGTCGAGGTATTCAAGCGAATGAAAAGGAGGTGGGGTACTTAAACATCGAGAAAGAAAAAAGAAGATTCACGCGATAGGTAAAGCTAAGGAAAGAAAGCAAAAGTCTGGTAAGAAAGATGGGAAAAGGAACTCGTATCTAATCTTCTAATCTACTCGTGCCAGATTTAATGTAATTGGTGCGTCTATCTAGGGCAAGACATCACACGCATTGGGAAGGATCCAAAGCCACTTTTGATGCTCGAGCTCGCGTTCTTGCATAGACACCTTCCGACGTATTCCACAATTTGGAGCGACATTTGCCAGCGTGGAGGAACGTGGGGGTTGGAGAGTCGTTGTCAATGACAACTTGTCATGCAATGCACGGGGCTTGAATAATGCAGACCTCACAACGATGACTCCTAAGTCTTTGCTCACCATCCCTGCAATTCTCCCCGATCGTTTATCTATGTAGCGGGTGCGGCTTTATGTCTTTGTCTCGTAGAAAGCGATTACCGGGAAAATTATAAAAAAAAGACGTAAATTTATTGTACTTTTATAAATACTGTCCAAAGCCTTTTTAATTTTGTCGATTGAATCATAAATATTTTCATAATTTGTCAGTTTAATTCCCTTGGCCAATATTGACCGAAAATTGTTGGCATAAACGCCAGCCGTCCTACCTGACACGCTAGATGGTAGGCATTAACATGGACTATTTTTAATAATATTTTAATATTTTTTTATTAATTTATTTTATTTACCTCTTTCTCTGTTCTTTCTTTTCTTTTTTTTCTTTCTTTCTTTTTTCCTTTTTCCCTCTGTCGGCCACCGCTAGGGCTCATTGATAGCTAGTGGAGGTCGCTGGCCATCGATGAGGCCTGGCGGTGGACGGCGGAGGGAAAAAGGGAAGAAAAGGGAAAGAAAAGGAAAGAAGGAAAAGAGAAGAAAAGACAAAAAAAGGAAAAAAATAATACAAATATCATTAAAAATTATCTACGTCGGTGTCAGTCATGCTACGTAAAACAGATGTCATCTACTTCAACGATTTCCTACAAAAATTAGTCAGATAAACTCAATTGGCAAAACGTGAAAATGTTTAAGGCTCAATTGGCAAACTTGAAAGATTTAGGACTAAATTAATAAAAATATTATGTGTTTTATGGCTTTTTGGACAATTTTCTCGATATTCCTGTTACTGAGATTATCAGGTAATAAATCCTCAAAATGCGATTTCCCTTTCTAAATATGAATAAATGCTCAAGAAAAGGGACTTTGAGATTGTGCAGTGGTCCAATAAAATTTCATATGATATCAAAGCATGAGATTCGAGTTTGGATCTTTCTAGACCATTTATTTGCCACCCTCAGAGTATATTTTCATGCTAAGTCCTAGGCAAAAGTCTAACCTCTTTGCGAGAAACAGATTGTTAGAACATTTAAATATTAAATCACGTCGTCATCTAACATTACCAATAATCTATGTCGTAACATCACCCGTTAATATTCTCTCTTTTCTTTACTTTTCCCGCAAAAAAAAAAAAAACTATCACCATGTGTCGGAGTAATGTAGTATGCGCGGATGCGTTGTCGACGACAAGGACTTGTTTTGTAATTGATGGAGAGTGGTTGATTAAAATTTGACCGTATCATACGATGCAGGAAAGCGAGGAAGCGTGATCATCAGACGTGAATGAATTGATGATGAGGGTGCCAATGAATGCGCTTCGCATTCTCAACGCGGGTGCTTCAAGTCAAGCTTGGAGTTCTCTCGAATGGAAAGAAAAGAGAATTGATAAAGAAATTTTGGATGCCGTGATGGGGCATATCACTCCCTTTTGGAGCATAAGAATCCAATAAGCGAATTCCTTTTATCCTCCCATCACGAAAAAAGTTACGCGATGATTGCTCGTTTTTATGAGTAATATAAACGGTCGTTTTCAGAGAAATATTCTTTGAATTATTTATATTTTGCAGAACAAATGAAACCATAAGTACTTGTATTATATGTTGAGTAAAAGTCCTTGACGCTTTACTGACCAAAAATAAGTCCTTGGAGCTTTGAACAAACAAAAAGTTAATATTGCAAGTAATCTCAAATTGGTGTATTTATAATAAATATTAATTTGGCCACCAAAAATTCAAAATTGATATATTTATGATAAATTTATCCAAACTAATTTTTTGACAAAAAAATTCAAAATTAATACATTTGTGATAAATTTACCATCTGCTGATTTCCATTAAATTGAATTAATACCTTGAAAAATCACAAACTGGTATACCCGAAAAGTAAAATTCAAAACCGGTATTTATCAACTGTCACTTATTATCCAATTTAGTAATTTGAAGATAAAATTTAATGAAAATTAAAGGTTTAGTAAATTTATCTTAAGTATATTATTTTAGAGTTTTTTACGATAAAAAAATAATTTTGAATAAATTTATTAAAAGCGCATCAATTTGAGATTTTTTATGGCATTGATCGGAATGAAAGTCCTCGGACCACTCGATTTAATAAACTCTAAAAATGAAGAAGGAAAATTGCCCGATTTGCAAAAGGGATAACAGTGATAATGTAGAAAAAGATAGACACGAGCGCAAAATTCCAGGGCGGGGGGAACGGGGGACCCACGAGTTGACTCGACGTGGGGCCAACCGTTGATTTGCCTTGCTTCTTTGTGGTCGGAAACGTTTGATTTTACTTTGGACCGAGATGTTTTGTTTTACGGGGTCGGCACTCGGCCAAGCCACGCGTGGCCACGCTATCATCGTGCAGCCGACGGGGATACCCACGTTTCTGAATTCTTGGATCCATCCCCGCTGGAAAAATGCGATTTTGCAATTTCGAGCTTATCCGAAGGTGACCCAAATGACACGCTCGACGTTAGTGAAGGAAGAATAGGAATCCGTGCTTGAAAGGTTTGCTGCTCGCACCGTGTTTCAATAATCTTCGTCTTTCGCGAATCGAGACCGGGAGAATTCGACTTTACGAGCGGCTTGAAGGTCACTTTTCGCGTTTAATTTTGGATGCCGAGAAAAGAACCCTCTTGAAAAGTTAAGTGTTAGGTCGTTTAAAGCCATATAGTATATTTCATAAATTTTTTTCGAGCTAAAACAATAATTGTTTCGTTTATCTATCATTAGGTATTTATTTTGAGTTCGTTTCGAACTGCGTTTCTGTCCCTTTCTCGTGAACCTACTGAATCTAGTGAACAGTCGATGTTCCTTTGTGTTATGATTAATGCGGGAAAGAAAAATCGAGACACGTGACTTATTAATGTTCACTATTAAATTAAGGCTACATCTAATAAATGATTCCACTCTAATTAATACATTATATATCTCACTTCTCTATTACCATTCTCAATTACAGGGAAGAAAGATTATATAAAAGCAATAGAAAAAAATTATATGCCACTCAGTAGTTACTATCGATAAAATACGAGCTCAAAGTATAAAAATGCTTTGGCAGCACAGATGCGGGTGCTGTCTCCCGTGACCTCCGGACTGCCGTCCGCTCACCGGAGATCGGGGCTCCTGTTTGGACCACACCCCCAGCACTCTAAACCTAGGACAGATGCAAGGTCGTTGTCACGAGACATGACATGATTACTCCACCATCGGGGGCACGCGGTTAAATGGACCCGGGTCGGGTGAGGACTCGAGTTCGAGCCCGCATTGACTCGCTCGGGGTTCTGATCGAGTTGCCAGGTGGCAGGCAGGCAGGCGGGCAGGCGGGGTCGTGCGAAGGTGGAAAATCGAACGGCCCGAGTTAAACGAGTTAGGTGCTCCCCCTGTAAAAGCATTTCCCCCAACCAAACCCCTCTACCGCTCCGCTCCGGTTTCGCTGCTTCCGCGAAGATTCACGGCGGCTCCTAGAAATAGATCCCGACCACCGACCTCGCCACAGCTCCACCTCCAGCTTCCCGCTTCGGCCCCTCTCCTCAGGTACGCGTCGATCCCCATCTTCGGTTTCTGTCGGTGGGCTTTGCTGTCCGATTGGGGCGTTCAGGAATGACGACGTTAGGGTTTCGTTTCTCGATGCGTGGATTTCTCGACCCGCATGCGTATCTGAATTCCTTGCCCGTGTTGTGTTGGCTTCTTCTTGTTGTTGTTTCGGATCGATTGCTGAGCTTTAGATGGGATGGCTAGGTCATTTGAAACGCTTTCCTTATCGTGATTTGGTTACTTTTCCTTTTCTGTTTGAATGGTTTTCAGGGCTTAGAATTGTATGAATTGTCCGAAGGCCAATCTTACCGGAATTGTAGGTCTGTGACCCGGGTTAGGATTTTCTTCCCCCCGAGCTCGTACGGACCGAGAAATGTTTATGGATCCTCAGTACACGGGATATTCTGGGCCGTTTGGCGGCTTCAGTTTCCACGATCAGACCCATCTGCCCTTCGCGAAACAATTGGAGAATTTGGCGAACCACTTGATGCTGGACGACCCTGCTTTGGACCTGTCGGTTGACTTTCCTTCCGTGGCTTCTGATCCCGACCCCTGTCACTCCGCCGTATCTCCTAGTATCAGCACGGATGGAGATTTCCTTTCCGACTACAGCGACTCCCCGGATCCCATGTTGAAATACATCAATCAGATGCTCATGGAGGAGGACATGGACGACAAACCCTGCATGTTTCATGATCCTCTGGCTCTCCAAGCTGCCGAGAAATCCTTATACGATGTTCTCTGTCAGAAGGACCATCCCTCGCAAAACCAGTTACCTCTCCACATGGACAGCCCCGATGACAATTGCTCTGGTAGCAGCAGCGGCGGCTACTGTGGCAGTACTATCAGTTCGAGCGCAAGCAGTGGTGGCAATTCTTTCGATTTTCCAGGGATTGGCGATTTTTGTGAGAGCCGACCCTCTATATTACAGGCTCGCATCCCAGAGAACTTTGTGTTCCACGCGACCGCAAATCCCAGTCGCCAATCATCGCATGAATATCGAAAGAGTGTCATTGCCAAGGCTAAAGGGATGTTGGGCTCAGGCTCTCCAGTGGGTGAGATAATGCTTCCGACCCTTTTTGCGGATAGCAATTCCATGTTTTTCTTCCAGAAGGGGTTCGAGGAAGCTAGCAGATTCATTCCGAAGAGTAATCCGTTGTCGATCGATACAGAGAAGAGCATGCCCCGTCTGGTGTCGAAGAGGGCGACTGCAAGGGCCGCGGTCGAGGTGGAGAAGAATGAGGCTGAACTCTCGTATTTATATGAACTCAAGGGAAAGAAGAAGCATGAGCGCGAGGATGCAGATTTTGAATATCCGAGGAGCACAAAGCAGCCAGCAGTTTGCTTCGACGAGAATGATTTAGTTGATATGTTCGACAAGCTTCTACTTTGTGCTCCGACAGGAAGGAAGCCTGATTCTAAATCTGATGACACCTCAAATAATCGGGCAAGCCAGAGCGTACAGCAAAATCTGCAATCATCTGCACTTTCACCCGAGCAGGTCTCTGGCAAAAAACCAATTAGTGATAAGAAGGAAGTCGTGGATCTGAGGAACCTTCTGTGTTCATGTGCACAAGCAGTTGCTGTGGAGGATCGTACAAATGCTAATCAGTATCTGAAGCAGATTAGGCAGCACTCCTCCCCTTTTGGTGATGGGTCTCAGAGGTTGGCCCACTCTTTTGCCGAAGCCCTTCAAGCACGCCTGGATTGCACAGGAGCGCAGGCCTATATGCAGCTAGGTTCCAAAAGGAGGTCTGCTAATGAAATGTTGAAAGCTTACCAAGCTTATCTCTCTGTTTTCCCATTTCAGAGGTTTGCGACCATCTTTTCTAACCATAATATTTTGGGCATATCTGAGAAAGCGACGAAGCTGCATATTATCGATTTTGGTATCCTATATGGTTTTCAATGGCCTGCCCTCATTCATTGTCTCGCAAGGAGACCTGGTGGCCCCCCGAAATTGCGCATCACGGGGATCGAGCTGCCCCAAAGTGGTTTCCGTCCGGCAGAAAGAGTTCAAGAGACTGGTCGGCGCCTGGCGAAGTACTGTGAGCGTTTCAATGTTCCATTCGAGTACAATGCTATCGCGCAGAAGTGGGAAACCATTAGGATTGAGGACCTCAAGATTTCTAACGACGAGGTGGTTGCCGTGAATTGCCTTTTTCGATTTAAGAATTTGCTTGATGAGACTGTTATAGTCAATAGCCCGAGGGATCACGTGCTAAAACTAGTACATCGAATCAGGCCAAGAATTTTTGTCCACTCTATCCTTAATGGATCCTTCAATGCCTGCTTTTTTGTGTCGAGGTTCCGGGAGGTTCTTTTCCACTACTCGGCCTTGTTTGATGCATTTGATGCTAAATTACCTCGGGAACATCCGATGAGGCTGGTATTTGAACGAGAGTTTTTCAGCCGGGAAGCTCTGAATGTCATTGCATGTGAGGGCACGGAGAGAGTCGAGAGGCCTGAGACATATAAGCAGTGGCAAATCCGCAACATGAGGGCGGGTTTTAAGTCCGTCCCTCTGGATCCCGTAATTATGAAGAAGCTGAAGTCGAAGTTGAAAGAGGGGTACCTTGATGATTTCGTGGTTGACAAAGATGGTCACTGGATGCTCCAAGGATGGAAAGGTCGGATTCTTTATGCTTCCTCCTGTTGGGAACCTGTGTAGAATTTCTCCGAGTCTTTATTTGCTTGCACTTTTGGTGCGAGCCGGGGATAGTTTATTATGACCAAGGAGGAAGCCATTGGCTGATTTTTGGCAAGTAGCGTGTCTTTCTAGCTTTCGGAAACAGGCATCATATAACCTTGCTTTTGCTTTAAGATTGTGCTGCTATAAACTTCTCTCTATTCGGCTAGTGATCTTTCTGTTTAGACTGATATCTAGGAAACGCTTGCCCTCCCTCGACTGTGTATACTGTATAGTAGAACTGCTACTCTTTATCTGTGGTACTGTCTAGACAGTCTTCCTGGACTATAATAAATTTTAGCACTAATGTATTTATTTCTGGTTATACTGTTTCCGCATATCCTTATTGTCCGCTGTTGGGAGAGTTGTAATGGCACTGAAAACATCGACTCCAATTGTGTTGGTTGATCTTAATGGCCTGGAACTGGTCTTTATTAATTTTCTTGATAAGACGGAAAGTCTTTTTGGAGAATCACGGCATTATGTTCACATGGGGCGTGTTTTGCACGCGTTAGCAATTTTTCCACGAGTTCAGATTTATGAATGCAAGAGGATGTGATTTTGAGCCCCAGCTACCAATCACTATTTCGCTGATCCAGAAATTTCTTATTCGCATAAATTATAACTAGGCGCGAAGACGGCGTTAAGATTTCTCAGTTTGTGGAATGGATACATATAGGTGGAGTTCCTTAACTAATCTGTTTGGTGCCCTTTCAAATTAGGGGTGAGCAAGACGGACCGATCGAATCGGGAATCGCGTAGATTGGACCTAATTGGTTCTCGGTTCCTGAAAGTGGAACCGGTATCCGGACAGTCTGGTTTCCGGTTCGAAGGGAGAAACCGGATTGAACTGAACCGCTTGAATTGATTATTATTTATTTATTTTAACTGTAAACCTAATCATCTAAAATCCCTCATGCATGCCTTCTGTTGCTCTCCTCTTTCGGTCTTTCCAAATTCACCCATGACGCTCACGCCTCCTCTTTAGTCTTTCCCTCTCCTCTCTTCTCTAATCGGCTTATCTTGGTGTTCTTTGCTTAAATTTGTCTCTAACTAAACATAAAATTAACTGGGTTTTTTCTA
This sequence comes from Syzygium aqueum, assembly GCA_031216185.1. Lineage (NCBI taxonomy): Eukaryota > Viridiplantae > Streptophyta > Magnoliopsida > Myrtales > Myrtaceae > Syzygium > Syzygium aqueum. Next base: position 41,908,230 of record CM062232.1, read on the forward strand.
TTCGATTCTTTTAGGAGTTGTCAGCGTTGAACTTTGAGTTTAGCTCCCTTGCCAAAAAAACCTTTGAGTTTAGCTCAATGCCTCAATGTTGCCCATCTCGGTAGAATAGGAGCTTCCCATTAGCACGACTGTTTAGATCGTCAGTTCTATAAAACCGAAGTAATGATATAAATACTTCATATTGATTGGTTTTTCCATCCTAATGCATGCTTGCCTCTTTTTTTTTTTCAATTTTTGGGGGATGAAGCTTTGAAGACTGGCGACCGGAGTCAAATGTACTATTGATGACGCCGATTAAAATGAAGTGATTAAAATGACAAGTTCCATTGGACTACTTGGGAACCGACCGGTCGGTTTGGTCTAGTCCGATTTCAAGGACGTCCGGTTCGATGCCCGGTTCCCAAAATTGAGAACCGGTCCTTATTGTAAATTAGAGAAGCATTATCTTCAACTTATCCGTTATATAAATAACTTGGGCCGACTCGTCGGTTGACTTATGAGTCTCGGCAGAGAGAGAATATTATTGCGCTTCGCGCTGTGCGATCGAAAAATGCATTAGTCTGAATGGATCCCACCAAATTTAATGCAAGATCCACCAAATCCAACGAAGGACGCTCGCGTCGCTTTAAATCCGATAAATTCTATCTCACCTCGTCGTCCAACTTGGGGGGGTCCAGCCTTCTAAGTACTGGACCACACGTCCGATCGAGCTGATCTTAAGTCAAGAGAAAGGAGAATCTCGGTGGGGGGAAAAAAACTTGGAGAAGAAAACCGAGAAAGAAGAGATGCGAGGCCGAATGAGGGCCGCCAACTCAATGATCATTATTCTTTTGGGTCAAAAAGAATGCTGAATACTGTCAAATTTTCCACAGTGGAAAGAAAGGTACTACCCAGGATATTAGAGGTTTGCCTCCCCAACTGCTCTGATTGAGACCCCGTCACCAAACCCCGTTACGAGACTAGGCATGGATAGACATGAAGCTGTCCTAATTTTAGTCATTGCGGAATTAGTTTTTCCTAGGATGGGGAAAGAAGAAGAAATCGACCCATCAGAAGCGATAATGTTAAGGTTCGGATAAATCATGGTGGGGACTTTGCAAACGATACGGAGTTTGGAATTTTGTCATGCGGTTAACTTCTTTCTGGCCAAGACTAATCATAAGTTTGGTAAGCAAATTTGAAAGATCAAAACCGTAAATATATCACGATTTTTGAGTTTTCTTGCGATGGCAAGTAGAAGTACCGCATGTTTCAACTTTGGTGCCCAAACCGGACCAAATTATGCTAACGCGGTTCAAATCAAGCCAAACCAAGATGAATTCGAATTCTGACCAAAACAAATAAATAAGTTCTTATTTTGATTGAATTCAACAGCTCCAATCTTCTTCTTTTCACACTTGATGTGAGTTGGAGAGAAAAAGAGTAACCGCACATTGCATAATGTCTACATAGCTCTTGCATAGCTCTTTGACTTTATAAATCATAGATGGGAAGAAGCCAGTCAATGCATCATAGGACATAACAATCAAATATCATAGGAGAAACTACATACTAGTAAAGTTAAATCTGTCAAGACGATACGTTATTGAAATACAAAGAGTTACTTATTCAAGCTATTGGCCATCGGCATTTCAAAAGTAATATATCTTGGTGCTCAGGAAATGCAAAAATCGAAGGAACCCTGAACCCTCCAAAGGTAATATGTCTTGGTGCTCACGGCAGGACGTAGAGTTTCGACAACTGAAGGAAACCTCTCATCGATGCCGGGAGCAAACGTCATTGAATAGACTACTAAAAAAGTATCATCCTGTGAAGTTTTTGACCGGAAGGGAACTTGTTTCCTAAGTCAGCGTTGAAAGTGAAGCTTTAGGTTGGGCCTCAAGCCAGGCCTATGACGCCCCCGGTAACGACGACTGACGGGGTCACCCGGTTTTGGCTGATGCAGATTTTGACCGAGTCGAAAAGCGGGAACTCTTTGACCAAAAAAAAAGAAAAGCACGAACTCGCGTTCACAGCACAATGGAAAAATCCCAAATGGCCTCTCCTTATTTTAATTCGAAAAAATGGCACAAATGATTTATAAATTTTGACCTAATGTATAACGTTGTCCATAAATTTTTAATTTATTCAATATGATTTATGAATTGTAGCTCAATGTGTGACGTGATTCATGGACTTTCAATTGGTATGCATATTTAATTTAATCTTTGAATTATGATATCGAACATTTTCATATAATTCAGGGATAAAGTTGAATATGTACAAAAATTTTAAAAATCATATTGAATAAATTAAAAATCTAATGATCATATTGCATAATCAACTAAAATTTATAAACGATATTATATATTAAGTCAAGATTTATGAATCACTTATATTATTTATATTATCGTCCCTTTTAATGTTTGTCATTTACAGCAACCATCATTCATTGGCCGGTAAATATGACACGTGATCATTGGAGATGTGTCGGCGCGGGACGCGCAGAGATGACCAATCGATTCCCCTGGTGAACACGAAGCGGAGTGCCAAGCGCACTTTATTGTCTGACCCAATTCTCCTTACATAATTTATTTTTTTTCTTTTTTGCTTATTCTCGGTTAAAATTTTTTTTTTGGGTCTATCATTCTCTGTTTAATTTTAGGGACAAGTGCACTATAAGTCCTAAAACTTAATACAAAAGCGTGTTTGAGTTCTAAAACTTGCAAAAAATGCAATCGAGTCTTAAAACTTATCAAATTGGTTCAATCGAGTTCTAAACTTAATACCATTAAATTTATTAATGAAAAATGCTGACGTGGTGCTGACATATCATATTTTATTATTTTTCTTAAGACATGCGGTGATGATGTGACATTCAACAAGCACCACGTTAGCAAAAATAAAAAAAATTAAATTAGAAAAAAAGCAATAAAAAAAAGACCCCAACCAGCGACTGTGGCGATGACCAAGCCTTCGTCGATGGCCACCGCCGGGAAGGACCGGTGGAGGTCGCCTAGGCCTTCCCAAAGCCCAATGACCCTCGCTAGCCCCGGGTGAGGCCGCACTCGTCCCCGGTGACGGCATGAAGCCTCTGATCTAAGAGAGGGCGCGACCCTCACCCTCCCCCAAATCGAGGGTTGCAAGCCCTCGTTGGAGACTCGCCCGGGGCCAGCAAGGGTCGCTGGGCTTTAGGAAGGTCCAAGCGACCTCCGCCAGTCCTTTCCAGTAGCTGTGGCTGTTGTCACCGCCGCAGCTGCTAGTTCTGGGTTTTTTTTTTTTTTTTTTTTCTGATGTGACGCTTGTTGGACGCCATATGTCTCAAGAAAATTAATACAATTAGACACGTCAACATTTTTCGTTAGTAAGTTAGACGGTGTTAACTTTAGGATTCGATTAAATTAATACGATAAGTTTTAGGATTCAATTACATCTTTTGTAAATTTTAGGATTCAAATATACTTTTGTGATAAATTTTAAGATTTGTAGCGCACTTGTTCCAAAATATCTTCATCTTCTTATTTTCTTCGGTCCCGAAGACCAAGTTGAAGTCGAGTGCCATTCCGCTCGTCCCATTCCCGGAAGGTTCCCTGCTTCTCGCGTTTCCTTCATCTTCTGACTCACTCGTGTAAAAATCTCAGCACCGGAGAAGCCATCTTCAGATTGGTCTTTGTTCAGCTCCCGACTTCACCTTTCGTCCTTAACGGTACGTAGACCCGATCTCTGTTTTTCCTTTTCTATGTCGTCGATGAAGAGTCGGGTCTGTCGTGGATTCGGCCGTTAACTTCTGGGTTCTATCTTTTCAATTGCTTTGGATTTAGGAGCATGTCGGTGCTTGCTTACTTCCTTCCGTCCCCTTTGAAGTAGTCCACTTTCCACGCTGCCCTTTCTCTGTTTTCATCTTGGGATTCAGGAGCATGTCGGTGAATGTTGGAGAGCCGGCTCTTTTGTTGCAGGCTGAGAGAGCATGTGGTTTTGGTTGGTTGATGTTTTGGGAGTGATGGGGTTTGCATGAGAATGTGCTGTTAGGGTGGGTTGACGTTGATTGGGTTTGAAGAGAGGAGGATATGACCATGGATCCTTTGGACCTTGATTACTCCGATTGTATCAATGTAGACGATCTTCCAATAGACAGCCATGCCTTTTCACCTAATCTGGATCAATACCCGAGTCTCTCGGATGGTTTCTGTTTGGATGACCCTTTTCTAGACCTTAAATCCTCAGATACTGCTTTTCTTTCGAATAAAGTAGACCCTGTATATGATCTCCCCTCGAGATCTATCGACCTCGACATTGGAGAGTTAATCTTTCCCTCGGCAACCGTGAGCTTGGATGGAGGCCCATTGGGTCCATCTATGAGCTCGAGTAGTGCCCAGGGTATAGGGGGAGATTCTCTCTCCCCATCGGGGGACACTGGCTCATCGGATCCTGTTCTAAAGTACATAAGTCAAATGCTTATGGAAGAGAACATGGAGGAGCTACCGTGGGTTGCTGATCAGGTTGCTCTGCAAAATGCTGAAAAGTCGTTGTATGATGCCCTTGGCCAGCAGCATTCGGAGCTGTCTGATCAGAGCCCCTCACAACTTGATTTAAGCCATTATATGGAGAGCTCAAATAGCAACCTTTCTGGAAGTAGTAGTGCTCATGGAAGCCACGACGCTACAAGAGTTACTGTTAACTCTAGCGACTCAGCAGATGCTAATATTCTTTACCCTATCGAAGAACATAGCCATGCTGGGCAGGAAAAATCTGACCTGGACTTCCAGTTGAATGCAGATTCCAGTTTGCAGTTGTTGTCCAATTCTTCAAGCAGCATTGCGAATTATGATGATGGGTCTGAGGAATCTTTGCATGAGCTTCTTGCCAAGAGCATTTTCAGTGATAGTGAGTCTATGATTCAGTTCAAGAAAGGATTAGAGGAGGCCAGCAAATTCCTCCCTACCAACAATCAATTAGGAATTAACCCAAAGGACAGCACACTATCTTCAGAAACAAAGAAAGGAACCCCAAGAATGCGCATCAATGAGGAGATCAACATGAAGGGCTCATCTGATGGATTCATGGGATTAAAGAATCACGAGAGGGACGAGAATGCTTTTGAGGAAGGCAGGGCCAATAAGCAAACAGCCTTGTACACGGAAGAGAGCGAGCTTTCTGATTTGTTTGATAAGGTGTTGCTCTGCAGCGAAAATGGTGGGGCTATGTGTTCTGGTGACAAATCCGGGGAGACAGGGCTGAGCAAAGACATACGGCCACAAAGGAACAAGCGTGGTTCCAATAGAGGTAGGGGTCGTGGTAAGAAGCAGGGAAGCAAGAATACTGTTGACTTGGAAACTCTTCTGAGTCTCTGTGCACAAGCCATCTCTACTAGTGATTTCAGGACTGCTAATGAATTGTTGAAGCAGATTAGAGAGAACTCTTCTCCATCTGGCGATGGGTCTCAAAGAATGGCCCATTACTTTGCCGATGGGCTAGAGGCACGATTGGTGGACAACAAGACTCGAACGGAAGACTTTTATTCTACTGTTGTCAGCAGGAGGACCTCAGCAGCCGATATCTTGAAAGCTTACCACCTTCACCTTTTGATATGTCCGTTTACGAAGTTCTCCATTTGCTTTGCAAATTACATGATTTTGAGATTAGCAGAGAAAGCCACTACCCTTCATATAATAGATTTTGGCATTGCATTTGGTTTTCAATGGCCAATCCTCATACAGAAGCTCTCTTCTCAATCAGAGGGGCCGTGTAAGCTGCGCATCACAGGGATAGAGCTTCCACAGGCTGGTTTCCGCCCTGCAGAAAGAATAGAGGAGACAGGTCGCCGTTTGAAAAAGTATTGTGAGCGTTTTAATGTCCCTTTTGAATTCAATTGCATAGCATCGAGGAATTGGGAATCCATCAAACTTGAGGATCTCAAGATTCAAAGCGATGAGACAATTGCTGTGAATTGTTCAGATCGGTTTAGGAATCTCCTTGATGAGACAGTCGAGGACAACAATCCACGTGATGCTGTGTTAAATCTAATTCGGCAAATTAAACCGGATATTTTTGTTCATACTGTACGTAGCGGCTCCTACAATTCGCCCTTTTTCGCGACAAGATTCCGAGAGGCACTTTTTCATATGTCTGCATTGTATGATATGTATGATGCCATTTTAGATGGCGACAGTGAAGAGAGGTTGGTTTTTGAAAGAGAGTTCCATGGACGGGAAATTATGAATGCCGTAGCATGCGAAGGTTCAGAAAGGGTTGAGAGGCCAGAAACGTACAAGCAATGGCAGGTTCGTCATATGAGGGCTGGGTTTAAGGCGCTTCCTCTGGACCAAGAGCTCATGAAGTTGTTCAGGAGTAAAATGAAAGAATGGTACCACAAGGATTTCGTGCTCAATGAAGACGGCAACTGCATGCTGCAAGGTTGGAGAGGTCGGATTATTTATTGCTCCTCCTGTTGGGTGCCTACTTAGGATGGTTCCGAAAGGAATGTTTTCTGTCATGACCTGTACATTACAGGGATTCTTCCCTGGTCGACAGGTCAAGGATTTTTATGCACCTATTTCCCGCTCTTCTGTTTGTGCATGTATCTTTTTAATTGCAAACAGTTTTGAATCTGCAATGTTCTCTTGCTGTTATAAACCCTTGAGATAGGAAGATACAATTTACAGCATCTATGCTGCACCGCATTGCGAAATTTGCTGATAATGTGTCATGATTTGTCTATCCTATATCTCACAAGTTGTGCAAGTAACATGGCAGCTCAAAGCTGATAATGGGCATGGGTGCAGGATTAATCAGTCGTAGTTCGTGCTTTTCTCTTGGTGGCTTTGTTGTTTACTAGTATCCTGTAATACCGAGAGCTGTTTAGCTCTTTGAGAACTGGAGAATCCAAGGTTGGGCTCAAGGAGGATGTTTTTCTGCATGTGATGCCAATAAATTATTCTCATGCGAAAGTTGTTTTCTCTCTTCAATTGAACTTAGGGTCAATTGAACTTCTGGATTACTTTCTGGCAAGCATGCAGCCAGGCATTATATTTGTATCTCCGTTTTGTCTTTCTGTGAAGTAATTTGGATGGGTCAATTGTTGGTTTATACACAAGGGAGATCAAGTACGTGACTAAACTAGTTATCGTAAGATATAATTGAATTCTCGTGCAATTCATTCTGTCAATAAATTGTTTCATTTACACCAGCAACTGATAAATGGAAGGGGGGAGATTGATTTGATCTGCAAAAGTTTTAGCTTTTCTGCATTTTAATTAAGCATAATTATGCATACGTGGCAGGTGAGAGCTAATCCTAGAGTTCAATGAGAAGTATCTTTTTTAAACTAGTGGGAGTGGCGGCATGTTGCCACGTCCTTGCAATAATAAGCTCCGATGATGGAAAGATCACATTAATTAGTACTTAAATAGTTTTCTTTTCCTCCAAATTTAAGTTAGATTCATTTTCCAATCTATCTCTCAATAAAATAAACAGAAATATTTATACAGTGAATCTATATCGCATAGTTTCAGTAGCTACAAAGTTTTGGAATTGTGGTCATTGATGTAATATAACGAGACGCCAGTTGTCATGTTTTTTTTTTCCTACTAATATTGTTAAATACTGTAGAATGCTATTCGATTAGATTGATTTTTTGGCCTATCCTGATGAATTTTTTTAATAATCGATTTAATGAAATTGACGCGTGCGCAATTTAAATTTTCTGGATAAAAATGGTCGTGATTTTCTAGCTCATGGTGCTGATGTGTAAAAAAGTTGACAATGCTGATGGAAATTGCATACTTCTAATGATGGGGTGCTGTTGAAGTCAAGCTAAGGAGAAGGTTTGAGCCCCTCGCTAGGCCTTTTGACCGAGTCAAAAGCGGAAACTGATATTCACGCGCGCTTTTAAGATAAAAATTCAAAATTCATCTAATTTGAAAGATGAAAAAAAAAACACGAAAAATTTCAAATTATGACACTTATATTAATAACAACACTCTTTCTTCAGGGGTCAATACTGCCGTTAGCAAATTATGGCACTTGTATTAAAAACATCACTCTTTTGTCAGGGGTCAAGATTGACGTTAGAGTTTCGACACCAGAAAGCTATAGTTAAAAAACGGTATTTTGTGGGAGAAATAATTTGATGTGGCCGTGAAACAAAACTGACGTTTTGGTTCCTAAAGTCGGTTTGGAGCAATAATTAGGGTTCATCAGGCTCTCTCCCTCCGATTTCCGGTGACGTTGAGAGTTGAAACCCTAGGAATCAAGGTCGCATGAGATGTCAAACCAATCACAGTAATTGGACCAATTCGAGTTGATTGGAATAGGGGCCTCCATGGGTTGGGAAATGAGCTCAAGATGAACGAGGACCGATTATTCGGGATTACTCACCCCGTATAGACATTTATGAAAAATGCAAAACAACACAAGGAATTATTGATTTCTTAATATTCTCTCTATTTGCGAAAAAAAACAAGGAAATAATGAAGACGTAGTAGAACAATGGACGGTTTCCTTGCTGAAAACGATGTTTTTTTCCACTAAAGTCATGTCGGAGCCATATTAGCTCCGTTTTGCTTTTCGTCGTACACGTCCACGTCGGATTTTTTACGAGGCATTAGATGGGACGAATGTTATTGATAGTACAGCGTGCATAATTTAGGAGTTCTTAATGGCAGATAAAAATTCGGGTATGGGTAGTGGGCACACACTGCACGGTGGTGCCAAAATTTGATAATTTTAGTGGCTTTTTTCCCGTGAGTTTTCTGCCTCTCTTTATTTTTTTTAAACTTTTTTCACAGCAGCCGCCGTCATTTAATTGGGTGGTCAAAGCACAAACGCAGCATCATCGTCATCTGCAGCTCGTCAAAGCGGGACCCGCAGGTTTTTTTTTGTTAGATTTCTTTATTTTTTCGGTCGGAAAAGCGGAACCCATAGTTGACCGATCGTTTCGCCGAGCGAAGGAGCACGAATAGAAGTGGGAAGATCACGGGTGCAGATCATCCGGGCCCGCCTCACCGTCTGACCTTTATCTTCCGGCGGGATCTTTATTGGATATCATCAAGTGGAAGTTAGAGAACTTTCCAGCTCGCCTGCTTCCAGGAAGATTCCCAACTTCGCAACAGTCCTTCGTCCGCTGGTTCCCTCGTATAAAGAACCGCATCGAAGAAACTTGTCATCAGATGGGTCTTTGTTCAGCTCCCCAACTCCACTTTTCCGTTCCCGGTACGCAGATCCAATCTCTGTTTCTCTTTTCTATGCTGTAGATGAAAAGTCGGGAGGTCCGCGTCTTCTCTTTTCATTTGCTTAGGAGGAGCATGTCGATGTTTACTTCCTGCATGGTCCTTGCCCTTTGAATGTACTCCTCTTTTCTCCCTGCACGCGATCCGTCTGGTCTTGGAATCTTCAAGTTGTTTGAGCAAACAAGAAATGGAGAATATTGAAGAGTGAGTTCTTTCGTTGCAGGCCGAGACTGAGAGCATTTTACTCTGGTTGGCTGATGTTCTTGGAGTCCGAATATACCGGTGGTTTGCATCAAAATATATGATGTTCGGGTAGGGAATTTGATAGGGTTTGAGTGAGGAGAGTACATGACCATGGATCCTTTGTTCTTTGGTGACTCCGCTCGTATCAATCTAGATGATCTTCCAATAGACAGCCATGCCTTTTCACCTAATCCAGATCGGTACCCGAGTCCCACAGATGGTTTCTTTTTGGATGACCCTTTTCTTGACCTTAAATCCTCAGATACTGCTTTTCTTTCCAATAAAGTAGACCCTGTTTATGATCTCCCTTCGAAATCTGTCGACCTTGATATTGGAGATCTAATCTTTCCCTCGACAAGTGTGAGCTCGGGTGGAGGCCCATTTGGTCCATCTATGAGCTCGACTAGTGCCCAGAGTCCGGGGGGAGATTCTCTCTCCCAATTGGGGGACGCTGACTCATCGGATCCGGTTCTAAAGTACATAAGTCAGATGCTCATGGAAGAGAACATGGAGGAGCAACAGTGGGTATTTGCTGATCAGGTTGCTCTGCAGAATGCTGAAAGATCATGGTATGACGCCCTTGGTCAACAGCATTCAGAGCAGTCTGATCTGAGCCCCTCACGACTTGATATAGGCCATTATATCGAGAGCCCATATAGCAACCTTTCTGGAAGTAGCAGTGGTCATGGAAGCCACGATGCTACAAGCGTTACTGCTAGCTCTGGCGACTCAGCTGATGCTAATATTCTTTATCCAATCGAAGAACATAGCCATGCTGGGCAGGAGAGTTCTGACCTGGACTTCCAATCGAACGTGGATTCCAGTTCACAGTTGTTGTCCAATTCTTCAAGCGGCGTCGCGAATTATGATGATGGGTCTGAGGAATCTTTGCATGAGCTTCTTCTCAAGAGCATTTTCAGCGATGGAGAGTCCATGATTCAGTTCAAGAAAGGATTAGAGGAGGCCAGCAAATTCCTTCCTACCAACAATCAATTAGGAATTAACCCAGAGGACAGCAAACCGTCATTGGAAACAAAGAAGGGAGCCCCAAGAATGCGCATCAATGAGGAGATCGACATGATGTGCTCATCTGATGGATTCAAGGGATTAAAGAATCATGAGAGGGACGAGGATGCTCTTGAGGAAGGCAGGGCCAATAAGCAAACAGCCTTGTACACAGAAGAGAGTGAGCTTTCTGATTTGTTCGATGAGGTGTTGCTATGCAACGAAAATGGTGGGGGTATGTGTTCTGGCAACAAATCCATGGAGACAGGGCTGAGCAAAGACATACAGCCACATAGGAACAAGCGCAGTTCCAATAGAGGTAGGGGTCGTGATAAGAAGCGGGGAAGCGGGAATATTGTTGACTTGAGAACTCTTCTGATTCTCTGCGCACAGGCCATCTCTACTAGTGATTTCAGGACTGCTAATGAATTGTTAAAGCAGATTAGAGAGAACTCGTCTCCATCTGGCGATGGGTCTCAAAGATTGGCTCATTACTTTGCCAATGGGCTAGAGGCAAGATTGGTGGGCGACAGGACTCGAACGCAAGACTTTTATTCTGCTGTGGTTGCCAGGACCTCAGCAGCCGATATCTTGAAAGCTTACCACCTTCACATTTCAACATGCCCATTTATAAAATTCTCCATTTTCTTTGCAAATTGCATGATACTGAAACTAGCAGAGAAAGCCACCACCCTTCATATAATAGATTTTGGCATTGCATTTGGTTTTCAATGGCCAATCCTCATACAAAAGCTCTCTTCTCATTCAGAAGGGCCGTGTAAATTGCGCATCACAGGGATAGAGCTTCCGCAGGCTGGTTTCCGCCCGGCAGAAAGAATAGAGGAGACAGGTCGTCGTTTGAAGAAGTATTGTGAGCGTTTTAATGTCCCTTTTGAATTCAATTGCCTAGCATCGAAGAATTGGGAATCCATCAAACTCGAGGATCTCAAGGTTCAAAGCAATGAGACAGTTGCTGTGAATAGTTTAGATCGGTTTAGGAATCTCCTTGATGAGACAGTCGAGGACAACAATCCACGGGATGCTGTGTTGAATCTCATTCGGCAAATTAAACCGGATATTTTTGTTCATTCTGTACGTTGCGGCTCCTACAATGCGCCCTATTTTGCTACAAGATTCCGAGAGGCACTCCTTCATCTTTCTGTCGTGTATGATATGCTTGATGCTATCTTAAATGGTGACAGCAAAGAGAGGTTGGTTTTGGAGAGAGAGTTCCATGGACGGGAAATTATGAATGTCGTAGCATGCGAAGGTTCGGAAAGGGTTGAGAGGCCAGAAACGTACAAGCAATGGCACGTTCGTCATATGAGGGCTGGGTTTAAGGCGCTTCCTCTGGACCAAGAGCTCATGCAGTTGTTCAGGAGTAAGATGAAAGAATGGTACCACAAGGATTTCATGCTCGATGAAGACGGCAACTGGATGCTGCAAGGTTGGAGAGGTCGGATTAGTTATTGCTCCTCCTGTTGGGTGCCTACTTAGGATGGCTCCAAAATGAATGTTTTCTGTCATGACCTGTACGTTGCAGGGATTAGTCGACAGGTCAAGGAATTTTATTAGAGTAGATCAGAATGTACCTATTTCCTTCTCTTCTGTTTGTGCATGTATCTTTTTAATTGCAATCAGTTTTGAATCTGCAGTGTTTTCTTGCTGTCTAGCAACCCTTGAGATAGGAAGATACGATGTACAGCTTCTATGCCGCACCGCATTGCAAAATTTGCTGATAATGTGTCGTGATCTGTCTATCCTATATCTCACAAGTTCTGCAAGTAACATGCCAGGCAGCTCGAAGTTGATAATGGGTATGGGTGCAGGATTAATCAGTTGTTGTTCGTGCTTTTCTCTTGATAGCTTTGTTGTTCACTAGCATCCTATAATACCGAGAGCTGTTTAGCTCTTTGAGAACTCGAGTATCCAAGGTGGGGCTCATGGAGGATGTGTTTCCACTTGTGATGCAGTCAAATTATGCTCATGCGAAAGTTGTTTCTGTCTTCATGTGAACTTAAGGGCAATTGAACTTCTGGATTACTTTCTGGCATGCAAGCAGCCAGGCATTGTATTTGTATCTCCGTTTGTCTTTCTGTGAAGAAATTTGGATGGGTCGATTGTTGGTTTATATACAAAGGAGATCAAGTATGTGATTATACAACTTATAGTAGATATAATTGAATTCTCGTGCGATTCAGTCTGTCAATAAATTGTTTCGTTTACACCCCGGGGGGGTTGAGATTGATTTGATCTGCAAAAGTTTTAGCTTTTCTGCATTTTAATTAAGCATAATTATGCATACATAGCAGGTGAGCTAATCCTAAAGTTTAATGAGAAATCTTTTTTAAACTAGCGGATGTGCCCGCATGTCACCACGTCCTTGCTATAATAAGCTCCGATGATGGAAAGATCACATTAATTAGTACTTAAATAGTTTTATTTTCCTTCAAAATCTAAGTTAGATTCATTTTCCAATCTATTTCTTAACAAGATAAACAAAATATTTAAGCAGTGAATCTATATCTCATAGTTTCGATAGCTACAAAGTTTTGGAAACGTGGTCATTAATGTATTAGAATGAGACGCTGATTGCCATATTTTTTTCTTCTTACTAATGTTATTAAATATCGTAGAATGTCACATTGGTAAGACGATTTGGCTCTTTTGCATAACGTAAACTCTCTATAAAGGAGCATCGGTCTCACAATGTCTTAATATTTGTATTGCTAAGTTGTGGAACTTGGGTCTCGGGTCCATCGAGGTCACTTATACTCCTGCAAATCAAATTCAAATTGGAGGCTTTATTTAATTGATACCGTTTTAAAGAAGGGAGAGATCAGATCGAACTGTCAAATTTCCATACTGAGAGGCCGGTCAATTTCTCCAAAACGCGAGTCCGAAGGGAATTGGCCCTTGCAATCCACTTCCTTGAATAATCTTTATAGTACGATTAAAAAAGGTGAAGAAGCATTAAGCATATCGGGATTTGTCAAGTTCTGAATAACATTAGGTATCTTTCCTGTGAACTGATTATCGCTATGTCGCCTATAATGCACATTAAACAACAAGATTCATATGAAGAAGAGAGAATAGAAGTATCTAAATATCAGTAGAGTTTATGGAAGCTGGAAACTAACAACTCCTCCAATGTTGTCAATTTACTCTATTTCACAGAAAGCAATTGAACACGATGATCACATGGACAATACATAAAACCCTACACTTTTTACAAAAAATGACAGCGGACTAGTAGTTTCCAGGAACGTTCCGCCATTTCTCATTGGACTCTCCGCAGGTTAGCTGCCTTATGTTTCCTGCGAAAAGCTGTTTGTTTCTTCATTTTCTCGGTGTTTCATACCAGAAATATTGTATTCACACAAATGGCCGCCATTAATGGATGTGCCGCACGAGCCGGAACATTCGTTCATCGTGCTTGATAACCCGTTCAACAAACGCTGCCAAGTTGAAATTCTTATGAGCTGCGCATGCTCGAACGTGTATCAGTTCGAGCGTGAAGGTGTATCAGTTCGAGCGTGATGCTTTAAATTGGACAGATTTCTCAGGAAAAAATGATTGGAAAATAATTTATTCTTTTAAATTCTGGAATCCTGCTGTTTGCGAATGGTTATTGTCTTCTGGCCCCTTGGCATGTTGCGAATTTCTCTTTCAATCATCGTACATGCTGCATGGGGGGTTTCAAATCAATTGAGAAGTTTGATGCTGAAAAGTCAAAGTCTCCGGTTTGGATCAACTTGTCAAATGTGCCTTTGCAGTTAATGACTCTTGTTGGGCGAAAGCCGCGTTGCAAGTACGGTTGGCAATTCTCGTAACTAGATCAGCTAAAATGGGTCATTAAATCAATTTCTTAATTTATATATATAATGAGTTGAGTTATTATATAAATTTGTTATATTCGATAAATAGATTTATATACAATGCGGGTGTTAAATATCTCATAAACGAGTTTATAATTTATTTATACATGGTTCTATAAGTCTGGATCACATGAGACATTGAACCGATCACAATAATTGGGCGCTCCTGAGCTTGAATTTCAATCGGAGAGAAGCCTCCACGGGTTGGAGAATGAGTTCTTGAGCTGAACGAGGACTGATTATTCGGGATCGCTCATGCTCACCTGTATAAACATTTATGAAAAATGAAAAAAAAACGCAAGAAATTATACAGCATGCAAAATTTGATAATTTTTGTGGTTTTTTTTCCCCCCTGGGTTTCCTTGTCTCTTTGTTTTGATTTTTTTGTTTCGCAGCAGCCGCCATTTGATGGCTGGTAAAACACAACCCATCATCATCATCATCTGCAGCTCGTCAAAGCGGGACCCACAGTTGAGCGGTCGTTTCGCCGATCGAAAGTAAAACGAAATGGAATACGCAGATGGAGATCATCCGGGCACTCATTATTGTCTCCGACCCAAATCTTCCTGCACGATCTCTTTTCGATGTCATCAAGTCGAAGTTGAGAACTATCAACCTCGTCAACTTGGCGGAAGATTCCGAACTTCACAGCAATCATTCATCTGCTGATTCCCTCGTATAAAAACACCGCATCGAAGAAACATATCATCAGATGGGTCTTTGTTCAGCTCCCCAACTGCCACTTTTCCATTCGCGGTATGCAGATCCAATCTCCTTCTTTCTTTTCTATGTCGTAGACGACAAGTCGGGAGTTCCGTGTCCTCTCATTTCATCTGCTTAGGAGGAGCGTGTCGATGTCTACTTCCTGCGTAGTCCTTTACCTTTGAAGCTCTCCACTTTTCTCCCTGCACGTGATCCGTTCGATCTAGGAATCTTTCAAGTTGTTTAAGCAATCAAGGAAGAAAAGAAGAAGAAGAAGAAGAATATTGAAGAGCGAGTTGTTTTGTTTCGGGCTGAGAGCATTTTACTTTAGTTGGTTGATGTTCTAGGAGTCCAAATACATTGGGGGTTTGCATCAAAGTATGATGTTAGGGTAGGGACTTTGGTAGGGTTTGAGTGAGGAGAGGATATGACCATGGATCCTTTGGACTTTGGTTACTCTAATTGTATCAACGTAGATGATCTTCCAATAGACAGCCATGCCTTTTCACCTAATTCGGATCAGTACCCGAGTCTCACAGATGGTTTCTTTCTGGATGACCCTTTTCTAGACCTTAAATCCTTAGATAGTGCTTGTCTTTCGAATAAAGTAGACCCTGTATATGATCTCCCTTCAAAATCTATTGACCTCGGTGTTGGAGATTTAATCTTTCCCTCTACAAGCGTCAACTCAGATGGAGGCCCATTTGTTCCATCTATGAGCGGGAGTAGTGCCCAGAGTTTAGGGGGAGATTCTCTCTCCCCATCGGGGGACGCTGACTCATCGGATCCGGTTCTAAAGTACATAAGCCAGATGCTCATGGAAGAGAACATGGAGGAGCAACCGTGGGTATTTGCTAATCAGGTTGCTCTGCAGAATGCTGAAAGATCATGGTACGACGCCCTTGGTCAACAGCATTCAGAGCAGTCTGATCAGAGCCCCTCACGACTTGATGTAGGCCATTATATCGAGAGCCCATATAGCAACCTTTCTGGAAGCAGCAGTGGTCATGGAAGCCACGATGCTACAAGCGTTACTGCTAGCTCTGGCGACTCAGCTGATGCTAATATGCTTTATCCAATCGAAGAACAAAGCCATGCTGGGCAGGAGAGTTCTGACCTGGACTTCCAGTCGAATGTGGATTCCAGTTCGCAGTTGTTGTCCAATTCTTCAAGCAGCATCGCGAATTATGATGATGGGTCTGAGGAATCTTTGCATGAGCTTCTTCTCAAGAGCATTTTCAGCGATGGAGAGTCCATGATTCAGTTCAAGAAAGGATTAGAGGAGGCCAGCAAATTCCTTCCTACCAACAGTCAATTAGGAATTAATACAGAGGACGGCAAACCGCCATTGGAAAAAAAGAAAAGAACCCCCGGAACGCACATTGATGAGGAGATCAACATGAGGCGCTCGTCTGATGGATTCAAGGGATTAAAGCATCGCGAGAGGGACGAGGACGCTTTTGAGGAAGGCAGGGCCAATAAGCAAACAGCCTTGTACACAGAAGAGAGTGAGCTTTCCGATTTGTTCGATAAGGTATTGCTCTGCCACTGTTCTGACGACAAGTCCGTGGAGACAGGGCTGCGCAAAGACATCCAGCCACAAAGGAACAAGCGTGGTTCCAATAGAGGTGGGGGTCGTGGTAAGAAGAAGGGAAGCAAGAAAACAGTTGACTTGAGAACTCTTCTGAGTCTCTGTGCACAAGCGATCTCAACTAGTGATTTCAGGACTGCTAATGAATTGTTGAAGCAGATTAGAGAGAACTCTTCTCCAACTGGCGATGGGTCTCAAAGATTGGCCCATTACTTTGCCAATGGGCTAGAGGCGCGACTGGTGGGCAGCGACAGTCGAACACAAGACTTTTATTCTACTATTTTTGCTAGGAGGATCTCAGCAGCCGATGTCTTGAAAGCATACCACCATCACATTTCAAAATGTCCGTTTAAGAAGTTCGTCATTTTTTTTGCAAATTACATGATTTTGAAATCAGCAGAGAGAGCCCCTTCCCTTCATATAATAGATTTCGGCATTCGGTTTGGTTTTCAATGGCCAGTCCTCATACAGAAGCTCTCTTCTCGACCAGAAGGGCCCTGTAAATTGCGCATCACAGGCATAGAGCTTCCGCAGCCTGGTTTGCGCCCAGCAGAAAGAATAGAGGAGACAGGTCGCCGTTTGAAAAAGTATTGTGAGCGTTTCAATGTCCCTTTTGAATTCAATTGCATAGCATCGAAGAATTGGGAATCCATCAAACCCGAGGATCTCAAGATTAAAAGCAATGAGACAGTTGCTGTGAATTCTTTAGACCGGTTTCAGAATCTCCTTGATGAGACAGTTGGGGACAACAATCCACGAGATGCCGTGTTAAATCTAATTCGGGAAATTAAACCGGATATCTTTGTTCATGCAATAAGTAACGGCTCCTACAATGCGCCCTTTTTTGTGTCAAGATTCCGAGAGGCACTTTTTCATCTTTCCTCAGTGTATGATATGTTTGATGCTATTTCAGATGGCGACAGCAAAGAGAGATTGGTTTTTGAGAGAGAGCTCCATGGACGGGAAATTATGAACGTCATAGCATGTGAAGGTTCAGAAAGGGTAGAGAGGCCAGAAACGTACAAGCAATGGCACGTTCGTCATATGAGGGCTGGGTTTAAGGCGCTTCCTTTGGACCAAGAGCTCATGAAGTTCTTCAGGGGTAAGATGAAAGAATGGTACCACAAGGATTTTATGCTTGATGAAGACGGCAGCTGGATGCTGCAAGGTTGGCGAGGTCGGATTAATTATGGCTGCTCCTGTTGGGTTCCCACTTAGATTGGTCAGAAAGAAAATGTTTTCTGTCATGACCTGTACATTACAGGGATTCTTCCCAGGCAACAGGCCATGGATTTGTATTAGAGTAGCTACGAATGTACTTATTTCTAGGTCCTCTGTTTGGGCATGTATCTTTTTTCTTGCAAACAATTTCGAGTCTGGAATGTTTGCTTACTATTTATCTCATTCTTGAGATAGGAAAGATACACTTTGCAGCTTCCATGCCACACCACATTGTGAATTTTGCTGATAATGCGTCCGTGATTTGTCTATCCTATATCACAAGTTGGCGCAACTAATATGGCAGCTTGAAGCTGATGATGGGTACGGGTGCAGCACTGTCATGTATGGTTTGTGTTGTTCTATTGATGGCTCTGTTGTTTACAAATATCCTATAATACTGAAAGCTGTTTAGCTCTATTGAGAACTTGAGGAGCAGTAGGATGCAGATTCTGTCTTCAAGGAACTTAAGGGCAATTTGAACTTCAGGATACTTTCTGCTCCGGTATTCTGGCGTCATATTTATATCTCCGGTTGGTTATTCAGCGAAGAAATTTTGATTTATATACAACGGAGATCAAGTACGTGATTAAACTCGAACAAAACTAATGATTGTTTGTATCATTGAATGCTTATGCGAGTCGGTCTCGTCTTTAGACTGTTTCTTTTACACCACGCGGCTGATAAAATATGGGGGGTGAGTATCTTCAAAAGTTTTATGCGTTTCTATATCTTAATTAAGCATTATTCTGCATGCGTCGCAGTTGAGCGCTAATCCTAAAGTTTAATGAGAGATATCTTTATTAAACCGGTAAGAATGCCTGCACGTTGCTGTGGCCTTGCAATAATAAGCTCCGGTGATGGAAAGGTCACATTAATTAGTACTCAAAGTTTCTTTTCTCTCCGAGATCTAAGGCTCCATTTGTTTCGCGACATTTTCCTAAAAATTTATGATTTAGAAAATATTTTCCTAAAAATGATTGTTTGCATAACTTGAAATAATTAGTCAATATAAAATATTTTATGTATCAGATAATAATTTATATCTAAACATTTTCGTGGACGATAAAAATACTTTTCATTCATTTATTTTTGTAAGCGATCATTTTTTAGGAAAATATTTTTTAAATTAGATGGATTTTCCAATCTATTTCTCATTAAAATAAACGGAAATGTTTGTGCAGTGATCTATATTGCACGGTTTCAATAGTTACCGAGCTTTGGAATTGTGATCATTGATGTTATAGAATGGGACACTAACTGTCATGTTTTTTCTTCCTACTAATGTTGTTAAATATCGCAAAATGCTATTCAATTAGATTAATGTTTTTTGTCCTGTCCGGCTTGGTGAAAATTTTATGTTAATAGTCGATATAATAGTATCGAGATGGGTGTGATTAAAATTTACTAAATGAATGGTCATGATTTTTTAGGTTTAGCTGCGCATGTGTAAAAATCTTGACAATGCTTATGGAAAGTTCTTAGTTCTACTGATGAGGCGCTTGGGCCACCACATGGGACAATCAGCGAAGATTGAATACCATGTCAGTAATTTTTGACTAAAATTAGCCTAATAGACCACATTAAAATTTTGCACTAAGGTTTAGTCAAATTAAAAAAGTTTAAAATTGAATTGATATCTGCAAAATATGTATGTGATATTTGGTATAATTTTCTCCATAATTTGACGTGGACATGAAATAGACATGATGCCCTTTTGGTTGCTCAAGTCGATTTGGAGCAAAAAGAGAAAATATTTAGTGATTTGCAACTGCGTATATACATATTTTTCCAACAATTGAAAACTTGACAAGTGTCTACTGATATGGAATTGAATAGAAAAATTATGAGTTCAGTACTGGAAGTTTCTTGCTTCACCGGAGTCGCCCCGCGCTGTTGCTAACAGTGGAGTCACTAGCACACCGCGCCCTTAGCATCAAAGCCGAGCCATCCCCTACAGCGTCGCTCATGGTCAGCCCCAAGCCTCTCCTCTGCCGTCACTCGTCTAGTTTTTGCATTTGGAGTCGCGCTTGTCTAAAGTACGACTTGGAGTCGTGCCTCCATTGTTGCTCCTCCATGGCCACGAGCATAGATCTGGCCACCATAGCTGGTTCACATATCCCACCGAGCCACCCCTTTGTCGTCATCGCAGCTCTTCGACAGGCTTTGTTTTTTCTATAGCTTGCCACAAATGAAGGGCCAAACCTTCAAAATCAACCCGACGAAGAAGAAGATTATTTAATTACTAAGAATTGTTCTAATGGCCACCCTTCCTTCATGAGAAGGGAGAGGTGGAGAGTTTGAATTCCGATCTTCTCATAGGGGTTGGGGATGATGACGTTTAGTTTCAGATGTGGGTTTCGACTTTAACGCTCTGTAAGCAGATAAGGTAAAAGTTTGAAAGTGAGTTGAGAATCAGAGTAAGACAAGATAAAAAAAGAAGAAGAAAATTATTCGGAAAAGAACCATAAAAAATTTCTAGGTAGTAGAAAATTACTCTTTGCGGGTCATCAGAGGACCCATCTCTCTCTTGCCTCACCTTTCACCTTTCATCTAATCCACCTAACCCAAAAAAAATTGGATAATGATACTATCCGTTTCACCTTTCATCTAACCCACCAAACCTAAAATGTTAGGATGATGATCCTCTCCCTTTCACTTTTCCTCCAACCCAAAGCATCAATCCAAAAAACAATCGCAAAAAAAATATTACTCCTTTTGTCAATATCTTTCGGAATCAAAGAAACCCCATATAAATGATAAAAAATTTGATCCTTTCGTCCATGGCCGAGTCGCTCGTGATAGGGTCACAAAGGTGACAGAGGAGCAGTGCTCGCCCTTGACCACGACGCTGGCGGCGACTCCGCTGGTGGCGATGACGAGGGGAGCGGAGGTTGGCTGGTTGTGGATGGAGGAGTACGAGAGAAATGGAAGGTTTTTAATTTTTACTTCATGGTAGTTTGCTGTTTCGACATTGTACAAACGTGCCAAGTTTTCGGTGGTTGTGAGAAAAAAAAATGCATAACAATAAAATGATAATCGCAAATCACTGAACATTTGGTAAAAATTTAAGTTTCATCATGTTCTCTTTCTCTTCCTTTCTCTCTGGCTTCCATTAACGTCGAGAGACGAAATTCTATTATCAAAGTCGCACGAGACGCCCGACCTATCACGGTAATTGGACGTACCCGAGCATGAGCGATTATTTTTCAGATAAAAATCACGTTTTGTCTTCATCAAAGTCCTGTATGCTCACGTAACCCGCCACCTGAATTTCTAACGTTGGTCTTGAACAGTACTGCCGCGGATGCTATTGATAGTCACAGATTAACATCACTTATAGTTTGACATTTTTAATAGCAAAAAACAATGGCTTAATTGGTCAATTAGGGTGGTTTTTCCCCTTTGACTTGCCTCTCTTTGTTTACAGTTCTTCGCATCGCAGCCGCCGTCATTCATTGGCCGGTCAACGTAACAACACATCATCATCTGCACCTGATGGAAAGCGGGACCCACGGTTGACCGATCGTTTTTTCCCCGATCGAAGGAACTCGAAGCGGATGACAGCTGGAGATCAACCGGGCCAACCTTGTCGCCTGAACCAAATATTCCCAAAACAATTTCTTTTTTTTTAAAGGAATAATGGCACAAGCAGTCCCTAAAGTTTAACCCGATATATAATTTGATCTATGAACTTTAGTCTAACGTTCAATATGATCCATGAACTTCTGGTACATGTTCAATTTAGTCTCTGAACTATATGTAAATATTCAATGTAGTCCCTAGATTTGAATTAATAAAAGGATCATATTGAATATTTTTATATAATTAGGAGACTAAATTGGATATGCATCAAAGGTACATGGATTACCTTGAATAAATTAAAAGTTCATGTATTATATTGAATATTAGGCTAAAGTTCATGGATTATATTGAATAAATTAAAAGTTTAGGGATCAAATTACACGTTGAACAAAAGTTTGTGTCATTTCCCCCTCTTTTTTTTTTAAATTTATCTGCAGCTTTTATGTTATTTTTTCCTCGGATGTCAAGTTGGAGTTGAGTTACGCAGCTTCTCCACTTCGGGGAAGATTCCGAACTTCCACACCGTCCTTTATATGCTGATTCCCTCCTATAAAAATCGCATCGGAGAGTGACCATTCCTCGGTTGGCTTCCAACCCGACTTTTCCATTTTTACGGTACGCAATCCCATCTCTATTTCTCTTCTCTATGTTGTAGACGAAAAACCGAAAGTCGGGTCTCCATTCAGCCATTGATTTCTGTCTTCTCATTTCATTTGCTTTAGGGAGGAGCGTGTCGATGTTTACCTCCTGCGTGGTCCTTTCCCTTTGAAGTACTCCGCTTTTCTCCCTTCTTGTGATCTGTTATTCTTCGACTTCAATCGATGTTGTTTTAAGCAAACGAAGAAAAAAGCAAACAGAAGAACATTGAAGAGTGAGTTCTTTTGTTGAGCAGGCTGAGAGCATTTTACTTTAGCTGGTTCATGTTCTGGGGTTCCAAATATACTGGTGGTTTGCATCAAAGTTTGATGTTAGGGGATGGAGTTTGATAGGGTTTGAAGAGGAGGTGGCCATGGATCCTTTGTTCTTTGATTACTCCAATTCTATCAGTGCAGATGATCTTCCAATAGACAGCCATGTCTTTTCACCTGATCCAGATCAGTACCCGAGTCTGGCAGATGGTTTCTTTTTGGATAACCCTATTCTAGACCTTGAATCCTCAGATAGTGCTTTTCTTTCGAATAAAGTGGACCCTGTAACCAATCTCCCTTCGAAATCTGTCGACCTGGATAACGGAGATTTAATCTTTCCCTCGACAATGGTGAGCCTAGATGGAGGCTCATTTGGTCCATCCATGAGCTCGAGTAGGGGCCAGAGTCCAGAGGGAGATTCTCTCTCCCCCGCTCTGCAAAATGCTGAAAAATCATTGTACGATGTCCTTGGTCAGCAGCATTTGGAAGAGTCTGATCAGAGCCCCTCACAGGTTGATTTAAGCCATTATATAGAGAGCACAGCTAGCAACCTTTCCGGAAGTAGCGGTGCTCCCAGAAGCCAAGATGCTACAAACGTTACTTTTAGCTCCAGCGACTCAGCCGATGCTAATATTCTGCATACAATCGGAGATCATAGCCGTGCTGTGCTGAAAAATCCTGACCAAGACTTCCGGTCTATTTCGTTGGAAAATGTCCTTGCGACGAAATATAATTCACCGAAAATCGTTCTTCAATTCTTAATGAAAAATGATTGAGTTCTAGATCCAATTCCGGATAGGAGCAATTCAGGCGTGAATAAAGAACTTGATTTTTACAGAAAAGCCAGACAAAATCATTAAATTACTAGTGGCATCCAAAGTTCACAGAGACCTAAACAACTACGGCTAAGGAAATTGAAATGGCGAAACTGGAGAGTAAAGACTACAACTATGGAAATTGAAAGTGCGAAACTTGAAAGTAAAGATAAAAGACAACATTTGATCTGTTCATATGTGCCGGGGGGTTCTTCTGTTGATAATCAAATGCTATTTATGACACAGACTTGGTAACCGTTCTTGGTATTATATCCAATACCTACCGCTAATTTCATCTTCACCGTTCATATAATGACACATGTTCATCAACTGTTATCGATCTTATCTTTTGTATGAAGTGATAACCGCTTTTGAGCCCATTTAGTATCTGAAACGACAACTGTCATCGAGCCCATTGGTTCTCCAAGGCGACAACCGTCATCAAACTTTTCTCCATTTGACACCTGTCTTTCGGGATAGTAACTGTCATCGAGCTTTCTCTCTGTCTGACATCTGTCTCCCGGGACGATAACCGTCATCGAGCCTTTTCTTCGTTTGTCATCTGTCTCTCGGGACAATAATTTTCATCGGGTCTTTTCTCCGTTTGACACCTGTCTCTTAGGATGATAACCGTCATCGAGCCTTTTCTCCATTTAACACATGTTTCTCGATATGATAACCGTCATCGAGCCTTTTCTCCATTTGACACCTGTCTTTCGGGATGATAACTGTCATTGAGCCTTTTCTCCGTTTGACACCTGTCTCTCGAGACGATAACCGTCATCGAGCCTTTTCTCCATTTGACACTTGTCCACCAGAAACAAGGACCTTCGTCGAGCTTTTCTGACTTGACATCTATCACCCTTTTCATCGATTAATCGATGAAAGTACCTTTGGTACTTGGACATCTATCTTTTCTGGAGCATAGGCCTTCGTCGAATCTTTCATACCTTGACATTTGTTCTTCTCCTTATCGACATCTTCGATGAAAATACCTTCAGCATTTTTTTTATCCCCATCCATTTGAATTTCAAATTTCCCGCTTGTGACTGCCCGTACTTACCAGCTGCCATTTAGTACTGTTTCGTTGTCTCTTATCGTTTTATTCATCTATCCTAAGCATCGATATCTCTAATTAATTTCAGGTGTCAACATGTGCCCCCTTTTAAAAGAATTAATTCTTTTAAAACAAATTTTGACCTGAATAATCTTACTTTTAATGCCTCGTAACTTGTATTTGCCCATCCTTCTTGAAACGCCTGAAATTATTTTGATTGCGCATGACAACCATTCTGTGCCCAGAATCTAATTCTGGGAAGAAATGATTCTTTTTTATTCTGTACCTGGAAACAATTTCTAAGCATTTGAAAGCGTTTGGTAACTGCTCAAAATTTTTGTTCTTAGAATAGAAAAAGAACAGAAATGCATTTGGTAACTATACAAAATTTCTTTTTATTAATAATATTTTGAATTTTTAAATATTTATTTCTTTTTTTTCTCTCTTTCCCCTTCATTTCTTGGCCATGGCTAGCCGCTGGCGCCGGCGACCGGCCACAAGTCAAGGTCGGCGAGGGCGTTGCGGCCCTCACCGCCGCCCTCGCCGGCCACCGGGGAGGGTCGAGACGCCCTCGCCGGCCATTGACGAGGGCCGCGACGCCCTCGCCGGCCTTGGCCTGTGGCCGATCGCCTATAGCCGGCGGCCAACGGGTGGCGGGGTCGAAGAACAAAAACAACAAAAAATAAGAAAAAAGACTAAGAAGAATCGGTTTTGAAAAAATTGTTCCAGAATCAAGAAGTTATTATTTTTTTTTATTATTGATTCTGTTCTAAAACTGATTCTGGGCATAAGTTTTTGTAAAATTGTGTCCGTTCACAAGAAATTTAACAAACAGATTTCTGTGTCTAAACTGATTTTGGAAACAAAAGAACAGAATCAATCACTATTTTGGCAAGTTGTCAAATCGGCCCTTCATCATCTGCAACTTGTCAAAAGCGGGACCCACAGTCGAGCGATCGCTTCCCCGATCGAAGGAACACGATGAAGATGACACGGATGGAGATCATCCCCGCCGCCTTTATTTTCTGACCCAAATCTTCCTACATAATCTCTTCTTTTCTTTTTTAAATTTACCTGTAGCTTTTCTGATTTTTTCCTCGGAATTCAAGATGAAGTTGAGTTACTCAGCTCGGCCAGTTCACGGAAGATATCGAATTTCACACCATCCTCTATCAGCTGATTCCCTCGTATAAAGATCGCGTCGGAGACTTATCATTCTTCATTCAGCTTCCAACCCCACTTTTCCATTTTTACGGTACGCAATCCCATCTCTATTTTTCTTTTCTATGTTGTAAACGAAAACCAAAAGTCGGGTCTCAATTCAGCCATTGATTTCTGGGTCTTCTCATTTCATCTGCTTTAGGGTGGGGCATGTCGATGTTTACTTCCTGCGGGGTCCTTTCCCGTTGAAGTACCCCGCTTTTCTCCCTTCTCGCGAACTGTTATTCTTCGACTTTAATCGACCCTGTTTAAGCAAACGAATTAAAAAAAAAGGACAAGAACATTGAAGAGTGAGTTCTTTTGTTGCGGGCTGCGCATTTTAGTTCAGTTGGTTCATGTTCTGGGGGTCCAAAGATACTGGCGATTTGCATCAAAATTTGATGTTAGGGTGGGGACTTTGATGGGGTTTGGAGAGTAGATGACCATGGATCCTTCGTTCTTTGATTACTCGGCTTGTATCGATCTGGATGATCTTCCAATAGACAGCCATGTCTTTTCACATAGTCCAGATCAGAACCCAAGTCTCACAAATGGTTTCTTTTTGGATGACCCTATTCTAGACCTTGAATCCTCAGATAGTGCTTTTCTTTCGAATAAAGTAGACCCTGTAACCAATCTCCCTTCGAAATCTGTCGACCTCGATAATGGAGATTTAATATTTCCCTCGACAATGGTGAGCCTAGATGGAGGCTCATTTGGTCCATCCATGAGCTCGAGTAGGGGCCAGAGTCCAGAGGGAGATTCTCTCCCCCCCTCGGGGGACATCGACTCATTGGATCCCGTTCTTAAGTACATAAGTCAGATGCTTATGGAAGAGAACATGGAGGAGCAACCGTGGGTATTCCCGGATGAGGTTGCTCTGCAAAATGCTGAAAAATCATTGTACGATGTCCTTGGTCAGCAGCATTTGGAAGAGTCTGATCAGAGCCCCTCACAGGTTGATTTAAGCCATTATATAGAGAGCACAACTAGCAACCTTTCTGGAAGTGGCAGTGCTCCCAGAAGCCATGATGCTATAAACGTTACTTTCACCTCCAGCGACTCAGCCGATGCTAATATTCTGCATACAATCGGAGATCATAGCCATGCCGTTGTGAAAAATCCTGACCAAGACTTCCAGTCGAATGTGGATTCCATTTTGCAGTTCTTGGCCAATTCTTCAAACAGCATCACCAATCACGATGATGGGTCTGAGGAATCTTTGCATGGGCTTCTTGTCAAGAGCATTTTAAGCGATGGAGAGTCTATGATTCAGTGTAAGAAAGGATTAGAGGAGGCCAGCAAATTCCTTCCTACCAACAATCGATTACGAATTACTCCAGAGGACAGCAAAACGTCATCTGAAACAAAGAAAGGAACCACAAGAACGAGTATCAATGAGGAAATCAACATGAAGGGGTCATCTAATGGATTCAAGGGATTAAAGAATCACGAGAGGGATGAGGATGCTTTTGAGGAAGGCAGGGCTAGTAAGCAAACAGCCTTGTACGCAGAAGAGGGTGAGCTTTCAGATTTATTCGATAAGGTGTTGCTCTGCACCGAAAATGGTGGGGGTATGTGTTCTGGCGATGAATCTGGGGAGACCGGGCTGAGGAAAGACATACAGCTACAAAGGAACAAGCGCGGTTCCAATAGGGGTAGGGTTCGCGGTAAGAAGCAGGGAAGCAAGAAAACTGTTGACTGGAGAACTCTTCTGATTCTCTGTGCACAAGCTATCTCTACTAGTGATTTCAGGACTGCTAATGAATTGTTAAAGCAGATTAGAGAGAACTCTTCTCCTTTTGGGGATGCCTCTCAAAGATTGGCCCATTACTTTGCCAATGGGCTGGGGGCACGATTGGTGGGCAACGGCATTCGAACGCAGGACTTTTATTCTACTGTTGTTGCCAAGACGACTTCAGCTGCTGATGTCTTGAAATATTACCACCTTCACATTTCAACATGCCCGTTTAAGCAGTTCTCCATGTTCTTTGCCAATTTCATGATTTTTAAATTTGCAGAGAAAGCCACTACCCTCCACATAATTGATTTCGGCATTGCATTCGGTTTTCAATGGCCAATCCTCATACAGAAGCTCTCTTCTCGATCAGAAGGGCCTTGTAGATTACGCATCACAGGGATAGAGCTTCCACAGGCTGGTTTGCGCCCGGCAGAAAGACTAGAGGAGACAGGTCGCCGTTTGAAAAAGTATTGTGAGCGTTTTGATGTCCCTTTTGAATTCAATTTCATAGCATCAAGGAATTGGGAATCCATCAAACTTGCGGATCTCAAGATTCAATGCCATGAGACAGTTGCTGTGAATTGTTTAGATCGGTTTAAGAATCTCCTTGATGAGACAGTTGAGGACAACAATCCTCGTGATGCTGTGTTAGAACTAATTCGGGAAATTAAACCGGATATTTTTGTTCATACTGTATGTAACGGCTCCTACAATGCGCCCTTTTTTGCGACAAGATTCCGAGAGGCACTTTTTCATTTTTCTACAGTATATGATTTGCTTGATGCTACCATTGATCGTGACAATGAAGTTAGGTTGGTTATGGAGAGAGAGTTCCATGGACGGGAAATTATGAATGTCATAGCATGTGAAGGTTTGGAAAGGATTGAGAGGCCAGAAACGTACAGGCAATGGCAGGTTCGTCATGTGAGGGCTGGGTTTAAGGCGCCTCCCCTGGACCAAGATTTCATAAAGTTATTCAGGGGTAAGATGAAGGCATGGTACCACAAGGACTTTGTGCTTGATGAAGATGGCAACTGGATGCTGCAAGGTTGGAGAGGTCGGATTTTTTATGGTTCCTCTTGTTGGGTGCCTACTTAGGATGCATCAAAAAGAATGTTTTCTGTCATGACCTGTACGTTACAGGGATTCTCCCTGAGTTTACAGGTCAAGGATTTGTATTAGGGTAGCTCAGGATGTATTTATTTCCGGTTCCTCCATTTGTTCATGTATCTTTTACTTGCAAACAATCTTGAATCTGGAATGTGTTCGCTTATAATTCTCAAGATGGGAAGATGCAATTTGCGGCTTCTACACGGCACCGCATTGTGAATTATGCTTCTAAGGTGCCTGTTATCTGTCTATCCTAGATCTCATGTCACAAGTTCGGCAAGTAATATGGCAGCTCGAAGCTGATGATGGGTAAGGGTGCAGCATTAATCAGTCGTAGTTCGTCCTTTTCTCTTGATGGCATTGTCGTTTGCTAATATTCTATAATACCGAAAGCTGTTTAGCTCACGGCGGATGCGTTTCAAAACATGATGGAGACGAAATTATGCTCATGCTAAGGAACCTTTCCGAAAATGTCTATGCCGAATCCTTTTTAAGTAATATAACAATAATTGAGATTTGTGTGGTTTGTGGTAAAAGGGAGGAAAGTGTGGTATATTCACATTACCAAATGAAGAGTACAAGCCCTCCCTTATATATAGGGTGAGAGGCAATTAGGTTTAATTACAATTAATGTAAACTACAATTAACCTAATCTTAAATATATACAACTAACATTGCCCCTCAAACTTAAGGTAACTAGAAAGAAGTAAACTCGAGTTTGGAGAAAAGATCCAAAAAGCGGCTAGGTGGATGTGTCTTAGAGAAGACACTAGTAGTTTGATGAAGTGGAAACAAGTCTAATAGTATTACGAAAAACGTGATATTGGATGAAATGATAGTTTGTCTCAATGTGTTTGGTGCGTTTACAGAAAACATCATTATGCGCAATTCGGATAGCACTGCGATTGTTACAATGAAGGACTATCCCGTTATGATGACACACTCCTATATTTTCCAATAGCCATAGCAACTATTATAACTCCGATGACATATCAATAAGAGCTTGATATTTAGCTTTTGTATTAGAGCAAGCGGCATTTGATTGTTTCTTGCTATGCCATGAGATAAGGGAGGTGCCCAAAAAGAAATAGTAACTCGTGGTGGAGCAATAATCTTGATGGTCACCAGCTTAGTCAACATTTGAATAGGATGTTAATTCCAATGTAGAATGAGCATAAAAGTGAATCTCATGAAATAACATACCCTTGACATAGCGAAGAATACGAAGAACTCCAACAAAGTGAGTTGTATGAGTCACTGTCATGTGTTGGCTAACAATATGAACAGCATAAGCGATGTCAGGGCAAGTAACAATAACATAAATACGACTGCCGACTAGTTGTCCACAGAGGTTAGGATTCGAAAGAGGGGTCCCATCACTAACATCAAATTTGGCATTGGTCTCAAGAGGAGTTGTGGCGACCTTGGTATCAATGCGTCGGTATCAATGCGTCCTGCTCGAGAATGAGATCAGTGGCATATTTGGCTTGCGAAAGGTAATAACCAGATGAATCCGAGGTAACCTCCAAGCCTAAAAAGCAACTAAGTTGCCCCAGATTTTTCATTTCAAACTGTTGATGAAGTTATTATTCGAGTTTTGAAATTCCGGTACAATCATCTCTAGTAATAACCATGTCGTCCTCATATAAGAGCAACAAAATAGATCCACGAGAGTTATGTCAAACAAAAAGAGCATGATCGTAGAGACTAGATGTAAAGCCAAGGGGTGCCATTGTGGAGCTAAACTCGGAAAACCATGCATGAGGAGATTGTTTTAATACATAAAAAGCGCAATGTAATCTACATACTTGGTGAGAAGGATGAGGGTAGCCAGGAGGAGGAGGTACCATATAAACTTCCTTAGTGAGATTGCCATTTAGGAATACATTTTTAATATCCATCTAAAATAAAAACCAACGCTTAACAGCGTCGACGGCAAGAAGACTGCGAACAGAAGTAAGACGCTCAACAGGGGCACAAGTTTCTTCATAGTTAATGCCATATTCCTGAGTAAAGCCTTTCACAACGAGGTGAGCTTTCTATCAATACACTGTACCATTTGTTTTTGTCTTAATCTTATACACCCATTCACAACCGATAGAGACCATGAGACAAATCAACTAAATCCCAGGCGTGAAATTTGTCTAAAGTTTGTAACTCATTTGTCATTGCTTGTTGCCAAAGAGGATCAGAACTAGCTTCTCTATATGTGTGAGGTTCATAAAAAGAAGCTATAATAGAATAACAATGGTAATTTCGAAGTTGAATAGAAGGTTGACTTACTACGGTGGCACGACGATTAAAGGAGGAAAGAATGACTGATAGTGGAGGATCCACGGATTGGGTAGACATGTTAGAAGTGGCCAAAGTGGTGTCACTAGAAGATCATGTATCAAGATGAAAGAAGACAAATCTAGAATCGAAGAGCCAGATGTGGACAGAAGTGTGGTGATGGAGTACGCTACCATATATATGCTTGTAAGGAGAAATGTTACCTATAATGGGTAATGGAGTACAATTGATAGTGTAAAAAACCGTGTAACAAGCTTTCACCTAAAACTGTTCAGGATAAGAGGCAGAGATGAGAAGAGTATATACAACATCTAGATATGCTTATGCTAACATTTTGCTCTACCATTTTGCTGAAAAGTGCTTGGGCAAGAGTGATGAACGATAGTACCATTTTGAGAAAGATAGCTAAGAAAATATATATTTCTATGTTCCATAGCATTATCAGTACAAAAAATCTTGATATCTTGTGAAAATTGGGTTTTGATCATGGCAAGAATATCACTATAAATATGAGAAAGTTCAAAATGATTTTTCATAAGATAAAGTTAGGTATAACGAGAGTGATTATCCACAAAAGTGACAAAATATTGAGAGCTATCTATGGTGGGGGCAGAAGATGGTCCTTAAACGTCAGAGTGAATGAGATTAAAAGGAGCATGGAATTCAGAGTCACTTATTAAAAAATGGTAAAGCATGATGTTTTCCCAACTTATAAGGTAGGTAATCAAAATGTTTAGTGTCAACAGAACTTATGACCACTTGAAACAAGGAACTTAACCTAGAAAAAGAAGCATTGCCTGACCGACAAAGCCAAGTTTCATATGACATATAAAAAGAAGTCGGAATATTTAAGGAAACAAGCTCAACGAGGCCCTCCTCTTTACGGCCAGTCCCAAGTGTTTGTCTCATCCTAAGTGTCCGTCCCGTTCGAGGATCCTGTACATGACAACCAGAAGTGAGAAATGAATATAAAAACCAAATTCACAAAATTGGCTGACATATGTCAAGTTGAGTGAGAATTTAGGAACCAAAAAAGTGTTAGGTAAAAATAATGTAGATGTGGAAATGTTTCTGGTTTGACTGACTCCCATATGTGAGTGATCGATTGTATGAATAAGAGGTGCACATGAAGCGGAAGATTCAGACTGAAATTAGGTAGAGTTGGGTGTCATGTGATTGCAACAAGCATAATAAAAAAAATCATGAATCAGAAATACATGTAGCAATAGAGATAGCAAGAGTGCTAGGAACATAAGAGATAAAGGTACCAGATTCTCGAAGAAGAGTGCGTAGACCCTCTAAGGATACTAGTGTGATGGACGATCCACGGGCAGAAGCCTCTACAATGGCAGCACTAGTAGATGGACGGGCAGAGAGACTTCGGCTGCGAGGTTGAATGACCGGTCTCGTGGGTTGCATAGGTCGTAGTCAATACTAATTTGATACCAGATGACCATGCTAGCGACAATATTTGCAAAATGGGTGACGCA
Source organism: Syzygium aqueum (assembly GCA_031216185.1). Classification (NCBI taxonomy): domain Eukaryota; kingdom Viridiplantae; phylum Streptophyta; class Magnoliopsida; order Myrtales; family Myrtaceae; genus Syzygium; species Syzygium aqueum. The sequence goes on from CM062232.1 coordinate 41,940,271, forward strand.
AGGATGAAGAACTCGAAGTGGCAAGTACCGTGTTTGTAGGTGTGACAATGGGCATAGCAGGGAGTTGCGCTTTCAAGGTAGCCAGTCGAGTCTCCTTAGTCAATAATTCTGATATAATTGTTTCAATAGAAGGAAAATGATCTCAATGCGGAAGGGAGGCCCTTACAGGTTCAAACTCATCATTCAGGGCCATAAAAATTGTATGACACTAATACGATCACGATATTCAACAACTTTGTGAGCATCACTAGCCTCCTCCAAGCGCGGTTCAGACAAGGGCAACTGATCCCACTTAGCATGCATAGATGATAGAAAATCATTAATGAATTGACTTGGCTCTTGACGCATGTGATATAAATTCCCTAGAGGCCAATACCAATGGGCAACTTTTGAACTGGAATAGTGACAGGCAAGAAGATCCCAAACTTGCTTTGCCGTATTAAAAAGGCCAAACTGGAGTTAGATAGATGGGATCGAAGTGTTTCGAAACCACGTAAAAATCTGATGATTTCTGCTATCCCATTCATCCAAACGATCCACAAATTTAGCATAAGTTTCGTTAGTAATTTTAGTAGGTGCGCTAATTTCTCCAGTGACATAACACCAAAGCCGACGTCCTTTCAAGAAGTTTGATATTTCTTGAGCCCATAAAACATAATTAGAATATTCAAAATAGTCTGAATAGGCATTGAGACTTCCACTGTATCCATAATAGGCACTTTACTAGTATAAAATAAGCAAAATCCATTATATCGAGAGCAAATATGGACAAAATAAGGCCAAACACAAACTTAGAACAACGAAATGCCTTCAGATCCGATTGTAAAACACCAAAAACTGGTCAGAAAATGGTTGAAGAAGTCATAAATGAGATGGAATTGGTATGGTCTTAGCCAGTCAACGCTGGTCTATGATGGGATGACGTGGCTATGACATCAACAGATCATAGAGCTGTTGGGCGTGTGTCACTGGGGAGGCGCGTGGATCTCACACGCAAGACTTTCGGCGGCGCATCCGGCGGAGAAGGGTGGCAAGTCGTGGGTTGGTGTTGGTTTGTCGAAAAACACGATGGGTGGTGTCCAAATCACTATTGAATAGCGGCGGGCTCCCTGGGCTTTGAGACACGGCGACATGTGCAGTGGGCCTAGTGGCGTTCGTTATCGATTGGCGACGAAATTTCAGGATGTGGATCGTCAGAGGGCAATGAGTTTGATGGTGGTCTTGGTTTTCCAAAATGAGCAGCAAAAGTATGTCGAACACGATGTGACTAGCAAGGATCACCTAGATGGGGGTGAATAGGTGATCGTAATTTTTTTTTATAAATGTAAGCGGAAATGAATGAACACAGTTAAGTCTGAATAAAATTCAGATTCAAAACAGTTTATATAGACAGTGCTCTTGGTGTGCAGTATGTAAAGTAAGAGATAAGGGATAGAAAAACTGCACACAAGTTTATAGTGATTCAGCTTATAGTAAGCCTACGTCCACTCTCCCACGCTGACAGCCTACCGACTGGATTTCACTATATAATCAAGAGAAATTACATAATCAGAGTGACATCACTCTTATGTATGATAGGACTCTCTATCTCACACAACTACTCTTACAAAGTATCCCTCAAGATCTTAATGTTTTGGCTCAAGAAAGACAAGAGAGAGAATCGGAGTATGCTCAGACTTTGGACTTGTTGATTCTTGATTCTGTGTTCCTTCTGCTGCTCGTTGATCCCCTTAAATACTGCTCCACTTCCAAACTAGCCGTTAGACAGTCTTTAGAGGATCATCTTCCAATCTTCACCTTGGGCAGATTTGTATAGAAATGATTGAGTAGCCATTGGATGACAGATTCTGAATCTCACTGATTCTGTCGCTGTCGCGACCCTAAAAAAATCTAATGTCGATTTCTCGGGTTAATGGATTATTAAGTCTGAACTTAATTCGGACCCTCCCAAGTCCTACCAAATCGCAACTTAGGGTTTAAGTTCTTAACATGCAAATGTTTTCATGCTTGGAGTCGCCACTAATCAGTTTACGGTAGGTTGATTAGAAACCTAAATAAAACATAGGGAGATATGTTTTATTCCTACGAACCAGAGATTCTAAGTCCGGGGACTTGATTACGCTAGATCTAGTCTAACGCCCTTTCGGTACCTTTTCATTTCAAAAATATTTTGGCAGGCAGTTTGGATCCATTTTAACTTAGCCACTAACATGTGAGGTGTTCATGCGGGTGCGCAGACCACCAAATTAACACCCAGAAAGCGTTAAATAAATTGCAAGTTTAGGAGAACAACTTACCTCGAATCCCGCAAGCATCTGCATTGTTAGCTAGAAATCGCACGGACAATCCTAATATGATTTCTAGTTAACAACCAATTACTCAATTCTCCTTTCTTTTGATTTTCACTTTATTTAAAAGAAATCTAACCTATATGCAATGACGTGTAAATATGACATACGAAATAATGCAACCTAGCATGCATACTATATGTCGTGCGACGATGTGACTTAATTCTAATGACGTGCAATGATTTAATTCTAATGACGTGCAATGATGTATTTTTTTTTGATGTTTTTCTTTATGAAATTCGGAATAAAAAACATGCCTAAAATAACATGCAACCTAATGACTTCTATTTTTGGTATTTTTTGTTTAAATTCGGAATAATAAAAATACCTAAAATAACATGCAATCTATGATGACTTAATCTACCCTAGAATGATTTCTTTTTGGGATTTTTTATTAAAATTCGGAATAATAAATAACGTGAATAATCCGTTAGGATTTGAAATAATACCTAATTTAAATTAGGAAACATGCCACGTTAAGTCCTAATTTAAATTAGATATTTATCTTATCCTTCGGGATATATTCAAAAACCTAAACATGCAAAAAATCTAATTCAAACTCTAACTAATATTTTTTGAATTTTCTGTTTTATTTGAAAAGGAAAGATAATCAAATCAAACAAGGATAGAAACCGATTCACATCAACCACGCAATCCGCCAGATTCGTTTCAAACTCGGATTAGGCACAAAAATCAAATTATCGGTCATATCTAAGGGGTTATAGATATTAACAGATACTTGATTATTCAAATTTGGAAAGCGAATCAAAATCATTATCGTATTCAAGTGGTTATGAATAGGATAATAATTTTTCCGTACTGCCGCGTATCGGACTTTAGGGTTAAAGTCGGATAGACGTCCCGATACGTTGCTAAATTAGGAAAGTTTCCTAATTTGAATATTCTCGAAATATTGCGGATATCTAGAATGTTATCTAAACATATCAAATTATCTACTAGATATTCATGCAATATTCAAAGTACTCAAATTAGGAAATTGAAATATTCTGAAAATTTACCGGATAATCTTACATAATCTGGATAACCTCCAAATTTCGAATTCGGTTCGGGATCGGGATCGACTGCGGATCGGATTGCGACGAACGACGACGGTACGGGCAACGGCTACACCGGCGGACTCACGGCACCGTCGGGACAGCAGCTGCGTCTGGCGGTGAACGGCGTCGGTGAGGGGAGCTCCGGCGGTGGACGGCTCTCCGGTCAGTGAGGGACGCGAGCAGAAAATTTCAGGACTGCACTATTCCGGAAAAATGGGCGTAACTTCCTCAATACACGTCGGATTGACCTGATTCCAAAAGCCACAGATCAAGGACTCATAGATCTACAACTTTCGTGTTTTGAGTTTCCACAAATAAGCTCTGTGGAGTGAGCGATTCTGGGTGGAAGTGGACGAAGAAGAACAGAATCAGCAGGTCTTCAACGCGGACTAGTGCAGGGGCTTCTCCGGGGCGGTGACTTGCGGCAGGGACGGTGGCTGCAGGCATTCAGCGGGCTCCGGCACGGGCGGTGGTGGTTTCACCGAGCATGAACAGAAGCTGTTCAGGCGAGGACGGCGAGCGGCGAGGCTGCACGGCGCCGCGGGCGGCGACACGGCGGGGAAGACGCCGGAGGGTGGCAGCACGTGAAGCACGGCGGTCCGGCGAGGCAAGGGCGGTGGTGCACGTGAAGGGTGATCGCCGGCCTCTTCTCTCTCTCACTTGTTCTCTCTGAACTTTCTAATCTGAAAATTATGACCTCCCCCCCTAAAATCTGACCTAAAACATACTTATATAGTTCTAACCTAGGTCAAATTAAATGGGCTTAATGTCCTAATAGGCTTAAACTTGGGCTTAGGTCTTAATTAAATTAATTGGGCTGAATTAATGTGGGCTTTTAATCAATTGATCACGATAGACTAAATCAAGCCCAAATTAAAAAACACCCGAGCCCGTGCGACATGAAATCCCCGGCCCTTACATTCCCGAGTGAACCGAGCTCGATTTAATGAAAATTAAGCACGTTCGCCATTGCCGGTTTAATGCAAAATGCAATTAAAATAAAACGAACCTAAACTATATGTTATGCAAAATTAAATATTTTTGTTTAGGGGTTAACAATTAATCCCTAATTTTCTAATGCAAATTATACTAAATGAATGTCGGTAAAATTTAGGTGTCAACAGTCGCTCATACAATCTGAATCTTGGTTTCTATAAGTAGAGCTTAATCCGTTGTAATGCGTACTTATCATAATGTTTTGATTGTCAATCAATTTGATTGAGATTGAATCAATCAAAACCTTCCTTTTGTGAAATTTATGCCAGATCACTAGCTGTTATGATTCCTTCTGAATGAGGTCTATTTCTGCGTTTGAAAAACTTCAGCATCTGCGTCTGTATAACTTTTGCGTCTGAAAAACTTCAGCGTTTGAAAAATTTTTGATTCAGAACTTGTGTCAGCGTAGGTCTTTAGTAAAGTCTGAATATTAGAGTCTGAATTTCTTGTTCTGAAAAACTTGTAAAATCTGATATTTCCTTTTGAACTTCCAGAGTATATTAACTTGGAATGGAATGCATGTTAGATTCACAAGTTAAGCATTGAGAGTTTTGTCAGTTTCAAAATCCATTAAGGGTTATTCTCAACAATCCCCCCCTTTTTTATGGTACCAAAACTTTTATACAAATTCAATCAATATCAAATAAATTTGAAGAATATAAATATTTTAAGCACATGAAACACAGATATAAATGTGCAAACTTGTAAGATCTGTGTAATTTTCTTGTTTTAAGTATAACCTGCATATTTAAAGTATTAGTACGACGATATCTGCATAATCTCTCCCTCTTTTTATCATCAGTAAAAAGAATAAATCAATAAGAAATAGAACAAAGTGCTGATATAAAGCATCGAATATAACAAAGTCGAATGTTAAGAATGTTAAAAATACAGAACTAGAATGAATGTTTAAAAAAAGAGGGTATGAAAACAAGTTATTTCTTTGAAGGAGTTCGAACGAGTTGGAAGTTCTCCAGGATAAAAACAGCTTCATCAATCTTGGTAGAATATTGTCCCATTGCTTGCTCCGTGTTTGGTGAACATAGAGCAATAGCGTCCCTTATCTCTGCTTTGTCTTTTTCTGCTTGTATGCGTTGAGTTTGATTGTTTTCCTCAATAATTTTATGAAGGTTTTTGACGTCACCTTCAAGTGCAGCTTGTTTTTCTATGATTTCTTGCAGAATGGCTAGAATGGTCATGTTGTCTGATGTCTGTCCCTGGACATTTTCTGGTGCTTGCTGTTCAAATGTATCCCTTACCTCTGTAGGAATCTGCCCCTGAATATCTACATGTTCTGCAGTGGTAGTGTCATGTAAAGTTTCTTCAGGATCTAGTGGAGATTGACTTACATATGTCTTTTATGGAATATCATCTTGTTTATGCAGATGTGAGTCGCCATATGTTAGTTCTAAAACCTTTGTACTAGGTTTAGAAACATGTTCAACGTTCTGTCCTGTTTCAAGGTGTTCTGTTTCATCAGATTCATCTTGAAGAAGAATTCTTCTTTTCTTGCTGTACACCTTGAAAGAGCTTGGAGAGACAGTTGGTTTTCTTCCTGTTCTTTTTCTTTCCCCTTTGTCATCTTCAGTTTTCTTCCCAACAAATCTTGGTTCTGGCTGCTGAACATCCTTTTCTCTAGCTGTGCTTGCTTTCTCCTTTGTGTTATCAAAATGCTTCATCTTTACAAGCATTTTCTCTCCAACAAATATGCAAGGTACAAGGGTTTTGCATAGCTCATCAGGAAGAGATATCTTCAGGTACATAAAAATTCGTGAGATGAGTGCACCATAAGGAAGCTGTCCCTTGTCCTTTTGAAGTATTCTGTACATATGGAAAATGATGATGTGTAGAAGAGAGAAAGACTTTCCATTCATAATGACCCAAATGAGCTTTATTTCAGATCTGGACAAGTCAGTTTGGGAAGCTGCTTTAGGCTTCAAGCAATTGATGATGATCTTATGTAATATCACTGTTCTTTTGGTCAGATCAGAATAAGAGATGTGGCGTTTAGCAAAATTCTGATCCTCTGAAGCCGCTTTGGAAGCATCTTCTAGGCTTACTTCTAATGGACTGAACTTGGAAACGTTTGCTACAATAATCAAAGCCAGTACTTCTGCTTTCAGATTATACTTTTTATCACCAACTATGAATTGAATCCAATTCGGTGATAAAATAGAAAAATTTGAATAGAAATAGGCAATTAGTTCAGCAAAAACATCTCAAAATTGTCAAAGAACCTAGCGTCATCATCAAGAATCACAAATTTGGATGCATTGGTAGATTTAGGGTTAGTATGAACTGATTTCTTGACAGGGGGAGTTGATGTTTCCCCGACTTTCTCTTTACCCTTATTAGAAGAAGTCTCCTCAGAAATAGAACTAACCTGATCACGATTAGTTCTAGAGCAGTACTGGGAATAACTTTGCATAAGACTTGCTTCTGTAAGAAAGCCATTATCTTTCAAACATGCACGAAGAACAGATGCTGAAGCATTACTCCGTTTCAACCGTTCATATGCTTTCCGCACAAGTGGAATGCTTTTGAAGCGAAAATCTGTTTTACCCGTGGATTTTGGTGCAGACGATGGTTGATGTTCATGTCGAGTTTCTTTTGAAGGGCTTTGATGATTATCCGACTCGGTATCTGAGATCTCCATGAACTTTGGTGGTGCTGAAGATTTCGAGTCTTGGTTCAGAATACGTGTAGATCGTCTCTTGAAAGGCATTATGATCGGGTCTAAAGCAAAAAGATTTGATCTTTGACAAGGAGGAGAAGCGGACTCTGGAGCATCATGATAGTCGGGAGTGAAAAAAGTGATCGTACTTTTAGGGTTTTATAAAAGGAAGAGGACAATTAATTTTTGGAAATAAAATATCTAAAATAAAGGTAGAGGCTATAATAAGCGATCATATTTTATAAGCAAGGAAAAAAAATATTAAGCACAATCAATCAGATAGATTAGAATATGTATACCTGATTTGCTTCCTAAAAGTGACATATGTGAAAAATATCCTGCTAAAAATGTTAAAAATATTCCCGTCAAAATTTGAATTACAGACGTACCTTTCTTTTGAGTCTGAAATGGACATTTAGAAAGAGACCATTTGAGTCTGAATAATTCCTGTCTAAAGAATACTTCAAGTAAAATGATAAGTAATGCACAGTTTATTTCTAATAAACTCAAATGAAGATTTATCAAGAGGTTTTGTGAATATATTAGCTAATTGATTCTTAGAATCAATAAATTGAATATTCACATCACTGTTTTTAACATGATCTCTGATAAAGTGATGTTTGATTTCAATATGTTTGGCACGAGAATGACGAATAGGGTTCTTGGTCAAATTGATAGCACTTGTGTTATCACATTTGATTGCAATACTTAAATCTTCAATGGCAAGAAAGAATAGGGTTCTTGGTTTGTTTCACTTGTAGGACAAGAAAGAATGTCAATTCGCCCATCATACTCATCTCAAACCCATTCTGCATATTTTTGGAGAATTCTTTGCAAAACAGTTCGTTAGAGGATCCAAAAATGATATCATCAACATAAATTTGAATAAGTAAAAAGTTCTTACATTTTCTCTTAATAAATAGGATTGTATCAACCTTACCTCTTGTGAAGTCATTTTCCATAAGGAAGTTGCTTAACCTATTGTACCAAGCACGAGGTGCTTGTTTTAGACCATAAAAGGCCTTTTTGAGTTTATAGACATAATTAGTCTTCCTTGGTTCTTCAAAACTAGGTGGTTATTCTACATATACTTCTTATTTGACATAACCATTTAGGAAGGCACTTTTTACATCCATCTAAAACAATTTAAAATTATGGAAATAAGTAAAAGCTAATAGTAGCCTAATGGCTTCTAACCTGACAACTGGTGCATAGGTTTCATCATAATCTATGCCTTCTTCTTGAGAATAGCCTTTTGCTACCGGCCTTGCTTTGTTTCTTGTGACTTTCCCTTTGTTATCCAGTTTGTTTCTGAATACCCATCTTGTTTCAATTACTGGATGATTTTTGGGTCTTGGCACAAGTTCCCAAACTTTATTGATTCTGAATTGCTGAAGTTCCTCTTGCATAGCTTCGATCCAGCTTTCGTCTGATAGTGCTTCACCAGCTTCTTTTGGTTCTATTTCTGATATCAATGGCAATTTGCTAATGTTCTCTATGTGTTTGGATTTAGTTTTGATGCCATCTTCTATTTCTCCAATGATGAGGTTCTTCGGATGACTAGATTTATGTTTCCAGTTTCTGTCAAATCTTTCCTTCTGAATATCATCAGACTCTGAATGATCAGCTTGAGTTTGGATTGTATCTTCTCTTCTTTCTTCTATAGATTCAACGATCTTTGGAGAGTCTTGTTGAGGTTCAGATAACTCTTGAATGTTGGAAGATGGTTCAGATTAATCTTTTTGAGTCTGAATATTTCATCAAACCTCACATTTATTGTTTCTTCCATAGTATGAGAATTTTTGTTGAAGACTCTGTATGCTTTGCTTGTAGTAGAATATCCAAGGAAGAAACCTTTATCTGCTTTCTCATCATGCTTGCCAGAGCGGTCATTTGGATTTTTAAGTATAAAGCATTTACAACCAAATACATGAAAGTATGAAATATTGGGCTTTCTACCTTTGTAAAGCTTATAGGGGGTTTTCTCAAGAATGGGTCTGAGAAAAGCTCTGTTAATGACATAACAAGCTATAAAAATTGCATCTGCCCAAAAATAAAAGGGAATCTTGCTTTCAATCAACAGAGTTCTTGCCATTTCTTGCAAAGAACAATTTTTCCTTTCCATAATACCATTTTGTTCTGGTGTGTATGGAGTAGAAAAATTGTGTTGGAAGCCATATTCCTCACAAAAATTGGAGTAAGTACAGCGCAAGTGCTATAACTTTTGTACGGAGGACACTTAAGTGCTATAACTTTTTTTTGGCTCACTTTAGTGCCATAACTTTATAAAAAAAGATAACTTAAGTGCCACTTACAAGCTGATCGTGAGGGCAAAAAATCGTGGCTTTTCCGGCCGAACAATGACCTTCTCGTTGAGGCGAGCACCACCAGCTTGAAGAGGGGGTGTCGGTGAATCATTGCATGGCCTCTGTTTATCTCGAAATTTCCGTTTTAACCTCCGTTGACGAAGGTTAAAATGCTTCGTAATCACACATTTATTGAGTCGATTTGTGTGACTACGAAGCATTTTAACCTTCGTCAACGGTGGTTAAAACGGAAATTTCGAGACGAACTGAGGCCATGGAATGATTCACCAACACCCCTTCTTCAAGCTGGTGGTGCTCGTCTCGCCGAGAAGGTCACCGTTCGACCGAAAAAGCCGCGGTTTCAGGCTTTCACAACTAGCTTGTCAGAGGGTTTGGTCATGAGGGTTAGAAGCCGTGGCTTTTCCAGCCAAACGGTGACCTTCCTGGTGAGGCGAGCACCACCAGCTTAAAGAGGGAGGTGTCGGTCAATCATTTCATGGCCTTCGTTCGTCTCAAAATTTCCGTTTTAGCCTCCATTGACGAAGGTAAAAATGCTTTGTAGTCATACAAATCGGCTCGATAAATACGTAATGACGAATCATTTTTATCTTCGTCAACGGAGGTTAAAACGGAAATTTTGAGATGAACGGAGGCTATGGAATGATTCATCGACACCTCCTCTTCAAGCTGGTGGAGCTCGCCTCACCGGGAAGGTCATTGTTTCGTCAAAAAAGCCGTGGTTTCGGGTCCTCATGACCAGCTCGTAAGTGGCACTAAAATGATCTTTTTTTTTAAAGTTATGGCACTCAAGTAAGTCAAAAAAAGTTATGGAATTTAAGTGTTCTCCGTACAAAAGTTATGGCACTTGCGTTGTACTTACCTCCACAAAAATTTAAAAAACTTTGATTATCAAATTCTCCTCCATGATCAGTTTTAATGCAGGAAATGGTATAGCCCTTTTTATTTTGGACTCTTCTTGCAAATTTTGAAAAATATGAAAAAGCTTCATTTTTATAAGCAAGGAAGAATACCCATGTAAATCTTGTAAAGTCATCAACAATAACTAAATAATATTTCTTATCACCAATACTATTTGTTCTGGTTGGTCAAAAAAGATCCATATGAAGAAGCTACAAGGCACGATTAGTGAAAACATGATGTATAGACTTAAAAGAGCTTCTTACTTGTTTTCCTAGAGTGCAAGCAATGCATAACTCTATTTTTCTGTATTTCAAATTTGGTAAACCTCGAACCAATTTCTTGTTAGAGATTTTTGAGATCTGTTTCATACAGATATGCCCCAATCTTCTGTGCCAAAGATCTTCATCCTCTTTGAGTGAGATCAAACAATGAGTGGAGTTTGAATTGACATCTAGAAGATAAATATTGCCATGTCTTCTTCCAGTGAATGTTTGAGAACAATCTTTGCTTGTTCCTGAGCATGTATTTTCTTGAAAGTTGATTCTGAATCCTGAATCACATAGTTGGCTTATGCTTATCAGATTGTAGTTGAGCCCTTTTACCAATGATACATCATTGATTGCGAGTCTTCTAATTTCAACAGTTCCTTTGCCAACTATTTTTCCTTTGTTATTTCCTCCAAAGGAAACTTTTCCACCATTTAGGCTTTGTAGTTCAACAAATATGCTTGGATCTCCTGTCATGTGTCTAGAACATCCATTGTCCATATACCACTTTCTTTTTCTCTTTGTGGTAACCTGCAAAAACCACAACTTCTCAAGTTTTCTTTGGTACTCAAATTTGTTTGGGTCCTTAAGAGTTAGTATAGGCTGTCTTAACAAAGTCTCTTCGAATGGGTCTCCAGACCTTAGGACATTCATTCTCAAAATGTTGTGAATCTCCGCATTTTGAGCACTTGGGAGCACTTCGACCAACAGGTTTGACAAAATTCTTTTTGAAATGATTTTTATAAACTTGTCAAAGAGGTTTTTACCTTAATCTCTTCTTGACTTTTGGAAAATCAATTAAACTATCACTTTCATTTATAAATTCGAGACCAGATTTGTTGAAGTAAGGAATTTGTATAGAAAGAATATGCTTCAAGGTTTCTGAACCTTTTGAAAACTTAGAAATAAGTTCTGAAACTTCCTTTTTCAAAACATCATTTTCTTTGGAAAGAAACTCTCGATTTTCCTTGATTTGATGAAATTCTTTTTGAAGGAAATCGATTTTTTCTTTTTGTGAAACATCCTGTTATCTCAGTGATGAATCTTCCTTTTTTAAAGAAGAGATTGTTTTAAGAGCAGCCTTAAATTCAAAGCATAATTCATCAATGTAATTTTAAACTTCAATAGGCATTTCAGGATGCTTTACCTCAATCTCAACTTTAGCATCTGAATCTGAATCTGAGTCTGCATTTGACTTAGCCATTAGACAGAAGTTTGAGCTATCTTCATCACTGTCTTCACACTCTGTATCGCTCCAGGTTTCTACTTTTGAGGCCTTCATTGCCTTCTCAAATTTAGTCTTCTTTTTCAGAAGTGGATATTTTGGCTTGATATGTCCACGTTTCCTACAGTGAAAGCAGATTATTTCCTTTGATTTATCTACTTCCTCGAGGGTTTTCTTCTTCTCAAAAGTTTTCTTCCCTTGATTTTTATCTTCTTGTACTTCTTTATGAAGAGAGCCAGCTCTTCATCATTAACATCTTCATCTTCAGAATCTGCATCAGAATCAATGTTAGTTTTCAATGCAATTGATTTATTACCTCTAGATTCATTCTCCTCATTCCGTTTCTCTGTTTCATATGATTGAAGAGTTCCAATTAGCTCATTCATTGAAAGAGGCATGATCTTTTGAGTTTCTCGAAGAGACGTTTTGATGTTGTCCCACTGTTTCGTCAGTCCTCTCAAAAGTTGTTGACTTTCATTGCATTTGGGACAGGTTGTCCTTGATATGCAAGACCATTTATTATATCAGTAAATCTGTCATACATATTAGCAACTCATTCTTCAGGCTTCATTTTGAAGAATTCATATTGACCAAGCAGTAGATTGATTTGAGTTTCCTTGGCTCGATCTTTTTCTTCATAAGTAGTGTAGAGAGTATCCTAGATATCCTTAGCTAATTCACAAAAAGCAATCTTTTTATATTCAACAGGAGCTCAAGCACAATAGAAAGAATAAATTGCTTTGGAATTTAAGACTTCTCTTTTTTACATCTCAGTTTGAGATAATGGAGGATCTGCTGGCATATTTCCATTCACCTTTTCTTTTGAGTCAGAAGGTCTTGGTCTAACTCCTCTGGTGATGACATCTCATTGTATATGATCAATTGACTTTATGAATGTCTTCATCTTATTCTTCCAGATACTATATTCCTTCCTATCAAAATATGGAGGTCTGTTGTTGCTTTGTCCTTCAATGAGACCTGGAGTACTTAAGCTAGCCATATAGATCGTTAGCTCAGAAGTAAAACACTTCAATGCGCGAGCAATTTGCTCTGATACTAATTGATGTGACTAGCAGTGATCACATAGAGCGGGGTGAATAGGTGATCTTAAACAATTTTTTTTATAAATTTAAGCGAAAATGAATGAACACAGTTGAGTCTGAATAAAATTCAGATTTAAAAAGTTTATATAGACAGTGTTCTTGATCTGCAGTATGTAAAGTAAGAGATAAGGGATAGAAAAACTGCACACAAGTTTATCGTGGTTCGGCTTATAGTAAGTCTACGTTCACTCTCTCACGCTGACAGCCTACCGATTGAATTTCACTATGTAATCAAGAGGAATTACAGAATCAGAGTGACATCACTCTTGTGTATGATAGAACTCTCTATCTCACACAACCACTCTTACAAATTGTTCCTCAAGATCTTAATGTTTTGGCTCAAGAAAGACAAGAGAGAGAATCAAAATATGCTCATACTTTGGACTTGTTGATTCTTGATTCTGTGTTCCTTCTACTGCTCGTTGATTCCCTTAAATACTCATCCACTTCCAAACTAGCCGTTCGACAGTCTTTAGAGGATCATCTTCCAATCTTCACCTTGGACAGATTTGTATAGAAATGATTAAGTAGCTGTTGGATGACAGATTCTGAATCCCGCTGATTCTGGTCGCCCATACAATCAGAATCTTGGTTTCTATAAGTAGAGCTTAATCCGTTGTAATGCGTACTTATCATAATATTTTGATTATCAATCAATTTGATTGAGATTGAATCAATCAAAATCTTCCTTTTGTGAAATTCATGCCAGATCACTAGATGTTGTGATTCCTTCTGAATGAGTTCTGTTTCTGCGTTTGAAAAACTTCAGCGTCTGCGTCTGAAAAACTTCAGCGTCTGAAAAATTTCTGATTCAGAACTTGAGTCAGTGTAGGTTTTCCGTAAAGTCTGAATATTAGAGTATGAACTTCTTGTTCTGAAAAACTTGTAAAGTCTAATATTTCCTTTTGAACTTTCAAAGTATATTAACTTGGAATGAAATGCATGTCAAATTCACAAGTTAAGCATTGAGAGTTTTGTCAGCTTCAAAATCCATTAGGGGTTATCCTCAATAGAATAGAAAGTAAAGACTTCGGTCTTATCGGAGAATCGGAGCGATGCGACCGGTGCGACTGGCGTCATGGCGGCCATGGTGTAGGAAACTCGACGGGCGATCTTCATATAACAATGGCTCTAATACCAAGTTGAGATTTGTGTGGCTTGTGGTAAAAGAGCGGAAAGTGTGGTATATTCACATTAACAAATGAAGAGTAGGGCATAGGATGAGAGGCAAGCAGGTTTAATTACAATTAATGTAAACTACAAATAATCTAATCTTAAATATATACATCTAACAACAACGATGCTGCATAAATGCACATATATATATGTATATTGACAAACCCTCTTAATATCCTATTAACTTAAGTAACTGGTGATGATTATCCCCAATGATTCTTATGGATGAAATATCACCCTAATTACCTTCTCGAGCAATGCATGTCCGTACTTAAACTTTGGACAAATTGTCCTTTTCTTGGCACCGAAAAGATGTTTATCCGTTCCGTTTCTCACATGCATGGGCGGACATCGCGGGGGTCCCCGCCGAGTTGATCTGGACAAGAGTCCCTCCGGTCCGCCGGACCCGGATTTACCGGTTTTCAAGGGTCAGTCCTCGGACAGTAACGCGGACACGTGACCGGAGCTCCCGGTGAACAGGTGGGAGTTGCCTCATCTGACCGGGTCAAAAGCCTGGGAAACGTCAAAGCCCACGTGCTTGCTCCGGTGGGTTTCGTCGAACCTGGTCCGCTTAGTGCACTGTCCTTATTTGGTTTCTTTAACGTCGTCGGGTGATCTCACGATTACCTAATACGTTGGACTAAACCTCGCGATTAGAGTGATGATGACGAATGATATCGATCATCCTTTGATATCATAATGGTCATTTGGTCGTCCCCATCATTCCACCCTTAGTGCTGTCTCGACGTGGCTTGCTGAGAAGCGACTCGCCGCTCGCCACGTACCGGAGCTGGGGCCCGCCGCTTTTACTTTCACGTTCTCACTCTTCCTTATTCAGCGGTCAAAGAATCGAAGTGTCGGCCAACCGCGGCGAGCGGATTCGAGGTGGGTTTAGATTCCACCCGAAATTTGAAACTTATTTATCGGGTTTAATTCTCGATTTTTGAAATCTGAAACCTATTTATATATATATCCCGAAATTGATAATAACTTAACAAGCGGTTCTAGAGTTTACTAAGGAATTGACCAATTCTTTTTTGTTTTTTTTTGGCTCTATTTTAGTCTAATAAAATGAAAATTAAAGCAATAAAAAATATTTCCTTTCAGATAGTAAGAGTTTCGCTTACCCCAAACGGAACCATTTATAAGTGAATTAGTCTGTTAAACCTGACAAGAGTTCTACTGTGTTGTCATGTAGAGTAAACGAAAGGGGTTGATAATACTCGTAAAAGAGTAATGACTAGTTAATTTGGGATTTCCCAAGTCCATGGTATACTGGATTTTTGCTGCAATGAATATATATGTTGCGGTGGATTTTAATGGGTACATATCTTCCACGGGGACCGGAGCAAATTTAAAACTAATTCTAGCAATGTAAGAACATATTAAATAACATTAGTAACGAAATGATGTTTCGAATTTTGAAAGTTCAATGCTAATAGTGAAAAGATCTATGGACATTATTAAATTTAAGATTATCTCGATTCGGTCCGATTCTCCGATTCGTGATCCAATTCTTTGGTTCTATGATTCTCGGCTCGGTTTGGCTCTTACTCGAGAATTGAGAATCGGACCGCATAGTATCGGTTTCAAACTGGGACAATTTTTAAGGTTGGTCGGTCGGATCCAGTTCCTGATTTTACGCGGCACCCATGCTCCCTCCTATTGGCCACCTCCGGCGGATCTCCGATAGTTGGGTTGCGGTCGCTTGGTGCTTCAAGACCTGGTCGAAGCTTCAAGACTTGTCGACTATCAAATATCTCCACACACACAAAAAAAAAAAGGAAAAGAAAACATTTCTTCTTGAGCACGGTCTTCTCTCTCTCTCTCTCTATATCTATACATGTACAACAGGATAGCTGAAGATCACTCGTGCTTGTTGCTCGCGAGCTCGATTCAGCGGAAACCCTCCTGCGAGCTCCCGTATTTCTCGCTAAGGTACGCGCTGCGCAGTGCTGTTCTGTTCATTTCTGTTGCTTTGTGATCGTGCAACAGTTAGTTTCCATAGATCCTTCGTGCCAGAGGTCACGCGTTTCCCTTCGCTGCTTCCATACTTTGCTTTTCGCATACCTGTGAATGGTTTCTTTCGAGTCCTAACGTCCTGAAGACTTGAGGTTCATGAACATACGCGATCGGATCTTAGGTGTCATGTGTACTCATCGTCGTACTTTTCGGTTTCAGTGATTCCTAGGAACTGGCGTGCTTGTGTTCGAGAGGGGTTTTAGAGATATTATTGTCTGAGACTGTGTTATCTCCGATTGATTGTGGTTACGATCTCTGTATGTTGTTTTAGGTTAGTAAAATTATGGCGGCACTAGACTAGATATATTATAGCAGTTGATGGGTTTCTGTGTCTGTTCATTCATCTCGAAATACGACTCCATGTTTTGCAAATTACTTTAGCCGTCTCGTGCTCATCTGACTTTGCGTAATTTGTGGTTCGAGTGAATGTAATCCCTTTGCTCTCCGTGGTTGCGGTTGTTCAACTCGATTTAGGATTGTACAGTTTCAGGAAAAAAAAAAAATTTCTCTTACAGCATTGTCAATGTTCAAGCTAGGTTTCTAACAGGTAGATACTTGGTACCTCTGTGTCAGACGCCAGGTTGAGTTGAGGTGGGGAGCTTCTGGAAGATTTCGAGACAGTGATGACCATGGAGTCCAACTTCACTGGATTTACTTATGCTGCGGATGATGTTGAGACCAATAACCCTGCTTACCTAGCCAATTCAGATCATTCCCCGAATCTCTCGGATGGATTCAACGTAAACGAACTTTACGTTGATTTCAACTCCGCAGAAATTACCTCTCTCCTTCACCAAACGGAACCCGCTAGTCATGACCCATCTGTTGCAGTTAACCTTGATGGAGACCTTGATTTTCCATCCACAGATGTGAGTTCCAAGGATGGCTCGCTGCATCATTCTACCATCTCCGACGAAAGCCCAAATCAAGGGGGGGAACCTTTCTCCCCCTCTGATTACAGCAACTCGCCCGATCCTGTTCTCCGGTACATACATCAGATGCTCATGGAGGAGAATGTGGAGGAGCAACCCTGGATAATTTCCGATGATTTGGCTCTACAAGATACAGAGAAATCCTTGTATGACGTGCTTGGTGAGAAGTACACTTTTTCTCCTGAACAGGCTGGACAATTCGACATCAATCAGTTCATTGACAGCCCAAGCAGCAACTCTCACGGAAATAGCAGCGATCAAGGTGGTGATGGCACCACCGACACCAGAACCAACCGTAGCCAGTCCTCTGGTCCTAATTCACCAGATAATCCTGAAGGAAAAGACCACAGTTACCTTCATGGCCCATATCCTGGTGATGGGGTTTTGCCATTGAATATGAATACCAATTCCCAGCTGTATACCAATACGATGAGCGGCTTGCTGCATCAAGATGAGTTCGGTGATTCCTTTCCAAGTGATCTCCTGGTTAGCAATATGTTCAGCAACAGTGATTCTATCCTGCAGTTTAATAAAGGTTTGGAGGAGGCCAGGAAATTCCTTCCCAGTAGCTTCCAATTGACAATCAATCAGGAGGATTATAAGTTGGCTCCAAATGCCAGAGATCCTGCAGAGAATGGCACTGACGACGAGAAGAATTTGAAGAGTCGCTCAGTGAGTGGGCCAAAGGGGAGAAAGAATCACGAGAGAGATGATGAGAGTTTTGAGGAAGGGCGAGCCAACAAGCAATCGGCATCATATACGGAAGATTGTGAGCTTTCAGAAATGCTTGATAAGGTGTTGCTTGGCTGCAGTTATAAACTGTCGGGGTGCACGCCCGAGAACATGAGCCAATCCAAGGGCCCACCTAATCCAAATGATGGCAGGGGTCGCCGTAAGAAGAAGGGAAATAAGAGCACAGCAGACTTAAGGAGTCTTCTGATTCTCTGTGCACAAGCTGTCTCCGCTAATGACTTCAGGACCGCTTATGAACTGCTAAAGCAAATTAGACAAGATTCTTCTGCCTCTGGTGATGGCTCTCAAAGATTGGCGCATTACTTTGCCAATGGGCTGGAAGCACGCCTTGGAGGCAGTGCTGGTGATAGGCAAACCTTTTTCTATTCTGCCGAAATGCAGAAGAGGACAGTGGCTGATAAGTTGAAGGCGTACCAACTTCATCTTACGGCTTGTCCATTTAAGAAATTCCCCATCCTCTTCGCAAACTTCAGGCTTTTAAAGGTCGCAGCTACAGCAAAGGTGCTTCATATTATAGACTTTGGAATCAGTTTTGGTTTTCAATGGCCAATCCTCATCCAGGAGCTCTCAAAGAGAGATGGTGGACCTCCTGAGCTGCGAATAACTGGAATTGAGATTCCACAATCTGGATTTCGTCCCGCCGAGAGAATCGAGGACGCAGGTCGTCGTCTGGCTAAGTATTGCGAGCGCTTTAAGGTTCCCTTCGAATTCCATGCGGTACCATCAAGGAACTGGGAGCGTATCAGAGTTGAGGATCTTAAGATCCGAAATGGCGAGATGGTTGCAGTGAATTGTCTCGCTCGATTTAAGAATCTTTATGATGAGACAGTCGAGGTGGATTGTCCACGAGATGCTGTCTTAAGGCTAATCAGGAGTATAAAACCGGATGTCTTTGTTCATTGCATAAGTAACGGATCCTACAACGCGCCCTTTTTCTTGACTAGATTCCGTGAGGCTCTTTTTCATCTGTCTGCAATGTATGATATGTTTGATGCTACCATAACCAGTGAGAATGACCAGAGGCTGGTTTTGGAAGGAGAGTTCTATGGACGGGAAATTATGAACGTTGTGGCATGTGAAGGCTTAGAGAGGGTTGAGAGGCCTGAGACATATAAGCAGTGGCAAGTTCGCCTTGCTAGGGCTGGTTTTGCACAGCTTCCTCTGGATCAGGAGCTCATGGAGATGGGTAGAACTAAGTTGAGCACATACTACCACAAGGATTTCGTGCTTGCTGAAGAAAGCAACTGGATGCTGCTTGGTTGGAGGGGCCGGATAATTTCTGCTTGCACTTGTTGGGTGCCCATATAGATTTCTCCCAAAGCATGTTTTCTAACATGACAAGTGTCAATTAGTGAGATTCTTGCTGAACTACCGGGCCAGGGGCACATGTGAGAGAGAGGCTGAGGTAATGCAGATCTTCAGGTCTCATTCATATGTGCTTGCGTTGTGTGTGCATTTCCCTGCTGTTTAGCTTCTGTTTGGATAATCATATAATTCTTTTCTTGCAGATCACTTGAAGGAGCAAACACACTAAAGCGAAATGTGTAGAGGGTTGATTATGATGGCTGCAACAAAAGACGAATATCACAGAAGATGAATCTTAAGCAATTTCTATTTTGGGTGGAACTAAGAAAGGTAAAACTGTGTTATTAGATGGATCTCAATCGAGGGATTGGGAGCATTTGTGCAAGACTTTATTACTGGTAGTAGTGGTAAAAAAGGTTTGGTTATCTATGTAGTGCAGTGCCAACATTTTAAGTTTCTCTTGTTTGTAGAAGTTTGTAAGATTTGGGCAGGATGAGTGACTTATATCTGCTGTTCCGTTACAATATGTGGGATTTGCTTATGATTTCAGTGGAAGAATTATGATGGCAATAACATCGCCGGATATGTGGAATTAGACTCTTAGCCTTACCATTGGATGGGATTGATATTAATTGACACATTACTGTTTTTGCTAGTTTTATTTTTCTACAATCTATGTGCTTGTTTTCTGTTTTTAGTCCTCTAAACTTTTTATTTGACATGATTTCGTCTGTTTTCAAAGTATAACGTTATTTCAGTTCTCTGCCTTCCACTTGTTTTGCAAGGTCTTTTTTGTGGGAACTCTTGGAATCATGCTACATCATCATCTGTGTTTGCTTTACTTTTTGACCGATTCTTGTAATTGTCGTGAATGTTTTGTTGGTTCGACGTTGCTTTACATTTGCCTTGATCAGAAGCAAACGCTTTCTATTGCTGCACCTCAGTCGGGCTATCCACTTATTGCATGTCCTCATTAATCTGAAGCGTGAGAAGGCTCTTCCTCTGTAATAAACCTTACATCAACTTAGCACCGATCGTATCTCGCCACATTCCAGATGGAGCTACGACCTTTCGCTATTCGGTCCTAATATCTAGTTGACCATAGGAAATGCAGCCAAAATCGCTTAAAATCTGCCTAGTCAAGCTTCAATGAGAATTGGCTGCGATCCATGGTTTCATTTGCTGCATGAAGCTGGGACCTGCAATGGAATAATCATTGAAGTATTTGTGTATTGCAAGCACTCCCTTCTTCCTACGCAGTACTGTTTCTCATTGACTATGTACGAAGTTTACTGTCCCCGTGGATGCAAAAGGTTCTAAATGCCAATTGTAAGGAGGGCCAAAACGGTTTGAGATTGAAATATCGGAAAGCAACGATATACAAAATCTGATACCAAGCCAGAGCGGCTTGTATCTAAAGAGGAGAACATTTTCTGCTGGGGGAAAAATCTTGAAAATGAAGCACTGATCTGAAGAAGTGTTAGCAGGAAAAGTTTATATAGGGACACGGTCGATGGTAGGCAAACTATAAGCCACGGGGCAAATTGACCAGTGGTGGCTGGGTGGGATTTGGAACTTAGGACCAGCATCTCGGTCTCAGACAATGCATTACCTATCCAAATAAGATGATTATGTAAAACAGAGTCAATAAAATGACCGAATCCAAATGATTTCCGCTCCTCCTTGAGTTGCGACAAATGCATAGCCTTTTCTTTGGATCCAATTTCATGTAAAGTTCAGTTCCCACCGATTAATCCCCAATGTTAAGTTATCTTCACAATTGCAATTTTCTTCCTCTTTCAATGTGAACTGTTTTCTCTTCAGTCAAGTTTTGATAAAAATAGGCCATGATCAATATTTGACACTAACAAGATAGTCTTTCCCTGCATGAAGCTGGACCTACAAATGGAAAGTGGTCAACGAGGAATTTGTGAATTCCAAGCACTCCCCTCTTCCTTTCATAGGTCTGGAAGTGTGTAATTGTTTGTCATTCACTTGATGTATGAAGTTTGCTGTCCCCATGAATGCAAAAGACTATGAATCACAATTCTAACTAGAGCAAAAACAGTTCGATGAATTGAAACATCGCAAAGCAACGACACATGTAAAAGCTGAAACCAAGTTCAGCCAGTTTGTATGTAACAAGAACATCTTGAAAAAATGAAAGTCCAGCAAACTCTTGAAATGTAGTGCTTGTCTGAAGATTTAAGAGTTATCACGAAAGTTGAAGTTGTTTTGATGTGGTCAACAGCAAGTAAACCATAAGCCATGGGACAAATGGGCCGGTGGTTGGGTGGGGATGCAAGGATTGGGACGGTCAGACCGGTTTGGGAGTTTAGGACTAATATCTCTCTTAGAAAGTTTAACCCAAAACATTAAATTGATAGGTAGAGAGAGACCATATAAAGATAAATATCATATTTATATAAAATATAGTTAAGTACAATGATTAAGCCAGAATGATGTCCAGTATTCTTTACGTTGCGATAGTTACATAGATAGACTTATTTGCGATCTAATTTCATGCGAAGCAAAGTTTCCATTGATTGATCCACAAAATGTCAACTTACATTTACAACCGCAGTTTCCTTCCTCTTTCCCTCCGGCCATTAGATGTAATTAAAATAATGTAAATAATGACAAATGTAATCTAAGTGAGAATCCATTTCTGGGGGGATGAACCTTTCTCTTATTCTAGAAGACAGAACTCACAAGTTTCCAACGTCAGGGACAAGCTTTTCAGTCTCTCTCTCTAATCCCATGGGCCATAGCGACGATAAGTCTCGGTGCATGTCAAACAAGTCTGTTGACTAATGAAAATCTTCTTTTACAATTAACGCAGCAGCCATTCACTGTATCAAAAAAGATGACAAAATTTATCCAAAAAATCTTAAATCTATTGTATTTTTGTTCATTCAATCTCAAACCTTTTAATTATACCAATTCAATCCTAAATCTTTTTTACATTTTGTCAATTGAGTCAATGCGATCAATTTTGACCGAAAATCGTTGACGTGAATGTCGACGCCGACATAGACAATTTTTAATAATATCTTAATATTTTTTTGAATTTTTATTTACTTTTAAGGTTAATACCACAAAAATCCTAAACTGATATATCTGTGACAATTTTACCATGAACTAATTTTTTCACCATAAAAAACTCCAAACTGATACACCTGTGATAAATTTATCCCGATTTATTTTTTGACCACAAAAAACCCCATACTGGTAGACTTGTGACGATTTTTTCCAGAACTAATTTTTTGACCACTAAAAATCCAAACTGGTACATTGTGACAAATTTACCATTTATTAGTGTCCGTTAAATTGAATTAATATCATGAAAAATTACAATGTTGTAAACTTGTGACAAACAAAGGGGTAAAACTCCAAACTGGTACACTCATCAACTACCTCGTGTCATCAAACTTGGCAATTTGATAGTAAAATTTAACGGAAACTAATGAAAAGCAAATTTGTCACAGGTGTATCAATTTGGAATTTTTGAAGGTCAAAAAATTATTCCGGGATAAATTGTCACATGTGTATCAGCGTGGGATTTTTGGTAGTCAAAAAAATAGTTCGGAGTAAAATTATCACAGGTGTACCAGTTTTAGGTTTTTTATGATCAAAAAAATAATTTCGAGTAAATTTATCACAACCATTCCAGTTTTAAGTTTTTTATGGTGTTAATCCTTACTTTTTTTTTTTCTTTTCTTCTCTTTTCCTTCTTTACTTTTTACTTTTTTTTCTTTTCTTTTTTCTTTTTCCCTCTGTCGACCATGGCCGGGCCTCGTCAATGGCCAACGACCTCTGTCAGACTTAGGCGAGGGCTGCCTTCGCCTAAGGCCGGTGAACTCCTATGCGCCGATAAAACGCTTGCTCAAAATAGATATTCAAAGTTGTTTGCAACGCGAAACTCGAGTGCAAAACTTTAAAAATTTGCTCCGACTAAACCGTAATTCCTAATCAATTTCCGTTAAACCCCACGATTCCATAACACCATAAACTATCATTTTCTTATAATTTCTCAACTTAATAACTCTATAATTGGACTTCACAATTTAGAATTCACATAACTATAAATTTATGCCCTAGCTCCGAAAATTACTCTCATTATATGAACAAAGGGCTCGAATTTTTATCAGGCTCTACGAAATGAAATGCGGACGATTTGTCGATTTCTCGAGGTCTTCAAGGCATGTAGGCAAAAAAATCCTTTGTCTTTTCTTTTCCCTTTCTCCTTCTCTCTTTCTTTCTTTCTTTTCACTTCTTTTTCCTTCCTTTCTTCTCTTCATTCTTTTCTACCTGCCCTTATTACTTTTAGGGTTAATATCATAAAAACCTCAAACTGATTCATTTATGAGAATTTTACCAAAAATTAATTTTTGGATTACCAAAAATCTAAAATTGGTCAAGCATGACATATTTACCCTCTGTTAGTTTCCGTTAAATTTTACCCTGAAATTACTGAGCTAGATGACACATGACAATAACTTAGTTGACATGGCAAGTCCACGTGAAAATCTATATCTCTTTCTCTTTGTTTCTTCAATTAGACCTAATTTGAAAACAAATAGGGTTCATTCTCTGTCTCCTCAAAGCACAAAAAACACTATATCATCTTTCAACAAACTTGTTGATAGAGCTGGAAGATGACATGCTTCTCTTCGAACCCCTTCTAATTGAAGCCATTGAACATCCTAATTTGGTTATTTGGATGAGTTAGCAGACATGCCAGGAAAAAAAATCGAAAACGTGAATATGATTAGAGATAAAAGCGTGCACAAACAAGTTCCGCTGCCTAATCATGAAGACGACGTTGAAGGAGTGTGCTCGATGAAGAGAAAGACGAAGAAGAATTAGAGTGCTAGGAGGGAGTGAGAGAATGAACTCTATCCGTTTTCAAATTAAGGCTAATTGAAGGAACAAAGAAAGAGAGTTATGAATTTCCACGTGAATTTATCACATCAATTAAGTTATTGCCATATGTTATCCAGTTCAGCATGTCACGATAAAATCTGATGAAAGCTAACAGAGGGTAAATATGTTACGCGTATACCAGTTTGAGGATTTTGATGACCTAAAAATTAGTTTGTGATAAATTTGTCATATGAGTACTAATATGAGATTTTTGGTGATCCAAAAATTAGTTTGGGATATATTTATTACATGCGTACTAGTTTTGAATTTTTTGTGGTATTAACACTTAATTTTATTACTCTTTTATTTTTATTTTAAGCCCACCGTATTTTTACCCAGTCAAACCAAATATTACTCCACCAGTACGAAATTTCGGAGCCGACTTGTTCCACTCTGTCTCGCTGCTGCAAACACTATCTCTATATAAAATCAAGAACCTGGAAATACCTCTTCACCATCATCTGTGCTCGTAACTCGAGAGCTTCGCTCAGGTACGCATGTCACTAGCAGAATTGCAATTGTTTATCTCCATTCTTGGGTTATAATGGCAGCTTAATTCTGATTACTGGTAAGTATTGATCTTTCACTTCCATTGCCATACCTGTAACCGGATTACATGCACATGATATAACAAGTACTCTGTCGATACTTTTTGGTTTTACTGATACCTATGTTGTTTGCTGCATACAGTCTAATATGCTTCACTCTGTTTCCATAGTTACTTGACTTGGAACTTATCTAGGAATGGGACGTCTAGAGAAACGAATTATATGCTGATTAAGTTATCTTTGATCATGGTTGAAGTTCAAGCAAGGTTTCTAATTTCTAACAAGTAGATACTTGTTAACTCTGTATCAGTGACCAGGTTTGGGTGGCCAGCTTCTGCAGGATTTTGAGATAGTGAATGACTATGGAGTCCAAATTCACTGAACTCACTTATTCTGTTGACGATGTCCAGGCTGACAGCCTCACTTACTCAGCCAACCCAGATCATTTCCCGTATCTCTCAGATGGGTTCAACGCAAATGAACTTTATGTTGATTTCCACTCCTCAGAGATTGACTCTCTCTTGCATGAGCAGGAACCCACAAATCATGCACCAACTGTTCCCATCATCCTTGATGGAGAACTGAATCGGCCATCCACAGAGGTGAGCCCCGATGGGGGCTTGCCCTTAGAGATTAACTCTCTCCTGCATGAGCAGGAACCCACAAATCATGTACCAATTGTTCCCATCATCCTTAATGGAGAACAGAATTGGCCATCTACAGAGGTGAGCACCGATGGAGGCTTGCTAAACAACTCCACAAGCTTCAGTGACACACCAAATCTGGGGGGAGAATCTCTCTCCCTCTCAGATTGCAGCGACTCACCAGATCCTGTTCTCAAATACATAAGTCAGATACTTATGGAAGAGGACATCGAGGAGCGGCCCTGGATAATACCTGACATGCTGGCTCTGCGACAGACCGAGAAATCTTTGTATGACACACTTGGCAAGGAATATCCCAATTCACTGGAGCAAAACATAGAATTCAATGCCAATCAATT
The DNA here is from genome assembly GCA_031216185.1 of Syzygium aqueum. Taxonomy (NCBI): domain Eukaryota; kingdom Viridiplantae; phylum Streptophyta; class Magnoliopsida; order Myrtales; family Myrtaceae; genus Syzygium; species Syzygium aqueum. The sequence goes on from CM062232.1 coordinate 41,965,833, forward strand.
CATCAACGGCACAAGCAACAACTCTCGTGGAAGTAGCCGTGAGCAGGGTAGTAATGGCACTAGCCATTCTTTTGATCCGGATTTACCAGATGATCCTGAAGAAACTCAATATTATGCTTCCCTTCGGGACCCTAATCCTCGTGAAGTTGTTGCGCAGTCGACCGTGGATCCGATTTCTCATTTCTACATGAATACTTCCAGCGGCTTGCCTGATTACTGGGATGAATTTGGTGACACCTTCCCAAGTGAGCTTCTACTTAGGAGGACATTGAGCAACAGTCAATTGCAGTTTAACAGAGGGTCTGAGGAGGCAAGGAAGTTCCTTCCTGCGAGCGTCCCTTTGACAGTGGATCAGGAGAACTATAATTTGGCTCATAAGATTGGAAACACTGAAGCTAATTGCATCGATGAGGAGGAGAATATGAGGAATCACCTAAAGAATGAATCGAGGGGGAGAAAGAATCACTATAGGGACGATGTGACTTTTGAAGAAGGGCGGGCCGACAAGCAATCTGCATTATATAAGGAAGAGTGTGAACTCTTGGAAATGTTTGATAAGGTGTTGCTCATTGACAATACGGGGGGGCTTCTATCATTAGAGTGCACATCTGAGAAGACAAGCCAAAGCAAAGACCTGCCTGGTCCTAATTGTAGAAGGGGCAGTCGTCAGAAGAAGAGCACAGCAGACTTAAGGAGTCTTTTGGTTCTCTGCGCACAAGCTGTTTCAGCTAGTGACTTCAAAACAGCGCATGAACTACTAAAGCAAATTAGACACGATTCTTCCCCATCTGGGGATGGATCTCAAAGATTAGCTCATTACTTTGCCAAAGGGCTGGAAGCACGCCTAGCAGTCGGTATTGACCGAAATCAGGCTCAAGGTTGTTACTGTCGTTTTGAGCTCTTTAGAACGGTAGCTGATGAGCTGAAAGCATACCAACTCCATCTTTCAGCCTGTCCATTTATGAAATTCCAAATCATCTTTGCAAAATTCATGATTCTGAAATTTGCAGCTGCAGCAAAGGTGCTTCATATAATAGACTTTGGTATTAATTTTGGTTTTCAATGGCCACTACTTATCCAGGAGCTCTCGAAGAGAACTGAAGGAGCTCCTAAGCTGCGAATCACAGGAATAGATCTTCCACAATCTGGATTTCGACCAGCTGAAAGAATTGAGGAGACAGGTCGTCGTTTGGCCAACTGTTGTGAGCGCTTTAATGTTCCCTTTGAGTTCCATGCAGTAGCATCAGGGAGCTGGGAATGTATCAAGATTGAGGATCTCAAGATTCGAAGTGGCGAGATGGTTGCTGTGAATTGTCTTTCTCAGCTTAAATATCTTTATGATGAGACAGTTGAGGTGAACTGCCAGCGCGATGCTGTCTTAAGGCTGATCAGGAGTATGAAACCGAATGTCTTTGTTCATGGTATACATAACGGGTCCTATAACATGCCCTTTTTCTTAACTAGATTCCGTGAGGCTCTTTTTCACATCTCTGCAGTGTATGATATGTTTGATGCTACTGTGGCTGGTGACAATGAACAGAGGTTGGTTTTGGAGAGAGAGTTCTATGGACGAGAGATTATGAATGTTGTGGCATGTGAAGGTTTACATAGGGTTGAGAGGCCCGAAACATATAGGCAGTGGCAAGTTCGTCTCACTAGGGCAGGTTTCAAGCAGCTTCCTCTTGATCAGGAGCTCATGAAGAAGGCTAGGGCAAAGTTGAGGAAATGTTACGACAAAGATTTTGGGCTTGACGAAGAAAGCAACTGGATGCTGCTTGGTTGGAAGGGCCGAATAATATCTGGTTCCACATGTTGGGAATCCACATAGGTAAGTGTGTTTTCTAACATGACATCCAACAATTAGTGAGATTCTTCCTGAACTGCCATTGCCAGGCAAGGAACTGTGAGAGAAGCTGAGATACTGGTCCTTTCTCCTTTGATCTACTTGCAATAGGGGTGCATTTATTGGCTGGTTAGCTTCTTTTGAGCTAAATCATGCCACTCTTTCCTTGCAGATCATATGAAGCAGCAAATACACTTTTATGAAATGCGTCGAGCAGGAGCAGGATCTCAATTAAATAAAGGGGATGCATTGTGTGGAAGACATTTGAACTGACGATCAGTAGGGTTTTGTTTTCTGTGAAGTGCAGTGCCAAGTTAAGAATGTCAGTATCTTGCAGAGGCAGGGGACCTCTGCTTCTTACTTGAAAGATAATGGATGCAAAGCAGAATTGTGTTATATCTGTGGTTGCGGCTCAGTATCCGGGACTTGCTTATGGTTTTGGCGAGATAGCTGGCAATTCTTGCTTTGCTTCTCTAAATGTGTGGAATTCTGTTAGCTTTTCTGTAGCGGTTATGCTAGTTTTATTATTCTATTGTCCATGCTTGTTTGTTCTTACTTTAGTCATTTTGATTTCTAGTTTGATGTAATTGGAGCTATTTTGTAGTTTAGTGTAATTTTAGTTCTTCATCTTTACTTTATCGAACTGAGTTCTTATTATTTTCATAAGATTCATGTTTAAATTCCGGAATCATCATACTTTATCTTCTGTAAGTACCTTAGAGCAGCTGCAAATGGTCCAGAAAAATCTTCAAAGATGAAGCTATTAGCTATTGTTAGCTCCTATCATCTAATAATCTATGGGATACATATGACTTGATTTGCTTAAATATGCATAGTCAAGTTTCAGTGAAAGTAAAGCACTGATTGATGCTTGAACAAACCTGGACCTGCAACTGGAATGTGGTCACTGAGGATTGTTCCTGTGTCATTTCAACAATCAATGTGCAAGTTTACATGCAACCTTCATATTGAATGAAGTTTGCTCTCTCAACTGCAATGAATTATGTTGCTTGTTTTGATATGGATGCAAAAGAGATTCCGAAAATGCCAATTCTAATGAGGGCCAACGGGATTTGCAATTAAAATGTGACAAGCGACGGCACTCTTAAAATCTGAAACCAAGTTACGGGCAGTTTGTGTGCAATTCTTAGATAGAAGCTCCAGCCTACAAGAACATCTCGAAAGAGGTTCTCATCTGAAGATAAAGTGTTAGCATTAAAGTTATAGTTGATGTGATGAGGTCATCCTTGTGTAAACGGTAGATGACGAAGGATAATCAAGCGTACATTTTTTGTTAAATTGAAAGATATGAGACGAGAATTGCCACGGTTTAAAAGCTGAAACACAGCAAGAATCTGACGAGAAAGATTAAAACTAACTAGTAAGAGGGGAAACACAGCCCAGTGGAGTTGAGTAGAATTCTGATTCTCTGTGGACAAGCCGTTAGCCGTAACGACTTCAGGACAACTCACGAACTGCTAAAGCAAATTAGACAAGATTGATTGTTCTCCCACTGGTGAAGGATCTCAAAGATCAGCCAATTATTTTGCCATCGCGCTGGAAGCACGCCTTGCAGGCAGTGTCAATCCAAGTCAAGCTTTTCAAACATTGTCTTGAAGTAATGAATAGATCGATAGCTGATAAGTTGAAAGCATACCAGCTCCATCCTTTGCCGTTTCCATTAGGAATTTCTTAATCATCTTTGCAAACTTCATGATTTTGGAATTAGCAGCGACGGTGGAGGTGCTTCACATTTTAGACTTCGGTATCAATTTTAGTTTTCAACGGCCAATCCTTATCCAGGAGCTCTAAAGGAGAACTAGAAGAGATCCTAATCTGCAAATCGCAGGAATAGAGCTTCCACAATCTGGATTGCGTCCGGCCGAGACATTTGAGGAGACAGGACACCGTTTGGTCAACTATTCTGACCGCTTTCTTGTTCCCATTGAACTCCATGCCATACCACAGGAATTTGGGGCTGTATCAAAGTTATGATCTCACAGTTTGAAGAGGCAAGGTGGTTGCTACGAGTTGTCTTTCTTGATTTAAGCATCTTCTTGACGAGACAGTTGAGGTGAACTGTCAGCAAGATGCTGTCTTAAGGCTAACCAGGAGTATGAAACCGAATGTCCTTGTCCATGGTATATCTAGTGGATCCTATAATGCGTCCTTTTTCATTACTAGATTCTACGAGGCTCTTTTTAACCTTTCTATATGTATGATATGTTTGATGCTACCATTGCCGGTGATGATGAACAGAGGTCAGTTTTGGAGAGGGAATTTTATGGGCGAGAGATTGTGAATGTTGTGGCGTGCGAAGGTTTACAGAGGATTGAAAGGCTTGAAACACAGGCAGTGGCATGTTGGTCTTACTAGGGCTGGCTTAAGCCAGCTTCCTCTAGATCAGAAGCTCATGAAGAAAGCCGGGGCTACGTTGGGTGGCTGTTACCACAAGGATTTCATGCTTAACGAAGAAAGCAACTGGATGCTGCTTGGTTGGAGGCGCTGCAAAATTCCTGTGGCACCTGTTGGGTAAGCCACATAATTTCCTTTTCGGAAGTGACAGGGCAGGGATGGGCGGGCCGACAGACAAAGCTAGCAACCCTCTCTAATTGTTACATAAGTATCCTGCCCGTTACGGAATATTTGGATTGTGCTCGAGTTTGAGCCCATTGAATAAACACAGTCCAATATTAAAGCAGGCGAGTATGGCCGGATAAATAAAGTTCACCCGGTGTTTCTGTTTTTGTCTCTCCTAAGTGCTAGCTTGAAATAATAAATAGGTTGATCATCTCCTGATTTGGTGGGATCCTTTTGTCTTGGCTGCACATGATTTTGTGTTATTATTGGCTCAAGAGAAGACTTCCACAAGCTGCTCGACAAAATGAAGGGAGGACATTAACTCCTCGTTGTCTCCTGGCCGCACAATGTTTCTTGAAGAGAAGCCATTGGAGTTTGTATCCATTTGACTTCCCTTTTGGTCCTATACAAATATGAGAGCCCGGACCTGAGTAGATCGTTAAAAGGCTTAAGAGAAGACAGGGAAAGAAACTCTCCGATCTGGTAAAGAGATTTTCCCGTAAATTCTCTCCGTATTCCTACTCTTTAGGAAAGAAAAAAAAAAGGGAGGAAACTTGGGGTCCTGGAAAGAAAAAGAATGGAAGGAAACTGAAGATCTTGAATGGGAAAAGTAGACTTCATATCAACTTCGATTGGTTATGGCCGGGTAGGCAGGTATGATAGACTTCTACAATGCTCAATTAAATGAAGGGAGGATATTAACTCCTCTTTGTCTCCTGGCGCACAATGTTTCCCGAAGAGAAGCCGTTGAAGTTTGTAACCATTTGGACTTCCCAAAGGCTCACATTTATTACTCCCACAACTAATGTGAACCTTTTTGGTCCTGTATAAATATGGAACCTCACACAAGCTCTCAGTCAAGCAAAGCAAGAACAAGCAGAGCATTCCTTCAATTGAACAAAGGATCTCTCTTGAACAGTCATGGTTTTTTGCAGAAAATGCTTGAGTGTTTTTTGAGCAGTGCGGTAATATTCAATAAGTATTGAGCAATTATATGAGGCTAAACACGGTAAGTTTGGGTATTATTTTAGGGTTGGGAAACACTTGACTGTTTGTAATCATGTATTCTTCGATTTATTAGGGAATTATTTGTGGTTGGCTTTCAAGTGGATGTAGATACCGATATTCGGATTGAATCATTTTAAATCATGTAAATCTCTTGTGTCATTTATTATTCATCGCTTTATTTTCTTTGATAATTCATCTTCTCATATTTCGATGTAATTGTGAAGATCCTGACCATTTTATAACAGCTACTCAGCATTTTAAAGCATGTTTTCTAACATGATGACCCTCAGTAGGCGAGGAACATATACAAGAGAGGCTGAGGTAACGTTCATTTTCAAGGTTTCACACTAAGTATGCTTGCATTATGCCTAGCCAAAAAAACAGTACTGTGGTATTAAGTGCGCGCTTGCTGGTTGGTTAGCATCTTTTTAGACAATCATGTAATTTTTCCTTAGCGGATAAATGAAGCACCAAATGAACTCTTGTGGAATGTTTCAAGGGTCAGAGTATAATGCCTGTCATCAACTAATATGGGAGGAAGGATCTCAAGTAAAATTCACTTTTGGGCGGAACTATTACTTATAAAACCCTCTTTAGCAGAAGGAAGATCTCAATTTAATACGAAGGACCGTTGTTGGAAGACGCTTTTAGTAGTCGTCATTGACTCAATAGAGGAAGGTTATTTCATGGAGTGCAAAGCCAACGTGAAAAGTCTTTTTGTTGGGAAGATAATGTACTTTAAGCACAATGGTGTCTTAGGTCTATTAGTTCAATATTTGGGACTTTGTCATGATATTGGCACGCGGGCCGGCAATTCTTTCTCTATTTCTCAGAAAGGGTGGAATTGTCTCTTAGCTTTTCCGCAACAGTGATATTAATATTAGCCATTTTGCTGTGTTTTTTCCATGCGTCTTTGTTTGACAATTTAGTCACTTCATTTTCTATTCGGAGATGATTACAATTTGTTAGTGCTCTATTTTATCATTACATGAGGTTTTTGAAACTTTCATCAGATTCCTTGTGAGTAATGGTGGCTTTTGACTCGGTGAAAGTTGATAGGGAAAAATAAAATAAAAGAGAGAAATTTTGACTTGTCAAAAGTGGAGGGGACGAATAAAAGGCCTAAAGAAGAAACAAGGAGGGGCACACACGGAATAGAAGAAGGATGAAAAGAAAGGAAAGGGAAAGAAGAAGAAAGAGAAAAAATAGGGAAAGGAGTATATGCTTCGAAGACCTTGTCCAGTCGAATTAGCTTCGTTTCGCAGTGCCTGATAAGGATATTCAAACTCTTTGTTCATTTAATCAGTGTAATTTTTGGAGTTTTTAGCCATAAATTTGGAGTTATGTGAATTTTGAACGGGGGAGTTTGATTTAGGAGTTGTTAAGTTGTGAATTTACATGGAAATGATAATTTAGGGCGTTGTGGAGCCGTAAGGTTTGATGGAAATCGATTTGGAGTAATGGTTTAGCTGGAGGTAATTTAAAAATTTTGCACGCTAGCTCCATGTGGCGGACATCTTTAGATATTTGCTTTGGCAAGCTTTTTGTTGGCATGTAGGAGTCATTTTGTTTGCAATTAAGTTTAGTTAAGTTGATTTGTAGTTGATATAGCATTTTACTTGATTTTGATGTTGTTTCTCGTTTATTTGACATGATTGCGAGTTCGTCGGCTCGAAAATCTTTATTGTTTGTTCTTAAGCTTTCCCAGGGGAGTGACACTTATTTCTTCTTTGGATTTGTAAAAAGATAGAATTGATACATTATGAGTCATGAAATGGCATATTTATTACATAAAATCTGGATAAGGTATTTATTGCTTTTTGGTTATTTGTTGCTTTACAATCCGTTTTATGAAAGAATTGTGAAAAGTTATACATGTTGCTTTGAGAATCTCATTTATGAAATAAATTTTGAAATGATTTGAGAAATAGTTTACGAAAGGTATTATTGAGGAGTTGAGTTATGAAAGTTATATGTTTTGGTTTGTGAAATGTATTCTAATTTAGGGAAAATTCCAAATAAGGGCTTGAAATAGACATTGTCTCAAACGAGGGCCTGAAGTGCAATCGTTTTCTTAAATAAGGGCTTGAAGTTCTTATTTGAGACCATTTAGCCACTTTATGCCCTTATTTGAGATTAATAAGTCACTTCAGGCCCTTATTTGAAAAAATGGTTAATATCATGAAAAATCCCAAACTGATACATTTGTAACAAATTTACCTTAAATTAATTTTTTGATCATGAAAAACCCAAAATTGGTATACCTGTAATAAATTTACCCAAAACTAATTTTTCGACCACAAAAAACCCAAAACATTTACATTTGTGACAAATTTACCTTCCATTAAATTGAATTAATACAAAAAAAATCACAAACTAGTACACTTAGAATAAATGGAGGGTAAAACCCAAACTAGTAAATTTGTCAATTGCCATGGATCATTTAACTAAGTAAGTTGACTGTAAAATTTAACGAAAACTAACAGAAAGTAAATTTATCGCAGGTGTACTGGTTTGGGGTTTTTCGTGGTAATAATCCCTAAGAAAATAAAGACACTTTAGACACTTATTTGAAAATTCCCTATGATTTATGATACGGATTTTGGATTTGTTTTGTGGATTATTAGAGAATGATGGTTTGATGCTCATTATCGCTGTGAACCCAGTTAGGGGTTTCTAGATATGCATACTGGCTTCTAAATATCATTTTGGGTCGAGTTATTGACTGATAATAGGTGGAGACCTTGCCAAGGGGAGTCTTGGTTACCTTGTCGCTAGGGTTATGTTGTGACCATGATTAGATATTGAGTAATACATTGGCCGATAGAATGGACTATTAATGTGTGATTTGATAGAAATTGATTAATGGAAATGACCATTGATATTTGATTTATGATGGTGGATTAAATGAGTATTTTTTATATATTTCAAGCTTTGAAATGAAACAATTCATGTTTGATTTGGTACATATATTATATCTTAGGTTTGGATTATGAATTTCTAGTATTACTTTATATATGTGCATAGTGAATGCTCGATCTATTTAGAAGAGATATGTACTACTCATTGTGTTGTGGTTGTTCAAACCATTCGTCTTAAATATTTTTCACATTCTTCTGCTAGTGACAAGTAGGACAAGAGCACTGTCAAGGGAAATTCTATAGTAGGATTTTTGGGTATGAGCTTAACCAGTATATATGTGAGATGATACTTGTTGGGTTAGTTGAGCTATAAGATGTATATAGGAACTATGATGCTGTGACTAACTTATTGTTATATATAAAATATATTTTTATGTTGATTTGTGTGTGAGGCTACATCTTTCGAGTAGAATGATAGCCGTGTCATTTCCCTGTGGGAGTTGATTCATCTTTACAACTACAATTTCCTTTTTCTTTTCCTCCGGTCTGGGTCAGTTTTTAAGGATTAGATCTAATTAAAGTAATGTAAATTATTATTAGAATCCATTTCTGATTAGATGAATCCTTCTTTTATACGAGAAGACAAACTACAAATTTCCAAATCCTGGGTCAAGCTTTTAGTCTTTCTAACCCCACAGGCCATAAGAAGTCCTGGCGCTTGTCAAACAAGTCTCTTGACTCATGGAAAGCCTTCATTTACAGTAACATAGGAGCCATTCACTGTATCAAGAAGATTTTTCATTTTAACAAAAAAATTTTCAACTTCGGAGGTTATAACCAAACAAAATATTATAAAATACTTTCTATTCCATGTCTGATCTGGTCCAAAGGTGGTGCAACTGTTCCTGGCAATGTTCTTTTGAGCAGGCACCAACGTTTGGGACCAACTTGATGACAAATGGGCACTTATACAGCACCTCGGGGAATCACGAAGTCCTATTACTATTCCAACAAAGTAGACTACTCCGCGCTCTGGAAATTTAACTAGTCGAGTTTCTTCCGCAGTTCACAGGTCAGATAGTGGGGGTTTCGGGCGTTTCAAGCATTGCAAGTACCTTAACTTCGTCCAAAACAACAATATTGCGTGCACGGTAATTTAGTTGGAGAGACGGAACACCTAGAAGTCTCTCCTAGGGCGGGTCAGTGCTCCTTTCGGCAGTGCATGCGCATGCATACCAGCAAAAGTTTGACGAAGGGATGGGACCTAGATGACGTAAGTTTTGACCATAGCCACGAACCTAAGTGACCACCAGCAAAAATTTGACGAAGGGATGGGACATATATGACGTAAGTTTTGACCCATAGCCACGAACCTAAGTGACCACCAGCACCAATCCCGGAGCCAAATTGCCTCATACCCTGTCTCCGTGCTGCAAACACTCTATATCAAGAACCCGCAAATATCTCTTCACCTTCATCTGTGGTTGTAACTCGAGAGCTTCGTTCAGGTACGCATATTATTAGCAGAATTGCAATTGTTTTTCTCTATCTAGTGTTATAACGGCAGCTTAATTTTGATTACTAATTAGTATTGATCTTTCATTTGAGTTATCATACCTGTAACTGGACAACATGCGCATGATCTCACAAGTACTCCGTCGATACTTTTCGGTTTCACTGATTCCGATGTTTTCCAGTTCATATACTATTGATATGCGTCGCTGTGTTTCCGTAGTTACTTGACTTGGAACTTATCTAGGAAGGGGACTTCTAGAAAAACAAAATATCTGCTGATTAAAGTTACCTTTGATCATGGTTGAAGTTCAAGCTAGGTTTCTAATTTCTTACAAGTAGATACTTGCTAACTCTGTATCAGTCACCAGGTTGAGGTGGTGAGCTTCTGTACCAATTTGGGACAGTGAATTACTATGGAGTCCAAGTCCACCGAACTCACTCTCCCTGTTAACGGTCTCAAGGCTGATAGCCTTGCTTACCCGGCCAACCCAGATCTGTTTCCGTATCTCTCAGATGGGTTCAGTATAAATGAACTTCATGTTGATTTCAACTCCCCGGAGATTAACTCTCTCCTGCACGAGTAGCAATCCACAAATATCGTACCCATTGTTCCGATCATCCTTGATGGAGAACTGAATCTGCCATCCACAGAGGTAAGCCCCGATGGAGGCTTGCTACAAAACTCCACAAACTTCAGTGAAATACCAAATTTAAGGGGAGAATCTGTCTCCCTCTTGGATTACAGCAACTCACCAGATACTGTTCTCAAATACATAAGTCGAATACTTATGGAAGAGGACGTGGAGGAGCGGCCCTGGATAATGCCTGACATGATGGCTCTACGACAGACTGAGAAATCTTTGTACGACACACTTGGCAAGAAGTATCCCAATTCGCCGGAGCATACCATAGAAGTCAATACCAATAAATTCATCGACAGCACAAGCAGCAATTGTAATGGAAATAGCAGTGAGCAGGGTTGCAATGGCACTAGCCATTCTCTTGATCCTAATTCACAAGATGATCCTGAAGGCTCTCAATATCATGCTTCCCTTTATGCCCCGAATCCTCATGACGTAGTCATGCAGTGGACCATGGATCCCAGTTCTCATTTCTACATCAATTCTACAAGCGGCTTCCCTGACAACTGGGATGGGTTTGGTGACGCCATCCCCATTGAGCTTCTGGATAGGATTACATTGAGCAATAATCAACCTGTCTTGCAATTGCAGTTTAATAAAGGGTTTGACGAGGCAAGGAAGTTCCTTCCTGCGAGCGTCCCTTTGACAATGGATCAAGAAAACTATGATTTGGCTCATAAGATTGGAAACACTAAAGTTGATGAGGAGAATTTGAGGAATCACTTAAAGAATGCATCAAGGGGGAGAAAGAATCACTACAGGGACGATGCGACTTTTGATGAAGGGCGGGCCAAAAAGCAATCAGCATTATATAAGGAAGATTGTGAGCTCTCGGAAATGCTTGATAAGGTATTGCTTGGCGACAATACGGAGGTGCCTCTATCGTTAGAGTCCACATCTGAGAAGACAAGCCAAAGCGAAGACCTGCCTGGTCCTAGTTGTAGCTGGGGCCGTCATAAGAAGAGAATTAAGAGCACAGCGGACTTGAGTAGTCTTTTGGTTATCTGCGCACAAGCTGTTTCGGCTAGTGACTTCAGGACTGCTCATGAACTACTAAAGCAAATTAGACAAGATTCTTCCTCCTCTGGTGATGGATCTCAAAGATTAGCTCATTACTTTGCCAATGGGCTAGAAGCACGCCTTGCAGGCAGTATTGACCCATATCAGGTTCAAGGTTTTCAGTTGCTTTACAACGGTAGCTGATAAGCTGAAAGCATACCAACTCCATCTTTCGGTCTGTCCATTTATGAAATTCCAAATCATCTTCGCGAACTTCATGATTTTGAAATTTGCAGCTACAGCAAAGGTGCTTCATATTATAGACTTTGGTATTAGTTTTGGTTTTCAATGGCCAATACTTATCCAGGAGCTCTCGAAGAGAACTGAAGGAGCTCCCAAGCTGCGAATCACAGGAATAGAGCTTCCACAACCTGGATTTCATCCAGCCAAGAAAATTGAGGGGACAGGTCGTCGCTTGGGCAACTATTGTGAGCGCTTTAATGTTCCCTTTGAGTTCCATGCAGTAGCATCAGGGAGCTGGGAATGTATCAGGATTGAGGATCTCAAGATTCGAAGTGGCGAGATGGTTGCAGTGAATTGTCTTTCTCAGCTTAGATATCTTTATGATGAGACAGTTGAGGAGAACTGCCAGCGCGATGCTGTCTTAAGGCTGATCAGGAGTATGAAACCAGACGTCTTTGTTCATGCTATATACAATGGGTCCTATATTGCGCCCTTTTTCTCAACTAGATTCCGGGAGGCACTTTTTCACATCTCTGCAGTGCATGACATGCTTGATGCTACCGTGGCTGGTGACAATGAACAGAGGTTGGTCATAGAGAAAGAGTTCTATGGACAAGAGATTATGAATGTTGTGGCATGTGAAGGTTTACATAGGGTTCAGAGGCCTGAAACGTATAGGCAGTGGCAAGTTCGTGTTACCAGGGCCAGTTTCAAGCAGCTTCCTCTTGATCAGGAGCTCATGAAGAAGGCTAGGGCAAAGCTGAGTAGCTGTTACCACAAGGATTTTGGGCTTCACGAAGAAAGCAATTGGATTCTGCTTAGCTGGAGGGGCCGAATAATTTCTGGTTCCACGTGCTGGTATCCACATAGGTTGCGTTAAGCGTGTTTTCTAACATGATGACCCACAGTTAGTGAGATTCTTCCTGAACTGCCATTGCCAGGCGAGGAATATCTGTAAGAGAGGCTGACATGGTGCTCCTTTTCTCGTTCGATCTATCTTACAATTTGGGTGTATTTACAGGCTGGTTAGCTTCTTTTGAGCTCAATCATGCGACTCTTTCCTTGCAGATCAAATAAAGCGGCAAATACACTGTTGTGAAATGTGTCGACCAGGAGGAGGATCTCAGTTAAATAAAGGGGACCATTGTGTGAAAAAACATTTGTACTGGTGGTCGACCGGGTTTGGTTTTCTGTGAAGTGCTGTGCCAACTTAAGAATGTCAATATCTTGCAGAGGCAGGGGACCTCTGCTTCTTAATTGTAAGATAACGGATGCTTAGCAGAGAATTGTGTTATGTCTGCAGTTGCGCCTCAATACCTGGGACTTGCTCATGGTTTTGGCGAGATAAGCCGGCACTTTTAGATGGTTATGCTAGTTTTATTCTTCTATTGTGTTTGTGTGTTTGATTTTAATTTAGTCGTTTGAGTTTCTAGTTTGATGTAATTGGAGCTATTTTGTAGTTTCGTGTAATTTTAGTTCTTCGTCTGTATTTTATCAAACTGAGTTCTTATTATTTTTATAAGATTTTTGTTAAAACCTCAGAATGATTATACTTTGTCCTCTGTAATTTCTTTTTCTTTTGATCAATTCTTGTATTTTTGGTGAAATTCTCTTTGGTTCGACACATCTTTGCAGTTTCTTTCTATAGCTGCCCCCCAACACAGGTTTGGACGTCCTCTTCTAAACTGTGCTGCGCAAAATATTGCAGGATAGCCCTCCCATTTACTTAGTAGAACCAATCATCTCTTCCAATCCTCAAGATCATATCCTTTAATAGCTTAAACATTTAGCACAGCTGCAAGTAGTCCTCCAAATTCTTCGAGGATAATGGAGCTTTTAATTATCGTGGCTCCTATTATCTAATAATCAATGGGAAGTATGACTTGATTTGCTTAAATAAGCACAATCGAGTTTCGGTGAAAGTAAGCGTTGATCGATCCTTGAACAAAACTGGACCTGCAAAATAAGTTTTTTTTTTTTTTTGGTAAGAGCCTGCAAAATAAGTTGTGGTCTATATAATTTCAAGAATCAATGTGCAAGTCCACACACAACCTTCTCCGTGCTTAACGAAGAAAGCAAATGTTGGGTACCCACATAGCTTCCTTTTTATAAGTAAAAGGGCTGGGAAGTGTGGGGGGCGACAAGCAATACTAGCGACCCTCTCTAGGTGTTATCATAAGGGTCCCACGCCCGTTCCAGCTGCTTCGCATTCTACAGCATGTTTGTCTAACATGATGACTCTCAATAAGCGAGGATTCCATACAAGGGAGGCTGAGGTAATGTTCATTTTCAGGTTTCACCCAAGTATGCTTGCGTTATGCCTAGTAAACATTGAGGCATACTGGCATTATGTGCGCATTTACTGGCTGGTTAGCATTTTTCCTTTGCATATAAATGAAGGACCTAGAACACTCTTGTCAAATGTGTCAAGGGACTAGAATAACACCTGCAAATTATTTCAACTAATATCGGGGAGGAAGGATCTCTAGCAAGTTCACTTTTGGGCAGAACTATTTACTGATGAAACTCTTTTTAGCAGAAGGAAGATCTCAATAATATATTAGGGACAATTGTTGGAAGACACTGTTACTAGTGGTCAATAGAGAAGGTTCATCTATGTAGTGCAAAGCCAACGTAACTAGTCTTTTCGTGAGTAAGATGGTGTACTTTAAGCAGAATGGTGTCTTATGTCAATTAATTCATTTTGATGTCTAGGACTTTGTTATGATATTGGCAGATGTGCCAGCAATTCTTTCTTTATCTCTCTGAACCGTGAAATTGTCTTTTAGCTTTTTTGTAGCAGTAATATATCGATTTTACAGTGTTTTTTCCATGTATGTATGTTTATCAATTTAGTCGTTTCATTTTGTAGTTGGAGATGATTCAACTTAGTGCTCTATCTTAACATTGCCTGAGGATTTTAAAACTTCATCAATTTCCTTTTGGAACTCTTGGAATAGTATAATTGATTGGTTCAATGTGCATCTTTGCTTCCGTCGTTAACACATGTCCTTATCTAAACTGAAGCAAAGCAAGCTCTCTCTAGATAACCCTCACATTGACGTAGTAAATCCACTCATCTCTACCAACGGTAAACGGAATGGAGCTTTAAGCTATTGTTGGGTCCTAATATCTAATTTGGTTTATGGTAAATGTGACTGCCTATTAAGAGTGAAAGTGCTCTGATCTATGTTTGAATGAAGCTGGTCCTGTGAATGGAGTGTGCAAGTCCAAGCACGCCCTTCTTCCTTGCGAAGTCCTTGAAGTGCATTTTGATTCATCAACTTTATGTACGTAGTTTGCCGTCATGGTGATAAAGGATTCTTGAATACCAGTTCTAACAAGAGCCGATCACATTCAAGATTGAAATGTCACAAATTCCTTTTTTTTTTCTTGCTCCAGTTTACGTAAGCTTTGGAAAGTCACAAGAATTAAAAAACTGATACCCAGCGAGAATCTGATAAGAAAACTTAGTATTAATTATTCATGCAATACCAATAAAAAAATTATTTATGCAATGTAAGAGAGAATCCAGGTTAGATGTAACTTTCTCTGATTTTAGAACTGTAGCTATCTGGGACAAGCCCATTACTTTCTTCCCAAACCCCATGGGCCACTCAAAATTTGGGCGGACATGTCTATTTACTTTTGCAAACCTCATTCTCAACAATAGCAGCCATTCACTGTATCAGCAAACATCATCCTTTAAACAAATCTTTCTCCTTGGAGGCTAATACAAAACATACAATAATGACTTCTAGAGTCCCATATGATGTCCAACCTCTGATCCGGTCCAAACGTTGCGCAATTGTTTTATGGTAATAATCTACTGCGTTCACACCAATACTGGGGACGTATTAGTCAAGCAACACTGTTCTGACCATGAAATGAAAATAATTAGAGCAGGTGAGCTTGACTTGAGCACAAGAGTAAATGTATTTTACTATCAAAAGGGGGTGTATAATGTCATTGCCTTATTCTGTATATATAAAAAGAGAATCACTCAAAGTTCACAGGTGTTTGCAACTCGTGAGCTTCATTCAATTCAATCCTCCTAAGAGCTCCACATTTCCTCCTTCGGTCCGCTACTTGCAGATTTCATCTCTTTGTTATTGTGATTGCAGCTTTTGATTATTCTTCCGATCAATTTGGTCCAGTAGTTCTAAGTTTCCTTCCACTAATTCTTTGCTTTGCTTTCCAACGTCTAGAGAAGCTAGATTACATACACATGAATAGTTCGAATTTATGTGTCCGTCACTCTGTTCATGCTTTTTGAGCTGGATGCCATAAGTTGATTCCTTTGTTTTTCTTTTGTGTCCCCGAATCTCTGCAGTAATAGACTTGAATCATCTTAGATTCTCAGGGGATTCAACTGTCTAGATAAAAAGTAAATTATATGCAGATCAAATAGTCTTACATGACAGTTAAAATTCAAAGCTAGGCTTCTGACGAGCAGTTGCTTGATACTTTACATCAGACACTCGTTTGAGACGGTGAGCTTTTGTAGGACTTTGAGACAGTGATCCCAATGGAGTTCAGCTTCCCTGCATCCTCTTCCCCGGTTGACGGTTTCAAGGACAATAGCCTCACTCACCCAGCCATTTCATATCATCCTCGAAATCTCTGTAATGCAGTCAAAATCAATGAACCTCCTGTTAATTCCAACTCTGCAGAAATGACCTCTCTACCGCACCAACCTAAACCCAAATATAATGCACCATCTGTTCCCATTAATCTTGATGGAGACCTGGACCTTCCATCAACAAAAAAGAGACCCCATTTAGGGATGATTTGCCATTTCACTAGCTCCAATGAAGGCCTAAATGAAGAGGGAGAGTCTCTTTCCCTCTCAGATCACAGCGATTCAGCGGATCCTGTTATCAAATACATAAATCAGATGCTTATGGAAGAGAATATGGAGGAGCAACCCTGGGTTGTTCCCAACATCATGGCGCTATGACACATGGAAAAGTCCTTGTATGATGCACTTGGCAAGAAATACCCAGATTCCCCTGAGCAAACTGAACGAATCGATACCAATCAGGTCATTAACAGCTCAAGTTTGAATCCTTGGGGAAGCGGCGGTGATCAAGGCAGTAACAGCGCTACCAACACCAGCTCCAACTCTTGCCATCCTCTGGATCCCAATCTACATGATGATCCAGAAGGAAATGATTATGCTTCCATTCATGCCAAAAGTCCTGGTGACGTGGTCTTGCAGTCGAACATGGATTGCAAATTTCAGTCCTCCAGCAATTCTGTAAACAGCTTGCCTAAGTATGGGGATAAGTTTTATTACTTGGCTCCAAGTGAGCTACTACTAATTAGGCATATTTTCAACAACAATGAGTCTGTCGTGCAATTTAATAGAGGGTTAGAGGACGCCAGGAAGTTCATCCCTAGCAGCATTCATATAACTATCAATCAGGAGAAAGATGGATTGGCTTCAACCATCAAAGAGAAAGAAGAAATTGGCATCAATGGTAGCAATCAGTCAGAGAATGGGTCAAGGGGGAGAAAGAATCATGAAAGGCATTATGCCAGGTTGGAAGAATGGTGGGCCAACAAGCAATTGGCTTCAGAAAACGAAGACTCAGAGCTTTCAGATTTGCTTGAAAAGTTGTTGCTCAGGAACAAGAATGGGGGACTTCTATCATTAGAGTGCAAATCAGAGAGGTTAAGTGAAACCAAGGATCTTCATGGTCCTAATGGAACTGGGGATCATAGTAAGCAGAAGGGAAACGAGAGCACATCAGACTTGAGGAGTCTTCTGATTCTCTGTGCCCAAGCTGTCTCTACTAATGACTTCAAGACTGCTCGTGAACTGCTAAGGCAAATTAGACAAGAGTCATCCCCCACTGGCGAAGGTTCTCAAAGGATAGCCCATTACTTTGCAAATGGGCTGGAAGCACGCCTTGCAGGCAGTATTGGTAGAAGTCAAGCTTTTCACTATTCAGTTATCGAGAAGAGATTGCTAGCTGATAAGGTGAGAGCATACCAACTGCACTATTCAGCCTGCCCATTCAAGAAATTCCAAATCCTCTCCTGGAACTACATGATTTTGAAATCAGCAGAAAAGGCAAAAGTGCTTCATATCGTAGACTTTGGTATTAATTTTGGTTTCCAATGGCCAATCCTTATCCAAGAGCTCTCAAAGAGAACCGAAGGGGTTACTAAGCTGCGGATCACAGGAATAGAGCTTCCACAATCTGGATATCGTCCAGCCGAAAGAATTGAGGGAACAGGTTGCCGTTTGGCCAAGAATTGTGAGCGCTTTAATGTAACTTTCGAATTCCAAGCGGTAGCATCAGTGAGCTGGGAATGTATCAGAGTTGCAGATCTCAAGATTCAAAGCGGAGAGGTGGTTGCTGTGAATTGTCTTTCTCGATTTGAGTATCTCTATGATGAGACAGTTGAGGTGAATTGTCAGTGAGATATGGTCTTAAGCCTCGTTAGGAGTATGAGACCTCATGTCTTTGTTCAGGGTATAAGGAATTGGTCCTACAATGCACCATTTTTCATAACAAGATTCCGCGAGGCTCTTTTTCACCTCTCTACTATGTATGATATATTTGATACTACTGTAGATCGTGACAATGCGCGGAGGTTGGTTCTGGAGAGAGATTTCTTTGGGCGAGAGATTATGAATATTGTGGCATGTGAAGGATTGGAGAGGTTTGAGAGGCCTGAAACGTATAAACAGTGGCAAGTTCGTCTTACCGGGGTTGGTTTCCAGCAGCTTCCTCTGGATCAGGAGCTCATAAAAAAGGCTAGGGCTAAGTTGAGTGGAGAATACCACAAGGATTTCGTGCTTGAAGAAGAAAACAACTGGATGCTGCTCGGCTGGAGGGGCCGGATAATTTCAGGTTGCGCCGGTTGGGTGTCAGCATAGTTTATTCTGAAAGCATGTTTTCCATCATAGTAACCCATAATAAGAGAGATTCTTCCAGAATTGCCAGGTAAAGATCATGCACGTGAGACGCTGAGGTGCTGCACAATTTCCTGTATCATCTATATATGCTTGCTTTATGTACCTATGTATCAGCCAGTTAGCTTCTGTTTGGATAAGCATTTCATTCTTCCTTGCAGATCATAACACAATATATCAAATGTTTCGAAGTTGAAGTATAATTGCTGTATATCATCTCAACAGAAGATGTTACAGCGGAAGGATCCTAGGTGAATGCCGTTTTGGGCAGAACTATGATAGATAAAACTGATTTAGCAGGAGGATATCAATCATAGAGTTGGAGTTATTGTGCGGAAGACACCTTTATAAGTTTGTGTTAGACATGTAGGGCAGTGTCAACGCCGTAAGTTTATGTCTTGCAGAGGTTTAGCACCTCTGCTTCTTGCTTGGGGTTTTGGCCAAAGAAGTGTGATGCAATTCTTGCTTTACTTCTCTGAACCAGTGGAGTTGTTTCTTGGCTCTTTCGTAGTACAGCATTCGCATAAAATGTAGTGCAAGTGAACGTTCATTTCAGAAGGGATGAATCTTATCTAAATTTGAGACTTTCCAACATCTGGGACTAGCTTTTGGCCTTTTCTTAGTCCCATGGACCATTCAAATATCGGTGGATAATTCATGCTGCCATATCAACTAGTCAATGGACTTATGAACACCCTTTTCACGTCAAAATAGCAGCCATTGACTGAATCGGAAGTATTATCCTTCGGGAACTTTTCCTCTTCGGAGGCTATTATCAAACAAACATTAATAAGCACAGCGGTTCCACAGTCGATAAGGTCCAAATGTGGTGCGACTGTTTATTGGGAATGGTCTCCTCACTTGACACCAACATCGGGGGTAAACTTGCTGAAATTTTGCAAATCCCTACTTTACTAATACGTTTTGGTACTTACTGACAAAATAATGGAACTACTAACATGAAATTATTCACACGATTGAAAAATTACGATCACCACAATTAAATTATGTCTCGCATTTGAGCTGTTTGTGAAATCCAACTCGGATGGATAATATTAAAGATAGTTAAAAAAAAAAAAAGAACTCTCATGCACTAAAAGATAAATGAAGGGGCTCACATTCTTTATTTAATATATATTAGCTTATGTGGTGGGTCAAAGTCAAAAGTAAAGTTGTTGACTCCTATAAAAGAAAAAGAATTAGGTTGTGGGTTCCTAGGGTGCACACTTGCCGCACAAGTGAAAGATTTCGAGGCTTTGCTTTAGTGGAGAGTAGCCACACAGTGGAGGCCGAACAGGGGACTTGGATTCACGAAGGACTTTGTTCTTCGGCCAAGCGCGCGATCAAGAATACACAGAAAATAATTTTTGCTGTGAGTTTAAATCAAATTGAGTTGTTTTTTTTTATAAAAACTTTAATTTGGGTTTAATTTAGGTGTAGAAAATACTTGAATATATGAGCGATTGCAAACTTTGATTCTCCAATTATATTGGATTATTTGTTGTTAATTCTCTCCGCGGTTATAAGTACCGACACTAAAACTGAATCACGTAATATTTGGTATCCTTTATTATTTTTTGTTTATTTATCTAACTCTCTCGTATTGATTTAATTGCAAGATCATTGTTAGCTTCCGCATTAATATTACAACAATTGGTCTCAAAGCTTGAGGATAAGATTTTTTGAATTTTGATTTGGGTTTTTTGCTTGTCTGATTATTATCTGGAAATTCTGTTGTTGCAATAATGTCTAGAGCGTAATTAGAAATTGATAACTTTAGTGAGAGGAACAACTTTAGGTTATGGAGCGTTAAGATAGAGGCGGTATTAGGAGTGAGCATGGTTCCCCGGAACTCGAGAACCGAATCGATGGAAACCTATCGGTTCCAGGTTCCAAGGTATGCAGAATAGATTTTAGGTTCTAAAAATTGGGGAACCTATTTTGACGGGTAGGTTCTAGGTTCTAGGTAGGTAGAACTTAAAACCTAATACCTGGAATCTGAAATAAGTTTTTGTGTTTTTCTTGGTCTATATCTTCACGCGATCATGTGGTATTCTATGGTATTTGATAATGAGTGTATAATCTGGAATCATTAGTCTCTGCTTTCATTTTATGACTAAGACTTTTACTTTGTTAATGTTTCATATTTTTCGTGTTTCTAAATATAAGTTGTGGTTAGTGGATGATGATTCACTGCAATCTTTCAATTAACAATACATGTAGAACCTGGATAGATCCTGTAACTGACTCTGAAACTAGTGATAGAATAGGTTCTAGGTTCGAAAGTATAGAGGGTCGGTTCTAGGTTTCAAAAAATGAGGAACCTGTTCCCATAAGTAGGTTCCAGGTTTCAAGTGGAATTTGTATGGAACTTAGAACCGCTCATTTCTAGGTGGTATTAACAACTCAAGGTTTGGCCAAAATATTGGAGGGCAAATAAGTTGCCCGAAAAATGAAAGATGCCAAAAAGGACGTGTTAATGAGGAAGGCAAGGAGTATAATCTAGTTGAACCTATTAGATGAGATGTTAACAGAGGTAGTCAAGGAGAATGATGTCGCAGCGTTGTGGGCAAAATTTTAGGTACTCTATGTAACGAAGGGTTTGAACAATCACTTGTACATATTGAAGATGATGTTTCGGTTTAGATAAACTGAAGATTCGTCTATCAAATCCCACCGAGATGAGTTTGATAAACTCATGATAGATTTAAAGAACGTCGGTAAGATTCTAGATGATAAAGGGCAAGACATGATGTCATTAACTTCTTTACCAGAGTCATGAGAGCACTTTATTAATTCACTATTATAGGGATGCATTACCTTGGAAGCGCTAAAGTCCGCTTTGTTCTCTAAGGAGTGATAGAGAAAATTGCGAAATGACAGTCTAGCATAGGATGTGACGCGGGGACTAGTGATTTGAGGTAGAAATCAACATCGAGCGTCCAGTAGCAATAGAGGTAAAAGCAAGGTCGAAGTCATGCCATAGAATGTTCAAAGGACGCGGAAAGTACTTTTAATGTCATAAGGAAGGACACATCAGGAGAGATTGTCCAAAGCTGAGAAACTGAGATGACAAGCAGAATGCCACTTGTAGTGTGGGGAACGTTGTTGAGGAGAGCATCGGTGATGCAAAGGCTGTCTTATGTGTGACTACTAGTTCATCAGGAAACGAATGGATACTAGATTCGGAGTGTTCTTCTCATATGATGCCTTATAGGAACCGGTTTACTACTTACCAGATTGCAGATGGTAGTAGATTTCTTATGGGGAGATATGGACAATTCAAATTCGAATGCACGATGGGGTAGTGCACACACCGACAGATGTGAGGCATATACTAGAGTTCAAGAAGAATCTTTTTTCTCTGGGACAGTCGATAACATCGGGTGCAAGTACGCCGCTAAGGTGGAGTACTGAAGATCTCTCGAGGAGCCATAACAGTAATGAAAGGGAAAAAAGTGAATACTCTCTCTCATCTAATGGGAGAGATCGTGACCAGAGCTTCTGCAGTTTCATTAAGTGAGTTGGACTCTAACTTGACTCAATTATGGCATATGAAATTATGGCACATGAGTGAGGTAGGTACGATAATGATGAGTGAGGAAGAGTTGTTCAAGAGTCAGAAGACAGGGAAGTTAGAGTTATGTGAGCACTGCACCTTTGAGAAGTAGCGCCGGATTAAATTTATAACTATTCATTCGACCAAGCAACGAGTTGAGTACATTCACTTAGACGTCTAGGGCCTATCTCCACTTCCTTCAAAAGGAGGTGCTCAGCATATACTAAATTTATCGATGACTATCGAGAAAGATATGGGTATACTTTCTAAGGAACAAATTTGATGTGTTCGATCAGTTCAAGAAATATATGGCATTGATTGAGAAGCAGTCAGATAAACATAGAGTTTGGTGGTAAAGATTTATCAAGTTTTTCCAGAGATAAGGGATTATGAGACACCGCACGGTACTCGGGACACATATCATAATGGCGTAGTAGAATGAAAGAACATAAACTTACTTGAGCAAGCTTGGTGCATGCTTTTGCATGCACAACTAGGTAAGGAATTTTGGGCCAAAGCAATGAACATGGCATATTACTTACTTAATCGATCTCCATCATATGCTATCGAGTGGAAGACTCCTGAGAAAATATGGTCGAGGAAACTTACTGATTACTCCACATTACGAGTTTTCAGATGTCTTATGTATGCTCATGTAAGTGATGATAAGCTTGAGCCGAGGGCGAAGAAGTGCATACTTCTGTGTTCTGCACAAAGGTTGAAAGGCTATCGATTATGGTGTATTAAACTTATATCACACGGTTTTCTAATCAACAGAGACGTGATATTCGACAAGACTACAATACTTCAACATAGGAGTCTTGAGACACTATTGGTAGAGCAGACAGATCAAGGTGTCAGTGAGGTGGAGCTTTAGGTGGAGACTCCAGAGACCTTGAAGGTTACACATGTTGAGATTGCAAATGAGATCGCAGTTCTTGAAGTAAATGATGTTGAACAACCAACACAGCTACTGTCACACCCCAAAACCTACCGGGATAGGGGATGACACGGCCGTCCTTTCATCCGAAGGCTGTAGCCTCAAACCACCCAAAACTCCCTACAATATCGCTTTCGCTCTATTGTCTACTAACCAAAGAACCTGAAAAGATTAGAAAAAGAAAAGAGTGAGCAACCACAGCTCAGTAAGCAGTGTGTATCTCTTCTAAGCAGATCGAGCAACCACTATGCATGTATACATAAAGCCATACCAGAAATTTCAGAAGTCAAACTCAAGATATAAAATACATACCGAGTCACATAAGAGTTGTTTCATTTCATCAAAGCTTTATACAATTCAGAAAATACTCATTTTAAATCATCATAAACATCAACGGTCAAGTCCATTGATCAATCTCTATTAAAAACCACGTCAATGGTCAATTCCATTGACTAATCTCAAATCACACATTAATGGTCTATTCCATTAATGAATCTCATCAAAAGTACATGCCGATGGTCGATTCCATTGGCCAATCTTATATCACATCACATCGATGGTCCATTCAATCGATTAATCTATTGCTCAATATCTAACCATGCTCACGACATAAAGCCTTGTGGCAAGGCTACCAAGATTCCCCCCTTGACAAGGTCTCCACCTACAAAAGCGGTAGCTCGGCCCAGAAGAATATCCTAAACTCGGTATGCATACCCCCAAAGCCTCTTATTGGGCTCACAGCGATATTGAGCATCAAATAATCATCATCCAATATCAGAAATCCAATAATCCACAATACATTTCACAAACCAATCATACAAACTTTCATAACTCAGTTCGTCCGATAGAAATACTTTTTTGTAATGCATTTCTTGTATCATTTCTATCCCTACCTAAATTCTCTCAAGCTAATGGATTATTAAGACTAAGCTTAACTCAGGCCTTCCCAAGCCCTACCAATTTGTAACTTAGGGTTTAAGTCTTTAACATGCAAATGTTTTCATGTTTGGAGTCGCCACTAATTTATTTATGGTAGGTCAATTAGAAACCTAAATAAAACATAGGGAGATATGTTTTATTTCTACGAACCAGAGATTCTAAGCTCGGGAACTTGATTACGCTAGATCTAGTCTAACGCCCTTTCGGTACCTTTTCTTTTAAAAAAATGTTTTGGCATGCAGTCTGGATCCATTTCAACTTAGTCACTAACATGTGAGGTGATCATACGGATTCGCAAACCACCAATTTAACACCCAAGGAAACAACAAATAGATTGCAAGATTAGGAGAATGGCATACCTTAATGCAACGCAAGTATCTGCATTATTAGCTAGAAAATCACATCAACAATCCTAATATGATTTCTAATTAACAAGCAGTTCACTCAATATTTTTTTGGATTTTCACTTATTTAAATGAAAACTAATCTATATGCAATGACGTACAAAAATTAACATGCGATAAATGCAGCCTAACATGCAAACTATATGACATGCGATGACGTGACCTATTTCTAATGACGGATAAATGATTTATTTTTTGTATTTTTCTCATTAAAATTCGGAATTAAAAAAATACCTAAAATAACATGCAATCTAACGACTTCTTTTTTTGGTATTTTTTTATTAAAATTCGAAATAAAAAATTACTCAAATTAAGAATGCAATCTATCATAATCTATCCTAAAGCAACTCATTCTTTTGGGATTTTCATGGAAATTCGGAATTTAAAAATAACCTAAATAATCTATTAGGATTAGAATAACACCTAATTTAAACTAGGAAATAAATTATCTTAAGTCCTAATTTAAATTAAATAATTATCCTATCTACTAGATATATTTATGGCTCCCTAAACATGCAAAACTTCTAATTTAAATCTAACTAACAGATTTTTTATTTGGTTTTCTTTATTTAAAAAGGAAAAACATTTAAACAAAGATAATAACCACATTCAAACAATCCACGCAATCCGCAAAATTCTTCTTTTCAAATTCAAATTAAGCAAAGAAATCAAACTAACGGTCATATCTATAGGGTTATAGATATCGACGGAAAGTTGATCGTTCGAATTTGGAAAGCGAATAAAATCTAGTATCGTGTCCAAGTGATTATGGATAAGATAACGATTTTCCGTATCGCCGCGTATTGTACCTTATGGATAAAGTTGGATAGTCATTCAGATACGTTGCCAAATTAGGAAACAATTCCTAATTTTAAATGTTTTCGAATATTGCGGATAAGGCAAACATTATCCTAAGATATCTAGCAATCCACATAATATTCACAGAATATTCAAACATCCGAAAATTAGGAAACCAAATATTCTGAAAATATTGGATGACATCCTTACCTAATTTCGAAATATTTCCAAATTTGGACTCACGGATCGGGATTGCGGATAGGCGATGATCGGCGGTGTGTCGGGAACGGTGGCAGCTTGCGACAGAGATAGCGGCGCGGCAAGACAACGGCGACGTCGGGACAACAGCTATGTCACGGCGGTGGGTGGCTCTCCAAGCGACGGCAGTGGCTTCGGTGTGGGACGTGCGGCGTGTGGCGACTGAGAGGTGCGGCGGAGCAGCAGCACGGCCAGCGGAACAGTGGCGGTGCTGTGGCGGGGCGTCCGGCTCGGCTGTGCTGCGGTGAGGGCATCCGGCGTGGTTGCTCCGGCGGAAGCGGGATGGCGGTGCAGCGGCGAGGAACGTCGGTGGCTGCTCCGGCACGGGCGGCGGTATGAGGTCTTCGGGCGGTGACGTGCAGTGGCTTCGCCGGCGGAACGGTGGCGCGGCATGTGGCTGCGCAGAGGGGCTTCGGTGTGCACGTCCAGGCTGTGGCGCGGCGGCGGTGCACAGTGGCGGAGCTCCAAGGGCGGCGTGCAGCGGCTTGTTCTCTCTCTCTCTCTCTCTCTCTCTCTCTCTCTCTCTCTCTCTCTCTCTCACTTGTGTTTCTCTCGTGTCTCTCTCTAAAAATCAGATTTGAAAAATTTTGAGAGTCCCCATAATTATAAGACCTAAACGTGTATTTATAATGTAAACCTAGATCAATTAGCCGGGCTTTCTAGTCCTAATGGGCTTAGGCTTGGGCTTTACCCATTAATTTAATTTAATTCTAAGCGGGCTGAATTAATTTGGGCTTTTCTTTAATTAATTTTGATGGGCTAATTTAAGCTCAAATTAAGACAACCAAGCCTTTTTTGACGTGTGATTTTCGGCTCCCGTCTTCCGAGTGAGCCGAGTTCTGTTCGGTGCCCGAGCTCGATTTACGCGACGGATTTTCAATTTTCTCGCCATTGCCGATTTGATGTGGAATGCAATTAACCTATATGATTCTGAACTATATGCTATGTAATTTTGATATTTTTGTTTAGGGGTTAAAATTTAATCCCTAATTTTCTATGCAATGAATGACTAATTAGGTCGGCAAAATTTAGGTGTCAACAGCTGCTCCTCTTTGAAGGTGAGTTCGCAGAGGTTGCATTCAAAGACTAAATGATACCTAAATTTTAACTATGCAGATGCAATGAATGATATTTTTGTCGGGATTATGAATCTCATTTTTGAAATGCATTAAGAAATGATGCATGCAAATAATAAAAACGTACCTAAAATTACTTACCTGACAGGAGTGGTAGCGTAATTCGAGGCATGACTCTGATTCTGTAGGTTGACGATCACTTGGGCATTGTCCCAAAGATGTTGCCTGATAAACTGTTAGGGGGTTCCGGTGTCCTGCAATTCAATCAAGACACACGAAGAAAGCTCGAGGCATCAAGTTATCATCTGAGGTGCTTGAGATAAAGATTTAGCGAAATGGAGTTCATTCCGACTTTAACAAAATACCCAATTATCGTCTGAAGTATTCGTTAAAGTTTAGCCGTCACACCTAGATATCGTCATAGGTGTTTAACGGGGAAGTTTGTCCAATTCGTATAAATGTTCCGACCATTACAAGATATCCATACCTTCCTCATAGGTACTCGTAAAGATTTGGCAGCTGCGCCTAGTTATCATCATAGGCGCGACACGGGGGAACTCTGGATAGATTGAAAAAATGTTCCGACCTTTACGAGATACCTATACCTTCCTCATAGGTACTCATAAAGATTTGATCGCTGCACCTAGTTATCGTTATAGGTACAATGCGAGGGAACTTTCCGAGATTAGGAGAATATTTCGACCTTTACGAAATACCTATACCTTCCTCATAGGTACTCGTAAAGATTTGGCCGCTGCACTTAGTTATCGTCGTAGGTGCGGCACGGGGGAATCTTCCTGAGATTATGTGAAAAGTGTGCCTAACAAAATATCTAGTTATCATTTAAGATATTCGAAAGGACTTGATTGATAAATACTTGGATATCGTCACAGGTACTTAACGATTGGTTGAACGAAGGGCTAGTTCGAATGTTCAGGGGTTCCTTGACAAAATACCTGGATATCATCAGAGGTACCTGAAAAGGCTTGATCAATAGATGCCTAAATATCGTCAGAGGCGTCTAGAGATCACAACAAAATGATCAAATATGGGCTT
Source organism: Syzygium aqueum (assembly GCA_031216185.1). Taxonomy (NCBI): domain Eukaryota; kingdom Viridiplantae; phylum Streptophyta; class Magnoliopsida; order Myrtales; family Myrtaceae; genus Syzygium; species Syzygium aqueum. Next base: position 41,993,481 of record CM062232.1, read on the forward strand.
GACGATTGCTCGAACAGGTTAGGGATACTTGGATAGTCACAGGCATCCAAGAGATAAAGATATACTTACATGGTTTTAGGCGAAATATAATATGTATTCATGGGCAATCCGGAACACATATACTTATGCACTATGATTTCAACCGGTTTTCATGCATGATGGTTTTGTCAAATCAGTATTACTAAATTTCACTGGGGAAAATCATGATAAGACAATCCGGATTTACAAGTGGATATCTTGAAAATGTCGAATGAGGGACTTCCGGTCCGAAAGGGCTTTCACTCATTCTTATTGAAAAAGGCTGATTTATGAGAATCGCTCTATCTCACCATCATCATGTCGACAAGGGTCCGAGTATTCTCGCAAACGGTACGACCTTACCAATCTGAGAGGTCTTTGCTAGGACCGTAACGTGGGCTTGGTTAATGGCTTAGCAAAAGGAGACTCTTCGAGTCGAGGCTATTGAAAGAAAATATTCTGCAATCGTCTACGAGTTTACAAGTCAAGAACCTTGCAAAATGAGATAGAAATGGACTTGCTCGCACTTCTTCGAGTTAAGCTTGTAAACATCTGAAACTTTACGTTAGTTCAAGTGCCCTAATCTGAAGAGACATTGCAAGGGACACAACGTAGGCTAGGCTCATGGGTTGAGAAATGAATGGATCATTAGGCTGAAAATATGTATAATTGGGGTGAATAAGTTTGTGATTATCTTGGCATTATCACCGGTCCTCTTTTCGCCAGGGATTATCTTCTCGGTAGATGTTCCATTGGCTTCGAGAGCTCATCACTTGATTCCTTTGAGACTTATAGGATGTCACGCCCCGAACCCTACGGCGCGCGAGCATCCCTGTCATGGTCGATTTGTGTGCGACGCCCCAAGACGTGTCGCCGACCCAACTCCCAACACAGAGACTTTAAGCACATGCGGAAGTAATCAACACCCGTACAAGATAGATACCCAACCAAGGATAGCCACAGAAACCAACAACAACGACTGCAGAATAAACACTTGCACTAATACTGGAAATCATATACAATATCCATATACAGCCCGAATATCAAAAATCAAAAGTAGGTCAAGGCCACTACTAACAAAAAGGGGTAAGTGGCTCAGGGGTCAGTCTACTACTAAAGGTGGGGCGCTGGTCAAAAAGGTACTGGCCCTACCCATTCTAAGGCGAATGCTAAGCTCTACGGTGCCCAGTCTGGGTCGGAATCAGAAGACTCCGAAGATGAAGAGCTGTCAGGCATCTCCTCCTCGGACCCTGATGAGTCCGACTCTGACTCGGCCTCAGCAGCCTCATCCTCTAAGATTGTTGACACCTAAATTTTACCGACCACTTAGTGTAATTTGCATAGAAAATTAGGGATTAAATTTTTAACCCCTAAACAAAAATATTTAAATTGCATAGCATATAATTTAGGTTCATTTAGTTTAATTGCATATTTTTTGCATCGGATTGGCATTGGCGAATGAGCTTAAATTTCATCGAATGGGACTCGGCTCGCTCGGGAATGCAAGGGCCGAGAATTTCAAGACGAACGGGCTCGATTGTTTTAATTTGAGCTTAATTCAGCCCATTGTGTTTAATTAATTAGAAGCCCAAATTAAATCAGCCCATTTCAATTTAATTAAACCTAAGCCCAAGCCTAAGCCCATTAGGAATAGCAAGCTCATCTAATTGACCTAGATTAGTGTTATATATACATCATTAGGTCAGATTTTTGGGGGGTGAGAACACATAATTTTCATATCATAAAATTTTTTAGAGCTTATGTGAGAGAGAGAGGAGAGACCGGCATATCACCGGAGTCGTACCGCCGCTCGCCGGGTCCGCGCACGCCGCCCAACGTCATGGTGGTTTGTCCGCCGCTGAGCCTGCCTTGCCGCCGCACCAACCTCGCTGTGTAGTTGCCCGGAGGAGTACGTTCTGTCCGCAACTCATCCGTCGCCAAGGCCGCCTTCCACGTTGACGCCGCCGCTGTCCACAGCTGCGCCGGCGTGCCCCATACCACACCGTCGCCTCTCTCCCGCCGTTTCGGCCGTTCTTCACCACACCGAGAAGCTGCCTGACGCCATCGCCGACGTTGCTGCTCGGAGCTGCTCTGCACCGCCGGGTGTCCAGGAACAGCCGCCCTGCAGCCGCGCCCCTCAGCCGCTACTCCTCGCCCCCGCTGTGTTCCACCGGAGCAGCCACAGACCGCCCCCCGGACAACAACACCGACGCTGTTCCGCCGCCTCCTAGACGTCGCTGTTCCGCTTGGAACTGTTTTGCAGCCGCTATCGCCGGAGCTGTCCCCGTCTCAGTCGTGCCTCTCGCCGGAGCTGTCCCCGTCTCATCCGTGCCTCTCGCTGCTGCCCGGAGTTGCTTCCCCGCCGTCCCACCGCCTGGATGTTGCCCGGACCGCCGAGCCAGGCGCCCACGCAGCCGCTGCATAGCCCCCCCGTGCAGGACCGACACTTGTCCACCGTGCCAAACCGTCGCCGGAGCCGCGCCATAGCCTCGCCGGAGCATCCTCGCCTGATCAGTCACCGCCTCAGCCGCTCTACTATTTCGGATGTGCCGAAACAGTACCCGGAGAAGCTGCTGCTCCCTCGCCGTGACGCCGCCGTCGCCGGTGAAGCAGCCAACGCCGCCTCTGTGTGCCTCGCCGGAACAGTGTTCGGAGCAGCCCCGCCGACGTTGCCATCTCGACGTCGCTTGCCGTCCCGTCGCCGGTTGTCGTAATCCCGATCCGCAAACTCGATCCCGAGTAGGTTCGAATTTGGAGATTATCTTCAAATTAGGTAATTGGACTTCATCCTAAATTTTCAGAATATTTAATTTCCTAATTTGCATGTTTTGAATATTTCATGAATATAATTAGATATCTTAGGATAATGTTTGATATATCCGCAATGTTTTGAAATATTCAAAATTAGGAAAATTTCCTAATTTAGCAACGTATCTGGACGATTATCCGACCTTATCCCTAAGGTACGATACGCGGCGATACGGAAAATTATTATCTTATCCATAACCATTTGGATACGATAATGATTTTTATCCGCTTTCCAAATTTGAATGATTGACTTTCCGTTGATATCTATAACCCTATAGGTATGACCGATAGTTTGATTTTTGTGCCTAATCCGAGTTTAAAATAAATTTGGTGGATTGCATGGTTGATTTGAATATGGTTGCTATCTATCTGTTTAATTGCTTTCCTTTTTCAAATAAAAAGAAAACCCAAAAAATATCAGTTAGGATTTAAATTAGAATTCTGCATGTCTAGAAATTTTGAATATATCCTAGAGAATGAAATAGTTATCTAGTTTAAATTGGGATTTAAGGTGACATGTTTCCTAGTTTAAATTGGGTATTATTTTAATCTCAATGGATTATTCATGTTATTTTATTATTCCGAATTTTTAACAAAAATCCCAAAAAAAGAAATCATGTTAGGATAGATTAAGTCATCATAAGTTGCATGTTAACTTAGACAATTTTAAATTTCGAATTTTAATAGAAAATACCAAAAAGAGAAGTCATTAGGTTGCATGTTAATTTAGGCATATTTTTAATTCCGAATTTCATCAAAAAATACCAAAAATAAATCATTTGCTCGTCATTAAAAAATAGGACACATCGTCGCATGACATATAGTTTACATGTTAGGTTGCATTAATTGCATGTCATTTTTGCACGTCATTGCATATAGTTTAGCTTTCATTTAAATAAGCGAAAATCAAAAAAAATTGAGTGAATTGCTTGTTAATTAGAAATCATATTAGGGTTGATTGATGTGATTTTCTAGCTAACAATGCAGATGCTTGCGTTGCTTCCAGGTAAGTAATTCTTCCAACTTGCAATTTATTTAATGCTTTCTTGGGTGTTAAATTGGTGGTTTGCGCACCCGCATGAACACCTCACATGTTAATGATTAAGTTGAAATGGATCCAAATTGCCTGCCAAAACATTTTTGAAAAGAAAAGCTACCGAAAGGGCGTTAGACTAGATCTAGCGTAATCAAGTCCCCGGGTTTAGAATCTCTGGTTTGTAGGAATAAAACATATCTCCCTATATTTTATTTAGGTTTCTAATCAACCTACCGTAAATTAATTAGTGGCGACTCCAAGCATGAAAATATCTGCATGTTAAAGTCTTAAACCCTAAGTTGCGAATTGGTAGGGCTTGGGAGGACCCGAGTTAAGATTAGTCTTAATAATCCATTAGCCCGAAAATTGATAAAAAAATTGTTAGGGTCGCGACAGCTTGGCGACTCCGCTGGGGTCTTGAGTTAAAACTCTTAGTGGACTTAGGCCAATTTTTCATTTCAAAAATTTTTTATTTGGCAGTGAGGATCCCAGGTACATCCCTAACATTTTAAGGTGTTAAATGTTCTTGCAATATGGGAGGTATAAGGGGAGGCGTTATTGTTAACCCTTGTTTTGCAGGGAGGTGGTTGAATATATGGTTTAATTTATGCACGAAGCGCTGTTTAATATAACCTAATGTGCATGCCTTACATTTACATTACACCGCACACACTACCCGCTGCCGGACCTGAGCGGCATAGGTTTAGGATGGTACTGAGATTGTGGATACCCCAACTAAAATCATGTGGTACGGGTCGCCCTCCTCGGTCCCAAAATTTTCTTTCATGGTGTCATTGAATACCTACCACGGTTGCATCCCTTGCAACCCGGGTCAGCTCTTTGACTAAGCCGGAGTTAGGGGAATCCTAGCCTAACCACCACCATGACTGGTTTAGCTCGGTAATCCTCTCGTCTCCAATTTGCAAGCTAGAGTCTAGGTAGAAATCGAAGCTCACATTTCATGCGCATGTCTATGTGATTGCCATTTCTTCCCCCCGGTGAAGTAAGTTTTCGGCAACTCTATCTCGCAATTTATTTACGTTTCGTCCTTTTCCTTGGTCGGTCCATGACATTAGATCGGTCGTGAGTCTTGGTCTACACACTATGGGAGGGACAGACATCCGGATTCTTGATGCTCCTAAGGACGAGCTCCGTGCCTGGTGGAATCTACTCAGTCCGACCAACCGCAAGTTAGTTGAGGGCCACATCGGAAGGCTGCTCCCCTTACTGGAAGTCAAAGTCCGTACCGGCCTCGTTCGAGCATTAGCCCACTTCTGGTGCCCCGTGACATCCACCTTTATATTCGGTAAGTATGAGCTCACCTCGACTTTGGAAGAATATAGTGCGCTCATTGGAAAACCTTTGGAGTCGGAGTTAATCACACCATCTTTGGGAATCGATTCCACTCTAATGTTGTCAGAATTTTTGAATGTCGGAAAAGATGAATTGGGAAAAGTTTTAAAAGCAAACCGTGGGTCATGTCCTTTTTATTCCTGAGTCAATGTTTCGAAAAAGCCACACCTTTTCAAAAAGGTAGAATCTTTTTACTAGCATTTTTCGGGTTCATCATTTTTCCTCACTGCAAGAATGCATGTAATCTGTCAATTGCATGGTTGGTCCAACAAGTCTGTCTTGAAAAGAATTTTGTCAACACCATCTTAGCCGAGACTTTCATTTCTCTCACTAAATTCAAACAAAATGTTGACAAAACATTTCATGCACCCCTTGAATTATTGCAAATCTGGTTTTTGTCTCACATAAAAGGGTGTGGCGATTTACTCAAAATATCCGAACTCAGTGATTCCAGTCATCTCGTCTTAAGCTATAAAGAAAAACAAGCGAATGCACCTGATTATCATTACTCCGAATGGATCATTTTCATGAAAAACGCTAGACCCCAAGGTTTCCAATGGCATGCTAGTTGGTTCAATGTCGGGGAAGCTCGGCTTACGTGTAATGTTGTTGGACCGGTTCCACTTTTGGGTTTCACCGGCGCAATCGAATACTACCCCGCCAGAGTGTCCCGACAGTACCATATTCTCCAGGGGCTCCCTCCGGCGTTACAACCTGAGCTCCTCCATGTCGATTTCTCCGACGAGGGTGAAGACCACGAATGGACCGTAGCTCAACTCACGAAGATGTAGAAGAAGTGCCGTGTTTTAAAGATAGCTCGACCCGAAGAACAACTCAAGGGGGAACAGAAGTCCTACTTCGCAACGGCCAAGTACATTTGACGGCACAAAGTCCCGCAAGAGTTACTCCCGAAGATACCCAAGGTGCCTCTCAAGACCGCCAATCACTCAGAGAACAACCGCATCAAGAGAAAGGTCGAAGAAGCTCAAGAAAAGACGTCCAAGATAGCTCGAGCTTATGAGCAGCTGAAGAAGGACGTCGCCTCCCATATGTCTATAGATCAAGCTAAATAAAAAGCTTGAAGTTGTTTTCTCATTTCAGTTTCAGTTTTAAATTTGTTTAGGAATTGAGTCATTTCTCTTTCATTCAGTTTAAAGTCATTTCAAGTCATCAGTCATTGTAAAAATTTTTCCTCATTTCAATAAAGAGATCTTTTCAATTCAAAGCGGTTAGGCCAATGTCATGAATCGGCGTGTGATTTCGCTTGACACTTATGTATGCCTGTTATCTTCAAATTAGGTAATTACGGACCGATCACGATCGCCTATTCGTACGCGGTCGAGAGCCAGAATGGACGATCAAGCCGACTTACAAGATCATGTTGTTGGCATAGAGGACCAAATCAAGCAACTTGCCGTTGCAATGCAACAAATGACCGCTGAAATCAAAACCCTTCGGTCGATCCCTGTTCCAGCACCTCCTGAAGCATCAGCCCCGAAGCATAAAAGTGGAAAAGGCGTTGATGTTGAGGAAGATGATGACATTCCCGACTTGGAAGATGACCCCGTCCAAATCATTGTCAACAAACACAAGCCTGATGAACGAGTCAACAAACTCGAGGAGAGAGTGAAGCAACTTGAGGGTTCACAAGATTCACCGTCAATTGATCTGTCCCTGTACTCACAGATCAAAATCCCAAAGAAGTTCAAGATGCCGGACTTTGACAAGTACAATGGCACCACGTGCCCAAAAGCCCACCTGCAGTTGTACCACATACAAATGACCTCGTACGTTGACAACGAGCTTCTGATGATCCATACGTTTCAAGCAAACTTGACCGGCCCTGCTTTGAACTGGTATCTTATGAAGAAGATAAATGGCCTCAAAACCTGGAAGGAAGCTAGTGAGGCATTCCTGAAGCAATACAGGTTTATAACGGACATCACTCCTATCCGCGATGACCTTGAGCGTGCTCAGATGAAAAAGACTGAGTCCTTCAAGGATTACGCCATCAGATTGCGAAATTTAGCCGCTCAGGTTGTCCCAGAACCTATTGACAGTGAGCTGAAGAGGATGTTCATCAAGACTCTCCCGTTCGAGTACCGTAATCGAATGGTGGCCATTCTGGCTGACAACTTCAACCAACTTATCCCCATAGGCGAACAGATCGAGATAGGGCTGAAAGATGGGTGGTTTATAGAGCCGTCCTCGTCGACCAAAAGATTTAGTGCAAGGAAGGAGAAGGAACCGGCAGCTGAAGTGAATGTGACGCATAACCAACCGAGCAGGCGGAATACTAACCCAGTCCCAGCAATTCAAGTGGCAGAAGCTCAGCACCAAAATACAGGTAGTCAACCTTTTTAGAGGAGGAGCAACAGGAGGCAATTCACCCCTCTCCCCGGATTGTTGTCTCAAGTATTGGCAGTGCTCTGGAAGAAAGGCTTGCTTACTGCCGAGCTAAAACGGCCCAATCCTGAGCAGTTTTACAACTACGACCCATCAAAGAAATGCGATTATCACATGGGTGAACCGGGACACTCAACCGACGATTGCTCTATCCTCAAGCATCGAATCCAGAACCTCCTGGATACTAAGGCTTTCTCATTCCAACCCGCCAAGTCGAATGTTTAGAGTAACCCGCTCCCTGATCACGCGGGCAATGTGAATGCCATATTCTGTTTCGATGCTGGTCGAATCAAGAACGTCAAGGTGTATAATGCTGAGGTCTATGACGAGTTGGTGAAAGCCGGTTATTACCCAAATAATGAAGTTCTTTCCCTGGCCGTCATGAGAGAAAGAATCTCAAGGATGGTACAGGCTGGGTTGATCGTTTATGCTGACCACACCGACATCGTCTCTACTATCTCCGAGGTTGTCATCGACTGGGACGAAGAGTTCGCTACGTTAAACACCGGGAAGGACAAGCTCGATCCTTTGCCTGAAGACATGCCTCCGCTCGAAGACGCGACTGATGATGAAGAGATCGTAATAAGCATGCCCGCAGCCGATGAAGGGATAGTGATCGAGATACCTCAACCGTACGAGTACTCGAATGATAAGGCAGTCCCTTGATCCTACAGTCTCGATGTCGACTTAGTCACCAGATCTGGACGTGCCTATGGCCAAGCAAATGCTCAACCTGCAAAACCTGTCACGGATGAAGAAGCTAAAGAGTTCCTAGCTGTGATCAAGGCTAGTGAGTACAACATAGTTGAACAGCTGTGCAAGATGCCTGCGCAAATCTCTCTGCTTGAACTCCTCTAGACGTCTGTCAAACATCAAAAGGCCCTGATGAGAGTGTTAAGTGAAGTCCATGTGCCTGAGACGATCGACCATGAGAAGCTAGAAGAATTTGTGGGTTCTATACTCCTCAAGGACCTTATAGCCTTCTCGGATGAGGAATTCCCTCTAAAAGGCAGAGGGCATACTAAGGCGTTGTATATTTCTGTCAAATACAAGGCCTCGCACGTAGCTCGAGTACTCATCGACAATGGATCAGCCTTGAATATCTATCCTCCGGTGACTTTACACCACCTCAGGATTGATCCTTCAAGAATAAATTCTGCAAAGACCTCCGTGTGAGCCTTTGACGGAACAAAGAAAGAAGTAATGGGGGAAATCCACCTTGACATACAGATAGGGCCAATAGTGTTCAACATCCTATTCCAGGTTATAGACAGTCGCACTGCATTCAACTTTCTGTTGGGTCGTCCATGGATTCATACTGCTGGAGCTGTACCATCCAGTCTACATCAAAAGGTGAAGTTCGTTGTGGAAAAGGAAGTTAGTCATAGTGCACGGTGAAGAAGAGCACCCGATCTATCATGCCACGGCTATCCCTTATGTCTAGCCGGATTACAAAATAGAATCGAGTTATCAGTCGCTCGAACTCGTATCGACCATACATGCATCTAGAGGATCATCGCCACCAGTTCCTGAAGTGTCAAATACTGCTTTCATGATTGGAAGAGTAATGGTGTCCCATGGCTTTATTCCGGGCGAAGGCCTTGGCAGGGATGGTCAAGGTATCTGCCGACCAGTCGAAGTCTCTCAAAGACCCCGCACTTCTGGATTGGGGTATCAGGGGTCAACTGCGCCGAACAATGAGAGACATGCATATAGTCGAGGTCGAGGTCAAGGAGTTGAGCAGAATAGACAGCAATCCAATGAACGGTTGAATAATGAATACCCTAGCGTGGTAGGCTGCTTCCACACATCCGCACCACGTTCCCAGGCCCTGCGAGAAAGACGCGCGAAGAGAAGGAAGTGATCGACACTTTAGGGCAACCGAGCGACAAGTTCGACTATTATGTGAAGTACTCAGCGCCCCCGAGCTTCTATATTGACCCCCATGACATTGTCCCTAACTGATGGGGTGGTATAGATGATCCAACACCTCAAATGACGGGAGATTCTGATGATGCAATCGAAGGAATCACTGCCCTGTTCGATGACGTCTTCATTGGAACTACTAAAGAAGGACCGTTAGAGGAAATGGGTACAGGCCCACAAGAGTAAAATTTTTACTTTTTCGCACACTCCCCTGCGTGGGAATTTTTACTGCTTTTTTAGGACTTGCTCCGTCTCGGGTGCTACTTTCCATTTTCATTTCTAGGATTTGATTATCGCAATTTCCATTCAATAAATGTAATTCATTTTGAAATGATCAATGAAATTACAAGTTATTTTCAGTTTTTTGAGGGCATGTTGAGGTACATCAAACCAGCCGGATGATGATATCCAATCGATAAAAGAAAATATAGTCCAAGGAAAATTCTGAGGCCTGGGCTTCTTCATGCTTTCTCATGTTAAAACCTTTTCGAAATGAATTTCAGAAAAAAAAAACGCAAAAAAATTAATTACAAAAAAAAATTTACAAAAAATGTAATGTTAGCCCTGTTTGTCCTTCTGAATCCATTACTTTATGTTTCAGGAGCAATTTTGTTACACGTGAGGGTACGGGAACGGTCCAAAATGATGAATTATATGCAACCGAGCTTGATCCCGATGATGCCGGAGAACTCGATGATTCCTCTAATATTCAGCGCGACGTAGAGCTATATGAAAAGCCTAAAGTCCTGACGGTAGATCAAACAATCATCGTCAATTTGAGTGATTCCGGAGAACCCAAGGAGGTGAAGATATGGGCAACCCTTCCCGAAGATGAAGCCAAATGCTTGGTCCAACTGCTAAAGGATTACCAGGATATCTTTGCCTGGTCATATGCCGATATGCCGGGATTAGACCCTTCTATTGTGGAGCACGGCTTGCATACTAATCCTGGTATGCCACCCAAGAAACAGAGACTACGGAGAGACAAAACCTGAGCTTTCGAAAAAAATAGAGGAGGAAGTTATGAAGCTTTTGAAAGTGGGATTTATCGAAGTCACTCAATATCTAACCTGGGTGGCCAACATCGTGCCAGTCATGAAGAAAGATGGTCGAGTTCGGGTTTGCATCGACTATCGTGACCTGAACAAGGCTAGCCCTAAAGACGATTTCCCATTACCGCACATAGACGTTCTAGTAGACAGTACTGCTGGATTTGAACTGTTTTCGTTCATGGATGGTTTCTCGGGCTATAATCAAACAAGAATGGAGGACATCGATAAGGAGAAAACAGCGTTCATCACTCCTTGGGGGACGTTCCACTATAAGGTCATGCCCTTCGGTCTCAAAAATGCCGGGACAACGTACCAACGGGCAATGGTGACTCTTTTCCATGACATGATGCATAAGGAGATCGAGATCTATGTCGATGACATGATTGCTAAGTCTCGACCCAGAGAGAGTCACGTTGATACCCTGAGGAAGTTGTTTGACCGACTCCGTGAGTTTAAACTCCGTCTCAATCCAGCGAAGTGCATATTCGGAGCAACAAGCTACTCGGGTTCGTAGTAAGCAGTAAGGGCATTGAAGTCGATCCTTCCAAAATAAAGGCTATATGTGAGCTACAACCCCATCGACCGTGAAAGAAGTACGGAGCCTCCTGGGCAGATTGAACTACATAGCCCGTTTCATTTCCCAGCTCTCCGAAACTGCTAAACCATTCTTCAAACTTCTAAAGAAGAATGCTCAAGTGGAATGGGACGATAATTGCCGGGAAGCGTTTAGTGAACTGAAGCATTACCTGATGAAACCACCAGTGCTAGTCCCTCCGATGCCAGGCCAGCCTTTAATCCTTTATCTCACGATTCATAGCGAGTCTCTGGGTGCAATGCTAGCCCAGAAAAATCCTGAATATGGAAAAGAGCGAGCCATTTATTACTTGAGTACGAAATTTACAGTCTCGGAGTTGAATTACCCTAAAGCCGAGAAGACTTGTGCTGCACTAGTACGGGTGCTTCATAGACTGAGACAGTATATATTTCATCACCAGACTTTGCTTGCGACTGAGAATGATCCCATCAAGTATTTACTTGATCAATCGGCTTTGGTGGGGAAGCTAGCCAAATGGCAAATTTTGATTTCAGAATTTGATGTCTAGATGATGCCACAGAAGTTAGTTAAAGGCTGAGTAATTGCTGATGTGTTAGCCGAGAATCCCGGAATCTCGGATGATGATACATATTCCCCAGAAGATCGCATTCTAGTAATAAAGGAAGACACATAGATCATGTTTTTCGATAGAGCCGTGAACTTAGCTGGTTCCGGCACTGGGGCAGTCTTGATATCCCCAGATGGGCAACATTATCCAGTAGCAGCAAAGTTGGTGTTCCCGTGTACCAACAATATAGCTGAGTACGAAGCTTGCATCCTCGGACTTCAAGCCGCAGTGGAGATAGGGATAACCAAGTTGAAAGTATTTGGTGATTCCGCTTTGATCATTCTCCAAACTGTAGGAGAATGGAAGACAAGAGACACTAAATTAATCCCGTATCACGAATATCTCGAAGAAATCATAGAGGAATTCGAAGATATCTCCTTCGAGTACTTGTCAAGATCCCATAATCAGTTTGCTGATGTGCTAGCCACGTTATCATCCATGCTGCAAGTGACAGGGGGAGTAGAGGTAGAACCTTTGAAGATCGAAGTCCTAACGAAACCGGCTTATTGTATGGTTGTGAACGGAGAACCTGACGAAAAGCCATGGTATTACGACATCATGAGTTACATCCAGAGACAAGAGTTTCCTGAAGGAAGCACTCCGGCTGACAGGAAGTACATAATGAAAATGGCTTCAAAATTCTTCGTTAGTGGTGAAAAGCTGTACAAAAGATCCTATGATTCGATCCTACTAAGGTGTAAGAAATTAGCCTATTCTAGAGCAATCTTTTTTGTATTATTTTTTTTATCGAAATTCGAAATTAAAATCAACTCGAAATGAACTATCAAGGTTAGTAAAATATCTAATTAAATTAGGAAACAAATTACTCTAATCCCTAATTTGAATTAGAAATTATCTTATCTTTCAAGCAAATCTCGGTTGTCTTATTCTATAAAAAAATCATCTAGATATATTCTAAACATGCAACACTATCTTCTAAAAAAAATCAATTCAAATTGCATCTAATCTTTTTGGCTCTTTTTTTTATGAAATTTTTTTGTATTTTCGAATTTAAATTCAAATCACAAATTTTTCGAGTAAAAAAAATATATAACCGCTAAATCTTTCGCATTAAATTTCGATCTGAAGCCTGACAGATCGATCCTGAAATTTGAAATACTCGCTATGGAAATAACTCTATCTAAAGCCTGATAGATAGATTTATTTCCATGTGTGCGGTTGCGGATTAGGAAATTTTCCTAATCGATCACATCTTGAAAAATTTTGATATCTTAAATATCTTGGATATATTCAAAAGATTTTGAAAATTCTAAATTCTATCCAAGTAATAGATATCTAAGATTTTAAAAAAAAGAAATAAATCCTAATTAAGATAATGCTTATTATTCAAATATGCAAAATTAGATATCAATAAACACAAATTAGGCAACAAAATATTCAAATCAAATCGGGATAAGATAATTACCTAATTTGCATATTTGTTTCCAAATTTGAATTTGCATATTTGTTTCCAAATTTGAATTTGCAGCGGATCGGGATCGCGTACCGGGATGGTGACCGGCGATGCGTCGGGAACGGCGGCATGTCGTCGGGAACGGCGGCGGCTTGCGACAACGCGATGGTGGTGGCGAGTGCTTCAATGGGGCGTTCGGCGGTGTGCGGTGACGGAAGGGCGGAGCACAGCAGCAAACGGCGCAGCAACAGCGGCGGTCTGTGGGCGGTAATGCGACGCGGTGGTGCTACGGGCGACGATGAGGGCGAGCGGCGGTGACTGCAACAGCGGAGCGCGGCGGAGGGCAGGGCACCGGAGGGCATGGCAGCAGCGGCAGCAGCAACGTCGGTGTGCAGCAGGGCTCCAGGCGACGGTGCAGGCGGCTCTCCGGTGACGGTGCAGCGAACAGTAGCTGCGGAGGGGCGACGGGCACGGCGCGGCGTGCGGCGGCGTGACTTGCAGCGGCGGAGCAGCAGCTCTCCGGGCGTCGGATGGTGTCAACATGGCTCCGAGCGATGGCGTGGGGAACGGCGCGAACGGAGGTGGCGATGTAACGGCGCCGGTCTCTCTCTCTCTCTCTCGCTCTCTCTCTCTCTCTCTCTCACACTTGTGCTTTCTGAAAATTCTCTCGTGTATCTCTCCAAAAATCAGATCTGAAAATTATGAGACCTCCCTCTAATTATGAGGCATAAGCATGTATTTATAATGCAAACTTAGGTTAATTAGTCGGGCTTTCTAGTCCTAATGGGCTTAGGCTTTAATTATTATTTAATTTTAAGTGGGCTGAATTAACGTGAGCTTTTATTTAATTAAGCTTAATGGGCTAATCTAAACTCAAATTAAGACAACCAAGCCCTTTTTACGTGTGATTTTCGGCCCTTGCCTTTCGAGTGAGCCGAGTCTTGTTCGGTACCCGAGCTTGATTTACGTGATAAATTTTAAGCTCGCTTGCCACCGCCAATCCGATGCGGAATGCAATTAACCTACATGATTCTAAACTATATGCTATGCGATTTTAATATTTTTGTTTAGGGGTTAAAATTTAATCCCTAATTTTCTATACAATTAAACACTAAATGATGCGCCGAAATTTAGGTGTCAACACAACTTAAGGAGCTGGTTAGGCCTTCTCTACATTGCATGCTAATTGTAGCAATAATTTGCAGGTTCTAAGTGTCATAAATAGAAGGATTACAAGATGTCTGAAATGAGTTATACTAGTGTCACAGAAAGAAGGACAAGATCTGTAGTGAGAGAATGTTTTAAACGGATTCCTGATCAAGATAAGGCCGAATGTCTATATTGTGGGGCCTAAATTTGTCGTGCTAGTAATCACGGAACTAGTTCGATGTATCATCATTTTAGGTAGATGTAAGGAATACTCATATGCAAGTGTTGAGAAAAGGCAAAAAAGTGCCTCGGATCAACTTTTGGGTCAATAGTTCATCGGGTCCATGGAAATTTGATCAAGATGCTAGTCGAAAAAACCTAGCAAAAATGTTTATTATTGGTGAATTGCCTTTTAAGTTCATAGAAAATGAGGGATTTCGGCTGTAAGTGAATAGAATCCAGCCTTAGTTTCTAATCTCGTGTCAAAACACATTGAGGCATGATTGTTACAAGTTATACATGAAGGAAAAAAGTAGATTGAAGAAATATTTCTCAGAGACAGCTCCAAGAGTGTGTCTTATGACCGACACATGGACTTCTTGTCAAAATTTGAGCTATATATGCCTTACTACTCATTTTGTTCATGCCAATTGGAAGTTGCACAAGAAATTATTGAATTTTTGTCAAATCCCAGGTCATTCTGCTGAGATAATAGGAAAAACAGTTGAGAAATAATTGATTGATTGGGGGATTCAAAGCGTTTTTTCTATCACCGTGGATAATGCAAGCTCAAATAACTTAGGAATTCACTATTTAAAAAAAAAGACTTAACTCTCAGAATTCTCTAGTATTGAGAGGTGAGTTACTCCATGTGAGGTGTTGTGCTCATATATTGAGTTTGACTGTAAGAGAGGAGTTGAAAGACATAAATGATTCAATTGTTAGAATACATTCGACTGTGCGTTATATGGTCTTCTCTTGCGAGGTTAAGACGATTTAAGAGTTGTATTGATATCAAGTCCAAGAGTCTTGTATGTTTGGATGTGGAAACTCGTTGGAACTCGACATACATGATGTTGGAAGCAGCTTTGAAATTTCAAACATCTTTTAGCTTATTGAAATTTCAAGATAGCAAATATATTGAAGAGCTTTCCAAAGCGAAAGAGTTTCCCACTAGTGATGATTGGGAGTATGCTCATCACTTTCTTCCTTTCCTGAAGTTGTTCTTTGATACAACTTTAAAAGTTTCGAGTTCTTCTTATGTCACTAGTAATGATATAGCGAAGGATGTGTATGGGATTCATGGAATCATTGATGTCTATTGTGAGAATGAGGATCAAAGTGTGCAGGAAATGGCTAAGAGAATGAAAACCAAATTCAATAAATATTTTGGCAATGTGAACAACATCAATCTTACTTTGTTCATTGCTTGCACACTTGACCTGCGACATAAGTGGGAATATGTAAAGTGAATGATTAATGATGTTATGAAAACAGGGAGGCAGAAACTTTACAAGATAAAGTAAAAACATCTCTGACGTCATTGTTCGAGCAATATCGCACTGGTGTATGCCCCCAAAGCAACTTGAAGCTAAAGAGCACAAGGACGATAAGCATGTCAAAGTCTCCTGTGGTTGGTGCTGATTTTATGACTGCAAAGTATCTTAGCCAAACTGGACAACAATATTTGGAAGAAAAATCAGAATTGGACAAGTATTTGGAGAAAAAATGTGAACGTTATAACCCAAACTTTGATATCTTAAGTTGGTGGAAAGTAAATTCTTCAAGATATCCTATCTTTTCTTCCATTGCTCGAGACATCTTGGTCATGCCCATCTTGACTGTAGCATCAAAGGTCGCATTTAGCACAGGAGGTCATGTGCTTGATGTGTTTCGTAGCTCTTTGACCCCAAGCATGGTGGAGGCTCTTATATATGCTCAAGATTGATTACGATCTATACCACTTTCACATTCGATTAAGGGGGACTTAGAAGAACTCAAAATCTTTGAGTCAGGTGAAAAAATATGGTTGTGGAATTTTGTACCCTTTTATACTTCAATGGATACATTAATTCTCATTTTCATCGTGAATTTAATGCAGAGTTGCCAACTATAACCATGGAGCCAAACTCGGTTTCTCTAGATGATTGATGAAGTTGGAGATTGGTACTTGTTAATCAATTTATACTTTGTGTTAAAGTGATTTCGCATCATGAGGAAGTTGCAGTTGCTTTGTTGCGCTTGCCAATGAATTTGCCAAACATGATCCTAATGCATGTTTACCATTGTTATTGTTTTTCTGTTTTTTGTTTTAAAGGCTTACAACTATTTAAATAGCATGTCTCTATGTGGATTTGCAGGGTAGTGTTTCAGTCCTATCTTATCCACTTTGATTATGATGGTCTCTGTATTTAATAATATCCTTTTGTTATACTTTGATTATGATGGTTTCTAACATTGTTTTCCTGTAGCTGGTTCTAATTGCAAGTTTGTTTATTTTGCCTTTTACTGCTAGTGCAGTCAAACAAGTTGATACGCCGTAGCTCGTACATGGTTTCTTCGTCGTCCAACTTGGATGCTTTCTAATGCAAAAGATGTGCTAGGATTCTTTTTGTAGACATTCGCTTCCCTAAGTGTTATTCATTGTTTATTAAACTCCCAATTTGCAGATTGGAGACCTTCAAGGGCTTTTTGGTTTACTCATGGTCAATATGCAAATGTTGAGAGCAAAACTGAAAAAACTAGATGTTTCGTATGGAACAGGGACAGGTAGGGTTTTTAAACTCTAAGACATGTGCATTGCTCTAAAAATCTTTTAGTAACTTGAGGAGGACCTCCTAAGAGTGTTTTGTTAGCAGTCTTGAGCATGATGTGATAAGCATTATATATTCATATGTGAAAAAGGTGCAATATGTGGTGGGCTTCTGTGCATATGTTAGTTGATTATTCTGGATGACTCCTAATGCAATTTAATTCGATGTTGACTCTTTGAGACGTAGCAAAAGAAAATAGTTGAGGGTGTCCTAAGCACTCGAGCATGATATTTAGGGATGATTCATTGCAACAGATGACACGTTCTGACTTGTTGTCGAAGGTCTTCCCAGGTCTCAATTTAATTATATATTTTGAATTCTGAGAAATGTTGTTAAATTCTGTTATGCATGCTTGAATCTCATGGACTTGCTTCCAGGAGCCTGTTGTAAGCAAGGAAAATTAAACTTGATTTTACAGGAGTGCGCTGCACACTGTTATAAGCAAGGACCACTGTTCTCTAATCTTTAGTAGAGATGCGAGATAAATTTTTATCTCTAATGGACTTCTTTCTTTTGTAATGGCTTGTGAGATATGATTACGTGGAAACTTGTTGAAATGAGCTTTTTTAAGACTAAAGGTCATGATGTTCTTGCAGATATCTTCCGACTGTCCTAGTTGCGTGTATCCGGATCTCCGTTATGAAGAGGATTTATCTTATGACATCCAATAGCCCATTTCATGAGTGTCTGACTTTGTGTCTTTCGCAATTCAAGTTACAACCACCTGTTTTGTCTTCGAGTTTTGGATATGCCAATCTTAATAAGAAATTTAAGTATGCTATCTTTTTCCTATTTTTTACCTTATACAGCCAGCTTGCCAAAGATTATAAGCAGCTTGCAATTTTTACTATGACTATTCAGGGTTCACACCCACTTTGTACTGGTTTATAGGTTTACCCAAAAAAAAAATCGAAAACCCGCCTTGACACGGCCCGGCCCGACCCGGATTTTTGCTTTGGGTTCAATAATTTTTGGGCCGGACCAGGTCAGAGAGAGCGTGCGCCCCTTGTGATTCAAGTCGGGTCGGGTATCATAGAAACCCGACCCATTGACACCCCTAGTGAGAAGTGCTTCTCTCTACAAATTTATTGGCAATTTTGCTTGGAAGATCATGGTATTAACCATATCCACCAAAATTCGATTCTTTTTTTCTGCCAATCCAATCTGTTGTCGTGTATAAGGTGCGCTTACTTGATGCACAATACCATTTTCCTCACAAAATGCAGAAAAGTATTCTCCTTCGCGATCACTTCAAAAAACTTTGATTTTTGCGTCCCTTTGATTTTCAACTATAGCCTTGTATATCTTGAACATATCAAAAGCTTGATCTTTTGATTTCGTTTGGTAAACATGAGTATATATAGAGCAATCATCAATAAATGCAATAAAATAATGATTTCCACCTCTAGTTACTACACCATTTAATTCACAAATATCATAATGCACCAGTTCAAATACTTTAGTAGATCTTTCCACCTTTGAGAATGATTTCTTGGTCATCTTTGCTTGTAAACATATTTCACAATCTTTCTTATCCAGATTATCACATGATATCATACCACATTTATTCATAAATTTCAAAGTATTATATTCAACATGTGATAATCTATTATGCCACAAGGAAGATGACTCAAGCATATAAATAGAAACGAAATTATCATTAATACTTAATTTGAACATTCCGTTACAAGAGTACCATTTCCCAACAAACTTCCCATACTTAGACAAGATAAGCTTAGCAGCCTCTAACACGGCCTTAATTCAATTCTTGCACGACAAATTTGCTGATACAAGATTCTTACAAATATCGGGAACATACAACACATTGATCAAAGTCAATAACTTTTCAGAAGTGAATTGCAATTCAATTGTGCTTGTCCCTTGAACAACTGCAGTATTGTGATTTCCCATCAACACTTGTTGTTCCTTCTCCACGGGTGTATAAGATTTAAATTGCTTCTTATCATTGCAGACATGCACAGTTGCGCCATAATTAAACCACCAATCCTTTGAATCATTCATAGTTGCCATGTTTAATTCAGTCACCATCAATTCAGAGACCATAGCAACTAATCCATTGGTGTTTTGCTCCATAATATTTGCTGTTGTGTCAACCTTTTGCTTTTTTCGATAACGGACTCCTTCTTATAGCGGCCTTTTTTGCCATAGTATAAGCAAGACTTGTCCTTCTTGAATGTGCTGTTGTTGCCAGACTTGTTGATGTTGTTGGTATTGTTGGTGTCAATGAACTTCCTCTTATTTCCCCTCTTATTTTCTTTGTCTCTACTCATGTTTCCATTCTCAATAAAATGCACCTTGTTTACAACTTCTGTCACATAATTAGCCTCACGTTCCCGAGAACCTTCCTCAATTCGGATGTGTTTTATCAAATTATCTACAGGCGAGTTCTCGGTTGTATGGAGAAGTTTCTTTCAGTAATCATTTCAAGTTGAAGGCAATTTTGAAATAATTGCAACAATTTGAAGAGGTTCTGAAACTTCAATCATTAGGTCTTTTAGTTTGGCAACATATATTTGAAGTTCCTCCACTTGCTTAGAGACAGAATTTTCATTAATCATAGTAAATTCAAAATATTTCGGAGCAATAAATCTATCGGTACCTTGTTTGTTGGTATTGTATTTGGTCTCCAAGGCATTCCAAATGTCTCTAGGATTTGTGTAAGATTGAAAGGTTTTATACAGATAATTTGATAAATCATTGAAAATCCTTCCTCAGTGCCTCCTTTCATCATACTCATGTCTTTTCCTTGCAGCTTTGATTTCATTAAAATCATCATCCTTGGATTAGGGATAATGGGCAAGTTGGGATCCAAGATGTAGAAGATATATAATTTAGATAAAAAAAGGATCATATTGTCCTTCCAACGGATGGAATTAGTTCCATCATAAGGATCGATTTGCAATCTGTCAAGATTGCGAGCACTTGATGCAGTCGATGTCTCCATCTCCATGAATATAATACCTTAATATTGTTAGGGAAATTTGATTGCTGATGAAAATAGAGAAATAGTAATAGATCCTTGATGATTTGATGCATGATGGCAATCACTGTCCTTAAGGTATTATTTGCCCTCACTATTGTTGATTCCAGGTTTAGAACAAATATACCTCCAGAATATACACCAAAGTTACAGAGAAACGAGTTCAACAATTACTCAATTTCTCTCTTGGAATTTCATTTTGAATGTGTTTTTAAAGTTGTGTGTATGAAAAGAGAAGAAGAAAGAGTTCTAAAGAAGTTGTAGTTACGAACAGCTATGGTTATAATAAATAATGTGCGATTTGATCTCTATTCACAAACAACCAATCAACACATCTCTTGGAAATAGGTTCCTTATCCCAAACCATCACCACTCTTTATGTTAATAATAACTTCCGTTCATAACCACCGATAACCTCTTTTCAGCACGAAGAGTCACCTCTTTTTATAATCAAGAGTCACATCTTCTCTTAATCAATAGTCACATCTTTTATGATAACAACCTATCTCAACAAACTGAAGCAAGCAAACTCTCTACAAATAACCCTCACATTGACTTAGTAAACTCATTCATCTCTACCAATGGTCAACGGAATGGAGCTTTAGGCTATTGTTTGGGTCATCATATCTAATTTGTATTAAAATATGCATCGAGTTTGGGCCGGTCGAACAAATACACACAAGTCTGGCTGAATGAACAAAGTCCAAGTCAGACTTTCCGTGTAAAATGAAGAAGCCAAAGAAAGCAATACGCGTGCCTTCCTAATTTCCTTGACGTCACATGGGACGGCAAACAAAGTCAGAGAAGGGATTTGCTTTAGCCGAATCGAAGGAGTCTTCACCACCTTTACATTAAATAAAGGAAACATGCAGCATGAAGAAGAAAGTTAGACTTCTTTAAATGCATGCACACGTCCAATTTGTCTCAGTCTCGTGGGCAGTGAATGTCCCTTCTTTTTGTCATCATTTGTGGGGGCCGCTCTTGACATTTATAAGCCCCAAATTTGTCTTGTTTTACGCCCTTTTCTCCTATGAAAGTAGAGGTCGTCCGAAGAGCCAGACGGACAGAGAGACGGCAGAGAGCTCAAAACGAGAGAGAGATTAGAGCCGAGAGAGATTTGTGTGTAGAGAAAATATTGTGGTTTATTGGTATCGCAACCTAAAAAAAATCGGATTTCGATATTAGGCTAATGAATTACTAAATTAATTAAATTAACTACCCTAACTCGAGTTCTCTCAAACTCTATCAAATCGCAACTTAGGTCCAATTGTGAGCATGCAAATATTTTCAATAGAAGTCGCCACTAATCATTTAGGGTAGGTTGATTAGAAACCTAAATAAAATAGCGGGAGTACTATTTTATTTATACAAACCAGAAATTATAGATTCGGGGACTTGGTTACGCTAAATTCCTTAACGCCCTTTCGGTACCAATTTCAAGAAAAACACTCAATTTAACAATTTTGAAAAATTCTGATTTAGAGTTCAAAGGTGCAGAAATTTTTTGATTTACTTTTATTTAAATGAAAGCTAACCTATATGTAATAACGTGCAAAAATTGGCATGCGATTAATGCAACCTAACATGCAAATTATATGTCATGCGACGACGTGACCTATTTCTAATAACGGGCATATTATTTCTTTTTTGTATTTTTTTAAATGAAATTCGGAATTAAAATGTCGATTATCTAAACATGCGATTTTAAACTAAAGAAATTAACCTATTCTAGTGCAATCTTTTTGGTATTTTTTTATGAAAATTCGAAATTAAAATCAAGTAAAAAATATATAACCGCTAAATCTTTCGAATTTAGTTTCGATCTGAAGTCTGAAAGATCGACCCTAAAATTTGAAATACCCGCTATAAAAATAATTCTATCTAAAGCCTGATAAATAGATTTATTTTCACATGTGCGGTTGCGGATTAAGAAATTTTCCTAATCGATCACATCTTGAAAAATTTAGATATCTTAAATATATCGGATATATTCAAAGGATTTTGAAAATTCTAAATTCTATCCAAATTTGACAAGTAATAGATATCTATGATTTCAAAAAGGAAATAAATCCTAATTGGAATATACCTATTATTCAAATATGCAAAATTAGATATCAATAGCACAAATTAGGCAACAAAATATTTAAAATCAAATCGGGATAAGATGATTACCTGATTTGCTGATTTCTTTCTTAATTTGAATTTGCGGCGGATCGGGATTGCAAATCGGGATGGTGACCGGCGTTGCGTCAGGAACGGCGGTGGTTCGCGGCGGTGACACGGCGAGGCGTGCGTCTCCGGGCAGCAAAGCAGCGCAGCGAGGACAGCGGCGATGTAGCGAGCGCGGTTGCAGAGAGGCGGAGGATGTGCGGCAGGGGCATCCTCCAGGCGGCCTTGCGGCTTCGGCAATGCAAGCGGAGCAACGGCGATGCAGGTGTGGCTCCGGGCGGCAGCGTGCGGCGCCACGTGGAGCGCCGTCGCGGGGCAGCAGCGGCGTGGTGCGGTGGTGCGGCGCGACGGTGGGAGAGGCGCGATGGTGGTCTCCGGCGGTGGGAGAGGCGCGGCAGTCTCTCTCTCTCTCTCTCTCTCTCTCTCACGTGTGCCTCTCGCGTGTCTTTGAAATTCTGATCTTTGAAATTCTGAGAGCCATAAATTATGAGACCTAAACATATATTTATAATGCTAACCTAGGTCAATTAGCCGGGCTTTCTAGTCTTAATAGGCTTAGGTTTGGGCTTGGGCTTAGGCTTTAATTATCATTTAATTTCAAGTGGGCTAAATTAATGTGGGCTTTTATTTAATTAAGCATAATGCGCTAATTTAAGCTCAAATTAAAACAATCGAGCCCATTTGACTTGAGATTTTCGGCCCTTGCCTTTCAAGTGAGCCGAGTCTCGTTCGATGCCCGAGCTCGATTTATGTGATGAATTTTAAGCTCGCTTGCCACCGCCGATCCGATGCGGAATGCAATTGATCTAAATGAACCTAAACTATATGCTATGCAATTTTAATATTTTTGTTTAGGGGTTAAAATTTAATCCCTAATTTTCTATGCAATTAACACTAAATGATGCGCCAAAATTTAGGTGTCAACAATTAGGTGTAAATTATAGGGTTAGGGAAACACTTGAGCGTGAGTGGTTGCAAACTCTGTAATTCTCCGATTTGATAGTGAAATATTTCCTGGCTCTTCCCGTGGACGTAGGTTCTAACACTCGAACTGAATTACATAAACTTCTCATGTGATTTTCTTCTTCCACTCTATTCTGTGCCCTGATTCCATCCCCTCGGTCACACAACAATTTGGTATATAGTAAATGTGACCGCCTGTCGAGTGTGAAAGTGGGCTCTGATCCATGTTTGAACAAAGATGGACCTGTGAATGAAGTGTGCAAGTCCAAGCACACCCTTCTTTCTTTTGAAGTTCTTGAAGTGCATTTTGATTATCGACTTTATGAATGTAGTTTGCCATCCTGGTAATAAAGGAACGCTGGTTCTTGTGGTATATGGATTGGAAAGGGATCAAAATACCAATTCTAACAAGGACCAATAACATTCAAGACTGAAATGTCGCAAATTCCTTCCCTTTTTCTCCCTTCAGATTATTTTAGCTTCAAAAGTCATAAGGATTAAATAACTGAAACCTAGTGAGAATCTGATAAGAAAGCTTAGGATTAACTATTCATGAAAAACCAATAGAAAAATTATTTGTGCAATGTAAGAGAGAAGCCAGATTGGACGAAACTTTATCTAATTCTAAAATTGCAATTATCTGGTACAAGCCCTCTAGTCTCATTTGCCATTCAAATTTGGGATAAGTCTCTTTGACTCATGGAAACCTCATTCTCAACATTAGCAGCCGCTCACTGTATCACAAAACGTTCTCAACATTAGCAGCCGCTCACTGTATCACAAAACGTCGTCCTTTCACCTAATTTTCTCCTTGGAGGGTAATATTAAACATTTATTAATGACTTCAAGGGTCCCATTTGATGTCTGAATTCTGATCGGGTCCACAGGTTTTGCAGTTGTTTTATGGTAATTATACTGCCTTCACACCAATACTGGGGACTATAAGCCAAACAACGTTGTTAGACCAAAAATATAAAATAATTAGTGTAGGTGAGCTTGACTTGAGATTATGAGTAAATGATCAAAAGGAGGTGAAAAAGATGTCATTGCCTTATTCCGTATCTATAAAACGAGAACCACTCGAAGTTCAGGGGTGTTTGCAACTCGTGAGCTTCATTCCAGTGAATCCACCTAAGAGGTCCACATTTCTTCCTTCAGTACGCCACTTGCAGTTTTCATCCGTTTGCTATTGTGATTGCAGCTCTTGATTACTCTTCCGAACAATTTGTTGCAGTAGTTCTACGTTTCCTTCCACTAATTCTTTGCTTTGTTTTCCAACGTCTAGAGAAGCTAGATCACATTCGCTTTATGTCTCTCACTCTGTTCATACTTTTTTGAACTCGATGCAATAAGACGATTCCTTTGTTTTTCATTCATACGTCCCCGAATCTCTGTAGGAATAGACTTGAATCATTTTCGACTGTCTAGGACAAAGGTGAATTATATGCAGATCAAATTGTCTTGCATGACGGTTAAAGTTCATAGCTAGGCTTCTGACGAGCAGTTGCTTGATTCTCTATGTCAGACACTCGTTTCAGGCAGTAAGCTTTCGTAGGATTTTGAGACAGTGATCACAATGGAGTCCAACTTCCCTGAATTCACTTCCCCTGTTGACGGTTTCAAGGATGATAGCCTCACTCACCCAGCCATTTCATATCATTCCCGAAATCTCAGTAATGCAGTCATAATTAATGAACCTCCTGTTATTTCCAACTCTGCAGAAATGACCTCTCTACCGCACCAAACCGAACCCATATATTATGTACCTTCTGTTCCCATTAACCTTGATGGAGACCCGAATCTTCCATCAACAGATACAAGACCCAATTTAGGGATGCTTCACCATTCGACTAGCTCCAGCGAAAGCCCAAATAAAAGGGGGGAGTCACTTTCCCTCTCAGATCACAGCAATTCAACGGATCCTGTTCTCAAATACATAAATCAAATGCTTATGGAAGAGAATATGGAGGAGCAACCCTGGTTCGTTCCCAACATCGTGGCTCTACGACACACAGAAAAGTCCTTGTATGATGCACTTGGCAAGAAATACCCTGATTCCCCCGAGCAAACCGAACAGGCTGATACCAATCAGGTCATTAACAGCTCAAGTTGTAATCCTTGGGGAAGCAGCGGTGATCAATGCAGTAACGGCACTACCAGCACCAGCTTTAACTCTTGCTATCCTCCGGATCCTAATTCACATGATGATCCGGAAGGAAATGATGATGCTTCCATTCATGCCAAAAGTCCTGGTGACATAGTCTTGCAGTCGAACATGGATCGCAAATTTCAGTCCTCCATCATTTCCGTAAACAGGTTGCCTAATTATGGGGATAAGTTTTGTTACTCGGTTCCAAGGGAGCTACTAATTAGGCATGTCTTCAACAATAACGAGTCTGTCCTGCAATTTAATAAAGGGTTAGAGGAGGCCAGCAAGTTCATCCCTAGTAGCATTCATATAACTATGAATCAGGAGAAAGATGGATTGGCTCCAACCATCAGAGAGAAAGAAGAAATTGGCATCAATGGTAGCAATCTGTCAGAGAATGAGTCAAGGGGGAGAAAGAATCATGAAAGGCATTATGCCAGGTTTGAAGAAGGGCGGGCCAACAAGCAATTGGCTTCGTACAGTGAAGACTCTGAGCTTTCAGATTTGCTTGAAAAGTTGTTGCTCAGCAACAAAAATGGGGGGCTCCTATCATTAGAGTGCAAATCAGAGAAGTCAAGTGAAATCAAGGATCGTCATGATCCTAATAGTATTGGATTTTGTAGTAAGAAGAAGGGAAACGAGAGTGCATTGGACTTCGGGAATCTTCTGACTCTCTGTGCACAAGCTGTCTCTACTAATGACTTCAAGACCGCTCGTGAACTGCTAAGGCAAATAAGACAAGATTCATCCCCCTCCGGTGATGGTTCCCAAAGGGTAGCCCATTACTTTTCCGATGCTCTGGAAGCACGCCTTGCAGGCAGTGCTGGTAGAAGTCAAGCCTTTCACTATTCAGTTGTCCAGAGGAGATCGGTAGCTGATAAGTTGAAAGCATACCAACTTCAATATTCAGCCTGTCCATTCCCGAAATTCCAAATCCTCTTCTCAAACTATATGATTTTGAAAGCAGCAGAAACAGCAAAAGTGCTTCATATCATAGACTTTGGTATCGATTTTGGTTTCCAATGGCCAATCCTTATCCAAGAGCTCTCAAACAGAACCGGAGGGGTTCCAAAGCTGCGAATCACAGGAATAGAGCTTCCACAAACTGGATTTCGTCCTGCCGAAAGAATTGAGGAAACAGGTCGCCGTTTGGCCAAGTATTGTGAGCGCTTTAATGTACCTTTCGAATTCCAAGCGGTAGCTTCAGCAAGCTGGGAATGTATCAAAGTTGCAGATCTCAACATTCGAAGTGACGAGGTGGTTGCCGTGAATTGTCTTTCTCGATTGGAGTATCTCTATGACGAGACAGTTGAGGTGAACTGTCAGCGAGATATGGTCTTAAACCTCATCAGGAGTATGAAACCTAATGTCTTTATTCATGGTATAAGAAACGGATCCTACAACGCACCATTTTTCATAACAAGATTCCGCGAGGCTCTTTTTCACCTCTCTACGATTTTTGATATGTTTGACACTACCGTAGATCGTGACAATGCACAGAGGTTGGTTCTGGAGAGAGATTTCCATGGGCGAGAGATTATGAATATTGTGGCATGTGAAGGTATGGAGAGGGTTGAGAGGCCTGAAACATATAAGCAATGGCAAGTTCGTCTTACCAGGGTTGGTTTCCAGCAGCTTCCTCTGGATCAGGAGCTCATAAAGAAGGCTAGGGCTAAGTTCAGCGGAGATTACCACAAGGATTACATGCTTAATGAAGAAAACAACTGGATGCTTCTTGGTTGGAGGGGCCGGATAATTTGCGGTTACACATGTTGGTTATCAGCATAGTTTATTCCGAAAGCGTGTGTTCTATCATAATAAGCCACAACAAGAGAGATTCTTCCTGAATTGCCAGCTAAGCATCGCGTGCGAGAGACGCTGAGGTGCTGCTCATTTTCCTATCTCATCTATATATGCTTGCTTTACATTTTCCTATCGCGTGCGAGAGATGCCAATGCTCTTCCTAACAGAGCATTGGCATCAGATTAAACAACTTCAATTATATTTGCTAGTTTTATTTGTCTGTATTGTATCTTTGCTATGAGTTCAGCCGTTTCATTTTTTAGGCTGACGTGATTGCCTTTATCTTGAAGTACAATGTAAGTCTTTGATTTACTTTCACAACCTGACCTACTATTTTGGGCAGCCTTTTGTTGGATCTCTTGGAATCATATACTTCATCTCCTCTGTGTTTAAATCATTTCCACCGATCCTTGTAACTGGAGCGAATCTTTTACTGGTTCAACGTGTCTTTCCACTCGTTTGGGTTTCAAGAAAAACACACTTCACAGCTGCCCTTGAGTCCGATTACCAGATGACCTTGTCCATCCTTCAGTGAGCAAACGCTTCCAATCATCATTCTCACAGAAACTTAGAAGCAATCATCTTTGCCAAGTCCAAGTACCACTGCAAGATAATGGAGCTTCGACCTATAGTCGGTACTCAGATCTGATTAACTAATAGGAAATTTGACGTCATATGCTTAAATCCACCTAGTCAAGTTTCATTGTATGTAGGCTGCAATCCATGATTTGACCATAACGGGATAGGTTCATTCAGTGTCACTACCCGAAGCCCCACACTCAAAAATGAGATTCAGTCAGTGATGGAGAAGTCTATACCTGTGCAAGATTCAATGCCGTTTTGGAATTCCTGAAGTGCTGATCTGTTTCTCATTGACTAAATTTATGAAGTTTGCAGTCTCCATGGCAATGAAAGTATGTCGGTTGTAACTACTTCTGATATATGGCTGCACTGCAAACGACACTATAAAACTGCCAATTCAAATAAGGGCCAACAAGATTTCCAAATGAAATGTCAGAAGTGACAGCACTGGTAAAATCCAAGAAGTTGAGGCTTTTCGCATGTATCAAGAACATCCCAATAAGTTCGACGTAGTAACAATCACAATGAGGCCCACATTCGGTAAACTAAATAAGAGACAATCAGCCTTCAGCCAAAATGATTATTTTCTAGTTGCCAAGTCCCTAGATTTTGTGCAGATAAGACTTTCTTAAGATCCAGTTTAGTGTGTCCCCCTCCGGTTATAGCAGGTTTTGAGAACCATAAGCGTTAAACATCAGAAAAACATCAAGAATGAGATATGAAGGCAACTTAGTACGCATAAAATGTACTGCAAGTGAACATTCATTTCAGAAAGGATGAATCATATCAAGAACTGAGACCTTCCAACATCTGGGACTAGCTTTTGGCCATTCTTAGTCACATGGACCATTCGAGTATGGGGGGACAATTCTTGTTGCCATATCAACTAGTCTATTGACTTAACAAAAACCATTTTGACATAAAAATAGCAGCCATTCACTGAATTGGGAAAAATTATCCTTTCAGAAAATTTTCCTCTTTGGAGGCTATTATTGAACAAACACTAGTAGCCACAACCGTTCCACATCCGATATGGTCTAAATGTGGTGCATCTTTTTATGCAAATAGTCTCCTGACTTTATATCAACATTATGGATCAACTTGCTGACAAATTTTGCAAATCCCTACTTTACTAACACGATTAGGCAGTCAGTGACTAACAAAATAATGGAATTTACTAACATGGAATTATTGACATGTCTGGAAATTTACGACCACTGCTGTAAAATTATTGATCAGGGAAATTGTTGTTTTTTAAAGAACAGAAGGAGAATTGATAGCAAAATCTGTATTTTGCAGCGAGACAGAATTTATTGGAAGGGAACTTCATCATATTCAGAAAACTGAAATTGCTTAAATACAAACTAAAGCTATTCCATAAATACACGTTGCCCACTAACTACATATTGCCCACTAACTACACTTTGTCCACTAACTAACAGTTTGCTTGGTCCACAAAACCAGCAACAAACTAACAGAACAGTTAAAGAAAACATGCAGCTAAACACTCCTACAAAATAGGATTGACCAAGTAAAATCACGACTAATTACTCCTAGAAAACAGGACATCAACAAACTGACTTAGAAGAAAATAGGTAGTGCAACCTTGATACAACAACAGAAATGAGCTGGGACAAAGTATTGAATGATGGAGCTGATCACATAGGTTAATGTCTTTCCTTAATGAAACGCAGGAATATGTCATTTCATGTCAAAGCAAAAGCATATTAGGGAAGAGGCATTTTCAAATCCTGGTTGGCCCTCCATCAATTATGCAAAAATGCTACAAAAAGATGTTGCCATTCCACGTTGTGACAAACTGAGAAGCTACTGAACCATTTCTCACTTTAGCACTAAGGAGCAATAATTGTCTGGCCCAAAAGTAAAGAGCAATAATTGGAATTAGTTAATGTTTGTTTGTATTTGCTGTGAAATTTTCTTTGATTTGACACATCTTTGCAGTTCCTTTATATAGCTGCCCCGCAAGTCAGGTTTACGCGTCCTCTTCTAAACCAAACTACGCAAACTATTACAGGATAACCCTC
The DNA here is from genome assembly GCA_031216185.1 of Syzygium aqueum. NCBI lineage: Eukaryota > Viridiplantae > Streptophyta > Magnoliopsida > Myrtales > Myrtaceae > Syzygium > Syzygium aqueum. Next base: position 42,023,331 of record CM062232.1, read on the forward strand.
ACATTTACTGAGTAGAATTAATCATCTCTTCCGATGCTCAAGATTGTTAGAGTATCCGGATATCATTTAACAGCTGAAGCGGAACGCGCACTCTTCCTCTCGCAAAAGGTTGAGTGTTCGAATCCTGGGCGCCGCAGGGTGACTTAACCGGTGGCACGTGTGTGGTGGCTAGCACGTGTCGCCCCCAGGGTTTACTCCCCGGCTGTCGGCCGTGCGGGGGTTCCCTGGGTTATAAAAAAAAAAAAAAAATTTAACAGCTGAAGCTTTCAGAACAGCTGCAAGTGATCCCCAAAATACTTCAAAGATGATGGAGCTTTGAAGTTTGAACTAATGTTGGCTCCTGTTATCTAATAGACTTTGGGAAATATGACTTGATTTTCTTAATTATGCATAGCCGAGTTTCGGTGAAAGTAATCACTGATGGATGCTTGAGAAAAGCTAAACCTGCAAATGGAATGTGATCGCTAAGGATTGTTCCTATGTCATTTCAAGAACCAATGTGCTAGCCCGCACCCAACCTTCATACTGTATGGAGTTTGCTCTCTCGACTCCATTGAAGTTATGTTGGTTGTTTTGATATGGATGCAGAGATTCTGAAATGTCAATTCTAATTAAGGCCAACGGGATTTGCATTTGAAATGTGACAAGCGACGGCACTCATCAAATCTGAAACCAAGTTATGGGCAGCTTGTATGCAACTTGAATATCTTAAACAGAAGCTCCAGCCAAAAAGAACATCTCGAAAGAGGTACTCATCTGAAGATTAAGTGCTATCATTAAAGTTATAATCGACGTGATGCGGTCATCCCTGTGTAAACTATTGATGACAAAGGATGATCAACTGTAAATGGCGTACATTGCTTGTTCAATTGAAAGATGTGCGACTAGAATCACCAGGATCAAATAGATGAAACATAGCCAGAATCTGATAAGAAAGATTAAAAATAACTATTAAGAGGGGAAACAAGAGCTCAGTAAACTTGAGTAGTCTTCAGATTCTATGTGCACAAGCCATTTCTGCTAATGACTTTGGGACTGCTCAGAAACTGCTGAAGCAAATTAGACAAGATTGGTTGCTCCCCACTGGTGATGGATCTCAAAGATTAGCCCATTATTTTGCCATTGCGCTTGCGCTGGAAGCACACCTTGCAGGCAGTGTCGATCCAAGTCAAGCTTTTTGTCTTGAAGTCAAGAATAGATTGATAGCCGAAAAGCTGAAAGCATACCAACTCCATAATTTGGCCTGTCCACTTACAAAATTCTTGATCATGTCTGCAAACTTCATGATTTTGAAATTAGCAGCGACAGCAGAGGCGCTTCAAATATTAGACTCTGGTATGAATTTTGGTTTTTATAGCCAATCCTTATTAAGGAGCTCTCGTGGGGAACTGCAAGAGCACCTAAGCTACGAATCACACTAATAGAGCTTCCACAATCTGGATTGCGTCCAGCCAAGACACTTGAGGAGATGGGACACCGTTTGGCCAACTATTCTGAGCGCTTTCTTGTTCCCTACGAATTTCATGCCGTAGCACAGGGAGCCGGGAATGTATCAGAGTTGTGATCTCACGATTTTAAGAGGCGAGATGGATGCAATGAATTATCTATCTTCATTTAAGCGTCTTTTTGAAAAGACAGTTGAGGTGAACTGTCAGCGAGATGCTGTCTTAAGGCTAATTAGACATATGAAACCGAATGTCTTGTTTCTGGTGGATCCTACAATGCGCCCTTTTTCATAACTAGGTCCCGCAAGTTCTTTTTCACCTTTCTATATGAAGGATATGTTCCGTGCTATCATTGCTGGTGATGATGAACAGAGGTTGGTTTTGGAGAGGGAACTCTATGCGTGAGATTGTGAATGTCGTGGCATGCAAAGGTTTACAGACGATTGAAAGGCCTGAAACACATAGGAAGTGGCAAGTTGGTCTTACCAGTGCTGGCTTCAGCCAGCTTCCTCTAGATTAGAAGTTCATGAATAAAGCCAGGGCTAAGTTGAGTGGCTATTACCACAATGATTTCGTGCTTAACGAAGAAAGCAACAGGATGATGCTTGGTCGGAGAGGCCACATGATATTTGGTTGCATCTGTTGGTTTACCAACATAGCTTCGTTTTCACAAGTAAAAGGGCAGTAGGGGTGGGGGATGACAAACAATACTAGCGACTCCCTCTAAACGAGGAACTCATACCCGTTTCAGAATGTTTTGATTGTGCCATAACTACTACGCATTTTAAAGCATGTTTGTCTAACATGACGACCCTCAATAGGCGAGGAATATATGCAAGAGAGGCTGAGAGAATGAATGTTCATTCTTAGGTTTCACTTAAGTATGCTTGCATTATGCCTAGCAAAGAGAAGGTATGATGGCATTATGTGCGCATTTACTGGCTGGTCAGCTTCTATTTAGATAATCGTGTGATTCTTCCTTTGCAGATAAATTGGGGAACCAAATACACTCTTGTGAAATGTGTCAAGGGTCGAGTAAATGCCTGCAAATTATTTCATCAACTGATATTGGTGAAAGGATCTCAAGCAAGTCACTTTTGGGCAGAACTGGTGCAGAATAAAACCCTTTTTAGCATAAGGAAAATCTCATTAAATATTAGGGCCCACTGTTGGAAGACACCAGTGGTTGATAGAGGAGGGTTATCTATGTAGTGCAGAGCCAACGTGATAAGTCTTTTTGTTAGTAATATCGTGTACTTTAAGCATGATGGTGTCTTTATGTTTGTTAGTTCATTTCAATAGATGGGGCTCTGTTATGATATTGGCTGATGTGCCGGCACTTCTTGCTTTATTTCTCTCAACGGGTGAAATTGTCCGCTAGCTTTTCTGTAGCAGTTGATATTGGCGATTTTGCAATGTTATTTCCATGTATGTTTGTTTAACAATTTTTCTAGTTGGAGATGATTCAATTAGTTAGTGTTCTATCTTAACATCACCTGAAGTTTTGAAAACTTAATCAATTTCCTTATGGAGCTCTAAGAACAATATAATTGATCCTGCGCATTTGCTTTAATATTCCTGTCCAGTTGTTCAGGTACAATCACTTTAAGTGAGTTTAACACGTGTCCTCATCTAAACTGAAGTAAGCAAATTCTCTCTTGATAAACCTCACATTGACTTAGTAAACTCAATCATCTCTACCAATGGTTAACAGGATGGAGCTTTAAGCTATTGTTTAGGTCCTCATATCTAATTTCGTATATGGTGAATGTGACTGTCTGTCGAGTGTGAAAGTGAGCTAATGTTTGAACAAAGCTGGACCTGTGAATGGAGTGTGCTAGTCCAAGCACGCCCTTCTTCCTTTTGAACTCCTCAAAGTGCATTTTGATTATCGACTTTATGTATGTAGTTTGCCGTCATGGCAATAAAGGAACTCTGGTTCTCGTGATATATGGATTGGAAAGGGATCAGAATACCAATTCTAACAAGGGCCAATAACATTCAACACCGAAATGTCGCAAATTCTTTCGTTTTTTCTCCCTTCAGATTATGTTAGCTTCAGAAGTCACAAGGATAAAATAACTGAAATCCAGAGAGAATCTGATAAGAAAGCTTAGTATTAACTATACATGAAAAACCAATAGAAAAATTATTTGTGCAATGTAAGAGAGAAGCCAGATTGGACGAAACTTTATCTGATTCTAGAACTGCAATTATCTGGTACAAATCATCAGTCTCATTTGCCATTCAAATTTGGCCGGATATGTCTCTTTGACTCATGAAAACCTCGTTCTCAACATTAGCAGCCGTTCACTGTATCACAAAATCCTTTCACCTAATTTTTCTCCTGGAAGGGTAAAATTAAACATTTACAAGAGTCCTATTTGATGTCTGAATTATGATCGGGTCCACAGGTTTTGCAACTGTTTTAGGAAAAATTTCAAATAAGGACCCGAAGCAGAGTGTTTTTTTCAAATAAGGACTCGAAGTTGATCTTATCTCAAATAAGAGCCTGAAGTGACAAATCAGTTTCAAATAAAGACCTGAACTCACCGGCCGGCCAAATCTTCATCGGCCGGCAGTCTTGTGATTGCCCCGGTCACCGGAGAAGGGACATTTTTGTCCAAAAAATCCTGCCTTGATTTTTTTTCTCTCTCTCTTTCTTGTATGACGATGATTCAGCCGTGTGTAGAAACGCGAGCAGAACAAGGAAGAAATTTCGTGAATCCTCTCTCCCTCTCTTTCTAGTTCGATTGTGCCAGAAAAATCAATCACGTCTTCTATTTGCATCCTCAAAAGCTCTCAGACTTGACACCCAAATCTCACATCTGCGAGCTCAAAGGCTTGGCCGGGACATTTGGAGAACAACGGACCGGAGAGGAAGGTCTAGAGGGATGATTCTGCTCTTCGCGTTCTACGGTCTAAGAGAGTAGTACAAGCTACCGGTCACCGCCGGCCTCCTTGCCACCAACACGCTGGCTTACTTGTGGCCCGGCGTGCTCGATTCACTTCTCCCGTCCACGGATCAAAGTCTGGTTTAATAGATAATACCCTCTCTTTTTTTTTTTGGTTAAAATAATACCCTCTCTTTTTTGTTGTCGTTTCCGCTGATCATTTCAACGGAAATGTTATTGTGGATGGATGGAGATGCGACTTTTGGAATTCATGATGGGGTGAATGCGAGTTACGGTTTTGATTCAGAAACTGGGCAAATGTGTTGCGTTGAACTCTGGGGAATCTTGCTGGTGGCCTAGTCTGATGTATGTATTCCCAATCGTGCTGGTGGCCTTGGTCTTACGAATCTTGCTAAGCGAATAGTGCTTGTGTTCTTAAGGAATCTGCCATTTTCTTCTCAAATCAGACTCTTTTTGGGTTGCGTCCACTGAATCTATTTTGCTGAAGGGGTCTAGTTTGTCGCAAGCCCAGGAGAGATCAGACAGCATATATGCATGGAAGGAAAATGCTGAAACTGAGGCATTCATTGAAACCACATGTAAAGCCACGGTTGCAGATGTCATAAAGGCAAATGAGTGGAGATGGCCTCCAGTAAGGTCTGATGATCTGCTTGAAATACAGGGTGCTTTGTGAGGGTAGACAGAGTGGTACTAACTAGATTATCTAGCGACTCTTTCGCTGTAAAGCAGGGTTGGAAGCTAAAGAGGAAATGTGGGAACAAAGTGACTTCGCATAAGTTCGTATGGTTTCAGCCTTATGTGCCAAAATATGGCTTTACAACTTGGCTGGGGATTCGTAATAGGTTGCACACACTGGACAGGATGAAAACTTGTGTGACATCGATAGCATTTATGTGCTACACAGACAACAAGAAGAATCGTGAATGCACTTGTTCTTCAAGGGTGTGTTCATAAAGCAGATTTGGGAACAAGTTTTACGGCTATTTTCATATCCTAGCTCTGCAAGTGACCGGAAGGATGAACTTACTGGGGTTATGTGTTTGTGTAGAAATTTACTTGGGTTAAGCCACTGCTGACGTTAAGTGTTTGCGGAGAAATTGATGGGTTCATGTTGACAAACTTTGCTGTAATCTGGTGGCAGGTTTTGAGTTCGCATCTTGTTTTTCTGGGTAGTGTATTGCCGTTGATGCTGGTAGTGTAGATGTAGATGTGGGACACTATGATGTAGTGTTGTCCTTTGGCGTGTGGTGTCATTACATGGAAAGAGTATGCGTGGGATATAATGTTGTAATTGACTTGTATGGGAGTCCTATGTTTTATTCCACAGCTTCTGCAATAAAATGTATATTTATTGATCAAAAAATATATCGAATATCTCAAGTAATATATGTCTACTTTACTTACAACTTGTCGCGACCTAACCTCGGGGTGCACCATCTAGGGGTTCAGCTAATGGATTATTAAGTCTAGGCCTAACTCGGGCTCTCCCAAGCTCTTACCAATTCGCGACTTAAGGTTTAACTTCTTAGCATGCAAATCGTTTCAATCAGGAGTCATCACTAATCTATTTTTTTGTGGGTCAATTAGAAACCCAAGTAAAGCATCGGAAGAATTACCTTTACTCCGACGAACCAGAGATTATGGATTCAGGGATTTGGTTACACTAAATTACTTTAATACCCTTTCGGTACCTTTTTTTTTATTTCAAAAAATATTTGCAGGCAGCTTGGATTGATTTTAAACTTATCAATTAACATGCAAGGTGCTCATGCGGGTGCACAACCAATAGTAAAACACTCAATAATGCAAAGCAATAAATAAATTACAAGATAGGGACTCACCTCAAAGAAGTGAAAGCATCTGTAATGTTAGTTAGAAAATCACATTGACAATCCTAATACGATTTCTAATTAACACATAATTTTACTCAAATATTTTTTAGGGTTTTCTCTCATTTAACAAAAACTAAACTTTATGCAATAAATTCTACGTCTAGAATGACATGCGACATATGATTTATTTAAATGTCAAAATTCTAACAACAATTAACTGCACTATCTCTAATGTGGCACGCAAATGAACCTAGACGTACAATTTCTAATGACATGCGAGCAATGGCGCATGGCAAGGTATGAATGATGTGGCAAGATGACATACAAGCATGATGCAATTAATCTATATGACATGCACATGGTATTTGTTATACTTTTTAATTTAAATTCGGAATAGATAACTAACCTAATTTAAACATGCAATAATAATATCTAAGAAAAGAATCTAATCTATTTTAAGAAAATAATCAAGATTTATCCTAAACATGCAATATATTATCTACTCAAATTTTACCTAATCTTTTTGTATTTTGTTTTTTGTGAAAAGACAATCAATTCAATTCAAACAAAAGACGAAAAAAATAGCAGTGAACACGACACCCAATCCTAAAAAATATTATCCATATCCATTTAAATTTAGAAATAATAGATTAACAAATCATATCTCGGGCATGAGGATCGGATTGGTCAATCTTCCGCACAATCGAGAATTATATCTCGGACAGGAGATCGGATTGATGATTTTCCGTGTGATCCCGAGTCATATTTCGAGTATGAAATCGAACTATCACTCATGTACACATTGTGAAATTATGAAATAATTCCTAATTTAAAAGCTATTCGGGAACGTAATGGATATAATAATATCATTCAAAGATTCATACGAAATTGCAACATTTCAAATAAGGAAATAATATACTCGAAAGTCAAATTATATGAGCTTTTTACCTAATTCGAATATTTACTTTTCAAGTTTAAATGTCTCTGGATCGGACTAGCGGATCGGGACGGGGTGGACTGGTGATGGATCACAAGCGGCTCGTCTCGATGGTGGTTCACGGCCAAGGCTAGCTAGCAATGTGGACGCTCATGATGAGGGATGCTCACGGAGATCTCGACGGAGTTAGGCGCCGAGCTACTACTTCATGGCTTCGTCATCAAAGGGAATCACAATAACCGGCAAGGAGATTTATCGGACTTCCCAGCAAGACCAAAGAAACTTGCAGATAATTCAAGTTGGATCCAACGAATTCTGTTGACTTCGTTGGACCACTGAACAAGAAAGCAAGACCAAGTGCTAGCAAACTAAACGTCACATAGGCACAATGGTGGCAGCAAAGATTCACTAGACTCGATACAGAATTGCCGAGCGTACTGTAAATTCAACGGTAGGGAATCTACTGGACTTGATTGGGACTCGGCTGAGGAGCTTTGGATGTGGGTGTCCACGGTGGAGAGTGCTCGATTCGATGGTCTCGATCACGGTAGCTGCAACGTCAACATTAGGGAGCGTGGCGGTGTTGGAGCCGGGCGATGCAGTGTCTGGAAGCAACAGCGTGCGGCGGCGGTATTGGGCTCGTCGGCGCGTGGGCAGCAATGGCGGTAGGCAGAAATCGGCGCGGAAGCAACGGCGGCAGCAAGCTTCTCACAACCACAGGTCTGGCTGTGAGCAAGCGGCACAGGCGCGACGTTGAGGCGGCACGGGCAAGAGGCGGCGCTTTCTCGCACTTGCTCTTTCGTCTCACTATTTTTTAACGTGTATCTCATGCTTTTTGGAATTGTCTTATGAGAATTATCAAAGCTCCCCATTCCTTCTCTTTACGTGATCCTTTTACAGGTTGGGAGGTTCTAGGTTTTCGAGGAAAGAGAATAAATCTGCTTTCCTCTTATTATTGTTTAGAATATATTACATTTCAATTCTTTCCCTTTCTTGCGACTTTTTCTTTCTATTCACGCCAAGGCAAAGGCCTTCTTGATAGTGTTCAATATATTACTCAGAATATATGTGCCGACCAAATTGCCTTCGCTTTTTTCGCTCTTTTGTTATCTTCTTTCCCTTTCTCTAACTTCACATGTGCAAAAATGGATTTTATTTCCTTCTCACCCCCCTTTTAATCGTGGCTTCGCAATCTTTCCGTGAATAATATGGCCAAGGATAAAACCACTCACTTTGTTATTTTTCTTCCTTTTTTCCTCTGCCCATGTCGAATGAATCTACCCAAATCAACTTTGCTCTTCTTCCATATTTATTCTTTCAAATAACCATGTGACCAAAAGATTTTCATGATATTTTCTTAGTATCTCCTAATCCTTTGTGCCACACGCGCAACGCACATATCAATCTTGACCACTTGAGAGAATAACAAGTTTGGCTGAATCTTTAATTCACATGGACTTGATCTAATTAATTCCATTGAGTTTAGAATCTCTTTACTTGAGTCCATTTACTCCAATTCAATTCTATTAAGTCCATCCGTCACCGGTCCAATGCAAATGCAATTATATGAGCCTAAATACTAATTCAAATGCTTCTAATCTATATGTAATTTAACTAATTTTTTTTTTTGTTTAGGAACTAGGATTGATCCTTAATTTTTATGAAAATATTTTTAAATGGTGAGATAAAATTTAAGTGTCAACGCAACTATGCCAAGGTTCCCAATTCATTGATTTTGCATCAGCCCACACGTCGTTGATTACACTTGCGCAGCGGATTCAGTAACAAACCAATCCCCATTTGTTGGCTTGGGCAAGTTTCGTACCACCTAGAACGGCGTGAGCTGAGCAATTCCCACACTTGTGGACTGAAATGTCTTACCCAAACCTCCCACAGTTCCATTGCTATTTCTAGGTACTGCTCCATCAACTGATAGCTAACCATTTTATTTTCGAAAATAATTTCTGCTCAGAAATAATTTTTTTTATTCTATTCCCGAAAATAATTTCTAACCATGTCGGTAAACAACTCCAATGATCACAGCACATCCATCACAGTATCGCCATTACAGCCCTATGTCATTGTTCCATTAGTCTTTGCAGTGGCTGCCACATCGAGTCCTTCCTTATTATCTCTGTGCTACAAAGAGATTGAAAAAAGAGAAAAGAAATATTAAAGCATCAGTATACCCCATTTTGGAATCGTCAGTAACAGCATTTCTCAAGAACCAGCTCACTAATATTCGATAACAAATATCATCTCAAAACTGAGTAACTTTACATAGTGAAATCTTCGGTAAAAGCTTCACCGATTAACTACGATTGAAAAACAATAAGCAAATCAAGCAGTAACAAATTGACTACATTAAATAAAGCTTCAGCAACTGAACCAAGCTTTATAGTGGGAGACTGAATCGAGCACGACGAACCCTAGAATTCGCTCCAAATGTGACTTCACCCAGCAACCGAGAGAAGACGCTGTGACTTTGAACAAATCAAGCTTCGAAGCTCTATTCTGAATTGCTGAATTAACAATTCAGAAGAACCCTATCCCGAAACTTCACCGCAACACATTTGCCCAATTTCTGAATCAAAACCCTAACTCGCATTCACCCCATTACGTGGCACACCCCGAAACCTATCAGGATAGAAAATGACATGGCTATCTTTCCACCCGAAGGACGCATCCGCAAATCACCCAAAAGTCCCCACGACATCACTCTCACTCTATTGACTACCAACCAAAGAACCTGAATAGAGGGGTAAGCAATCACAGCTCGGTAAATAATGCGTATCTCTTCTAAGCAGATTGAACAACCACTATACATAAAGTTGTAAAACCAAACCAAAGCAAAGCTTATTTAACCCAACTCCAGCATATAATAAACACCAAGGTCAAAATACGTTATATACTACTTTAACATAACACTTTCACAATAGGAATGCTCATTTTAAATCAATAATATCAAAGCAGAAACAAATAGTCCATTCCATTGGCCAATCTCGTCAAAAAACACACAACAATGTTCCATTCTATTGGTCAATCTCATTGAAAAATACACTCCAATGGTCTATTGGCCAATCTCATCGAAAAACACACGCCAATGGTCTATTCCATTGGCCAATCTCATACTCAGAAATCTAACTATAATCACGGAATAACGCCCCGTGAAAAGGCGACTAAGATTCCCCTTGGCAAGGTCTCCACCTACTATAAGCTGATGGCTTGGCCCACAAGGATATCCTATACTAGTATGGATATACCCACAAACCTTCACCGGTTTACAAAGACATTGAGCATCAAACACTTATCTTCAACAATATCCTTCATAATGCCAAATCCAGAAATCATTTCATAACCCATTTCATAAATCACAATATGGTTCCAAAATCATTTCATAATTCATTTCATAAATCACAATACATTTCCCAAATTAATCACATAACCTTTCGTAACTCAGTTCATCTGATAGAAATACTTTTTCGTAAAGCGTTTCTCATATCATTTCATAAACATAATTCACAAATCGATATGTATAACATTTAATCACATCTTCCATAAAATGTTTCTCAAATCATCTTAAAACTCGTTTCATGAATCAATTCACAACATAATACACATATATCCGTTAACAATATTTTTCTTAAAACCATCCTCAAATCTTTCTCAAATATCCAAAGATAGTAATTGCCCGATCCAGGATTTTATGCAACGAACATACTTTATTAACTCGTACAATTGTTCAAATCCTTATCACCTTCAAAACATGAGTTTATAAATTCAAAGAAGAGATAGTACTACTCACTTGAGAATGCCTACAATTAAACGACAAAGATTACTCAATCAGTCAAACTCGCAATTCTAACAAATAAGCGAGAAACAACGTTAAAATCAAGTAAAACGATGCCTCAACTACCATTCTGCTAAACTAGACTTAGACGCTAATATAATGACTAAAAAGTGCCCACAAATCGCTCACCCGAATGGATTAATCAAAGTTGTCTGCAACGCGAAGTTTAAACGCGAAACTTGGTTGCACCATAACTTCTTTCACCAAACTCTGTTTCAAGCGAGCTTATAATTAAAAGAAAGCTCGTTCAAAGCACTACAAGAACCCGGCTTAGCTAACCCAAAGGCGGGTCAAAGGCAACGTAAATAGGCATGGAAATCTACTGTCGCACACTATTCATCAGGCGCGCTTAAGAGCTCCCAGTCTCCCTTTTAACCACGTTCCCAATTACTACTTTGTTGATTGAGTCAGCACTTTTTTTTTTTTGGCTTTTCTCCTTTGATTGGGTCAAAACCCATGAATTCCAAAAGTTGCATCTTCATCCATCCAAAATAACATTTTCGTTGAAATGATCAACGGAAACAACAATAAAAAAAATAAGATATTATCAATCGAACCAGACTTTGATCGATGGATGGGAGAAGTGAATCGAGCACGCCGGGCCTCACGTAAGCCAGCGTGTTGGTGGCGAGGAAGCCGGCGCTGACCGGTGGCTTCCTCTCAAGCCTGAAGCACTCGCTCAGATCGTGGAGCGCGAGGGGAAGAATCACCCCTCTGGACCTTCCTCTCCGGTCCATCGTCTTTCTCCAATTGTCTCGGCAAAGCCTCTGAGCTCGCAGGTGTGAGTTTCGGATCTCGAATCTGGGACGATGCGAATGGAAGGCATGATTTTTTGAGCTGGCACAGTCGAACTTGAAAGAGAGGGAGAGAGGATACTAGAAATTTCTTCCTTGTTCTGCTTCTTGCTTTTGTTATGCTTGCCTCGTTTCAGAGAGCCAAATCATCGCAATACATGAAAGAAAAAGAGAAGGAAAAAAAATCAACCGAGAATTTTTTGAACAAAAATGACCCTTCTCCGGTCCTTCTCCGGTGACCGGAACAATCACATGACCGTCGGCCGATAAGTTTAGGTTCTTATTTGAGACTAATTTATCACTTCATGTCTTTATTTGAGATAAGATCCACTCTAAGCCTTTATTTGAGAAAACAACTCCACTTTGGACTCTTATTTAAAAATTTGTAATTGTTTTAGTGGTAATGATAGTGCTTTCAATCCAATACAGGGGACTAAGTCGAACAACGTTGTTAGACCAAAAACATAAAATAATTAGTGTAGGTGAACTTGACTTGAGATTTTTTTACCAAAAAAAATATGGACTTGAGATTATTAGTAAATGGGTTTTACCATCAAAAGGAGGTGAAAAGATGTCATTGCCTTATTCTGTATCTATAAAAAGAGAACCACTCAAAGTTCAGGGGCGTTTGCAACTGGTGAGCTTCATTCCATCGAGTCCTCCTAAGAGCTCCACATTTCGTCCTTCGGTACGCTACTTGCGTTTTTCATATTGTGATTGCAGCTCTTGATTACTCTTCCGAACAATTTGTTGCAGTAGTTCTACGTTTCCTTCCACTAATTCTTTGCTTTGCTTTCCAACGTCTAGAGAAGCTAGATCACATTCGCTTTATGTCTCTCACTCTGTTCATACTTTTTTGAACAGGATGCAATAAGACGATTCCTTTGTTTTTCATTCATACGTCCCCGAATCTCTGTAGGAATAGACTTGAATAATCTTCGACTCTCTAGGAAAAAGGTGAATTTATGCAGATCAAATTGTCTTGCATGACGGTTAAAGTTCAAAGCTAGGCTTCTGACGAGCAGTTGCTTGATTCTCCACATCAGACACTCGTTTGAGGCGGTGAGCTTTCATAGGATTTTGAAACATTGTTCACAATGGAGTCCAACTCCCCTGAATTTACTTCCCCTGTTGACGGTTTCGAGGATGATAGCCTCATTCACCCAGCCATTTCATATCATTCCCGAAATCTCTGTAATGCAGTCATAATCAATGAACCTCCTGTTATTTCCAACTCTGCAGAAATGATCTCTCTCCCGCACCAACCCGAACCCATATATTATGTACCATCTGTTCCCATTAACCTCGATGGAGATCTGAATCTTCCATCAACAGATACAAGACCCAATTTAGGGATGCTTCACCATTCGACTGGCTCCAGTGAAAGCCCAAATAAAAGGGGGGAGTCACTTTCCCTCTCAGATCACAGCAATTCAATGGATCCTGTTCTCAAATACATAAATCAAATGCTTATGGAAGAGAATATGGAGGAGCAACCCTGGTTCGTTCCCAACATCGTGGCTCTACGACACACAGAAAAGTCCTTGTATGATGCACTTGGCAAGAAATACCCCGATTCCCCCGAGCAAACCGAACAGGCTGATACCAATCAGGTCATTAACAGCTCAAGTTGTAATCCTTGGGGAAGCAGCGGTGATCAAGGCAGTAACGGCACTACCAGCACCAGCTTTAACTCTTGCTATCCTCTGGATCCTAGTTCACATGATGATCCGGAAGGAAATGACGATGCTTCCATTCATGCCAAAAGTCCTGGTGACGTAGTCTTGCAGTCGAACATGGATCGCAAATTTCAGTCCTCCATCAATTCCGTAAACAGCTTGCCTAATTATGGGGATAAGTTTTGTTACTCGGTTCCAAGTGAGCTACTAATTAGGCATGTCTTCAACAGCAATGAGTCTGTCCTGCAATTTAATAAAGAGTTACAGGAGGCCAGCAAGTTCATCCCTAGTAGCATTCATAGAACTATCAATCAGGAGAAAGATGGATTGGCTCCAACCATCAGAGAGAAAGAAGAAATTGACATCGATGGTAGCAATCAGTCAGAGGTTGGGTCAAGGGGGAGAAAGAACCATGAAAGGCATTATGCCAGGTTCGAAGAAGGGCGGGCCAACAAGCAATTGGCTTCGTACAGTGAAGACTCTGAGCTTTCAGATTTGCTTGAAAAGTTGTTGCTCAGCAACAAAAATGGGGGGCTTCTATCGTTAGAGTGCAAATCGCAGAAGTCAAGTGCAATCAAGGATCGTCATGATCCTAATGGTATTGGATTTGGTAGTAAGAAGAAGGGAAACGAGAGCGCATCGGACTTTGGGTGTCTTCTGACTCTCTGTGCACAAGCTGTCTCTGCTAATGACTTCAAGACCGCTCATGAACTGCTAAGGCAAATAAGACAAGATTCATCCCCCTCCGGTGATGGTTCCCAAAGGGTAGCCCATTACTTTGCCAATGCTCTGGAAGCACGCCTTGCAGGCAGTGCTGGTAGAAGTCAGGCTTTTTACTATTCCGTTATCCAGAAGAGATCGGTAGCTAATAGGTTGAGAGCATACCAACTTCATTATTCAGCCTGTGCATTCCCGAAATTCTCAATCCTCTTCTCAAACTACATGATTTTGAAAGCAGCAGAAACAGCAAAAGTGCTTCATATCATAGACTTTGGTATTAATTTTGGTTTCCAATGGCCAATCCTTATCCAGGAGCTCTCAAAGAAAACCGGAGGGTTTCCAAAGCTGCGAATCACAGGAATAGAGCTTCCACAACCTGGATTTCGTCCTTCTGAAAGAATTGATGAAACAGGTTGCCGTTTGGCCAAGTATTGTGAGCGCTTTCATGTACCTTTCGAATTCCAAGCGGTAGCTTCAGCAAGCTGGGAATGTATCAAAGTTGCAGATCTCAACATTCGAAGTGACGAGGTGGTTGCCGTGAATTGTCTTGCTCGATTTGAGTATCTCTATGAAGAGACAGTTGAGGTGAACTGTCAGCGAGATATGGTCTTAAACCTCATCAGGAGTATGAAACCTCATGTCTTTATTCATGGTATAAGAAACGGATCCCACAACGCACCATTTTTCATAACAAGATTCCGTGAGGCTCTTTTTCACTTCTCAACGATTTATGATATGTTTGACACTACCGTAGTTCATGACAATGTACAGAGGTTCGTTCTGGAGAGAGATTTCTTTGGGCGAGAGATTATGAATATTGTGGCATGTGAAGGTATGGAGAGGGTCGAGAGGCCCGAAACATATAAGCAGTGGCAAGTTCGTCTTACCAGAGTTGGTTTCCAGCAGCTTCCTCTGGATCAGGAGTTCATAAAGAAGGCTAGGGCTAAGTTGAGTGGAGATTACCACAAGGATTTCATGCTTGATGAAGAAAACAACTGGATGCTTATTGGTTGGAGGGGCCGGATAATTTCCGGTTGCACCTGTTGGTCATTAGCATAGTTCATTCCGAAAGTATGTTTTCTATCATAATAAGCCACGAGGAGAGATTCTTCCTGAATTGCTAGATGAGCATCATGTGCAAGAGATGCTGAGGTGCTGCTCATTTTCCTATCTCATCTATGTACGCTTGCTTTACATTTTCATGTATCAGCTAGTTAGCTTCTCTTTGGATAATCATTTGATTCTTCCTTGTAGATCATAAGAAGAAGCCAACACAATATAGTCAAATCTTATAAAGGTCAAGTATAATTGCTGTAAATCATCTCAACAGAAGATGTTACAGGAGAAGGATCTCAGCCCAATGCCGTTTTGGGCAGAACTATGATAGACAAAACTTATTTAGCAGGAGCATTTCAATCAAAGATTTTGGATTATTGTGTGGAAGACATCTTTGTTAGTGTGTGTTATACATGTAGTGCATTGCCAACTCCACAAGTTTGTTTCTTGCGGAGGCATAGAACCTCTGCTTCTTGTTTGTGGTTTGGGCGAAAGAAGTTTGATGCGAAATGTTGCATTACTTCTCTGAACGAATGGAATTGTTTCCTGGCTCTTCCGTAGCAGAGTATTGGCCTTAGATTAAACAACTTCAATCATATTTGCTAGTTTTATTTGTCTGTACTGTATCTTTGCTATGAGCTCAGCCGTTTCATTTTTTAGGCTGACGTGATTGCCCTTATCTTGAAGCACAATGTAAGTCTTTGATTTACTTTCACAACCTGACCTATTATTTTGGGCAGCCTTTCGTTGGAACTCTTGGAATCATATACTTCATCTCCTCCGTGTTTAAATCATTTCCACCGATCCTTGTAACTGGAGCAAACCTTTTACTGGTTCAACGTGTCTTTCCACTCATTTGGGTTTCGAGGAAGACACATATCACAGCTGCCCTTGAGTCCGATTACCAGGTCTCCTTGTCCATCCTTAAGTGAGCAAACGCTTCCAATCATCATTCTCACAGAAACTCAGAAGCAATCATCTTTTCCGAGTCCAAGTACCAATGCGAGATAATGGAGCTTCCACCTTAGTCGGTCCTTATATCTGATTAACTAATGGAAAATGTGACGTCATTCACCTAGTCAAGTTCCAGTGTATGTAGGCTGCGATCCATGATTTGACCATAACAGGATAGGTTCATTCAGTGTCACTACCCAAAGCTCCACCCTGAAAAATGAGATTTGGTCAGTGAGGTAGAAGTCTATACTTGTGCAAGAATCAATGCAATTTCAGAATTCTTGAAGTGCTGATCTGTTTCTCCTTGACTAAATTTATGAAGTTTGCAGTCTCCATGGCAATGAAGGTATGTTGGTTGTAACTACTTCTGATATATGGATGCACTGCAAAGGACACTCTAAAAATGCCAATTCTAATAACGGCCAAAATGTTTTCCAATTGAAATGTCATCAGGTGACGGCACTGGTAAAATCCAAGAACTTGAGGCTTCTTGCATACATCAAGAACACCTCAACAAGTTCGACGTGGTAACTATCACAATGAGGCCCACATTCAGTAAACTAAATAAGAGACATTCAGCCACAATGATTATTTTCTAGTTGCCAAGTCCCAAGATTTTGTGCAGATAAGATTTCTTAAGATCCAGTTTAGTGTGCAGCAAGATTTGCAATTTCCTACTGATTGTTCAACAACATCGATCTTATCTTGCAGGTACAATTTCTTTTCCACTTCCCCCTCCGGTTATTGCAGGTTTTGAGAACCATAAGCGTTCAACATCAGGAAAACATCAAGAATGATATATGAAGGCAACTTTTTTTTTTGTTTTTGGTCTGATATGAAGGCAACTTAGTAAGCATAAAATGTTCTGCAAGTGAACATTCACTTCAGAAAGGATGAATCTTGTCTAAAACTGAGACTTTCCAACATATAGGACTAGCTTTTGGCCTTTCTTAGTCCCATCGACCATTCTAGTATGGTTGGACAATTCTTGTTGCCATATCAACTAGTGTATTGACTTACAAAAACCTTTTTGACATCAAAACAGCATCCATTCACTGAATTGCGAAAAATAATCCTTTCAGAAAATTTTCCTCTTTGGATGCTATTATCAAACAAACACCAGTAACCACAACGGTTCCACATCCGATATGGTCTAGATGTGGTGCATCTGTTCATGCAGATAGTCTCCTCACTTTATACCAACATTATGGATCAACTTGCTGATAAATTTTGCAAATCCCTACTTTACTAACACGATTAGGCAGTCAGTGACTAACAAAATAATGGAATTTGCTAACATGGAATTATTGACATGTCTGGAAATTTACGACCACCACTGTAAAATTATTGATCAGGAAAATGAGCTGGGACAAAGTATTGAATGATGGAGCTGAGCAAATAGGCTAATGTCTTTCCTTAATAAAAGGCAGGAATCTGTCATTTCCAGTCAAAGCAAAAGCATACTGGGGAAGAGGCGTTTTCAAATCCTGGCTGGCCCTCCATCAATTATGTAGAAATGCTACAAAAAGATGTTGCCATTCCACGTTGTGACAAACTGAGAAGCTACTGAAGCATTTCTCACTTCAGCACTAAGGAGCAATAATTGTCTGGCCCAAAAGTAAAGAGCAATAATTGAAATTAGTTCGTGTTTGATTGTATTTGCTGTGAAATTCTCTTTGGTTTGACACATCTTCGCAGTTCCTTTATATAGCTGCCCCCCAAGTCAGGTTTGCGCGTCCTCTTCTAAACCAAACTACGCAAGCTATTATAGGATAACCCTCACATTTACTTAGTAGAATCAATCATCTCTTCCAATGCTCAAGATTGTTAGAGTATCTAGAGGTCATTTGACAGCTGAAGCTTTTAGATCAGCTACAAGTGATCCACAAAATGCTTCAAAGATGATGGAGCTTTGAAGTTTGAACTAATGTTGGCTCCTGTTATATAATAAACTTTGGGAAATATGACTTGATTTTCTTAATTATGCATAGCCGAGTTTCAATGAAAGTAAGCTGATGGTTGCTTGAAAAAAGCAGGACCTGCAAATGGAATGTGGTCACTGAGGATTGTTCCTATGTCATTTCAAGAACCAATGTGCTAGTCCACACCCAACCTTCATATCGTATGGAGTTTGCTCTCTCGACTCCATTGAAGCTATGTTGCTTGTTTTGATATGGATGCAGATATTCTGAAATGCCAATTCTAATTAAGGCCAACGGGATTTGCAATTTAAATGTGACAAGCGACGGCACTCAGCAAATCTGAAACCAAGTTAGGGGCAACTTGTATGCAACTTGAATATCTTAAATAGAAGCTCCAGCCAAAAAGAACATCTTGAAAGAGGTACTCATCTGAAGATTAAGTGCTATCATTAAACTTATAATTGACGTGATGCGGTCATCCCTGTGTAAACTATAGATGACAAAGGATGATCAACTATAATGGCATACATTGCTTGTTCAATTGAAAGATGTGCGACAAGAATCACCAGGAATAAATAGCTGAAACAGAGCAAGAATCTGATAAGAAAGATTAAAACTAACTATTAAGAGGGAAACAAGAGCTCAATGGACTTGAGTAGTCTTCTGATTCTCTATGCACAAACCATTTCTGCTAATGACTTTGGGACTGCTCTGAAATTGCGGAAGCAAATTAGACAAGATTGGTTGCTCCCCACTGGTGATGGATCTCAAAGTTTAGCCCATTATTTTGCCATTGCGCTGGAAGCACACCTCGCTGGCAGTGTCGATCTAAGTCAAGCTTTTTGTCTTGAAGACAAGAATAGTTTGATAGTTGAAAAGCTGAAAGCATACCAACTCCATAATTTGGCCTGTCCACTTACAAAATTCTTAATCATGTCTGCAAACTTCATGATTTTGAAATTAGCAGCGACAGCGGAGGTGCTTCACATATTAGACTTTGGTACCAATTTTGGTTTTCAATGGCCAATCCTTATCCAGTAGCTCTCGTGGAGAACTGCAAGAGCGCCTAAGCTGCGAATCGCACTAATAGAGCTTCCACACTCTGGATTGCATCCAGCCGAGAGAATTGATAAAATAGGACGCCGTTTGGCATACTATTGTGAGTGCTTTCTTGTTCCCTTCGAACTCCATGCCGTAGCACAGGGAGCTGGGAATGTATCAGAGTTATGATCACACGATTTTAAGAGGTGAGATGGCTGCAATGAATTGTCTTTCTTCATTTAAGCATCTCTTTGAAAGACAGTTGAGGTGAACTGTCAGCGAGATGCTGTTTTAAGGCTAATCAGATGTATGAAACCGATTGTCCTTGTTCTTGTGGATCCTACAATGCGCCCTTTTTCATAACGGGATCCCGCAAGTTCTTTTTCACCTTTCTATATGAAGGATATGTTCTCTGCTACCATTGCTGGTGATGACGAACAGAGGTTAGTTTTGGAGAGGGAACTCTATGGGTGAGATTGTGAATGTCGCGGCATGCGAAGGTTTACAGAGGATTGAAATGCCTGAAACGCATAGGAAGTGGCAAGCTGGTCTTACCGGTGCTGGTTTCAGCTAGCTTCCTCTAGATTAGAAGCTCATGAATAAAGCCAGGGCTAAGTTTAGTGGCTGTTACCACAATGATTTCGTGCTTAACGAAAAAAGCAACTGGATGATGCTTAGTTGGAGGGGCCACATGATTTCTGGTTGCACCTGTTGGGTTACCAACATAGCTTCCTTTTCACAAAGAAAAGGGCAGTAGGGGTGGGGGATGACAAACAATACTAGCGACTCTCTCTAAACGTTACTATAAGGAGCGAATACCTGTTTCAGAATGTTTTGATTGGGCCATAACTACTACGCATTTTAAAGCATGTTTGTCTAACATGACGACCCTCAATAGGCGAGGAATATATGCAAGAGAGGCTGAGAGAATGAATGTTCATTCTTAGGTTTCACTTAAGTATGCTTGCATTATGCCTAGCAAAGAGAATGTATGATGGCATTATGTGCGCATTTACTGGCTGGTCAGCTTCTTTTTAGACAATCGTGTGATTCTTCCTTTGCAGATAAATTGTGGAATTAAATACACTCTCGTGAAATGGGTCAAGGGTCGAGTAAATGCCTGCAAATTATTTCATCAACTGATATTGGTGGAAGGATCTCAAGCAAGTCACTTGTGGGCAGAACTGGTGCAGGATCTCAACCAAATACACCTTTTTTAGCAGAAGGAAGATCTCAATTAAATATTAGGGCCCGTTGTTGGAGGACACGGTTTTCAGTGATCGATAGAGGAGGGTTATCTATGTCGTGCAGAGCCAACGTGATAAAGTCTTCTTGTTAGTAATATAGTGTACTTTAAGCATAATGGTGTCTTATGTCTGTTAGTTCATTTCAATAACTAGGGCTCTGTTATGATATTGGCTGATGTGCCGACACTTCTTACTTTTTTTCTCTGAACGGGTGGAATTGTCTGTTGGCTTTCCTATAGCGGTGATATTGATATTAGCGATTTTGCAGTGTTATTTCCATGTATGTTTGTTTAACAATTTAGTCATTTCATTTCTAGTTGGAGATGATTCGACTGCTTCGTGCTCTATCTTAACATCACCAGAGGTTTTAAAAAATTAATCAATTTCCTTTTGGAACTCTTGGAACAACATAATTGATCCTGTGCATTCGCATTAATAGTCATGTGTAGTTGTTCAGGTAAAATCACTTTGAGTCAGTTTAACACATGTCCTCATCTAAACTGAAGCAAATTCTCTACGGATAACTCTCACATTGCCTTAGTAAACTCCATCATCTTTATCAATGGTCAATGGGATGGAGCTTTAAGCTATTGTTGGGTCCTAATATCTAATTTGGTATATGGTAAATGTGACTGCCTGTCGAGTGTGAAAATAGGATCTCATCCATGTTTGAACAAAGCTGGACCTATGAATGTAGTGTGCAAGTCCAAGCACACCCTTCTTCCTTTTGAACTCCTCAAAGTGCATTTTGATTATCGACTTTATATATGTAGTTTGCCGTCATGGCGATAAAGGAACGCTGATTTTTGTGGTATATGGATTCTAAAGAGATCATAATACAAATTCTAACAAGGACCAATAACATTCAATACTTGAAATGTCGCAAATTCCTTCCCTTTTTCTCCCTTTTGATTATGTTAGCTTTTTAGAGGTCACAAGGATTAAATAACTAAAATCTAAGGAGAATCTAATAAGAAAGCTTAGTATTACTATTCACGAAAAATCAATAGAAAAAATATTTGTGCAATGGAAGAGACAATCCAGATTGGACGAAACTTTATCTGATTCTAGAAATGCAATTATCTAGGGCAAGCCTATTAATCTCATGTGCCATTCAAATTTGGGCAAATACGTCTCTTTGACTAATGGAAACCTCATTCTCAGCGGCAGCAGCCATTCACTGTACCAGAAAACGTTATCCTTTCAACAAACTGTTCTCCTTGGAGGGTAATATTAAACATTTATTAATGACTACAAGAGTCCCACATGATGTGTGAATTCTGATCGGGTCCATAGGTTTTGCAATTGTTTTGTGGTAATGATACCACGAAAAACCCTAAATTGATACACTTATGACAATTTTATCCCGAACTATTTTTTTATCACAAAAAATCCTAAATTAGTACATTTGTAACAAATTTATCCTGAATTATTTTTTTTATCATAAAAAACCCAAAACTAGTATACTTGTGACAATTTTACCCCGAACTATTTTTTTGACCACCAAAAACCCTACACTGGTACATCCGTGACAATTTTACCCCCGAAACTAATTTTTTAACCACTAAAAACCCCAAACTGATACATTTGTGATAAATTTACCCTCTCTTATTATCCGTTAAATTATATTAATATCACAAAAAAATCACAAATTGGTAAACTTGAGACAAACAGAGGGGTATACCCAAAACCGGTACACATGTCAATTACCACGTGTCATTAAACTTCGCAATTTGACAGTAAAATTTAACGGAAACTAACTGAGGGTAAATTTATCACAGGTGTACCAGTTTGGGGTTTTTTATGGCCAAAAAATTAGTTCGGGGGTAAAATTGTCACATGTATACCAATATGGGATTTTTTAGGGTAAAAAAAATAGTTCGGAATAAAATTGTCACAGGTGTACCAGTTTAGGGTTTTTTGTGGTCAAAAAAATAGTTTGGGGTAAATTTATTATAAGTGTATCAGTTTGAAGTTTTTTATGGTATTAACCCAAACATAAAATAATTAGTGTAGGTGAGGTAGACTTGAGATTATGGGCAAATGTGTTTTGCCATCAAAAGGAGGTGAAAAGATGTCATTGCCTTATTCCGTATCTACTAAAAGAGAATCACTCAAAGTTCAGGGTGTTCGCAACTCGTGGGCTTCATTACATTGAATCCTCCATAGAGCTCCACAATTCTTCCTTCCGTACGCTACTTGCAGTTTTCATCTGTTTGCTATTGTGATTGCAGCTTTTGATTACTCTTCGGAGCAATTTGTTCCGGTAGTTCTAGGTTTCCTTCCACTGATTTTTTGCTTTGCTTTCCAAAGTCTAGAGAAGCTAGATCACACTCGCACGAACGATTCAAATTTTCGCGTCTCACTCTGTTCACGCTTCTTGAACTGGATGAGTGGATGCCATAAGATGATTCCTCCGTTTTTCGTTTATACGTCCCCGTATCTCTGTAGGAATAGACTTGAAGCATCTTAGACTGTTAGGGGATTCGACTGTCTAGGAAAAAAGTGAATTATATGCAGATCAGATTGTCTTACGTGACGGTTAGAGTTCAAAGCTAGGCTTCGAACGAGCAGTTGCTTGAACTACATCAGACACTCGTTTCAGGCGGTGAGCTTTCGTAGGATTTTGAGACAGTGATCACAATGGAGTGCAACGTCCCTGAATTCACTTCCCCTGTTGACGGTTTCAAGGATGATAGCCTCACTCACCCTGCCATTTCATATCATTCCCAAAATCTCTGTAATGCGGTCATAATCAATGAACCTCCTGTTATTTCCAACTCTGCAGATATGACCTCTCTCCCGCATCAACCCGAACCCATATATTATGTACCATCTGTTCCCATTAACCTCGATGGAGACCTGAATCTTCCATCAACAGATACAAGACCCAATTTAGGGATGCTTCACAATTCGACTAGCTCCAGTGATAGCCCAAATAAAGGGGGGGAGTCACTTTCCCTCTCAGATCACAGCAATTTAACAGATCCTGTTCTCAAATACATAAATCAAATGCTTATGGAAGAGAATATGGAGGAGCAACCCTGGGTCGTTCCCAACATCATGGCTTTACGACACACCGAAAAGTCCTTGTATGATGCGCTTGGCAAGAAATACCCAGATTCCCCTCAGCAAACCGAACGGGGTGATACCAATCAGGTCATTAACAGGTCAAGTTGGAATCCTTGGGGAAGCAGCGATGATCAAGGCAGTAATGGCACTACCAGTACCAGCTCCAACTCTTGCCATCCTCTGGATCCTAATTCACATGATTATCTGGAAGGAAATGATTATGTTTCCATTCATGCCAAAAGTCCTGGTGATGTGGTCTTGCAGTCAAACATGGATCGCAAATTTCAATCCTCCATCAATTCTGTAAACAGCTTGCCTAAGTATGGGGATAAGTTTTGTTACACGGTTCCAAGTGAGCTACTAATTAGGCATATCTTCAACAACAATGAGTCTGTCCTGCAATTTAATAAAGGGTTAGAGGAGGCCAGTAAGTTCATCCCTAGTAGCATTCATATTACTATCAATCAGGAGAAAGATGGAGTGGCTCCAACCATCAGAGAGAAAGCAGAAATTGGCATCGATGGTAGCAATCAGTCAGAGAATGGGTCAAGGGGGAAAAAGAATCATGAAAGGCATTATGCCAGGTTCGAAGAAGGGCAGGCCAACAAGCAATTGGCTTCGTACAGTGAAGACTCTGAGCTTTCAGATTTGCTTGAAAAGTTGTTGCTCAGCAACAAAAATGGGGGGCTTCTATCGTTAGAGTGCAAATTGCAGAAGTCAAGTGAAATCAAGGACCTTCATGATCCTAATGGTATTGGGTTTCATAGTAAGAAGGAGGAAAATGAGGGCACATCAGACTTGAGGAGTCTTCTGATTCTCTGTGCACAAGCTGTCTCTACTAATGACTTTAAGACTGCTCGTGAACTGCTAAGGCAAATAAGACAAGATTCATCCCCCTCCGGTGATGGTTCCCAAAGGGTAGCCCATTACTTTGCCAATGCTCTGGAAGCACGCCTTGCAGGCAGTGCTGGTAGAAGTCAAGCTTTTTACTATTCCGTTGTCCAGAAGAGATCGATAGCTGATAAGTTGAAAGCATACCAACTTCATTATTCGGCCTGTGCATTCTCGAAATTCCAAATCCTCTTCTCAAACTACATGATTTTGAAAGCAGCAGAAACAGCAAAAGTGCTTCATATCATAGACTTTGGTATTAATTTTGGTTTCCAATGGCCAATCCTTATCCAGGAGCTCTCAAAGAAAACCGGAGGGGTTCCAAAGCTGCGAATCACAGGAATAGAGCTTCCACAACCTGGATTTCGTCCTGCCAAAAGAATTGAGGAAACAGGTCACCGTTTGACCAAGTATTGTGAGCGCTTTAATGTACCTTTCGAATTCCAAGCGGTAGCTTCAGCATGCTGGGAATGTATCAAAGTTGCAGATCTCGACATTCAAAGTGACGAGGTGGTTGCCGTGAATTGTCTTTCTCGATTGGAGTATCTCTATGACGAGACATTTGAGATGAACTGTCAGCGAGATATGGTCTTAAACCTCATCAGGAGTTTGAAACCTCATGTCTTTATTCATGGTATAAGAAACGGATCCCACAACGCACCATTTTTCATAACAAGATTCCGTGAGGCCCTTTTTCACCTCTCTACGATTTATGATATGTTTGACACTACCGTAGTTCATGACAATGTACAGAGGTTCGTTCTGGAGAGAGATTTCCTTGGGCGAGAGATTATGAATATTGTGGCATGTGAAGGTATGGAGAGGGTCGAGAGGCCCGAAACATATAAGCAGTGGCAAGTTCGTCTTACCAGGGTTGGTTTCCAGCAGCTTCCTCTGGATCAGGAGTTCATAAAGAAGGCTAGGGCTAAGTTGAGTGGAGATTACCACAAGGATTTCGTGCTTGATGAAGAAAACAACTGGATGCTTCTTGGTTGGAGGGGCCGAATAATTTCCGGTTGCACCTGTTGGTTATCAGCATAGATTATTCCAAAAGCATGTTTTCTTTCAGAATAAGCCAAGACGAGAGAGGTTCTTCCAGAATTGCCGGGTGAGCATCAAGTGCGAGAGATGCTGAGGTGCTGCTCATTTTCCTATCTCATCTATATATGCTTGCTTTACATTTCTGTGTATCAACTAGTTAGCTTCTCTTTGGATAGTCATTTAATTCTTCCTTGCAGATCATAAAAAGAAGCCAACACAATAAAATCAAATCTTTTGAAGTCAAGTATAATTGCTGTAAATCATCTCAAAGAACATGTTACAGAAAAGGATCTCAGCCCAATGCCGTTTTGGGCAGATATATAACAGACGACGCTTATCTTGCAGGAGGATTTCAATCATAGATTTGGTGTAGTTTTGTGGAAGACATCTTTATTAGTGTGTGTTATACATGTAGTGCATTGCCAACTCCATAAGTTGATATCTTGCAGAGGCATAGAACCTCTGCTTCTTGCTTGTGGTTTGGGCGAAAGAAGTTTGATGCGAAATGTTGCATTACTTCTCTGAACGAATGGAATTGTTTCTTGGCTCTTCTGTAGCATAGCATTGGCCTTGGATTAAACAACTTCAATTATATTTGCTAGTTTTATTTGTCTGTTATGTATCTTTGCTATGAGTTCAGCCATTTCATTTTCTAGGCTGACGTGATTGCCTTTAGCTTAAAGTACGATGTAAGTCTTTGATTTACTTTCACAGCCTGACCTATTATTTTGGGCAGCCTTTTGTTGGAACTCTACGAATCATATACTTCATCTCCTCCAAGTTTAAATCATTTCCACCGATTCTTGCAACTGGAGCGAACCTTTTACTGGTTCAACGTGTCTTTCCACTCGTTGGGTTTCAAGAAATACACATTTCACAGCTGCCCTTGAGTCCGATTACCACATGTCCTTGTCCATCCTTAAGTGAGCAAACGCTTCCAATCATCATCCTCACAGAAACTCGGAAGCAATCATCTTTACCAAGTCCAAGTACCAATGCGAGATAATGGAGCTTCAACCTATAGTCAGTCCTTATATCTGATTAACTAACGGGAAATGTGCCGTCATATGCTTAGATCCACCTAGTCAAGTTCCAGTGTATGTAGGCCGCGAATCCATGATTTGACCATAACGGGATAGGGTCATTCAGTGTCACTACCCGAAGCCCCACCATGAAAACTGAGATTCGATCAGTGAGGGAGAAGTCTATACTTTTGCAAGAATCAATGCCGTTTCAGGATTCTTGAAGTGCTGATCTGTTTTTCATGGACTAAATTTATGAAGTTTGCAGTCTCCATGGCAAGGAAGGTATGTTGGTCGTAACTACTTCTGATATATGGATGCCCTGCAAACGACCCCTAAAAATGCCAATTCTAATAAGGGCCAACAAGATTTCCAAATGAAATGTCACAAGTGACGGCACTGGTAAAATCCAAGAAGTTGAGGCTTCTCGCATGTATCAAGAACATCTCAATAAGTTCAACGTAGTAACTATCACAACGAGGCCCACATTTGGTAAACTAAGTAAGAGACATTCAGCCAAAATGGTTATTTTCTAGTTTCCAAGTCCCAAGATTTTGTGCAGATAAGACTTTCTTAGATCCAGTTAAGTGTGCAGCAAGATTTGCAATTTCTACTGATTGTTCAACAACATCAATCTTATCTTGCAGGCACCATTTCTTTTCCACTTCCCCCTCCAGTTATTGCTGGTTTTTAGTATCACAAGCGTTAAACATCAGAAAAAACATCAAGAATGATACATGAAGGCAACTTTTTTTTTTGTTTTTGGTCTGATATGAAACTTTTTTTTTGTTTTTGGTCTGATATGAAGGCAATTTAGCAAGCATAAAATGTACTGCAAGTGAACATTCAATTTAGAAAGGATGAATCTTATCTAAAACTGAGACTTTCCAACATCTGGGACTAGCTTTTGGCTTTTCTTAAGTCCCATGGACCATTCGAGTATGGGTGAACAATTCTTGTTGCCATATCAACTAGTGTATTGACTTACAAAAACCTTTATGACATCAAAATAGCAGCCATTCACTGAATTGCGAAAAATTATCCAATCAGAAAATTTTCCTCTTTGGAGGCTATTATCGAACAAACACTAGGAACCACAATGGTTCCACATCCGATATGGTCTAAATGTCGTGCATCCGTTTATGTAGATAGTCTCCTCACTTGATACCAACATTAGGGATCAACTTACTGTCAAATTTTTCAAATCCCTACTTTACTAATACATTTAGGCAGTTAGTTACTAACAAAATAATGGAATTTACTAACATGGAATTATTGACATGTCTTGAAATTTACGACCACCGCTATAAAGTTATTGATCAGGGAAATGAGCTGGGACAAAGTTTTGAATGAGGGAGCTGAGCACATAGGTTAACGTCTTTCCTTAATAAAAGGCAGGCATATGTCATTTCCTGTTAATGCAAAAACAGATTACGGAAGAGGCATTTTCAAAACCTGGTTGGCCCTCCATCAACTACGCAAAAATGCCAGAAAAAGACGTTGCCATTCCACGTTGTGACAAACTCAGATGCTACTGAGCCATTTCTCACTTTAGCAACAAGGAGCGATAATTGACCGGCCAAAAAATAAAGAGCAATAATTGGTATTAGCTGATGTTTGATTGGATATTTATTATTCCGGTTCCGAAAGTGACGCAATAGCTTGCTCCTGGCGACAACGTAGATGGAAACTATGTAACTATCTTTACAAAAAAAAAAAAGAAACTATGTAACTTGACACCGGCGGCTTCCGGTTACTCTTCACAAAAGACGAGAATAGCGGGTGCATAAGACTGGTCCAGAAAGATCGGTCATACAGCAAGATCACGAGACTACCACCCTAATTGATGGTTGAAAGACAAACAACTTTTTGACATTTCAATTTCTGGGCGAGATAAAAACAAGGGTGGGAGATCAAGAAAAATCTGTCTGACCGGGAGCGCATGTGCGGTAGAATCAAGAAAGATGCTCCTAGGTCATCAAAGACCAAGAGGAAAGGTACAACACAGACCCTATCAAATAAAGGGGGAAAAGGCATAGATCTGCTTGGTCAGTTGTCAGCGTGAATTACCCCCCACTATCTCAAAGTGCTCTGAATTGGGTCCAAAAGTCTCAGGCTCATCCAGTCTTGCTCATTAAGTTTCAGATTAATTTAATCATAATTGAGATGTGACTAAGCAAGTGGGTGAAAAGGAAAGGCATGAAAATTATGGACTAGTAACAGGGGAATGAACAAATTTTTGGATATCTACCTGTAATCTCTATTGTACTGACCGAAGTTTCTAGAGCATCTCAAGGTGCGTTCACACTCGCCCAATAATTGGTCAAGTATCTTGATCGGCAAGGAAAATTTACAATCTTTCATTGGTCGCACTTGCAGGTATGTTGCACCCAATACATGGAAAATTTCAAAGACAGCCCCCCCAAAAAGGTCAAGTTGTTATATTCATATGCTCCACACAAAAACGTCAGCATCACCAAACACCGACTGGTTTTTATCGCCAAGGGCAACCTGTGAGGATCGAGAGGGGGCGGCTCTCTGTCTCCTTTTTTTTGATGTTTCCTTGAAGATTCTGTGCACCTTTGGGTGGCTTTCTGTTGTTATTTTCTCTCTCTTTCCTGTGCCCTGTGTGATAGATAACTCAAGAATCAACCTTTCATATTAGTCAATAGGCTGCAGTCTGCCTTTTCGGCACGGTATATTCTCTTGCTTGCTCAAGGTATTCCTCTCTCTCTCTCTCTCTCTCTCTCTCTCTCTCTCTCTGTTTTTTTGTCCTCTGATAAATGTTTTCTCGTTCCTGTTCCTCTATTTTCTTCAATTTACGGGGGGTTGATCTGAATCTGCGGGTTTTCTGTAGCATGTTGGGAGTATTATGTGATATCTGAATCACTTGGTTTGCTTGAACCCTTTTGATCAGTGTTGGTGGTGGCGTTGTTGACTTGGATTTCAAGTACCTTATTTTTGCTTCCGCGTGGATACTGAGTTTTTCCCTTGTTTACCCAAACATTCAGGGGAAGATTTTGCAAAGCTGACACCCGAAAATTTGGACGGTTGATTGAAAGGAGAGAGAGAAAAAAAGGGGCGGGGCCTTCTATTCACTTTATTCTTGCCCTTCTTCTTTTTCTCAATCTTTTGCAAACAACTGTCTTCTGGGTTTTTCTGGGTTAGGTTTTCATGGAATCCCTATTCACAGAATATTCTAGTTCCTTGAATGGGTTGAAGTTTGACCTTGGATCGATTTCGATCCACCCAAATTGTAATCTCATTAATGGGTTCAAACACGATGCCAAACCCAATAACCCCAATACCAGTGCGTCGTCGGCTTCCAGTAGCTTGGAGGTGGAATCCCCAGAAGATAGTGATACCTCCAATTCAATTCTCAAGTTCATAAGTGAGATGCTCATGGAGGAGGAGTTGGAGGAGAAAAACTGCATGTTGCAGGATTGCTTAGCCGCCCTCCAGGCCGAAGAAAAAAATTGGCATGATGTCCTCTACCAGAAGGATACCCCTTCATTAGATCATTCTTCGCCTTCCGTTAATCAAAACTTCGAGAGTAGATATGATCATTATTCCCCTGAAAATAGCAATTCTGATGGTTGTTACAACTGTGCGACTGTATGGAACCATTTTAAGTTCAATGGAGCTTGCGAGCAGGGTAATTGCAATGGCTCTCGTGCTGCTGTGATTGATTCTCCTTTTAGCTCCTATCTGGATCTTGACTCATATAGTGGAACACAAGCAGCTAATGAGCCCCTTTTAAGTGGAACTACTGATACACTTGGTGTGGGGGGTAACCGGACAGTGTTTCCAGAACCAAAAGAAGTAATTGGTCACGCTGGGTCAGATGGTGAGGGAAGTCGGTGTTCTCCGAACAGGGGAAAGAAAAGTCACGGACGGGAAGATGTAGAGTACCAACAAGGAGAACGAAGTAACAAGCAGTCGGCTATTTTCGTGGAAGAAGAGTTTGATGAACAAACAGCTTTGTTTGACAAGGTCTTGCTTTGTCAAGGTGGAAGAGATGACCAATTATGCCCTCTTTATGATAACCCAGAAAAGTTAGAAAATGAAGAGTTGCAGCAGCATGTGCTGGCAAAAGGATCCAGTAGCAGCAGCAGCAGCAGCGGCAACAGCAGTGGCAGAACATCACGCAGGAGGAAAAAGGGAAGCGAAGGGGATATGGTGGATCTGTGGACCCTTTTGACTCAATGTGCACAATCCGTGGCAAGCAATGATCATCGAAGTTCACATGAACTGCTCAAACAAATCAGACAGCATTCTTCTGAGCATGGCGATGGCACCCAGAGGCTGGCCTATTATTTCGCCAATGGCCTTGAAGCACGTTTGGTAGGCACAGAGACGCCATCCTATTCGATGCTCATAGGTAATGGCGCATCTGCTGCCGAAATCCTCAAATCCTACCAGGTCTACGTCCAAGCGTGCCCCTTTAAAAGGATGTCGAATTTCTTTGCAAACAGAACAATCATGAAAAGGGCTGAGGAAGCACAAAGGCTTCACATTATTGATTTTGGCATTCTCTATGGCTTCCAATGGCCCTGCCTCATTCAACGTATCTCGAGAAGACAAGGTGGCCCTCCCAAGGTCCGCATGACGGGTATTGAGTTCCCACAACCTGGGTTTAGGCCCTCGGAGAGGGTCGAGGAAACTGGGCGACGGTTAGAGAAGTATGCCAAGAGATTCAACGTGGACTTTGAGTACCATGTGATTGCAAAAAAGTGGGAAACCATCCAATTAGAGGATCTGAACCTCGAAGGAGACGAGATGATTGTGGTCAACTGCTTGCACAGGTTGAAGAACCTGGCTGACGAATCAGTGTCGATGAACAGTCCGAGGGATGCTGTTTTGAATCTGATAAGAAGGATTAATCCGGATATATTCGTTCACGGGGTGGTCAACGGCTCCTATAATGCTCCTTTCTTTGTCACGAGGTTCCGAGAAGCATTGTTTCATTTCTCTTCGCTGTTTGATATGTATGACGTGAATTTAACTCGGGAGGATCCCCAGAGGATGGTCTTTGAGAAAGAGGTGTTTGCCAGAGATGCAATGAATGCCGTCGCATGTGAAGGTTTCGCCAGGGTCGAGAGGCCCGAGACATATAAGCAATGGCAGATCAGAAATATGAGAGCAGGCTTTAGGCAGATTCCGTTGGATGAAGAGATATTTAGGAAAGTGAAGAGATCGGTAAAGGCAGACTACCACAAGGATTTCATCATAAATCGGGATGGATATTGGATGCTCCAGGGATGGAAAGGAAGAGTGATCCATGCACTCTCGTGCTGGGTACCCGCTTAGGGATTTGGCAAAGAATTATGTGCGCTTTCGGAGTATATTTGTATCTATTCTTTATAGATAGTGTTTTGCTACGAAAAACTGATGCCATGTATAGCTTAGTTCCATATTGCTGAGCCTACTGCAGAATGTTTGGCCTCTGAGCGAATGTAATGTAAAGAGCTTCTTCATTTTCATATCAAGCTTAGGACAGGACTATCATGATCTTTTGTTCTCCTAACATGTTATTGTGGAGTTATTTCACGGCTGGTATTTGTCAGTTTTTTCGCATTGACTTGAAATAGCTCACTTAGACAGTGTAACAGACGGAAAGAAAGATAGGATGGGTCATTCAAGAGCAAGAAAATTATCAAAAAAGTCTCAAATTTATCGCACTTGTGCCACTTCAATCTTAAACTTTTTAATTTGACTAATTTTGTTATAAACCTTTTGATAATTTGGCAATGCAGTTCATATAGCCAATTTTGGTCGGAAATTGATGACGTAGACTTTGGCCGTCCTACATGGCACGGTCGACACTGCCATGTAAATTTTTTTGAAATTAGAGTATGAGCTTGCGGCTGGTTTGCTCGAAAGCCCACTGCTTCATGTTACAAGTCGTCAACATATGATTGAAAGCAAATGAGCCTCAAGAGATAAGCTGAACTGGTTTTACAGCAACCAGCAAATGTTCCAAGTGCAAAGGCAATTGTAATTGTAAGCAGGAGTAACCATGTTTTAAATCTGATGGGCATAGTAATCAGCATCTACAAATAAATTGCTCAATCATAATGTAGTTGGCATGCATTGGTCCAGCCGGCAAATTGAAAGAATTTCTAAGCTCACTAACGAACTCACAGTGGGATCAGATGATGCCCAACGGCCTGGGGGCTATGTGGCATCACCTTTACGCCGGACATGTTTTAGTCCTTACCAGTTACATTTGAGCTGGCTTAGAGGTGATCAAGGGACCAGTCGTGTTTTGTAGCGAATTAGATCTAATCTGGCTTGCCAAACCCGAGATGCAAATGGACAGGCGTACACATGCCCTATTTTCATCGACATACTAACAGCTCAAATAAGCTCAATAGTCTAACCAATATCCACAATTTGACCAAAGACAGAGATGCTTAATTCTCTGCATTTTATTGACCTCTCTTATCTCTCCCTATTTCTGAAATCCATGATGGAAGCACAGAGCAATCGGGCAAAGAAATTCTATGTAGTAGAGAATCGAGATTTGGCATAACATCCTGCGCAAACAAGAACGAAAGGGTTCTCAATTTCTCTTTTGGCCACACAGAGGGTTCTGTTCAACAGCATCTAGTGTGTGTTTGTGTGTGGGTGAGAGA
This sequence comes from Syzygium aqueum, assembly GCA_031216185.1. Classification (NCBI taxonomy): domain Eukaryota; kingdom Viridiplantae; phylum Streptophyta; class Magnoliopsida; order Myrtales; family Myrtaceae; genus Syzygium; species Syzygium aqueum. The sequence goes on from CM062232.1 coordinate 42,056,387, forward strand.
TAGAAAGTGGCTAAGAACATTTGCTTCTTTTTGGTTTCACAATTCTTGCTATTATGACAACAAAACAAGCACTACAATTCTATCAATTAAATGTCTAACAGATGCGGTGGAACAACGATATCAATGAGCATCCTAAGACGGTACGTCATATGTTCTTATTTTTCTTGTTGACCCTTCGTTGGTCTCAGAATATTCCAATCTAGCTTTTCCCGTTTTGGTTGCTTGTAAAAACTTCGACTGCCAGAAGGCAATGACTGTTGATCACTTTGCATTGTTTTTGGCAATTTCCCGGGATATGGAGTTTCTGCTTCAACTTCAGATTGCTTTCTTTTAAGTTCTCCATTCCCTTCGGAATTCTGCTTATCAAAGTTAACAGGTTCTTCTCCATTCATTGCAGATCCATTATCCCTGTGGCATTTAGAAGAGACATTGGATGTCAATGTACATTCTACAATATCTTCTCAATCACAAACATTACTCTTGATTCTGAGACAGCAATTTCCCCAATACAAGTATTCTGTAACTCGTAACCAAGTAGCATCACCAGATTGCATCCTGCTAACAAATCAACTTTAAAGACAAATTCGAACCCAGGTATCCCCCTTATATAGTTTGCATTGGAAGTGCTGTTTTGGTCATCCACAAAGCCAGTACTTCTTGATGAGATAAGAACCATCAGTATCAGATCTAGAAAGAAAAGGGGGAAGGGGGCGAAGCTCTCTCAAACTAAAGTTTGCACAATTTGCACTATGTACAGGGGAAAAAGAATAACAGGAGCAGGGGAAATCAAATTTTTCACTAAGCAGTTTATGTATACTGCAACAAACCTCCTTTCTTGGATTATGCCTTAGATCATCAGTCTAGTTTGAAATCCTAAGACGATAATGTTTCAGCTCATTCACAGAATACACCCAAATTTGAATTTCAGAACATGCACTAGGTTGGATTCACGTGCTGTGTAATAGCAGCAGGAATGACAAAGCAACCTCATGAAAAGACTACAGAACATGCAGAAGAATTGTCTGATTTTTTTTGCTGGACAACTTTGTGAAGAATTAGCAGAGAGAAAAGGAGCAACAATTTCCAGATCAAGTACACTATCCTCGTACCTGAAAGAAGATCCTTCACTTTGAGCACCAGAAGATGTCGCTGGAGCATCTGGCCGACGAAGATTTAACGCCTCTTCATTCATTTTCTAAGGACAAGACACTTTGACATGAACGAGAAACCCAGGACCAGAACTACAACCGTTATCATCAGGCTACCAGGATTCACTACTTACATCTATAGAAGGATTAAAACACTGGAAAGACATTCGTCCGATGACTGCTCCAGGATGAGGATCACCTTCCATTATGACAACGCTGCACCAAGTATAAGAATCAGAAGGATTAACAAGTAAACAAAGGAGTTAAGATATAATTCATTGTCACAGCAAGGAAGAGGTGCTCAATAGACCTAATGTGATTGCACACCTTATTTGCATCACATCTCTAGAACAATCCTAAATATAGAGAGATGATCAGAAACAGAAAGGCCACAGTGCACCCACACAATTCCATTAGCAACCTTTCAAATGCCTGCAGTTCTACTAAGAAAAAAATTATCATAGCATATGGAAAGACTAATAAATTGCGATAGACATTTTCATGATAAACACCATATATGTCTGAGGCTGTCCTGATGCACACAGATAAGTAGATTTGATAGGTGTAGATCCACCCATAGCCAGGAAAGTAACAAATCGAGGGATCTGCCTTACAATCTAGTCGAAGTTATCATCATAATAATTCTGAAGTGCTGAAGAAAACATTCGGATGAGTCAGTGACCGAAAGTCTTACGGATACTGCACAAAATACGAGGTGAGACATTAAACCCTCTTAAAAGCAGGTATACATGGTTCACGAATTTCTCGGTTGTCCTTGCAGTCATCCTCTTAACAATCAAGCAGTGCAAACAAGCATAACAAACATTCCAACAGATGAATGGACGACTGCAATCAAATAAGCCAACCCATCCACTAAAACGTCATCAATCAATCAATCAGAACAGTTTCTCAGACGCACCATTTCTTACGAACCGAAGCAGAGGAAAGGAAATCCCCATTAGCTTTCGCCTCATCCTCCTTCTTGGGCTTCTCCTCCCTCGCAGCCGCCCTTTGCATGAACTGCCCAAGAAACGAACCCACAAACAACAAGAACCGAATTTTATCAGTCAAGCCAACCGCACGGCCGTAACCCTGACTGGGTTTTCCCGGAATGAGCCTCACGCTCGAGAGCTCGAGCTCGGGTCGTCACCTTCAAATTCCTCAAGGTGCTCGAGAGCTCGCGCTTCGCCATTACCAGCTACGAAGCCTGCTCAGATTCGATCGCGAAAAAGAGCCAAGAAAACGCGAGATGCCGAAGCGGCGCTGCGAAGAGTTTCTTCTCCAGCGAGGTCGTGATGACTCGATCGAGATCTTGTCGGAACAACGGACGATCCAGCCTTCGGTCTCCTTCAGGGGTCGGGGACTCGAGAGTCGCAGAGAAGACGAAGCGCGAGCGCTAAACCCTAGCTGGCGGCTGGTTGTGCAGAGTGACTGGGCTTTGGTTTGGTGTGGGCTTGGCCCATTTATTCACGGCCCAACCCAAGAGGGGCCCCTTATTTAGCATCAGTTTTCTGCAATTTGCATTTATTGAATCAGGGCAAACTGTAACCAAGACTATCTTACAAATTCGGTACACAAAGTGATTTGTTAACTTTTTTAATTGGGTATGGACCCAACAAAAAAAAATTTATTGGGTGCTCGAATATGACCCATTTCGCTTGTTCAAAGATTGCCACGTCATGAGAAAAATCGATTTTCTTAAGGTCCGGTATTTAACGGATCGAGGGCAGGTTCCATTTAGGATTAGGCCCGCCTATGATTAAGAAATGTCAAGCTTTTTTCAAGAGAACTTATCAAATCTGGGCAGGCTTAATTGGGAAAGCGGAGCCCTAGAAGAAAATAGGGCATTTCTAGGCCGGTCCCATTTTCATCTCGGGTTTGGCAAGGCAAAGTTAGGTCTAATTTGCTGCAAAAGACGGCTGGTCCCTTTGATCACCTCTAATCCAGCTCATATGCAACTGGTAAGGACTAAAACTTGTCCAGCGTAAAGGTAATGCCACACAGCCCCTAGGCCATTGGGCATCATCTGATCCCACTGTGAATTCGTTGGTGAGCTTAAGAAATTCTTTCAATTGCCGGCTTGACCAATGCATGTCACAACCACATTATGATTGAGCAATTTATTTGAAGATGCTCGTTAATGTGTCCATCATCAGACTGAAAAAATTTCTGTAAACCTCTCGCACATTAATCTCAAGATAAGGCCACCACAAGCATCCATAATTTATGTATGGCACTCACTTGAGTAACATACATTTTTCTTTCGATCACTTGAATTCCACTTTGTTTAAGAATCCTTTATTTGAGTGCCATTAACAAAATGTTTGGCCAGAAAGTCCGATGTGACATTAATTTAATATAAACCTTTCACCATGGCTCGCCAACAAAATGAAAGCAATAAATAAGTGGTAGATCTATTTGTCCTAAATTAACGAATTAGGCAAAATTAGGTATTACCCAATTTGAGGAATTAGGAAAATTCACCTTCTGAAATTTGCAATGGAGAGCTTGAACAGGAAAAGAGGCTCATGATCATGCAAGTCACCATCACACCTCTCAGTACATACACAGGAGTATGCGCAATTCGAGTTCGTTTGTATAACAAAGAGTGTGCGCGTGCGTCGGTGACGCTCATCCAGTCCTTTGTTTCTATGCTCTGGATGTTGCTGAATGCAGGGAGGAAGGGCGAGGCCGACGGATGCAGAGCAACCGAGAGAGAAGGCACTCAGGATGGTCGATTTTATCGTCGATTGTTACTAGGCCATCGAGAGCTTTTTCCCGTCCTCAGCCATGTCGAGGTTTTGGTTCATTCCGTCCTCCTTCAGCTTTCATTTCCATGTTATAATTGATTGGACCGGGTGGGTCAATAACGGTTACCTCGAATGATGGGAGTAGAACAGTCGACTCTCTTTTATTTTCCTTACAAAGACGGAATAGTTAGAGAGATGCAATCACAGTACATCTGCACGTAAGGGGAAAGGGGGGGTGGGATACAGAGTTCGGACACAAGCCGTATTATCGCCTAAACGATCATTTTGTAACAGCTAGGCTTTCACTGGTGTCTCGATAGCAACCTCCCCTGGATACTGAACGCTTTCCGACATCTTGTCAGCTTCCCAGAGTTCGGGCAGTGCCTCGCGCATATTATGGATGCTCTCTAATGCATGGTCGACCCCCCTAGTTCGGTGAGCAGTGCCGACCTACATACATCGATGTCATGCGACTGAAAATTTTCAGGATTTTTCTTTATAGCAATCATCAATGCCTATTCCAAGCATCAATCTTTATGATATCAAATAAAGAATGACAAACAGTAATTCAGATTTTTCTATCGATAGCCTACCAGCACAGTATGTAGCCCCATTTGTTTCCCAGTCTGTAAGTTACGGACACTATCATCAAAGAACACCTGAAATGAGAAACAAACCACAATGTCATAAACGATTGTGTAAGGTTATTGGGCAAATCACGGTGACTCAAGACCTGGTCGGAGGATTTCATCCAAAATTCAAAATGAGAATAACAGATCTGAATTACCCAGACTTATAAATATAGACCACATTTGACAAGGGAGTCAAAAGTGAAATGAGTTGTTCTAAAAGGTAAAGTCGTGTCTCTTACCGTTCTATGAGAGTTTATGTTAAGTATCTTAAAAGCTTGTTCAAATGCTTCCTCAAATGGCTTGCAAACAACCGGACTTTTAGGAAGCATTGCATCTGCATAAACACCAGCAGCTTCATCGCGGGAAACAGGGCCCATTTGCGGGCATCTCAAATTATTGTCTTTCTCATCAGGTGAAGCACTGCTTTTGTTAGTAGGATTTAGAGTCTCAAAGCATATAATCCCATCAAAGCAGTCCTCCAAACCAAGCCTGGCAAGAGCTCTAGCTGCATGAGCTTTGTCTCCATTGGTAAAAATCTGATGAAACGACCAGATTCACAAGGAAAAGGCTCTGATCAGCAAACAACCCAGTAATAGAATCCTCCCACCTCAAGAATTTAGTACGAGAGCACAGAACTTACAAACTTGCGGATTGGAAGGCTATGTAGAAGATGTCTTAATACAGGGTCAGGCTTCAATAGATTGTATGGCAATGTCCCATGAACAAAACTGTGAAAAGTGCATAATATAAGGACTTTACCGCCTAAAACAACAAAGAGATGCAGCTAAAAGGTAGCCCAAGACAAGACAAAATAAAGAAAAGGGAAAAGCAAGTACCCATGAAAGTCATCGTACTCAAAATTATATCCAAGTGCCTGTAATCAATTAAAGCCAGAATAAATCACTCGTTAGCATAATTCACTAAATAGTACACAAAGATGACCGCTTGATGAAACTAAAAGGTCCAGTGCAAACCTTCAGACCAGCCATAGTCGTCCCATAATTCTTGTAAAGTGATAGACACAATTCGGGAACTTTACTCTCCTCGATATGAAGCTTGTGCACCATATATTCTACAGACACGAGAATTTAAGGAAAGACATTGGTGAGGAACGCATGCTAACTCAAAGCAAAATCAAGAATTTTGATCGCTGAATGGGTTACCTTGAATGTTCTTGGTAATCTGCACAGACAGTCCAGAACTAAGTGGATACAAAGTGTCATCTAAATCTGCAATTTGAGTAATCAACAGCACGTTAGATTCATGACATCAGTCAAGTCATCGTAACTTGGCTAGAAGCAAATCAAAGACAGAATGAGAGAGAATTTAAGGAAGAAGGCATCGACCTTGATAAAAGAAACTTACCAAATAACAAGCACTCGTATTTGGGCTCTGGAGCCTGCTGGTAATTGTTTTCGTAATCCATGTTCCGAAGATACTAAAGGATGAAAACCTGAACAGAACCCACGCATCAAAACTGAATCAGACAACGCACTATCAAAGTTTAGGAAACTGCAGAAAGGCAAAGATCGGTTGTAATGTTTAAATTGGACACTCCATGAGATTATCACTTCTGCATAGATATATTCAAACCCCCCCCCAAAAAAAAAAAAGAATAATTAAAAGCTCACAAGATCGTCCATTTTTGCCGTGAAGATTACCCCAAAAAGAAAAAAAGCACAAAGTTTCGACCTTTAAAACATCCCCGACGGACAGAGGCAAGCTGAAGGCTAACAGACAATGTAAAAGGAGGACAAGCGCAAAAGAACACAAAATTTTAGCACGACAGCGAACTGATCACTGAACTGCAGTCTTGACTATCACTATCAACAGCAGATCTAAATCCAGAGAGCCTCTCACCAGAACCACGACAAGCGAGCACAATGTAACCGCCAAAAACAACAGATCTAGTCCAACGCAACCCGAAAGCACGAAATCATACGCAAGAGTTCACGAAAAAGCAACCAGAAAGCCACACAATGCATCCGGAAGCAAGCGTTATTACCTCAGAGAAACTGCAGAGAACGCGACGGATGCTCTGGACGGAGAAACCCAGAGAGGACGAGGCGAGAGACGTAACTTGGACCACAAGAAGAAAGCAGAGGGCTTTAATTGACGAAATGACTAGGGGACGGAGCGCAGAGAGGTCGTATAAATAGACGAGACGTGACGCTTGGCCAAACGGAACCAGAAGGTAATGACCCAATAAGCAAGGAAGGGTCTTGGAAAGCTACGTGTCCCTGTTGGGGGATGGATCATCGTGGATGTGTTCTAGGAGGAAGAGACATCGCCACGCACGTTTGTCAGCGTACGTACGCACGTAGTTAAGCACCGAAGAAACACTTTCACCATGTGCCACGAAATGGGTCTAGTTAGTGGTGGCCACGGCCCGATTTTGGCCCGAAACTGATCCGGTCAAATCCGAGCCGGCGGTTCGGAACCGGCCCGTGGCCTACAGGCCCGGTTCCGGTTCCAAAAAAATCATTAAGAGGCCCTTTAATTCTTTTTTTAAAGAAGTCAAAAAAAAATTTATAATTATTTATTATTTATTTTATAATTTATTTTTAAAATTTTTAAATTACGAATCGGAACCGGAACCGGAACCGGAACTGCCCCTAGCGGTTCCGATTCCGATTCACATGTGGCCACGAACCGGAACCGGCCGATTCCGGTCGGAACCGGCCGGTTCCGAACCGCGGCCACCTCTAGGTCTAGTTATGTCACAGCTCAATCTCAAACGAAGTATTTTTTCGATGTATCTTATTAACGATTACCTTTGAAACATTTATCGGGCGACCAAACAGAAAAATTTAGATTTTTTTCAAAAATTCTATTAATTTCTGTGATACGATATGATTTGAGAACTTTTTCTCTCGAAATACTCACCAAATACCCTTTGTTTCAAAAAGATTAGTTGACGACATCCATGCCACACCTACATTATGGGTTTAATATAGTTGACCAGTGTGGAACGCAGATAACCTTCCATCTGAACATGCACATCAAAATATGTTTCTTTCCTTGGTCTTATTGTACGTCTGATGATTAGTTGTTGACTCGCAGGGCCCAACCCGAAGAGTACCTACCGGCTTTACTGGCTTCTGAATTTCTATTATCCTTACACTATGTGAAATCCATTGAATGTACTTGAGGATGCACCAGCAATTTCCTCCTCCTTAAGCAATTGGCATAGGCGCTACTCTACATACAAGCAAGCCGTTGCACGACATATAAGCAATTCGTGCGGTGCAACAATGTACCCTCATGCTTCCAATCGAATTCATGCCGTGCAACGATGTGCCCTTATGCTTCCAATCGATAACGGAGTACAAAAGTGCAATTCATATGCTGCTGCGATTAGGTCGACGCTGGTAGGTATACATCGCTGTGTCGGGCTCTTTCCTCGTGCCCTTTCATGGAAAGGCAGAGGTTGAAGAATCGTTTATCACCTTCCTGCCTTAGTCAAATTTTACTGCGTCAGAAATCTGCCAGGGTACACCGACAAAATGCAATCTCGCGTTTCTCAGAAAGATTTCGTTGAAGTGGAAGATGAAACAAGGGTGCTACAGCGTGTGGGGCAATATCTCTTTCCCTTCACCTAAGCGAAAATTTCAAAAAGCAGTTCACATCATGCAACCTGACAACCACATCAAGGATCATCATAGTCAAATTAAGCAGAGGACACCATCGGCGTCTTTTATCAAAAAGAAGGAATTGGTAAAGAAACTTCCGAGATATTGCCTTTCCCTGAAATCATTATGCAGTATCAACTTTTCATGAAGAGAACTTATATTTGCCTTCTTCCGTGTCATGTCACATGGACTTGATTCGTCGAACTGAATTACATGTGAAATGATAATGCGCTTGGTGCAAGTAATGACGATGGAAGAATTCAATACCACAACAACATGGAACTACAATTTCAGATTTCTCTCGGAATTATTTCAGAAGATAAATATAGAATACTGTAATGCAATGTACAGCTTCTTTTTTTTGGGCTCCGGCAAAGACTTCGGGAAACAATCCAGATCATTTACAAAAAAAGTCTCAGCTAGAATTCCTGAGAACTAAGTCGGGACTACCTGTGGATCCAAAGGAGGAGGCGATTCGTCATCCTCCACTGCACCAGTCTCTGGAGTCTCTGCACTCTTCTCTTCCTCTTGAAACCCTAGCTTATATATGTCGTAATTGGTCTTCTCACTCGACTTAAACGGTCGCTCGCCTAAAACACGGAGCAAATCTTCCTGATGAAGAACTTCCTTTTCGAGCAACAGCTCAGCGATCTGAGCAACACGCTCTTTGTGCTCCGTTATTAACTCCACCGTACGATCATATGCCTTGTTTACCCACTCACGCACCTCGCCATCAATAATTGCTGCAGTCTTGCTGCTGTAGGGCTTGGTCATCTCAAATCCATCCTCTCTTTGAGGAAAAGAGAGGAGTCCCACTTTGTCGCTAAAGCCATATATTGCTACCTGGGCATAGGTCATTTTCGTCACCTTCTCCAAGTCATTTTGAGCTCCCGTTGATATTTTACCCAACAAAACCTGCAAATTTACATGAATATTCAACTCATCAGCATCGAGGTTTAAAGATTGTAACCTCACCGAAACTTATTTGCCTCATTGATCTTTCTTCAAATCAATGGATAAAGATGAAAGAAAACATTTTCTGCACTTCTGCTATCCACAAAGTGAAGGTCAAATAAGATTTCCGTAAATCACCTGTTCGGCTGCTCGTCCGCCAAGGGTCATACATGTCATGTCGAAAAGCTGTTCCTTGGTCATGAGGAGATTCTCATTAGGCACATATTGGGCAAATCCTAGAGCAGCTGTGCCACGAGGGACTATTGTCACTTTCAGTAAAGGCTCCGTATGCTCCAAGAACCAACCAGCCACAGCATGACCTGACTCATGATACGCAACCGTGCGACGTTCTAGTTTGCTTATTACCTGCTCAAAAACCAAAGGTTAGATTGATTTATCTCTCTTTATACATGTCCAAATTAGAAAGTCACTATTTGACATCATCTTTACATCAATCCGTGCCAAAAGCAACAAAACCAGTTATGGGATCAACCCATAAGATCAAACATCAAAGTATTTGCCAAGAGAAAGACTTCTCACTGTTCATAATACTAAATGGCAAGATTGTGAACAGCCCAAAAATCATGTGTAAAGACAAGCATCAATAACTGAAGCACAAGCTCACTGTTCAGTGACGATTATCAAATAATTTCTAGCTTTACTTTCAACCAATAACCCCATAAGAAGATGAGTAAAAAGAACACAAAAAAGCTAAGACCAAAAGCCATCAGTTGGAACAACCTACTAACCATCTCTATCATCAGTAAAGAAAAGCTATGATGGTTTCCATTCAATAAGCAGTCAGCTTAGCAGCCACAAAGACACCATAAACTTCTTAGTTGGGTCATTGTGAGCGAGGATCCTAGAAAAGTATAACATGTTTACAAGAGAACAGTGTTGCTGAAATTAAACGAAATAAGAAGAGACCAAGAGCCAGCATGATGGAGTGGAAGAGAGAAAAGCCACATTACCCTGTTCTTCTTCTCCAAACCACCTATAATCCTATCTATAGCTGCCTCAAAATGTTCCATGGTGACCTCAGTTGACTCGTTCCTGGCAGCAATGAGAGCAGCTTCATTACAAACGTTAGCTATGTCTGCACCAGCAAATCCAGGTGTAAGGGCTGCAAGCCTTTGTGAATAATACAAAGGTTCATGATCAAGCTTAATCTTTTTCAGGTATATCTGGAATATTTGTTCGCGGCCTTTGATATCAGGTTTATCAATGGAGATTTGCCTATCGAATCGACCAGGCCTCAACAAGGCTTTGTCTAAGATGTCAGGCCTGTTAGTGCCAGCAAGCACGACTATCCCCGAGGTGGTACCAAAGCCGTCCATTTCTACAAGTAACTGGTTAAGTGTGCTCTCACGCTCATCATTGGCACCTGAAAAACCTCCACGTCCTCTTGCTCGACCAATTGCATCAATTTCATCAATAAATATTATACTGGGAGCACACTGTCTTGCTTCTTGAAATAAGTTTCTCACTCTTGAAGGCCCAACACCAACAAACATCTCCATGAAATCGGAACCTGATATAGAAAGGAACGGCACGCCAGACTCTCCAGCAGTTGCTTTTGCTAAAAGAGTCTTCCCTGTACCTGGAGGACCAACAAGAAGAGCACCTTTCGGAATCTTCGCTCCTAATTCTTCATATTTCTTCGGATTCTTGAGAAAATGCACAAACTCCATAATTTCTTGCTTCGCTTCATCACAGCCAGCGACGTCTTTAAAAAATACCTAGACAGAATTGAAACAGGATACAAATTTTCTGGTTTAAACATTTTAAACCTCCATCGGCAAAATGGAAAAAGAGGAAAAGGATACAGCATGAAAACAAGGGAACTATTTCATTCAACTGACCTTGTTCTTGGCATTTTTATCCACTTTAGTAACATGAGCCTTTCCAATGTTAAATATACCCCGAGCACCCCTCCCACTACTGCCACCAACACCTAGGCCACCTTGCATTCTCCGTCCCATGTACAAGAGGGATCCCAAAAGCAGAAGAGTCGGTGCAAATCTCAATATCTCTTGGTACCAAAGCATCTCAGAGACATACGTAACAGGAACGTAATCATGGGGGTCAATGCCTAATGCTTCTTGAGCTTCCTCCAATTTCTCTTCAAAAGACTCAACACTTCCGATATTGAAGTAGTACTTATACTGACCTCCATGTCCTCTTGCAACATTGCCACTCTTGGGTCCTTCGCTGACCTCATCAATTGTTTGATTTGGTGGTGAATTTCTTACATACACTTTTGCTACAGATTTGTTAGAAATAACTATATGGTCCACCAAGCCTGGTTCCAGAAGCTTGTTTTTGAACTCTTGAAAGCTAATCTGTAATTTACATTTTCAACGGGCACGAGAATAAGAAAACAGACTAAATCTCCAGTCTTTAGATGAAGATTGCATACGTGACCCCAATCAGAAAAAGATCACAGTTCAACCAGCATAATGCATAATATGACCATGAACAGCAAAAGAAAAAAAGACCAAATGGCCTGCCCGAACCTAAGCAAGCTCATTATGGGCAAAAAAGTAAAAATAAAAATAAAACCTTCAGCATGCTCATTAGCAGATCTACCTGCTGTTGTTCACGAGGACCAAAAGAAAAGGAGGAAAGGAACAGCCCAATCACTACCAAGGGCGTGATCAAATTCTGGAACTGCTTCATGAAAGTATCCTGATTGTCATCTGCATTTGAATCCCCTGAAAATTGGGTATAAACTTTAAGGGAACTGCTTTACATTGATTAATTTAAGTGGAAAGCTGGAAAGAACTACAATGCAGTGCTTAAAAGTGTGCATATAATTCACTTTGCAATCCATATATCCATATCTGCATCTAGACTAAAGTTTAGGTTAGTATTGCAAGGATAACCAAATGAAGGGCAAACAACAAACAAGCATTTCCTATTTCAGACAAGAAGGAAATATCTGGTTCGAAATTACTTCCGTTCATTCCTTCACTCAACCAAATTTCGTCTTACTGCAATTACTTCTGTTCATTCAATAATACAGTATTCCCACAGCTACTCCATAGAATACTATTGTCAAATACATCCATCCACAGATCATTTACAGGTTACAACAAGAACTTACCATTCTTTGGGTCCATCTCAGAACAACAACTCAATCTCAACTAATTCAGCCAAGAGAGCCTCAATGTCTACCCATGATATGGGTACTTTCCCATCACAGTGTCTGAACACGGTACAAGCAGGGAGGAAATCGTCCAACTAAAATAATGGTCTACCAGAACAACTCCTAGAAAGCGAGCAGCCACCAACATTATGTCTTTAGCACACTCATTACACAGTTTGTTAAGTTTTGACAAGCTAGAACTAATCCCCTAAACTTTTCCATCAACGCCCTGGAGATTCACAAGTGAGACGAAAACTTCACACACGACATATGTATAGGATATAAAGAAACAATTCCAATGTTGTGGACTTCAACACCAGACAGAAAGACCAACTAGAAACTACAATATGCAGCTTATACATAAACAATCCAGCATGACCTCATAATCTAGTTAAGTGCCAGGCGACTGTTCATCAAACAACACACGATGCAGCAAATATCGGCAGCAACTTTTCATCTCAAATGTACAATATAATATACCTGATTGACGGAATGAAACCACTCAACAATTCAATTCAATGAAAAGAGAGACAAGACAAAAAGGCAGACCAAGACAAAGATTTCAATGCACCCATAGAAATTTGTACCGTGGAGAAAAAAATCTACCTTTGGACTCTGATTTTTGGTCATTTCCTTTTGGGATTTCCTTCCTCCCCTTTGGATAGAAGTTCTCATAATCTGCGAAATAGCATCAGATATATGAGAGATCACAATAAAACCCACTTACATAGTCATTTTTGCAGAGCTCAAAAGCCAAAAAGCTCTCAAAGACCACACGTGCAAACACCAATAACTTCTCAACTGCAACTGCCAAAGAAAGACACCGGCTTTGTTTCGGCAGAGATTGAACGATTCAATACGACGAAGGTGCACTTACTCTTCTTTTTCGGGGCTTCGCTGGAGAAAAACCGGTGGACTCTGGGATTAGCAAGAACGTAGTTTAGATCGGACAAATAAGATTTAGCAGAAAACCCCTTGAGAGCCCCAGCAGAAGCTAAGTATTCCCTAAAAAACCCTAACTTTCCATCCAATCCGCCTAGCCCGCCATCCAAGCGCGGCGTTTCCAACGACGCGCCACTCAACAGACCACCCGATCGTCCGCCACCACGGCACAATGCATTCTACAATCAAAGGACAAACGAAACCAATCAATACGCGAAAACAATGAGTCCACTTCGAAACGAAAGAAAGGAGAAAGGAATCAAAGCAACGATGAACAAACCCTCGAGCGGGAAGATCTCGACAGCGAACGGCCAATCCTGGAAAAAATCATCGCTGGGGCGCCCGGAAAGGACGGGGCTTTGCTTCAGCAGATCTGACAAGGCGGCCACTCCGGAGAGAATCGCCCGTCCTTATATGTCGGAAAACCAGGCGACGAGCAAGAAAAACAGCTGACGATTGTTATGTCTCGGGGAAGTTATCTAGGGTTTGACGTCGAGTCGAAGCTGGACATTCACCACTCCATGAACGAGGACAAGCTGTTCGCTTTTTTGCGCGCGGGGTAGAGAAGAGACAGAGGACGGACTGTTTGGGCCGGCGGTGTTCGATGTCCAGCGTTCGCGGTTCTCCGTGGCTCCGGTTAGGGGCACGTGTCGACTGTCGTCAGCGCAGGCGTAGGTTGAAACTTTTTGCCCTGCTTGGGGAACAAGATAATCGTCCCTCAGGCGAAGCCCATGGTTTTGCCAAGGCCACCACTTACCGTGTCATTCTCTGTAATGGAAGTTGGAAATAACGTGAAACTAAACCCCATGAATGCAAATAGTTCCCATCTTAAGCAATTCTCTCTCCTTGGGAAAATATACAAACCATCACTAAACTTTGACCCAATGTATAATCTGCTCTCTGAACTTTTAATCTGTCCAATACAGTCCCTAAACTTCAACATAATGTACAATGCCATCTTTAAACTATTAAATTGCTTGATGTGGTCTTTGAAATTTTGGTGCATGATCGATTTAATTCCTGGACTATATGAAAATATTTAATATTATCCACGAATTTGAATTAATAGAAAGACAATATTGAATATTTTCATATTATTTATAGATTAAAATTGAATATTTACCAAAAGTTAAAGAATCACATCGAACAAATTAAAAATTCGGAAATCACATTACACATTTGGGATAAAGTTCAAAAACTATATTGGATAATTAAAAATTTATAAAGTGTATTACACATTAAGTTAAAATTCAATAGTCATTTATGTCATAATGTTATCCCTTGTGGTAATTTGTTAGTTGATCATAGATCTTCATTGGGCCCATGACAAGACCAATGAGCTTATCGTATAGCTTTTCGTTTTCTCAACATGAGGACAGCTCGAGGAGGAGGGCTCGATCCACATCCCCACAAGCCAAAGCCCATTTTACCTTCTCGGTTCGCTCGCCGACCGGTCAGTAGTTACCTGCAATCATCCCCTTCGTTCCCACCACCTGCACGATGGTTTCGTCGGATCGATGTTGAGCTCGCCGTGAAGCAAGTCTTGCCTCTCAGGAGAACACATGGAGGCCACTTCGATGCTTCTTCACTCGAGAACCGTCCCCGTTGGGTTGAGCCTCAACCTGCAAAGGACGCGCTCTCGCGGGCATTTCATCGAACACCCGCAGTGCGGCGAACACGCGAGCGGTTTTCGCCTCGACCGGACCGTCAATAATTCCTCCCAAAGCTCGTTCCTTTATCCGAAGGTCTCGAGTGTTTCGTTATCATCGGCAAAGAGGGCGAGAACCCATCTGTTGCCTCCTCTCAAGTGTTCATACTCAAGCAATGCAGCTGCAGAATCTCAAAACCCCATTACGAAACTCTTCAAGAACTTGTCGCTCGATGCGGTGAAAGAAAAGCTTGTTCAGTTAACGCCTATAGACGTCGTCAAGCTGTCTGGGATTCTGTCCATTTCAATTGCGGCGGCGAAGTGGACTGTCCGTTCGCTGATGAACCCTTTCTTCTGGATGTATTTTAGCTGGAGTTGGTTGTTTTGGCCCTGGACTGTGGCCATAGCTTTGGCGATTTATGGATTATATTGTCTCCGCAGGCATTTACAGGGCGAAGCTAAAATCTTTGAGCAGCTTGCTGTGGTCACTTCAGCGTTTACTTGGCTCACCCTTGTCCCTCCCGCTCACTTCAATGGTTATCTCGAAGGTTGGCCTTTTGTGTTTTTCTTCGTGTACCATTATTTCTTTTTCTTCAACGTCAGTGTGAGAAGAAGACTATATGGCGATTACTATGCTCGCCCACATGATCCCAAGTGGGATATTGACCCACCTATATGGCTGCGCCTCTTATTTTGTGCTGGAGTCATGGTTGGTCACTGGCTTGCCGCCTTTGAAGGGCTGGAGCTCCACCGCATCCCAGGTGGATGGAGCAATGTAGGGGTGTGGGTCTTGATATTGATAACTATCTCGATGCATTACAATTCCACATTGTATCTCGCGAAATATTCAGAGAAGGTGGTCGTGCCGACTGCAGTTGTCCAGTTTGGACCATATCGGTGGGTTCGTCATCCAATTTACGCGTCTACAATGCTTCTGTTCGCCACATATTGCATTGCACTTCGGGCTCCTTTGAGCTTGCTGTTTGTTGTTGCTGTATGCTTGTTGTATTATCAGCAGAAGGCAAAACTGGAGGAGGCACTGATGGTTGAGACGTTCGGGGAAGGATATTTAGAGTATGCTGGTAGAGTCAAGTACAAATTCATTCCTTTGGTATACTAGGGTGTCATGGGTATGCTGCAGTTATCTCTTGTGAATTATTTAGGTATTGAAATCTATTTTATGACCTTGAGGTGCAAGTTATTATAATTATCATAATTGTTTCTGTTGCAACTTCTCTTGCCAATTCTACATAACCGTTTGTGTTGCAACTTCTCTTGCCGCTTCTACTTAGTTCTTTTACAAGGTTAATGCCTTTGACTTATATTACTTTTTGTCACACTTCGTCGGTTGTTCCGATTTCAGCAAGATTTTAAGGAGTGTTATTCACTTTAGTCACGAGGCCTAGTTCACAGTCATAGAGCCTATGAATACGGTAATTTTTGTAGACTTGATTTTAGATTCTTATCCACATATCACATCCGGGAAGGGCTTGAACAGCCCGATGGCATTGTAAGTGCTGATGTTGACTTCAACTTTATATTTTCTGTTGATATGTGATTATTCTGCATGTTCAGTTGTTCCATCTCAATTTGATGAAAGATGATTGTGTGAGAAACTGTGTTGCTTGGCATCAGTCTTGGCATAGAAGCCACGAGACTTAATGAAGGTGATTATTCTCGAGTCAAAGCTGCAGAGTACTAGGAAAAGCCAGTATCTGCCCTTCTTATCTCAAAACCTAGTGCAACTTAGGTTTGACAAATCACTTTAAGGAGTAGAGGATCTATAGGAGGGGGTAATGGTCATTGACATGAGGTGGCGACAAGGAAAAGCCTTTGTATGAAAGGATGAAAATAAGAAGAAGGAACTGGCAATGGGGAATGCACTTTCTTATGCTAGTTGGAAATTGACTGGAAAAATTTGTTTGGCAAAATACTAGTTGCAGACTTGCAATGTTTAAAGATAAGGAAGTTGAGACATGGGAACTGATAAGAGTTGTTTTTGTCTTTATTAATACCGATAAAGGTTGGTTGGTGAAGATGAAATGGGTGTTTACTTGTTTGCTAGAGAAGTACATCCTGTGAGTATAGAAGCTTCAGTAAGTAGAGAATGGTAATGGACTGGACACATGGAAAGCAGCTGATACTGATGTCAGAGGGTTGAGGGGGAGGGACTGACTATTGATGTTGGACATTGATGTGGCTTGGCATAAAATGGAAATAGATTTTCACTAGTACTGTGGGATTCTACTTCTTGAAGAAGAATATATAGGTGAAAACCATAAAAGAGCTTAGTCCAGGTACATGTGTTTACTCAGTGATCAAGATGAAAACAATACTATGCCAATATCCTTGTATATGCAAGCATTGTTGCACAAAAGATCTTTCAGCGGATACCAGAAAGAGGTCACTCTTGTGTGTTATATATTTGGTACTCCACCAAAATAGTAACGGTCTTTAACATAATTTGTTCAATCAAATTTCCAAGGAAGTTGTTTGCATTGTTTTTCTTATATTTCATTTGGGTCTATTATAAATGTTCCTTTGGTATGTGACATTATGTGACTGGCATCATCTTGCATTTTGTTCACTATGATTGAATGTTGCGCTAGAAACAAATTCAGGGGATGGCTCATCCATGGAGTCCGGGAGGCAGTGCTGTGCTCTTCTGATTCTTTGGGAGTTATCCCCTTTGTTTGTTGGCTTAGTATTCTTTAGCACAAATGTCTTGGATAGTTTAAGTTTTCTATAGTGCTTTTCGGTTTACCCTGCCGAATAAGACAGAATATTAAGGCCGTCATGATTTAGAAAACACAAAGCCCTTAGGTACATAGATGGTTTATGTGAAACTATTTTTCTTCCAACCATGTGTACTTGTATAAGCACTATCTGGTGTGGAGACTGTATGATGGTCTCAATGCATAACTAACGACCAGAGTACACCCTTTGCGAGTAATTGCTGAATCGATCCCTTTCCAAACCAAACTGCCTCCAAGATATCTCTCTTTGCTTTGCACCGTGAAAGAAGCGATGTGTTCAAGAGTGTCCTCATGATTATTCAACATATGCATTTTAGAGTACCTAGGGCAGCTCTACACCAGTAACCTCATAAATCAAGTCCATTGAACATCTCTATAGACAATGTGGAAACAATTCTCAGCAAACATCTCTGCATTGGATCATATGAATCCAGCATATCTCTTAGGACCAGGTTGTTCCGTGTGTACATCCTGTTTTCTTTTTCTCATATCATTTTTCAGGCTATGATCCTTGACCTATGAGTGACTCCTTATCTAGTTTTATGAGCGTCGCAGTCACACAGTTGGTTGATATCTCCTTCGGCCTTGATCAAATGAACAGTAGAAAGCACTTAGAGGGGTGTGTGTGCAACCACTTACTCGTGTATGATGTACAAACTGCATATTGGTATGGGTCACTTGATGCACTTGGATCTGATTTTACATTTATTGGATCCAATGGAAAATTCATTGCTGAGGAATGTAATCGTATATCAGATAACTTGCCTATTGTTTTGCTATCAAGGATTCTGTGGATCAAGATAAAAAAGCAGTCGTTATATTTTCCCAGGGCAACTCTGGATTTGATTTTGAGGTGTGAAATGGTGTAGGAATTGGTGGTGGAATATAATACCCCAACTGCAATTGTGTGGAGTGACAGAGAGAGTTTTCCTACTCACTGCAGTTCTCCTGATTTTTCACAACCTAGCCTCCGTGTTAGGAGCAATAGTGGGGGGCAGGGTAATGAGCAGAGAGACAATTTTGCGTCTTTCTTAACACAGAATTGACACGCAAGAACTATTCTTGGTCATGAAAGTGTAAACGGGTCCTCTCGTTTAGAAAGAAATCTTCTCGCTTGACATTGAGTTGCTGATGCTGATCATTAAACTGATTGGTAGTTGCATTACAGGCCGCAATACTAGTCTCTTTCGTGGTTGCCTTGCTGCATATTTTGTCTCGGTCTCCTACTGATCTTTTATGAATCGCGTCTTTTCGGATAGCTCTAGCGAGCATTCAGAACCAACATCGCCAACTAGGCATGGATAGTCATCCACGTAGGCTAATATGGCTGCTTGGACAGCGCGCTTACGTGGACGATTCGCCCCCAGTCTACATCCCAGGTACATGGAGATGCTTTGGGCGAATTCGTTTGGATATACGACTCTGAGTCAGACACCAGAAATCGTTGTCCGAGCACACACCGTTACATCATGTTAGAGCCATAGGAAAAAGGAAGACCACAGAAAAAGAGATCACAAGATGAGTAGAGCATCCTTTTCATTAACCGTCGTCGAGCATTTGGAGAGGTTCGACAACATTCGTTGTCATCCCCACCTTGTCTTCACAAACTCCGCGCTTTATACAAATCGAAAAAAGAGAGTGGAGAGTGATCCTCCTAAACTTCACAATGGCGGCCAATTCCACCAATAAACCGAAAAAGATATGAAATGAAAGCTAAGATTGGGGGGGATAGCATAGGTTCTGGTCTGGACTAAAGATAGAATCATGTCTTAGAACCCTTTAAAAACATGTGTTTCATCAGATGATCCGGTCCCTCCTCCATGGCCGGACTCTAATGGGTAGACCTCCTTTGGGTACTGGGAAAGGCCCATACTGTATACCATCATCCACTCCCACAGTTTCCCACCTGCAGCCGAACAAGACCAGCACGATGAGTTCGTACGTCGGACAAAATATACGGTGAAGAGAAGGTGGTAGATGAAATCTACGTGGCTTAAAGATTTTATGTTTATCGCCCGCTTCTCTTTTGTCGGGATCTCAAGCGTGGTGGAGTTTAGAACAACAATGCGCTTACAAAACCCCTGTACCCCAGCCTGTCCATCTTTATCCCTCATACTAAAAACCAACATGCGATTGGTCCGGTGAAGATCAGAAAATCTTAAGATTTTTCGATGCGATAAAATCTGAAAATTTTTCGGGACTCGGAAGCGATTGCGACGGCTATGGAGATGAAGGAGATGAATCCACGTCGGAATCTGCAAATGATGATGATGATGGTGATAAAAGGAACAAAAAGAAGAAAAACGAAAGAGATTGGGGGGACATCGAAAGCGGGACTAGGTTCAACCTCCGGTTCGACCAGAGGCCGAATGGTCCCGCTCAATTAAAGTCGCATGTCGTACGACAGGGTTCGCAGATTTTGCACCCGATATGAGCCGCTTTGTCACTTGTGCGCTTGTGACCATTTGAGAAAATCGAACGTTGGTTGTAATATGACAATGGACCTCGATGGCTATGGTGGGTATTTGACCAAGCATGTGATTGAAAAATTGAGGACGGCAATCGTTTGGTCTTTAACAAAGAAAACAAAAGTGATTTTTTAAGTTTTGAGGTTTGCTTGGCAACCAAAAAAACTAGAATTAGAGAAAACAAAAGACAAAAAAAAAAGATAAGAGAAAGAAAGAAAGAAAGAGGGGCATAACATGACAGAAACATCATCGCTAGGTTTTCAAGGTCTCGAAGTTAAGGCGGACTTTTGGATCCCATGCAAAGAGACGAGGATTGTGTTTGACTATTGCGTCATGCATGAAGGACACGTGTATGGTTCCCCCATGCGACCGTTTCTCCATCATCATTTGCCTAAACTCGTAACGATAACCCAATCTAAATACGTTTGAAAAAATCGAGGGACTATAAATCGTAAAACACAGAATGAATCACCTTGTCGTTTATATCTCCACACATCATCCATGACCTTTAACTTAACCCTTGTTATTTAACTTTTTTAACTCGTTAACGTCTGAGATTTGAACTTGTGTGGTACTTGACGCCGCGATACGTATGTATGTCGTTCATATTTTCGTCGATCGTGTAAAATGCTTCCAAGTTAAGATAAGGGATAAGATAAGAACCTGTAGGAGATGGTAAGGTGGTGAAGGAGGACGAGCATTTCCAGCTTTGCCAGCTCGCTGCCGGGACAAGAGTGCACTCCGTTGCCGAACGGCATGTACGTGTTCGGCCTTGGGGGCACCTGTGCCAAATCACACATTAACAGACGTAATATGTTTTCAAATCAATCCATGACCCCCAAATGTTGTATATCATTCGCATGCTTGATATCCAAAGAGTGCAGTGTTCAGTACTTGTCCAAGAGCATTAAGTCGGTGCGCTACCATGATCAACTGGTGTCGAGGAATAAGAAATTTAGTCTAGTGCATGACGAGACTCGAGCGATCGATCCCTTATGACCCAAAATTAGTACTAGTGTCTTAATGTAGACAATAGGGGGGACATGACACAGACATCCTTCCAATTGGAAGTATCTTCACTGCGAGGTTTGCTACCTTACAAAAGCGACTCACGTGGTGGGACTGGGATACTTCATAGGTTTCACGAGCAACATCCCTTGAAATAGCATATGCATATGATCCACACATATGTAAAAACAGATATTGATGAAAGGGACAACTCTGAGGCTAATGAGCCCTGCCGGAAGAAGAGACACTGAAGGATGATTCATATGCTCCGACCCAACTGAAGAATATTGATGACATTCGTGATAGACAGTATCTTGTTCGGCCTTATCTTCGCATACCGCTACGACTCCATCGAGCAGATACATCCGTACCGAATTCAAGTGGGAAAAAATTATTAGGAGAGGCAATTCTTGACATGACATGAATCAACAAATTACTTGCTAGACAATGTAGTATAGCAGGAAAAGAAAAGGATAGAATAAATTTGTTTTCGTGTTATATGCAGTGAGAGATTAATCACCTCAAATCTCGAAGGGTCAAACTTGTCGGGCTGAGGGAAGAAATCTTCGCAATGGTGGATGCTTCGGAATAGAGGGAGGACCTTCCAACCTTTTGGGATCACATATCCTTCGAGCTCCACATCCTCCACTGCTTCTCTAAATGTGAACGACAGTATACTTGCCGTCCTTAATGTCTCTTGAATCACCTGATCATACCATATTAATCTTACAGCATCGTTGAAACTATAGGCACGACACTCAAGTGTAGTATTGACTACTTTCCGTGATAAATATTTGACTGAGCTGGTGTCTCTAAAGTAAATATCCTTAAGTTAGGACAGATATATACCCGGCTTGTCAATGGCATCCGTCTAGTGTCGCCCCAGGTAAGACTGCGGCTTGACTCGACCAATTTGCGTTGAATTCCCTCTTGCTCCCTCTGAAAACATATGTTGGTACATTTGTTCATATACTTGAGTACAATATATATGTTTCAAAAGAACACAACAATAAGCATCCCGTTCTGTGTGTTATCTTAGGAACAGATACATCACTATACAGGGCGGATCCTTCTTATTGAAATAATTTGATAGGAACCATAATAGTGGAAAGAGAAACAGATGCCAAAAAAAAAATATTGTGGAAGCTCAGAAATATATTTCCTTTTTTAAGAATAATATTCTGAATTCTCTTGGTCCAAAGGATGAAAATCATGCCAAAAAAATCTCGAAACGACATGAAAAATCAACCGAACATATGGTGTACATAAGCAGAACAATTACGTGACCTAACATCACCTTGGGTATCTAACAAAAATTGTGAGGTGTGAGAT
Organism: Syzygium aqueum; assembly: GCA_031216185.1. Classification (NCBI taxonomy): domain Eukaryota; kingdom Viridiplantae; phylum Streptophyta; class Magnoliopsida; order Myrtales; family Myrtaceae; genus Syzygium; species Syzygium aqueum. Next base: position 42,078,805 of record CM062232.1, read on the forward strand.
TTCAAGAGCTACTTTTGTTTTCTTTCCACCTCCTAACTCGAGAATGACTGGACGAACAACAGTAGTAGATGGAGGAAAATGGAGCGGGAACTCACGGTCACAGCTTCGAGCACATGGCTGTTATCGTGCAAGTACTTGAGCACCCACGTCAACACACTTGCGGTGGTGTCGTGAGCCGCAAATATGACGCCGATCACGTTGTCGGCAATCTGCGAATCGGTGAGCTGGTCCATTTTGGGGTCCTTAGCCCTCAGCAAGACCTCCAACAAGCCTCCACTATCACCCTTGTCGCTCTCTCTTCTTCTCTTCTCTATCAGCCCCCTCAATGTCTCGTTCAAGAGACTTCTTGCCTGCAAGCAAGCCCAGAATCTGTAAGTGTCAAAAAACTTTTGTAACCATCAGCATACTCTCGCCAGCTGATTGATATCTCCCGTTGTCACCACGTATCATTCGGTCGACTGGACAGTGAAACTTAAAAGACCAAGTATATCAACACGTATTAGCGACGGTTCCACACCCGTCTCGCAGATTCAGGAAAATTGTTACGTGAAAGAAAGCGCTCCGTCCTATTTTCTTTCTCCTAGAAGAATAATGTGGGTCAATTTTTTTTCTTTTTGGTGTTGTTATTTTGATTCACCTTCATGGCTTTACGAAAGGGAGTGCCGGGAAGATCCAAAGGCATGGAATTGTAACCCTCCGTGAGGCGTTGATACAGGTGTTTGATGCTCTTCAATTCGAGGTCCACTTCTCCTCCGAAGACCGCAGTCATTGCCACATCGAAAGCAAACTGGCACAACCCGAGATGGAAAATAAATAAATGAAAACGGATTCAGACAAAAAATTAGTGAAAAGCTTTGAAGAGATTCTTCTTCGTCATCGTCGTCTACAATACCTCCAAGAGACGCAGAGAACTAAAAAAAACAAACAAAAACCAGAAGACGACACACGTAAGTTGCGTGACGTACCATCTTCATTTCGTGCAACGTGTTGATGACGGAGCGATCTCTCCAAGGGTGCAAGAGCGCGAGGACGATGCGCTCGATCTCGGAGACAGACCCTTTAATGGAAGAAGGAAGGAACGAGGCCTGAATGAGCTTCTTGAGCCGGGAGTGATAAGCCCCTTGGTGAAAGAAGATAGCGTCCGGTCCGATCATCCGCTCTTTGCTCGCGGGATACGTCGGCTTGAACAGGTGCGCCTGGCTCACCAGCACCACCCTCGCCGCCTCCGGGCTCGTCACCATCACGCACGGGCACCCCAGTATGTGCGTCTTGAACACGTCCCCGTACCTGACACACGAACACACACATGCACAAACCTGACAACATAAGAGTTTCCTCCCATGAAAGGAAACAAGAAGAAGAAGCATAACGCGTTGCACGGGCGGGTACCGTTTCTGGCGGATGGAGAAGAAGGCGTTAGGGTTCTGCGTGTAGAGCTTGAGGGTCTCTCCAATGTAAGGCCAGCCCATGGAGCCCGGCGGGAGGAGGCGGCGCTTGCCGTCGCCCTTCTGGTGGAGACGCCATTGGAGGAGCACGAGGAGGAGGAGATAGGATATCACGAAAGGAACAAGGAGGAGAGAAGGCGACGACGATGCAGAGAATGATGAGGTCACGGACGACCAAGAAGATGAAGAAGAAGAAGAAGAACAGAAGAAGGAAGGGGGGGAGAGAAGCTGCATGGTCACTGAGTGAGGGAGACTGCGCGCAATAGATGGCAAGTGGTCACTCGAACAGACTTGATCAGAGAGACAGAGAGCGCTAGCGAGAGAGAGAGAGAGAGAGAGAGAGAGAGAGAGAGAGAGAGAGAGAGAGGAGAAAGGGCGAGAGAGTATGTGGAGAGAGGTGGGGGTTGGATTTATATAGAGTTGGAGGAGTTTCTGGGACAGGCGTCACCAGCGCAATGACAACACATCTTTCTTTTGCCTTTGGAAGGTCTCTCTCTCGAGCTCATTATTCTCTATAATTTTCCAAGCTCGCTTTATTAGATCATTCCAATGGTGTTCTGAGAAAAAAATACTAAACGAGATTTTTTTGTTGGGCCATAAGTAAGCTACGATTGATTGCATAGAAGGCTAAGTTTTTAATATTATCTTTTTTATGGAATTGATTTCGTCCAACGCATCATCTTTTTTGGATTGTGTGTATCATATTCCGCGCCTGCTACTATCAAGTGTTGATTGTCTTGGAACGCATTTTTTCATAAGACTTCGATTAGTAAGCGATGTGAAGGCAAAAATCTATCACAAACTCGAGGGTTTAAAAGGGCTGAAGTAGAATCCGACTAGATGAATCAAGGTGTGATTGAACTCAAACGGCAAGACCCTTGATTGACATATAATGAAATAACAACATTAAATATTTTCGTATAGTTCAATGACTAATTTGAACATATACCAAAAGATCATGGATTATATTGAATAAATTAAACATTCATGAATCGCATTACATATTGAGTTAAGGTTCAGGAGCCACATCAAACATTGAGCCAAACTTTATGAATTATTTATGTCATTTTTCACTTATGATATTGGGACAAGAAGCCATTTGGCTCACATGGAACTAAAATCAATAGACTATAGGAATGTTGCGAACAATACTAGCGTTGTAGGGACATACAGAATTTGCCCAAAAAACAAGAGTATCGATATTTAAATTAAATTAATTATCATGTGAAGAAATAAAATCTCCAGTGTAATATTAACATGTCAATAAAATCTGCTTCTCATGTGATTTGGCAAGCTCGAATGAGGTGCTTAAACAAGCGGGAACCATGTGAAGGATCGATTCATCTAAAAGTCGATGCGAAATCTTACAAGTTCAGCCCGAGCATTCGCGATTTTGTTGCCTAATTCGTGAAACTAGAGGGAGAAAGCGAATCTGAAATTTCACCAACCACAAATAAAAGAAAAGGACAATGCATGGTTGTGATTTTCCACAACGTCCCCACCTTTACCTTCACCTTCACTAGTCAGCACAGCCCACCCCGACCAACGAAAATGGACCCTTCTGGCTTCAACTCTCACATGCTGACTCGACTCGATTCGATTTCAGCCTCACATTTGTAATGACTGGGTTAGGCGTCGCCTTACCTAGTTTCGCGACTTACATATATTCTGGTTCATCCTTGGACCTACGTACTTTTACCATTTATGGGGCCATTTTGGGCAAAAAAAATTGGTGCGTCGATCGAGGGTACCTCATGATAAGTACTGATGAAGAAAATCGTGACGATTGAGCTTGCGCTTCTCTTACGTAACTGACCCTATCTGGCCCTTCACTGTTTTTGAACTCCCATTGGGAAAACACCATTGAGCTTTGTGAACTGCGTAAAGTAGGATATTCCACGTGTTCAAGAATTTTATAAAACGTTTTTGGTGGAAAAAAAATGTGAGTGAAAGATTTCATGAAATTGAATTGAGTACACGAAACTAAGAAATAGCGATTGGTCATACCATGGGGGTGCGCTTCATGGCATTTCTTGTTCTATAGTGATATGAACTTGATCCATAGACAATTGAAGCAATTTCTATTAGATTTTCCCGGAGCACCTTCTTTTTTGTCCGCTCGACTAATTTCTAAATGTCGAGTGCTGCAAATAAACTTTTTTATTTCCCTTCAAAGGAAAGTGTTATGATATAATTGATTGAACGGGCCGTCGAGTAGGGGTACGATTCCTAAAGAACTCTTGAGAATTCAAGGTCCTTTCTTCGTCGATGATCTACCTGGACATTCAAAGAAAAAAGGGCAAACCATGCACTTTCTAAGTTGGATCCATGCGTTGTAATTATTTACATATAAGATGTAAGCTGCATTATTTCTACTGAGAGCTATGGTTGCGTACCCGACTTTAACATGGCATTAGAGCTATATAAATATGGAGTTCGATGCCCGATGCAGCTGACCATTATGGTTTCCATCTTTAAATTTTATGTAGCTCTTAATACTAATTTCCCCCTAGACAAAAATTTTGCATGCATATAATGAAAATTCGTCGGTCCAAAAGTTCGACATCTCATATTATAAAGTTCCCCCCATCTTCCTTATCGTGACAAGTCTTTGGATGGATAACCTTTTTTAAGCACAGGCCATTACGGCGTCATCCATGCAATTTTTTACTAAATGTTGCTCATTAATGTATTAAAAAAAAGATTTGATTGAAAAAGAAAATCATGAAAACAAACGGGCACAATTAGTAAATGAAGAAAATTTAATTTGTTGTTGATCGCGACTTGTTATTGTGAATCCATCTCGCATTTGATGTTGGATAAGGTAAATCCGACATGATAATTTACTTGGGTCGGAATGATATGGACCTTGATATATGCCGGAAGTGCCAGATATTAAATGGGTGACTTGATTTTAATTAAAATGGCAAGACTTTTCATCAAATCGCTTATGGGAGGAAGATATTTCTCATTCATAACTAAAATAACACGAATTTATGTACGGCGAGACGCTCCTCCACGTTCACCGCGGCACCCACAGCTCAAGCGGTGCAGCGCGGTGTCGCCACTTAGCTCGGCGGGGGGAGCCTCTGCAACCCAAGTTCGAGTTCTCCTCCTCTCTGTCCGTACGTGCCGCGCGTGCGCCCGGGGGGAGGCATCCGTACCACACACCTGTAGGCCCCCACAAGTGCGCACGTGTAAGCCCTGACCCGGGAATGCGGCGGCCGCAGTATGAGCCCCCCGGGCCCCCGGCGATGCGTCGTATCTCCGGGGCCAGTGGAATTCGGGACACGGCGACGGCCCCGATGGGGCCGCGTGGCGGGGCGCTCCTCGGGATGGCCGATGCGCTTTGATTGCGGTCGGGCGGGCGTGCCCGGGGGGGGGAGGGGGGGTGGTGCGTACGTGTGAGGCGCCCAGTGGCCGGGCGGATCGAGGGGGATGGGGCGCGCCGGATTCGCTCCAGTTGTCAACGGGCCGTGCGTGGCGATCGAGGGGGACGGTGCCCCTTTTTGAAAATTCCTTCGCCATCACCGTCGGGCCTTCGCCAGCAACATCCATCTTTGGAGCCTTTCTCCCTTCCTTTTCTTTTCTCCTTTCGCCGTCGGCTCCACCGTTCCTCGCGGAAGTTGGAAAACCCTTTCTTTTGCCTGGTTTAAACTCGCGTAATCAGTAGGACTTCACGCCCGACACATCGATGGATCTCGTCAATGATACCGAGGTCTCACAAAGCACAACCACAACCACACACGGTCAAGCGCAGAAAGTCGCGCTCGCATCTGTTCTTTGAAAAGACGAACGACACGTGTGGATACGGGGAGGGGGGTGGGGGACGAACTTGGTGTTGTTTCACGGATTTTTTGCCGATTTTTCTGGCTTTGTTTTTTGCCTGCCTCAACTGAAGGGAGACGCAAAGGAACTGAGGAAGATATGTTTTTGGCAGGCGAAGATATGATTGTCAGCTTAGCCACACGGAAATCATTTTTGTATCCTTTTGGCTTCCTATCAAGAGGATATTTACGATTTATAAATTGTATATTCAGAAGAGTTCGAGTCGGGATTTGGATCTCCGCAGCCCGAGGGCGTAGCGATTCTTTCGACTTTGGCGAGAGCCTTCACGTATCCTAGGAGAGGTTTTTGTCGGATCTCTCCTCGTTTCGATTCGATCCGATCCAATATGATCCGATCGTATATCTTTTGTATGACTTCAAGCGAAACAGAGAAAGTATTAGGGTTCCATACCTCACGGTGAGTCCAACATCATATTTTATTTTTTCAGGAAGTCCGGCGTCATATTGGGCAGCTCACTCTCGTGCGTTTGAAAGTTCAAAGTTCCTAAAGCCTCGCATTCTTCCGCCAGCTTACTCGTGTATATTTTGTAATTGAGTAATATCAGCAACGATGATCCAAACGAAAACTTAAGTATTGGTTCGAGACCGCCAGCTTACTCGTGTATATTTTGTAATTGAGTAATATCAGCAACGATGATCCAAACGAAAACTTAAGTATTGGTTCGAGAGATCTCATCTAAACCTTCTCTTTGATCCTAACTATTAACTCCTATCACGGTTCTTCTTTTCTTTTCTTTCCTTGGTTTCGAGAAATCTATCCGAAGGGCGAGGCTTTTGGTTTTTTCGTGTTGTCAACGAGTCAAATGATGAAAATAGATGGCGAACGTCTGATCAAATTGATCGGTTCGTTGAGGAACATGTTTCAAATCTACCGATCTAATAGGATGCCTAAACTGCATGTATTGCCTCACTTCCGTTTGACACTTATCGTAATGACAAACGGCTCGTCTTGCTGTAATCTTCTCTTGAATTCTTAAAACTTTTGCCCCTCCATCTCTTAAAGGATAGAGACCCGGTTGCTGTTTTTGGCTTGTGGGAGGAGGTAATCTAATAATTACCGTTCATTTTCTCAAATTGAATTGTAATTAAACTCGGCCTAATCTTTTACTAAAAGGATTGAGCCAAATACAAAGATCCTATTTTTTGTTTATTTCATAAATAGATATACAAGATAAAAAAGACATAACTAAATAAAAACAATTCAAATGCTTCTATCTTTTATTGTGTTGGTTACTATGGCATCTACTTTGCAGTCTTCAAGGTTTAGTCTATCCGATGGGTTGTTTACCACCAAGGAAAATGATTCTTGGTAAATACAAGATACACTTGGACTAAAGAAACCCATACTCAATAAAGAAAACAATAATAACGTACTATCTATTTCCAAGCGCGAGTTTTTGTCTATTAAAAAAATCAACTCTATTTAAAGTGGTTTTTTTCTTGAACGTATCAAAACGCTAGACTAGTGCTTCGAGTTGTCCGCATCTTCACAAACATGTATATTTCGCCGAAGGAATCGGCGATGTTTCCAGTAATAAATATATCGAAGAGTTGGTGCTGGGCTAGCCAAAAAAATCATATAGAATCATTACATTTTATGGGAAGCATCTCTTCATTGTACAGTGCCAAGACTGGCAGGCCACGTTGTTTAACACATCTCTTAGCCACACCCAAAAAATGGCTATCTTGCAATGGGCCACGAGTCCTTCCTACCAACAAAATCACGAGCTAGACAAGCCCATAATTTGGCAGATGGGCCAGATATGGGCCAATTGGCAAAGACCCTTACATTCGAAGAGTAATGTCAATCCCAAGCTTCGTTTCAAGACAACTTCGTGACTTTGTGTTGCGCTTCGAATCTTGTTCCAAATTATGTGGTTTTACTTGGCATTATTTGTGGTGCGGGTTCATCATCTTTTCGTTAGCACTAGAACCTTGCTTTAAGAACAAAGGCGGGAGCAACTAGAAAACGATTTCGCATAGTAAAAATTTGCCATTTTATGCCCCGATAAAATTAACCTTTTCATGTAAAGACATATATATATATATATCTCAATTCGATGGAATTTCATTTTATGCACGACACGTTAAGTTTGATTTCTCAAGAAGCTATATGGCTTTATCAAAACTTAAGATAAAAAAATTCACATTAATTTGTAGCATTTAAAATTTCACGTTTTTTCAAGGATATGTTCATTAGAAATCCTAAAACTTGCTACGAAATGCAATCAAGTCCTAAAGCTTAGTCATTCCCAATAATGGTGGAACGGCGACGGAGAGGGCTATAAGCTGGTAAGTAGGGGTGATTGGTTCCCGATCTGGTTCTTTTCTAACTAGACTAAAAGGATCGGTTTATAGTTTTTGGAACAGAGGACCGGACTAGTCGGTCCAATGGAACAGTGAATTTATAATAATTGACGGTCATGGGAACATGCCAAAGTAGGGTAAAAACAAAGAATAAAAGGAATGTGGGCAGATTTAGTCTCGTGACAAAGAAATCTAATCGAAATCAAGCTCGGCCATCGGAAGAATGTCTCTATCATATGACCCATATTTGCATATACTCAGAATAGTGCAAAATCGAAGACACGTATGTTCAGGACTTTTGTCGAACACATGGTGTGCAATGGTTTAAGGAGGGAATATTAACCATTTCGGGACTCAAACTCACATCCGGAGTTGAAAAAAATCATTAAGGAATGTTCGCAGTCAACAACATCAGCTCATTTAAATCCAACATGCGCATGAATGGGTAGGTGAGGAGGTGAACCAGTAGTGTGCAGGCTTATCAATGGTAGGCGCGGGAGTAGTGTTCAATGGCCGATTCTGCAAATGACTTTGAGAGAAAACACTCCCGAGAAAATCGCTTATGGAGGCTCCCCCTCCTTTCTCTCTATTGTCCCTCACCAATAGAGAAAGAGGAGAGCACGCGCGAAATTTACAAAAAAAAAGAGAAAAAGATATAATTGGTCCAGTTTGGGTGATCTGGTTCCTTCCTGAAATCGGGGACTGGACTGAAAATCACCGGTTCTAATTTTATGGAATCAAGAACTGGACCGACACCTTCGAGAACCGCCGGCCAATTCTGGCGATACTCAGTTCGATCGATCTGTTTTGCATATACCTAGCGGTAAGGGCCTTGTGGCTCTCTCCGCTTGGTCTAACTGTCCTTTTTTTTCTTTTTTTTTAAGCTTATTTTTTAAATTTAATTTAAATAAAATTTGTATTCAAAAAATTTTTATAGACCAAAACGGTCTTATGTTTTATGTTTTAACCACGCCATCGTTGCATGGGAGAGAGAAGATATTTTTCAAAAAAAGTCACGCTAGCATTTTCCATTAACCTAGTAGGACGAAGTTAACTGAATTACTCGATTGTACCAATTCGACAAATTTTATAACTTGATTGCACTCTTTGCAAGTGTTAGGACCCAATCGTACTTTCATGACAAATTTTAAGATTTTGGTGCACATATCTTTTTTTAGGAATTAGTAAGTTACGCAATATTTCACCTCAAACTTCAAAAGTGGGAGGACTAAGAGTGTGCATGGCAACGATTTTGTACTCGGAAACTGATTCTGCTCAGAAATGATTTTTTTTTATTCTGTGTCCGGGAACAATTTCTAAGCATTTGAAAACGTTTGGTAACTGTCCAAAATCTCTATTTTTAAAATAGAAAAAGAATAGAAATGTGTTCGGTAGCCACACAAAATTTTCTTTTTTTTCCTTGGCCATGGCTGGCGAGGGCATCGCCGCCCTCGCCATTCGCGACAGCGAGGTTGGCTTTACCTTGGCTGAGCAAGGCCAACCTTGCCAGATCTGGGCGAGGGCGACCTTGCTGTCGCCGGGGACTGCGAAGGCCAACCTCGCCAGCCTTGGCTGGTCACCGGCGGTCGGTCGTCGGTGGCGGATCGAGAAGAAGATGATGAACAAATAAAAAAGGAAGAAGAAAATCAAGAAGAATAAAAAATAGAAAAATTGTTCCATAATCAATAAGCTACTTTTTTTTGTGTTTTGATTCTGTTCCAAAACTAATTCTGAGAACAGTTTTTTGCAAATTTGCGCTCAGGCACAAAAAATTTAACAAATGAATTTCTGTTCCCAAACTGATTCTAAAAAAAAAATAGGAATTAAAACTATTTGACAAGTTGCTAAACGCCATCCTAATACAGCTCACCATAAAATCATACCTCCGTTTATATTTTCGAAAAACTAGAGGCCCAGATTCAAACCCGAAAGGGACGGCAGGGCTTTTTCCGCCCTTCCCGCCACCGGCCTCCCCCACGAATTTTTTGGCGCGAGGCGCCTCCGAGCCGCCACGTGTCCCGCCCACGTCGCTCCTGGGACGAACACGTTAGCCCCACACCCTGCTGAGCTGTCGCCTTATCCACCACACGCACGACCGAACCCCCCACCACCCCTCCAGCTTCCGGAACACGCCACACACCCCTCCCCTCTACCTTTCTTAAAACTTCTCCTTTTCCTCAGTTTCTTAAACTCCCCGAGCTCACCTCAGTTTCTCAGAAAACGCAACGCATATTCATCGCCAATCTTTTCGCTACTTCGCCGACATTCTGATCTTGTAGCTTCTTCCTTTTCGTTTTTCTTTTTTGGTTGTATACTGTCTCGCTCTGGTTTGATTCATCGAGGAGGAGATGGGGAGCGAGGAGGAGATGCTGCGCGAGCAGGCGGTGATGACGATGGAGGAGGACGGCTGCGCGACGCCGACGCGCGGCGAGTTCAGGATACGGGCAGCGTCGGCGCCGCCACCGCCGCCGAGGAAGAAGCCGATGTGCGGCGGCCGCAAGAAGAGGGATCCTCCCAAGAACGGATATTTCCAGGCTCCGGACGATCTGGAGCTTCTCTTCGCTGCCGGTAAACGTCAAGCTTGCTCTTGAAGTATATGCGACATGAACGAATGCTGGTCGCTCGATGTTTTTTGGTCGCCCGTTGGCCATATGTTTTCTTCTTGGCGAGAAAGCGAAGAAGAAGAGTTTTTGGTTTGTTTTTATAATGTGTACTACGTAGCGGTGCCAATGCTTGTGATGTAATTATTCTGGGATCGGCTTTATTTTGTAAATTCTGCTCATTGATAATTACGTTCGTGTTTGCATTTTTTATGAAAAGAAGAAGGATCAACTCCCACAATGCGGAGAATATCACTTCTCCATGCAATGCGGAGTGAATTAATAATATAAGTAGCAGAAACTAATGAGTTTAGGAAAGAGAGATTAAAAATGGGATTTATAGATTTTCGGTTTGGCTGTGTCTATGGATTTATGGCGTTTCGAGGTTTGGTTAGTGTGCAAATTTCCGATTGAGTGTGCCTTATCTTCTCTTTCAATTGTAATTCAAGTAGGCTAAATTTCACTAATCATGTCAAAAGTACAGAGATTGCCTTGTCACAAGTGTAGAATTTGCTGCCATGCGAATGACTCCACCTACTGCTACCTTCGTTGTACGCTTAAAGTGACTATTGAACCCTTCAAATAGTTCTTTTTTCGAATTACAAATCAAGGGAGTCCTCTACGTACTGTTTCCCCTCTTTAAGTACAATCATTTGTCTTGCGTGTTTGCCAATAGGTTTGTCACTCGCGTGCTAAGTCTTGGAATAGTTCTCAAATGGATATTCCAAGCTTATAAAAGATACAGACTCAAAGAACCAATCAGAATTGTCAATTTTCCTTATTTTGGCCCTTTTCGATTTTGTTACTTTTGCCCCAGTTTTCTCCGTTATATAAAACTCCAAATTGCATTGGATTGTATAGCCGTCATATCCATCTACTTCTCTATAAAAGATTTCAGCAAATTTCTCGGGAAACATGCGCAGATCCTTCCCTCAATCTAGACTATCAATCAAATTTTCAATTGGTGGCAGGTTATCTTTTATTAATGGCAAGTTTTGATCACACATTACATAAATCTCTTTAGCAAATTAGTCCATGGACAATATTATAGCATCATACTTCAATGCAATGAGTTGAGTTTTCAATTTTGAAACTCCACGGTCCTCAAATCAATATATGGAAAGCATTCAACTTTTACACCTTTCTGTAGATTTCCAGACTCGGTAAAATTTGGCTCAAATGCTTACAAACTAAGAATTTTGCCCCTACAAGGTTTAAATTAAACCTTTGCACACCTAACTAACTTCATTAAAATAGTTGTTTAAGTTTCTATATCATCAAAAATTTTGGAAGATTACCAAAAAAGTTCTAAACCTATTATGCTCGTGCCACTTCAGTTTCGAACCTTTTGATTTTACCAATTTAATTCTAAACCTTTTGACGATTTGTCAATTTAGTCCTTACGACCCAAATTGCTGAAAGGAATATCAACCATTTTATCTGACACGGCTAATGCTAATGTGGACAAAATTTACAAATTTTTGAAATTTTCAAAAAATTATTTTCTTTCCTTTTTCTTCTTCTAAGCCCAACAAGGGTCGTTGCCCAACCACAGGTGAGGGCCACCAAGCCCTAGTTGACGACCTAAGAAGAATAAAAAGAAAAAGAAAGAAAGAATAAAAACATTAAAAAAATTCATAATTTTTTTTAAAAAATTATAAAAATTGTCATTTTTAGCACTAGCCATCCTATATAGCATTGCCTGCATCCACATTAGTGATTCCCGGCCAAAATTGATCGAAACGACTAAATTGACAAATCGGGGCTAAATTAAAAGATTAAGGCTGAATGAGCACAAGCGTAATAAATTTAAGATTTTTTTTGATAATTTGCCTTTAAGATATTTTAGAGTTATTTCCCAACAATCATGAAAAACTCTGGGGTTATCTTGTTACGATTAGCTATATGGTATAAGATAGGGCCACGGTCATTGATTCTTGTTATTCTCCCTCGTCAGCAAGACTCGGGTTATTGACAGGCAGGCGTGTTCTACAGGCGAAATCGACTAACATCAACATGTGGATACAAGGAAGTCGTGCAGTTCTCATAATGGTCGAATCTCATTCGTATAAGGATTGTGATGCAAGCCATCAGCTAAGTCATCCGACTGTCTCCCATCCGAAACCCTAATTTTTATAATCCTTTTTCGATCTAAACGAAGAAAGCTACCGAAAGCGATGAACTAGCATTTCCAAATTCCAATGTCTGCGCGTCTTTTTTCAACAGGCAGTGGACAATTAAAATAGCTTATTAAACCATGATTAGTGCGAGTTTAGCTAATCCCACTCACACGTCTAGAAACTTTTGATTGTGCGGCCCTTTCTGGTGTAGAAAGAGGAAAAACAAGGGTTTCCTTCCTACCAAGGCCACGCACTCCACGTGAGACTAGATTAGCATACTTAGTTACTTACTGTGCAGTAGAGATGGAGTTACGGGCTACGTTGGAGGAAGTGTGCTTTAACTGTGCAAATAAGAGGCCGTTTACAAGTCAAGAACATAATCGATGCGTAAATTTATCTAAATCTAAACGTGGATATTGTTCATATTTGTGATAATTAGAGGCGGGTCCCAGAAATTATTGAGACATCCACGAATGAATCGCCACTAAAAAGAAGCACTTTGGTTACATGAGTCATGCTAAAATTGTCGTCTTTCTTGTAGAATTTATTTACTTCCAAAGATGCCAAATATATAGTCATCATTCGAAACTCTACTGATGTAATCATTCACACGGGTGGGCTATTTAGGACTGTAATCATTACATTCGCATTCAGTACAAAAATATAATTAGTTAATGCTACAGAAATTAATAGCAAGATTCTATATTATTGTTATCACAGAGGTAGACCTGAAAATTAATAGTGAATGAAAATTAATCGTGACTGATTTTTTTATAGATATTTATAATATATATTGCCACAACACAGCTTTGTTAGGTCTGGTGCAAGTCCTTGGCTGCTTATTAAATTTGACTCTCTTTCCAAAATTTGAAAAGGAGACACAATTGAAAATTGGAAAAGTCGAGACAAATTAAATACGATCCTAATTGTCAAAATTCCAAAATTTTAATAGATTATGGATTTTTCATTTATAATAAGTCATTATGTGAATGATGTAAAAATTCGCGAAAGTAAAGTTAGAATTGAACATAACCGTGCACAGCCCTTCATAGATAGTTGTTCTTTTTTGAATTTGACGTTTCTTGGAAGGAAATATTGTTTAAATCTTTTATTCCGATAATCACAAAACAATTTACAAGGACGAGATAGATCCGAAAAGAGAAGATACGTGACCCACTGCCAAACGAAACTATTTCTTAACTTGAGTTATGTAAAACTTATACCCTTTTTTATACTCATAAATAGGGGATTAAAATTGCATCTTATATTTATATTACTTAGACACTTGACACATCACCACGTTTGTTTTTTATGTTTGAAATCTATCCATTTTCTTCCTCTATTCTCTCTTCCTCTTCTCCTCTTTTCCCAGCCCCCCTGCTCACCTACAACTCTGCCCATCCCTTGATGTATCCGGCGTTGAGCATGGGAAGCTCCATCGCCACCGGTCGTCGCATATGCGACTCCGGCCGCCACTTTCACTGTCGCAGCCTCCCCGCCCCAACTCTATCTCTATGCGAGGCTGCGAAATGTGAGTGAAGCTCCCTACTGGGCTCAGGCGACGGCTGGTCAAAGGTCGCCTAAGCATCACGAGTTCCCCCACATGCGACTTCACAGAGACAGACAGATAATGACAGGCGCTAACGTGGACGAAGACGACCAGATCACGAGCGCTTTGGAGGATCTGGTTGGTAGGGTAGAGAGAGAGAGAGAGAGAGAGAGAGAGAGAGAGAGATGTGTATGCGAGGGTATCGTAGTGTGGCTTACTCTGGACCCTGAGATTGATTATCGCTGATGTGTTAAGCAATAGAGGGTGAGATATCCTTCTTCTTGTTTGACGATAACAGATAATAGTTAGTGTTGACTAACGCGGGTGATGATGGATGAGTTTTGTATAAAGAGAAATTGAGCGATTATTTACCTTACTGAGTGTAGGGGACAGTTTGACCAAAAAAAAAATTTGGTGGATAGTTATCAAAGATATATAGAATATTTTTTTTTTAAATTTATTGGTGTAACGGTAACAGTGGGATATCTAAAAAGCGTGAAAAAATTCACTTCAAACTTCAATTCATATGAATAAAGATTTGTGAATCACTAGCGTACTTTTTAATCTACTGTTTTTTTGTCGGAGAATGATTATAAATCTATCATCCTAGTTTACAATTTCAGAATTACGGGTTTTTTGTATTCCAAAAACCCGTTTCCCATAACACGAAAGTCCAATATCTAGATCCAAATCTGCAGACTGCAATCAATTTTTTACCGAAATCGAGCCCAACACATGAAGACAAGAAGATGGGAAAAGTGCAGGCCTTCATTCACGTATGCGCACGTTCAATTCCAATCTTGGTACAGCCACCAGGACTAGCCAACAGTTGACAACAGCGACCATCCTCCACTCCTAATGCTTGCGTCACCAAGTCACGCTGATGATGTTCACGATCATATATCGAAATGCAAGCTTCTTCCGCTTCAAGGGGCCTACGAGGTGATCCGAGGGTCAACATTATATATTCTCGTTAAACGTCCTGTTTCTTCTAGAGCAAGCTGCAGAAACTACTGTTTCGCTCCCACGGGCGGTCTTCGATTAGATATGAACGAATCTGGAGATGCAGAGGTCTTACTACATGGGGACCGTGGGCTTGGCGAGGGATGGATGCCCCCATTTGTTTCGATCACATGCTCGCATGTGGACCTTTAGGGGAATTGCTGGTGTTCTTTTAACCCACGTGGGCATGCAGTACTTCCTCGAACACAGACCGGTTAAAAAGCAGTACGCTGAATGATCCATCTTCGCCGAGGTAAATGGTTCCTAAAGACCATAGTATATGCCTCATCGATGACGATGCGGGTTTTGATGTGGGAATCTTATTAAAGTACCGTCGGCCCGAGGAAAGCATGGCATTGGACTAGTGATGTGACGCGACGCGACGCGACGCGATGCGACGCAACATGGGTATTGACAAGAACTATGGTAAATCATTTCAATGTAATTTATTGTTCATCTTACGTGGCCGGAGAACATTTCGCAATACTTATATATTTAAGAAAATATCAAAATGGTATGAAATGGATTTTGTTTTGAACAAGAGATTGAAATTGTCATGTTAGTCTCAAAGAAGAGCTCGATCTCAATCGGCTAATTAATGGCATTTTTGTCATTTACTCTTTTTTTTAATAATATAAATAAAGATTTGAGAGAGGGTCGCGGCCCTCTCCCTAGCCCTCACCTCTGGTCAGCGACGCTTGCCGACCGTGGCTAACGCCCCACTAGCGATGGGACGGCGACCACAAGTGGGAGGGCGCTTGTATTTGTTTTTCTTTTTAAAAATCTTTTAGAATTCTCAATAATTAATCTAATTATTAAAATTTAGCTTGATATTGTCTTTGGATGAAAATACCCTTGGTTGGTCAGAATATTTAGTTGGCCGATAATGTCAGGCCCTTATTTAAAACTGTCATGACCGCTTAAAATCCTTATTTAAAACTGACATGGTCACTTCGAGCTCATATTAGAAATAAAATCCATTCTAAATCCTTATTTATAATTTTCTTAAAATATTTAGTCACGCTTCCACGTGACAACTTAATAAAGAGTTGAGAACAGTTGGCGTAACTCCCACGAAAGAATGTTTTTACTAGGAGATACTCCGGGGCTAGCGAATTGACTGTGCTCACGACATAGATCACTTTATGCAAATTTTTAACCTTGCGGGAAAGTAGGAAAAAAGTAAGAAAAAAACACACATTTATTGGCCTCTCCTAGTGAAAAGGGCTAAGTTTGACTAAATAGCCAGTGAGTACCCGAGCGGCCGAACATGTCTGCCCGTGCGCGAATCCCTTTTATTAAACAAACTCGTGGGGTTGATGAACTGAACTGTCTAGTTCATGATCCTAATCGAGATGGCTTTTGTCCTAATGCAAAGCCGTATCTATCGGGAACGCTAAGGTTGTTTGTGCTAGTGCGAATGCATGTGAGCTTTTTTGACCGGTCAAATCCATGCTCATAGGACTTAATACAACAAATTCCAAAAAGAAATTGCATTCCTGGGGCCCACTGCCAGCTTCTTTCCAAAGCTGTACGTGTTTTTATTTACTGGTATAATTTTTTTTTTTGATAACCCAGGGAACCCCGCACGGCCGACAGCCAGGAGGTAAATCCTGAGGGCGACACGTGCTAGCCACCACACATGTGCCACCGGTTAAGTCACCTTGCGGCGCCCGAGATTCAAGCACTCAACCTTTTGCGAGAGGAAGAGTGCCCGCGCCAGCAGCGCCACCCAGGTGGGTGGTTACTGGTATAATTTTTTCTTGGGTTAATACCATAAAAAACCTCAAATTAGTACATATGTGGCAATTTTTTTTTTGGTAAGGCATATGTGACAATTTTACTCCTAACATATCCTAAAAAACCCAAAATTGATATACTTGTGACAATTTTACCCTGAACATACCACAAAAAATTCCAAACTGGTACACGTATGATAATTTTACCATAAACTAAAATTTTAATATTATTTTTTTTTGAATTTTTTTGTTTTTTATTTTGTTTTTTTCATCTTCAACCTCTAACCAATTGCCGGATCGGCGATCAGCTAGAGGCGGAAGCCGGCTAGGTCAGCCTTGTCGGCTGTTGGCGAGGGCGCCCTCGCTGACATAGAGCGAGGGCGACCCTCGCCTAAGTCCGGCGAGGGCGGCCCTCGCTGGTGCCGGCGGAGCCGACCTCGCCTGCTTCCGCCTCTGGCTGGTCGCCGGTCCGACGACCAATCAGAAGTTGAAGATGAAGAAAAGAAAATAAAATAAAAAATAAAAAAATTCGAAAACATAAAAAATAATATTAAAAAATTATTAGTTTGGAGTAAAATTGTCACATGTGTACCAAATTGAAATTTTTCGTGGTTAAAAAAAATAATTTAAGGTAAATTTATCACGGATTTACCAGTTTGGAGTAAAGTTGTCACATGTATACTAGTTTGGGGTTTTTTGTGGTAAAAAAAAAATTTGAGGTAAAATTATCACAGGTGTACCAGTTTGGGGGTTTTTTATAGTAAAAAAAAAGTTCATGATAAAATTGTCACATAAGTACCAGTTTAAGGTTTTTGGTGGTATTAACTCTTTTTTCTTTTCTCCTTATCGTGTGATGGTGTGTTCTAGCGAATATATATGTACGACTCAACTAATCCAAGATAAGATACACGCTTGACCTAATGTGTTAATTAGGTTAACATGAAAAACTCGGGATCGGTATGTGCCTATGATCGCTCAATGTCTATTGAAATTTCGAGTCGGATAAAATGTCTGTTGATTTTAGTTCGAGGTGATTTTAGGGGTGTTTTCTTTTCCGTCCTCATCAACTTAGATGATTTACGTCGACGAAAGATAAATTTTGGCGTCTGTCGTTGTCTTTATAAAATTTGGTGTCTATCGTCATCTTTTACCAGCCCTGTTAACCCACGAACCATATGACTCTACATTTTACGAACTCTCTGAGTTTTCAAGTTTCAAGTTAGGTCACGTTTTTTCCTTTAGGGTTAGGTTTGTGTTTGGCTCTCTTCCTTTTCTCCATCGGGCTTTTTCGCTTTGAGAAAAGGTCTGGCCGATCTAGGAAGGATGTTCGTCGTGAATCGAGACCCATGAGACGAAGAAAATGTCAAACCACCCACTCACCTGCTAAATAGGTCAAAAAGGTCGCAAAAAGTTTATCAAATTTGAAATTTGGATATTTATTAGGTCCAATGTCGATGTAAAAAATTAAACTATATATTCCCGTAAAAATTCGATTGCGTGCATTTCCTTCTGTTTCTTTTCGAATACAAGATCACATCCGGCCATTCCCTGAGACTAGCTATCGGCAAAAAGGAAAGAAAAACAGAAGAAGAAGAAGAAAAAGAAAAACATTTTGAAAATTTTTAAAAAGCTGTCCAAGTTAGTGCTGGTACATCACATAGGACAAACAACACTGACTGGAATGCCACATTAGTGTTTTCCAATCAAAATTAACTGGATGGATTCAATTAGTAAAATATGAAATGTTTATGACTCAATTAACACAACTAAAAGATTTAAGACTGAACTGACATAAATACAATAGGATTTAGGACTTTTTTGGAAATGATCCTGATTGGAAAAATATCAGCATAAGAAAGGGTGCTAATCTAATTGACACGTATGCATTTAGTTGATGATAGGTAATCATCATGCAACATGTGGCTTGATAAGCATAATTATGTAAAAAGAAGTTTGCATTGCGGCGTTCCCATTTCTATCAAAATTCGTCAAATAAGTGCTAGCCCCTTCGAGGAAGATTCCTCAACGAAGACTAAACTGCAAATATGAAAATACATAGTTTTTTTGTATTATTATAAGATTAAATGATTTACAGCTTAGAAAGGACCTTGAACGAAGTTTATCTTTATGAGTGATTCAAAGCTAAAGACCTACAACAAAAGCTCAAATAAAGTCACGAAAGCAAGAGTTTGACAAAGTAAAAGAAAATGAATGGAAACTTGGATAAAATAGGTAAAATCTTTCAATTTGGTTGAGTGTGCGGACTTTATTTTTTTTATAGTCATGAGCCTTTGAGATCTCCGTTCTATGTTTAAAGACTTTGTTCCCCAAATTCTGAATGTGAAGCCCCAAGCGCTAGTATCGGTTTTGGATGTGTCCTCATGACTAAACGCGTCCCCCGCACCGGAAGTGTTTTCATGTTTTGGACGCAACTTGTATCAAAATCTAGTTACAATTTGGTGTTCATGCCAACCGTTTCACGTCAAGTGTTTGACCATGATCTCCACCACCTCATATGTTTTAGAAATAACGTTTGACAAGAAAATAACCATTTTCATAGTTTTCTCATACTTTTAACCGGTTTAGCATTATGCTAACCACTTCTTCCATGTGTATGTCAGTCGCCTATGCCAAAGTGTATGCCAATTGTTTTTGCCACGTGTCTACCAACCCATTGTGCGAAGTGTTTGCTGGCTGCTTGTGCCACGTGTATGTCGACTACTCTTAACGTACCAATCTTCATTCCCCTCTTTGATACCTGCCATTCATGCCAAAATTTGTCGAATTTTGGTGCCAACATTGGCCAATGCCAGTTCTCATTCATCAATTCTCCTGTTGGTCAAACCTATACTAATCACAATTTGGTTGTCATGACTTGCACGTTTTACAATTGTAATGTCGATATCTTCCTTAATATGGTCGATTTCTTACAAAATCAATGTTTTCTTCTCAAAATGGTCAATATCTATTTTGCCCATTTTTAGGTACCAACATCTCCATAAAGAAAAAAGAAACCCAAAATCTAATAAAAAAATGGCAATTGGTGCTCTTAAGGCAGTCCAAAATACATGGAGATTGAATCTATGGAAAGTGATAAGATACAAAACGAATGTATTTCAAACTGAACATTGTAAACGAAGATGCCCTTTTTTGCTAGCATTCTACATACTATTTGAACACCACTTCTCAAAGAAAGCAGTAGGGACATTGTCGATAAGAATCAACTCAATAATTATTCCTTTAGCAAAAAAAACTCAATACTTATTCCCAAAAGTCCTTCCCATCCCTCTGTTTTCTTTTTCTCTTTTTTAGGAAATTAAAATTAGCACCATCATCTCTCATCAATCTCTCCTTTTTTCTAATGTGGACCCTTAAACAGCTAAGATCCGAACACCAAATCTAGCTGCATTTAAAAAATGAATGCAGCTAGGGTTACCATACTCAAACTCATTACTGCTCAAAATTTAGCGTGCTGAGCTGTGATTTGGCCGTTCTTTGACGACTTCCTGTCTTAATAAAGAAGACTAAAGGTGTACCGTCGGGGTAAAAATTGATTTCGACCGGCTTCCCTTCAATGATTGTCGTGTAAAATGATCCCGTTCGTATCTTTCTTTGAATGCAGAATAAGTGATTGCATGCTCTAGAATACATGTAATTCAAAGTGCAAATGAGCTTTTGGTTTGCATGTTATTAAAGAGACAAAAATGCAATAATACTCTCTCCGTATTTTACGGTGCCGGTGAATCTAATAAAAGTCCAAGCGAAAATAGCCCCAAAGGAAGACATTTGAACAGGCATCGCTCCTTAAGAACACGCTCCCTCGTGTACACACACACACACACACACACTGTCTGTCTGTCTGTCTCTCTCTCTTCACTTCACAGAGTCACTCGAGCTCGAGCATGGACGAAACGTGGAACAAGATCTCCAAGAAAGAAACAGGCGCTTCATCGTCTTCATCTTCGAAGCCTCGTCTCCTCAGAAGCTTCTCTCAGAAGATCACCTCCTCCTCCAAGTCCTCGCTCCCGCGAAGCCACTCGCTCAAGAACACCGCGTCCTCCTCCTCCTCCTCCTCCAACCACAACCACCACCACGGCAGCAGCAGCAGCAGTAACAACAACGGCTCGTCTCTCTCGAGGAGCTCGTCCTCCAAGAGCGCGAGCGGGTCGAACCTGACCCGCAAGTACAGCAACCTCGCCAAGGAGCAGAAGGCCCGGTTCTACATCATGCGCCGGTGCGTCGCCATGCTCGTCTGCTGGCACAAGCACGGCGACTGATCCGGCTTCATTTGAAATTTGACAGGTCGCGCGATTGCTAAGCATATTTTAGAGTTTATCCGAAGGACACCCGGCATTCGCTCTCGTAAAAGATCTGGCGAAGGAACTTGGCCCTAGAGATCGCTAAATTCGATCCGTCCGCTACGAGCCCGTCACGTAGGTACGTAGAGAGATGACAAGAAACGCGAATTACTATACGTATAAGTACGTCAATGTAATGTCCTTTATGGGTTACGCATCTGGGGTCAGGGTTTTGAGGATATAGACGAATCAACAATCTCTTTCTCTCTTTCTCTCTCTCTCGCGCTCGCTCGCCCCATGTGAAATCATTGAGCTGTGAATTTCAGAGATGGTCGGAGCTGGTCGGTGCGTACTACATGTTATCTCTTCCACTGTTTGTGTTTTCTTGCTCTTTCTTTTCCTTTTCCTTTCCCCTTTTGTTTTCTTTCTTATATATAATGTGGAAATCAGAGAGAGAGAGAGAGAGAGAGAGAGAGGGTAGATTCCTTTTTCAGATGTTGGAACTACCACAGTAAAGAAGACAATTTTGATTATTTGGATGCACATTGGGAAGAGCCTGAAAGCTACGTACATTGATGTAGAAGAAGATGTGGGGATTGTGCAGCAATGTATCAAGAACGCGTTCGACTGCGAATCCACGCGCTCTACGACTAGCCCGACGGATCTAGTCGAGCCGAGCCGAGACGGGTCGACAAAGTTTGAACATAGGGGCAATATTTACTTAGCAGTACATGCTGCTGCTGCATTATTGGTACAACTGGAATGGAATGATTCGATGTATCTACTGTGAGTAATGTATTTCTTATTTGTTCGGGGAGATAAAGGGGGGGAGGCTGTGGTGTGCCGTGTTTCCAAGGCATTGATGTTTCTCGCGGAGTACAGAGGGGAACAGGAGTGGCATCGCCGAAGTAAACGACGCGTCGTTTTCATGCGCGAACGTAGGCCCCCACACCAAGATGACTTCCTGTTGTGGTCCACTTCTTGAGTTCCTGGACAGGGACGAGTCGTAATTCACAAAACGGATTTCAAATAAATATATTTTTGCACATTCCATACAGATCGAGGGGGTCCTCCTCTTCTTCTTCTTGTGTTTTTTTTTTTAAGATAACAACGCTGCGTTTTCGGAAAACGGTGTGGGCTCGGCTTTAGTTTTAAAACTTTATCTTCTTGCAATTTAGTCTTAAAACTTATTCAAATTTGACATTTTGGTCCTTCCGTTTGACGCGTTTGCTTTCTTTTTTTCTGGACGGAAATTTGTGTTACTTTTTTTTTGTCATTTAAAAGGAAAAAGATAATTACATAGGACGCCGTAAAGTGGACGAAGCGTGTAGGCTCTTGAACTTGAGAGTACGAAGATAAAGTTTTAGGATTCATGCCATCATTCACCCTTTTCGACATTATGTACTTAGGTTATTTATCACTTTGTACTAGCTAGTAAAAAGTTATGTTAGTGTCACCAAGGTGAAATTAGCCCAAATATGAAGTTACTAAATACCAATCGACCAAAAGTTCATTAAGTGACGAGAAAATTATCCAAAAAGTTTTAAACATACTTCATTTTTTCCCATCAAGTCCGGAATATTTTAATTGTGTTAATTCAATCCTCAAACTTTTCATATTTTGTCAATTGAGTCCATTCGGTCAATTTTGATTGAAAATCATTGATGCGAACGCCCGTCATAGTACACGGCATAGTCAACGCTGATTTGAATAATTTTTAATAATATTTTAATATTCTTTCCTTTTTTTTATTTTTTCTGTAACTCTGGCCAGTGAGATTGCCGACCAACCATCACTAGGCACAAGCAAGGGGCTGGGTGAGGGCTTCATTGGTGGGGCACTATCGCCCCCATCCATTGCTAAAGAGGTCGGCGAAGGTCACCAGCCCTAAGGCAAGGGTGGTCGACCATCATCTGCCCCGAGCGAGGCTCACCCAGATCCGAGTGATGTTGGCTCTCGCTTGGGGGCCACGACCTCGCCAGCCCTCGTTGACCTCAAGTGAGGGCTGGTGTCGCCCAAGGTAGTCACTGGCCCTAGGTGAGGACCAACGTCGCCCAGATCTAGGCAAGCCTCAACAGCCCTTACTTGGGCTAGCGAGCCTCTCTTGGTGTTGGGAAGGGTCGGCCACTGTCCCCCAAGGCAGGCGACCTCCACAGACCCTCTGACAAGGCAGCAGTGGCCCACCAGCAGGCCCTGCCATTCCTTTTTTTTTTTTTTTCAGTTTTGTTTATAATAAAATTTAAGCTTTTTTATATTTTTAATCTAATTTAAATATGATTTCAAGAAAAAAAATGAATGCCACGCATGGGAGATAAATTAATTTAAAAATGCCTCATCAGTATTTTCCGTTAGACTAATTGACGGTGTTAACGAAAAGACTTGATTACACCAATTTGACAAGTTTTATGATTTGATTGCACTTTTTAAAAGTTTTAGAACTTAATTACATTTTCAAGACAAATCTTAGAACTTCTAGCACACTCATCCAAAAAAAATATATTAAAAATTATCAGCGTCAGCCGTGCCACATAGGACGGCTAATGTCCATATCAATGACTTGGCCAGATAGACCCAATTGGAAAAACGTAAACATATTTAGGATTGTATTAGCACAATTAAAAAATTTATGACTGGATTTGTAAAAGTGCAATACGTTTACGACTTTTGAATAATTTTCCCTGAAGTTACAAATGAAATGTCTAATGAATTTTTTGGGCCAATACTACATGCGAAAAAAATAGATTCGTTGTTAGTAGCAAGATCCAGCCCGTTCGAACTGAGCCAAGCCTGGCCCCGTTCTGGGTCGGTCCGGTTTGCACATGTTTGCTTTAAATTCCAGTTTAGAAACCTCGCAACCTAATATTTTCGGTGGGTATAGCTTGTAGCCGGACATTACGAATAACCAACAAAACAAATATTACAACAGAGAGAGAAAGAGAGATGAAGAGGAATATTATTGCTTATTGCTGAAAGCTGAGGCTACAACCAAAGCATCGACACATCCTGTGGCTAAATACAAAATTCCCTCAAAATCTACGTTTCACTCTCTCCCGTTGTAAAGGAACAAAAATTCGTCGGACCCCACGAAGGAAAACAGACATGAAGAAGAAAGCAAAGAGAGACAGACGTGTGTTCCTCAAATGCCGAATTCGAACTTGGACACCGAGCAGGAACAGCGACAAATAAGTTAGGGAGGAAGCGCTGGATGGAGTGTTTGAAATTGAAACAGGGGACGAAACCAAGAACTGCCGATGGGGGAAGAAGGGGTCAAAGGAGGGTCAACACATTGGAAGATCGGACGGCGGGGGAGGGAGCTTCTGGTTGGGGCGCTTCCCATCCTGCACGATCCACGCCATCTTCAAGCCCCAGCTCAAATGGACCTCGAAGTGACAGTGCATGAACCAAACACCTATTTTTTTTCATTCAAGACCAGCAGCAGCTTAAATCAGTTTGAGTAAGAGGAATTCAATATTCAAAGTATTAGAATTTTGATGACACAAACCTGGGTTATCGGCCAGGAAACGGATAGCCACCCAACCGCCAGACGGCACGCCAACGGTGTTCCTCTCCACGGGGTCGACCAGGTTGAACTTGGCCGGGTCCTTACTCTGGTTGAAGTTCCCGAATCCCTGCCCGACGACAAAAAAGTTGAACCCGTGCAGATGAAGAGGGTGGCTCTCTGCGCCCAAAATGCTCGTGCCTTGCATCACGAGCTCGACGCTTGTGTTGTATGGGAGCACCACCACCTTAGTCCCGTTGCTGACGAATGTGTTGTTCGGCGGCGTTCCAGTGTAGTTGAACGGCATTAAGGGGGTGACCGGGAAGTCAGTGGTGTAGATGCCATTGGAGTTTCCGAAGAAGTGAGACTGTAGGATCGCGGTCGTAGGGAGGATGAAAGAGACATTGTTCACCGACGCCTCAAATTTGGTCCCGTTGGGTCCTTGGCAAGTTTGGTTCTTTGGGCAGGGGCTGTTTCCAAGGCCGACTGTGAAGAAAAACCTCTTTTGGACGGTCTGGGGAACTTGGGCGGGGTATTGACGGCTATTCAAATGGCGGAACATTTGGCTGAAATTGGCGACGACGTTGGTCGCGTTTATCGCAGGTAGCGTCGGTAAAGATAGGGTAAGGTTCTTTGGAATAGTATTATTTGGAGAGGACTTGAAGTACTCGAGAAATCCAGCGGTGGTCGAATTGTCGATAGTGCCCTGACCTGTGAAGTAGGGCCGGGCCGCCATTAGGTACGTGCCCTTGTGCGGGTTCGGCTTAGTCTTGAGAAGGACATTGGTGGTCTGGCCCGGACCGATGACCAGGATGTCGGTCTTGAAGGGCTTGATGTAGACTGCATCGGCTTCAACAACGGTAAACGAATGGTTGGCTATGCGGAAGAAGAGCTCGTCATTGAGCGCAGCGTTGATCACACGGAGGAGATATGTCTGCCCTGGCTTCACCTTTAGCTTGAATGTATCTGCATGCGTGCAAGCAAATAAAACAGTCGATTTATCAAATTTAGTTAACGACGTTATAGGGATACTCTATTCTTTCCACTTGAAAAGTTAATGGACTTGTTTAATAAAGTTTGCTATAATTGCCATTGCCTGATGAACAGTTGTATAGCGGCCCGGGCTTTCCATTGATAGTGTAAGCATCGGAGATGTTTGGGCCACCTCCGGTCTGGAGCGCCTGTCTGATGATGGCCTCCGGATCGACATTAAACCACTCTCCTGCAATTCGTATTCCCCGGGAAAAAGTTCAATGATATAATTTGGTGCTTGTCAAGATTATCTCATGCGTTCACTGAACAGAATTCTCTTGATTGAAAAAGCCAAAGAGCTCGATGGTATTTATTTACCAAAGATGATCGGGACTTCTTTGTGGGGTTTAGCAAAGGGATAAGGAACGCCCAGCTTTGGGAGGACGATGAGCGGTCCATAGACGGTCGCTCTGAGCCATGAGATGTGAGCATGATAAAAGAGGGTGCCTCTTTGGCCTGTGATTGTGAAGTTGTAAACGTAACTTTGGTTGGTCTGAATCGGACACTGCGTAATGTATGACGGCCCGTCTGCCCATCCACTTTGAAGCTGTCTTATTCCATGCCTGTGCTCGTCAATTTGCTCATCAAATTTAATGTTGTTGCCATGAGAGATTTTAATCATATATATGTTAGTAGTGATTGTCAACTCCGAATTACCAGTGGATGCTGATGTTGTTGGAAACACGGTTGATCACCTTGATCAGTACCCGGTCCCCCTCTCTGGCAATGATGCGAGGCCCGGGGAATTTCCCGTTGACGGTCACCATACTCTTCGTGTGGCACAACCGGGTCACATTCTTCATCTCTATCTGCATCAGATTAAGAGAATCATCATGCTCTAATGAACTCACAGATGGAGAGTACATAACGATGCCCTTCAAACACAGTTAGGTATAGAGAGAACGTTAAAATCGTGTGTATGAATGAATGCAACGTACATTGAACTTGTACTGCCTCGTGATGCCCGCATGGGCAACCTCGGGACGAAAGCAGCTCATCACTGCAAGAAGAAGAGCTAAGAGAAATGAAGAACTCATGTTTATGAAACTCAAATTCACTCTTGAGCTTGGCTCTCGTCAGTGGATTGTGAGAGGCAACAAGGTGTTCTTACGTATATATAGGAGAAAGAGAGAGAATAGTGGGGTGTTTGGTTTAGCTCATTTGGGTTTCGGATGTGAGAAAGAAAGGATTACCTACTGTCGGTCCACATGATCACTATAGAGTGTTTACTAAGTCGAGCAATTCATTATATTAGATAATATCTTAGCTTTGGTCTTCCCTACCAACGCCAACCCCTATCTGCAGAAAAGCATTACTTGTCAAAAAGATTTTTGACAGAATTTACCGTTATTACATGCATTACCATTCTTGTTTCTATAATTCGGTGTTACGATTGTTGGGGTTCTCCTTACCATTATTGAAGGCAATGGGGAGTTCATGAACAGATCCACCACTTACATGGTATCCGAGATATTGTAGGTCCAATAAGCAAGTTAATATTCGAAAATTCATATGGCACAAGTAAATAGAAATGTGGAATCTCGTGGAGGTACGCTAGTCTCTATCATCAGCTGTGTTTTAGCTGGCTATATATGCCAAGAACGACTTCCTTGTTGAACCGTTAAGCCTTGATGAAGAAGACAAACTCTCGAAGCTTTGGGGTCTACCTCCACCAAATCTCCTACTCCTATCGTCGTCGGGTCAATCCATCTTGTTAAGTCACTTTAACGTTCGTGTTAATCATCATTCCGTCCATGTTAACAACACCCTTTGGGACAACATGGAAGATTGTAACGCCAATGGGTTGGTGCATGCGTCTTTCTTAACCAAGCAAACAACAGACACAAAACCTTAACCTGGCCTGGTCTACAACCGGAGGCTTCCGAAGTCGTTGCATCCGTTCGATAGAAAATTAGCCATGAGAAGAGGACGTTTGACCCACCTTTCTTTCAAGCAACAGAAGGGAATGCAATGATAGGGTGGGCGGTTAGGTAGCGCCTCTCTCGTCGATCGGTTCGTTCTCACACTTTAAAAATTAACGACCGAACTAATCAATCTCGCAAGCTTCACTGGGAAGCTAGAACACCTGATAGGAAGAAAATTTGCATTTTCTTTAGGATGGGCTTGCTCGAGGTTCTGCTTCATCGGTTAAGGTGAGTGTAAGTTTGTCAAATACAGCGACAGAGATTGCGTAGTTGCACCCACTACGGTTCTTGTTGTGTACTGTTTTTGATCTTGCCGTCGGATACTTGCTGCGCAAATTGCGCCGGTCAACGCGTGGCTCTTTTACGGACACTGATACACTGCTCCCTTAGTTTCTTGAAGTAAGATACATGCAAAGTTGACATCTTTTCATCGACTGTAAGATAAGATTACAGAAGTTTATAGGTGTGTAGATGTTGAAGTATATGTCTTAGAAAGAAGCTTGCTTCCCTAGTAATTTGGTTATGATCTGGGCTGTAATAGAAGTTTGAAAGATGCGTTATAATAGTTCTACGAATAACGTGGTGAAAAGAATCAATCATCGCGAATGGAATACTTCATAAAAATTTATTTGTACTTTTTCAAGAATTTTATAATGTAGTTCTCATTTTTTTTCTTGACATGTGATTAACTTGATTTATTAAAACGAGTCTAAGTAATAATAACTCAACTTAAGATTCTGGGAATTGTCTAAACAAGTGAGGTACGAGAACATGTGTACGGAATAGGTGCACAAATAAGTTCAACTCCTTAATGTCCTCCTCAAGTTATCCGGGACAATCCTGTTAAATATGTCTTGAATTTTATGTACTTGGTCCGGTTCATGACCCGACCCGATATATTTTTTGTGCGACTCGAAAATTGAGATTTGGTTCGCGACGCGGAGGCTGCGGCTAGGTTTTCTCATTGATGTACACAGAGAGAATTTTGTTTTCGGAGAGTTTTGTGAGCCATGAGCTTTTGTCGTTATTTCGACTTCTGAAAACTGTACTCTCTTTTTATTATAATGGAATCTTATCTTGCCTCGCCCGTGGACGTAGATCACGTTGTGATCGAACCACGTAAATCTCTATGTTCCGTATTTTGCTCTTCCGCATACGTACGCAACAAATACAATGTCGTATTTGATCAGTAGCCTTTCTAAGAACGTGAAGTATAGTTTCAACTTGCCCACACATGATAACCACACATGATCTACAGTAAGAAACATTAGAAAGCTCACTCCAATACTATCCCTTAGCTTACACTAGAAAGTATAGGTTAAGCTTCTTTTGGTTAATAAATTAGGTACATTACGAGAATTCTCTATTGGATTCTTTTTGCTAGCTAGTGACACTTTGCATTCTCTACTTTTAAAATCAAGACTTTGCATCCCCTAGATTTTTGTTTCTACACTTCGCACCCTAAAATTTCACAAAGCCGTAAGATGTAGTTTCGTGAAATATCAATATGCAAAAGTGCACATTATTAGAGTAGTTGATGATTTCCACTACAAAAAAACTGGATTTTTGCCACAAAAATATTTTTTCGTTGCAAATTTGCGACAAATTTTCCAACAAAAAGTAAAATTCGTCGGAAATTAGCGATGAAAAATTTTTCGTCACAAAATTCATTGGAAATTTCCAACGAAAAATTTTTCATCCCAAAATTCGTTGGAACTTTCCAACGAAAAATTTTTCGTCGCAAAATTCATTGGAAATTTCCAACGAATCGTCGCAAAATTGGTTGGAAATTTCCAACGAAAAATTTTTCTTCGCAAAATTCATTGAAAATTTCCAACAAATCGTCGCAAAATTGGTTGGAAATTTCCAACGAAAAATTTTTCTTCGCAAAATTCGTTGGAAATTTCCAACGAAAAATTTTTCGTCGCAAAATTCGTTGGAAATTTCCAATGAATTTTGCGACAAATTCAAAAAACCCGGTATTGTTCAGCATTTTTTAAATTCGTGGAAAAATTCGTTGGAAATTTCCAACGAATTTTCCCATGAAATTAAATTTTTCGGGCAATTATTTTAGTGTGTACAATTTTCGTTGCAAAATTCGTTGGAAATTTCCAACGAAAAATTTTTCGTCGCAAAATTCGTTGGAAATTTCCAACGAATTCAAAAAAACCCGGTATTGTTCGGCATTTTTTAAATTCGTGGGAAAATTCGTTAGAAATTTTCAACGAATTTTCCCACGAAATTAAATTTTCCAGGTAATTATTTTAGTGTGTACAATTTTCGTTGCAAAATTCGTTGGAAATTGTCAACGTAAAATTTTTCTTCGCAAAATTCGTTGGAAATTTCCAACGAAAAATTTTTCATCGCAAAATTCGTTGGAAATTTCCAACGAATTCAAAAAAACCCGATATTGTTCAACATTTTTTAAATTCGTGGGAAAATTAGTTGGAAATTTCCAACAAATTTTAATGTTCCAGGCAATTATTTTAGTGTGTACAATTTAATAGCCAGGCTCTCTCCTTCTCTCCTTCAAGAGCCACGGCCAATGCTCCTTCCCTGGTAAGAGGGGCTCTTGGCTCTCCCTCCTCTTCTCCTTCCAAGACCCTCTCGTCCCCTTCGCCACCCCACTTCTCCTCCTCCTCCTCCTCCTCCGAGTCGGCTCAGCAGGCCCTGACTCGCCCAACCCTCTTCAAGATGATGTCCCAAGAACAGCACCGCCTGGAGTCCTCCAATGCCCTCAAGTCTAGACTATCAAAGATCCTGTCTAAGGAGCCGTTCGACCCTCGCCATGGCCGGCGACCTCGAGCTTGCCCAGAACGCTCGCCATGGCCGGCAAGCTCGAGGTCACCCAAATCTGGACCACCTCAAGTTCACCGGCGACGAGGCTAGCCCTTGCTGGTCATGGCGAGGGCCGAGCTCGAGGTCGCCCAGATCTGGGTGAGCTCGAGCTCGCCCAGATCTGGGCGACCTCGAGCTCGCCGGCGACAAGGCTGGGCCTCGCCGGCCATGGCGAGGGCCGAGCTCGCCATGGCCGGTGAGCTCGAGGTCGCCAGCCATGACTCGGCTAAATCTAGGCGAGCTCGGCCCTCGCCATGGCCGGCGACCTCGAGCTCGCCCAAAACACTTGCCATGGTCGGCAAGCTCGAGGTCGCCCAGATCTGGGCGACCTCGAGCTCACCGGTGACGAGGCTGGCCCTCGCCGGTCATGGCGAGGGCTGAGCTCGCCATGGCCGGCGAGCTCGAGGTTGCCCATAACTTGCCTAGATCTGGGCGACCTCGAGCTCACTGGCGACGAGGCTGGCCCTCGCCGGTTATGGTGAGGGCTGAGCTCGCCATGGCCGGCGAGCTCGCCGGCGGCGAGGCTGGTCCTCGCCGCACGATTTTTGTCACAATGAAACTAATTTTGCCACGATTTTTCAACAAAAAAAAAATTTGCCACATTTTTGCAACGAATAATTAGCAAAACTTTGCAATGAATTTTGTGACAAAAAAATTTCGTCGGAAATTACCAACGAAAATTTATATTTTTTGCCGGAAAAATTTTTCCGACGAATTTTTGTTCGTCGGAAATTTCGTTGGATTTCCACATTTTTTGTTGGAAAAAACTTGTTTTTTGGTAGTGATTTCCAACGAATTTAGCCATGAATTTTCCAACGAAAATTAAAATTTTTTGTTGGAAAATTTGCGACGAAGAATTACTAACGAGTTTTTTTTCATTGGAAATTCGTTTTCCAATGAATTTTTCCCAATTTTTCGTTGGAAATTTCATTGGAAAAAAGATGTTTTTTTGTAGTGTTCGTGTAATTCCTCTTCTAGCTGAAGTGTTCGTTTGTATATCAGGATCTTGATGTCAAAGGACTATTTAGTTGGAGAGTTTTTATAGGCCAACAGCATGAGGAAAAGCCCCCAGCTGGTCCAAACTTTCTCCTGTGCGAGTATGAGTGATCTTAAACAAAGTATGGTTCATCACTCCTGAGGTTCATTAATGCGTCTTCATCTATTTTGAAACATAAATATATATATATATATATAAACATACATACATTTGATAAAATTATTAATCATTCTTGTTGTCTTGAAGTAACGTGGAAGCCAACGAATCTTGCAATCTAAGTCTAATATGATGAGAAGTAATTATAAGAGAAATCAACGAATAACCACAAGAATACTAGAGATTTATGTGATTCAATCCCAATGTTAGTATCCACTCCTTGGGGAAAGCCACTGTTACGTCTCTATGAATTTGAAGGATTACAAAGTTACAATCGTTCCATCACTCAAATGTTCCTTGTCCTAAAATGCACTCAACGCGAAATCAATAAGTGTTATCTCATAATCTAGTGTGTACACTTAGAAAACACATAGAGAGAAAATCCTTCCCATTCTTCTTATTTGCTCTAGTGTGAAATAACTGAGTAGGATTTTATTTTATATGTCTTCCAGCAAAATGTAGACTCAAACTGGGAACGTATTGCAATTATTTCTTTGCTTGTTCAAACGTAAAAACACAAGTCCTATTCATATTTGGAATTGCTACTTTGATTGGATTTCTTTCATCAGCTCAATCTTGAGATATAATCTACAATTCTCAACCTTGAGTCGACATTTGTAGCCTAGTCATATTACTCGTCGTTGCCTGCAGATTTCATCTTAACTTCTTTACTCTTATAATTTTGACAATCTTTTCTATAGTGCTCTACCTCATTCCAATGATAACATCAATGGTTCCGAACATTGGATCTCGATTTGGAACGACTCGTCCATCTACTATCTCCAAACCCTCTGCATTCATCACTACCCCACTAACCAAACCTTGTGCTATATCATAAGCTATGTTGTCTTCTCATGACTCTAGATAATTTCAAACATAACATTTCTAGATAGTGATCAGACAAGCAAATGTTCCAAATTAACTCTAGAAACCCTAACATTAGCTTTGTCACTAATTGTTGTGAAGTAATGTGGAAATTAACGAATTTTGCAATTCGAGTCTAGTGCAAGAAGAAAAAATCACGGGAAAAATCAATGATGAATGATAAGGATGCTGGAAATTTATTTGATTTGATCCGAGTATCAATACCTATTCTACGAGGAGAGCTAACTGCAAAGAAATCCATTACAAATCCGTCAAACTACAAAGCTATAATCGCTCAATTGTTAAAGTGTTTCATAGTCGTAGAATACACCCAAAGCAAACCCACAAATGTTATATCACATTCTCTCATGGATAACTTGCTTAAAAAACTTACAGAGAAAAAACTCTAAGACGCCTCTTGTTTGCCTTAGTGTGCAATAACTTAGTAGAGTTTTGTTTTTATATGTTATTATATGACATGCCGACTCTAAGTAGAAATCCAATTTCAATATAGAAATTATTTCCATCTAGCTTGTTCGAACGTCAAATCACATATCCTATTGGGATTTAGAATTTCTACTTGGATCGGAGTTCCTTGATAAGCTCAAACTCGAAACTTAATTTAGCTCCTCTTACAAGAATTTCATCTTCTAATGGAAGACTAACAAAAGGTACAGTTGATCACTCCTCAAGTTTTATTCCCAAACACGTAATCCAACCAAATAGTCTGATCACACATGAAATCGGAAGTGATCCCAGAAGTTGTACATATGACAAGAATATCGATCGCACACAAATACACAAGAAAAAGAGGAACGTACTTTTTGGTGATTTTTTTGCCCTTTTTCTGGACAATATTCAACAAACAAAATAAAAGCTCACGCAAATGAAAGGCAGAGGCCTTTTAATCCCAAGTCATGACAACAGCTATAATGGCCACCCCAAGAAGCACTGCAAGGAACTTGTAGAAAGGAGTGTCGAAGACGCACTTGTTTTCAGGCTTGAACCCTTTGGCGATGAGATGGTTGATGGCGACGTAGACGAACACCCCGCAGGCGAGGCCCATGGAGATGGCGTAGATCCAATCGGCGACGTGGCCTTCCGTTGACGCGTCGATGGCAATCCCGATTCCAACCCCAATGGGGCTGGAGATGGCGAACGCAAAGGAATACCCTGCGGTTGTTAGGAACGGCCTCTTCGGTAGCATCTTGAGGAGGGCGATTCCCATCGAGATGGCCGCGAAAATCTTGTGCAACGATATCGTCCAGAGGTTCCTCCATGCCTCACTCTTGGTCTCTTTCGTTCCAAAGAAAGAAGATGCGAATTAATTACGATGATAAAGTTGTGTCAAGAAAAGTTCCGCGATACCATATTAATAATTCGAAATGCATCAATCGTTATGGTTTATACTTAGAAGGGGGCAATTTTTTTCTCGGTTATTGAACACATACAATCCACAAGCAATCAAAACCAACAAAAGCTGAATGCTACAAACCCTAATTAATTTCTACCCTATATTTCACCTAATTATAATTTGATGTGATCTTACTAGGTTAAATGAACTAGATGCACCTGATGCCTAGTATTTACATCTTTGATGATGTCAAAATCAAGCCTTGGGCTGGGCTCCCAAAGGCTTGGCGAAGCTTATATGTGTGTTTATAAAATGATACATTTAGCTACCAATAGCTTAGTCCCGTCTTCATATTTAGCTGCTTTCTAATGCAGAATGTTCATCAAAGGCAGACTACGATACGCATACTAAGCATTATATTAGCTAGTGATTAGCCGTGCAAAAAAGTATTATACAGCGAACTCATTGAACTTAATTACCCGAAACTCCGACTGCAATGCCCTCGAAGATGGAGTGAATGCAAAGAGCCGAGATGAGCAGGATCGTGTCCCCGAGAGAGGTCGTTTGCAAGAACATGGGATTCACATCCTCCTTCCCTCTCTGATTACCCTCATCCAACCTTCCTTCTTCTGCGAATCCGACTTTGTTAGCTGAATCTCCGGCGGTGACTTTCCTGGTGAGGTACACGATCATGCAATCCCCGAGCATCGTCAGCAAGTACCCGGCCGACGCCAGCATGAACGAGAACGGGTAGCTCTTGTCCGTCAGAGTGCCGAACGTCGAGGTCGAATCGCTCAGGAAGTGCATCAGCGAGGTCCCGAGGAAGACCCCGCCCGCGAACTGCGTCCCCAGCAGCAAGAACGCCTCGTTCCACCGGAAGAAGTAGGGGGACACGCCTCCAGCGAAGGTGGTGACCAGCATGATGACGAGGCACCATACTTTGACCAGGATCAGGCCCCTCGCGTGCAAGTCTGGGTTGGCGCCGGTGCCGGGGGACCCATTACTGCCACCGTGGCCGGTGGAGAGGGGGAAGTGTAGAAAGAGGTGGACGGCGAAGAAGAAGAGGGTTGACTTGAGAGTTGCTAGAGATGGGGTAGAAGCCATGGGTGAAGAGGTTAATTTCATCACAAACTTATTGGGTTTTGATCAAAATGCGGCTTGTGTGGATGTATACAGGAGATTGACGAGAAGAGAACTGATTTGGGGAAGTGTTTTGTATGACTCGAGCTTCCCAAAATTCATGGTGGTAGTACAGGTTTGACTTTGCGGCTTTGTACTGCACAATAAAACCAGCTCATTCCCGATGGCCGGCTTGTTCCGGATGACTTCGTTCGTCATTGCTGCAAAATCTCGGGGCATCCGAACCCTAAATAATCCCCGATTATTAAACGATACGTTGCCGTGACAAGAACATCACAAGCATCATAATTTTCGTGTGGCATGGCACTTGAGTACCGTAACTTTTTTTTCGATCACTTAAATATTTACTAGAGTACCATAACTTCCAATCGATTATTTAAGTGCAAATTTTTTTTAAAAATATTTACTCAAGTGCCGAAAGTCTGATGCGGCATAGCACTTATAGTGAACATTTTGAAAAAGTTATGGCATTCAAGTGACTTGAAAAGTTGAATGATACGTAAGTAATTGGGAAAAAAAATTATTTTACCCAAGTGAGTGTCACACGTAATTAATGGCACTCAGTGATCGAAAAAAAAATTATGACACTTGAGTGAGCACCGAATGAAAGTGGTGTTCTTTTCCCCATATTATTCAATGGTCGATATATGTTGGGGTTCTCGTTTATGGAGAAGGCAATACAAGTACGATTTTACCCAATATTGAACACACATTAATTCACAAAATTTGATTTGACAATGATAATCGTTGATGGTTTCACTTATTTAGATATATCAAAGCTTTTCATGTTATTTCATGAACCAATCTCTAGATTTCTAGCAATACTTCATGTGTGTACAATTAATGCGGGAAAAGCAATATAACACAACCACAAATAAAATAAGGAAAAAAAAACACCATGGTCTGGTCGGTATAACTTCTTAATGGGAGCATAAGGATGGGATTCCATTATAAATTAAGTGATATAACGGTGACTATAATCACACACAAATCACTCAACTTGTTTTGCATACCTCAATCTCACCCAATACCATAAGTATTCTCTTCTTCTTTTTTGTCAAAGTAACATATCATTCATTTCCACGTAAATACAATAGAAAAACAACATCCAATCCAACTACAAACCAAGAATCGAAACAAAACAAGCTTCATATAACAAGATGAATCATTAGAATCAAGTTAGGGGTCGCCTGCTCAAAGAGTAAATTTATGATTTCTCAAATCAAAATTAGCAGTCAATCACCAAATCTATCTTTAGTAATAAATACATACCGGGATCTCTATCTGTTGCTACAGTTTTTCCTTATGACAGTGCATGACTGGTTCAGCATTCCCAACACCATCGTCGTTCAGAGTAATAATATTGAACAAGTATAAATTTGACACATGTAAGAGTGAAACCTTCACAAAGCTCATTTGATCTTCTTTGAAATTAGATTTGTATGTCATCAAAACTCGAGCAAGAGAAACCATGAGATCATACACACAAAAACCTTCAAATCTTGACTAAATTAGAAGAGAAAGGCTTCGCAAAATAGGAGAAAAGCAAGAAAAAAAAAGAATTGGAAAACCAAATTAACCAAAGAAAAAGGAAAAAGGGAGGGGAGGGAGAGATCTAGCTCAAACCCTCCCCTCATTGGTGGTCGAAGAAATTTTTTTTTTTTGAAGATGAGTGGGAGAGGAGAAAAACCTAGGAAGGAGACAAGAAAAGCAATTGACGGCATAAACAGTGTTCAATACTCTTTGTTTCTCGCGAAACAATCTTTCAAGCTCATAAAGTAGGGGTGATCGGTTCCAAGGTGGGTTAGGTCCGGACCTAGAACCTAAAATCAATCCTGTTATAACCAGTTCTCAATTTTTTGAACCTAAAATCAACCCTGTTTTTCCTAGACCCTGTTTGGAACCAATCCTGTTTTTTCGGTCCGGTTTCAGGGTCTACCTGAGAACCTTTTTTTTTTGTTCCTTTTTTCGGTTTCATTTTTTTCTGGCAAAATAATATAGGTAGCAATGAACAATTTAAAATAAAAGATGAATAACAAAAACCACTATCCGCCAAAAGTAACAATCCCCAAAATGAGCAATTGAAATTACAATCCATCAAAATCAACAATCCAAAAACACTATGTGGCAAGACATAATCCGATCGCATAAATCTTTAAGAGTCACATTTCCAGGGAATTTATTTAACATGTTTAGCTCTTTATTTTGCGCCATGATAAGATAGTTCCTCACTTCTGTTTGCGAATGAAATATTTTGAAAGAAAAATCAAGAGACTTAGTGGTAAGACATATGCTCTCACTAGAAAAAAGTCTATATATCTTATCTGAATCACACAATATTTAGATGACTTTAAAGGTCGTGCTGTTTCGCTTATAGTTGTGAAACATATTCCAATATTAAACTGGAAATCGATTCTAAAACTGGTAAAGTAGGGTAACGTGATATAGGCTTTTTACTTTTTTGTATATTATCTCAAAACCGGTTCTAAAACAGGTTTGGGTTGATTTTTACTTGGAACCGGAAACCGGACTGGTTCTAACCGGTTCCCAAAAAATGGAACCGGTACTCGGGCCGGTTCTTGTTAGAACCAGTTTTCATACCTATTTTTCGGATGGGTTGGTTCGATTTTCGAGTAAACCCGATCCAGTTGTACACCCCTATCACAAAGGATTTCAAAAATCATAACACACGATTAATTGACTTCAAATCACTCGCTATTTCTTCGAGATGTAATTTGCGGGCATGCTCCACTATCGATTGTGACAACAAACAACTCCTCCGTTCGCTAATAGGTGCAAAAACCAACACCCACCTCTTATATGTCCAAAATAGGAAACTTAGTTTAGAACACCTACATAAATTAGAAAATCAACGGATTTCTTTCATGGGCTCAAACTTGATACCTATTAATCCACACTTAATATCTATACGGTTAATCATGTGGATATTATCAACACAACCTAAGGAATGCCGATACTGTTCCCTTCGGGCATAGTATGGTTCAATCTTATGGTGACGGAGGTAATAGTGATAGTGACTACATAAATTGGCCGGATGGACTGAATTGGCAAAATATGAAAAAATTTAGGACTCAATTAGTAAAATTGAAAGGTTTAAAAATGAATTGCCCAAAGTGCAATAGATCTAGGACCTTCGGAACAATTTTCCATATCTCGTTCATAAACTACCGGAAATTGTGTTGTTTCTGTGTACTTTGCCGAATGACGGGGTATGCAATAAAAACATGTTCTTTCCGGATTCGGAAGGAATACAATAAGTGAAGGGGAAAAAGTCCATGTTGAAATGATAAAAAAGTTTTAGGTGCGTGGGACGAGAAAAGAGGCGGAAGGGCGCGAGGTGGTGCGGCGGAGTGCGGTGGGCCTCCTTCGATCACCACGGGCTTGGGATTTAGTGCCCGCATAGGAGGCGGTCCACTAAGCAAAAGAGGCGGAACATGCTCCCAGCCCAATCTCTCTCTCTCTCTGTCTCTATGGTTTCCATGTCCCACGTTGGGTTAAATCAATAGGTTAATTTGGAGAGGTAAAAAAAAACTCCAATTATTTTGGAGGGATATCTCGAGGGAGAAACCTAACACGTCATCTTGTATTTTCTCTTTTCCCATTGCCTACACATACATTTGAGGTTTAAAACATCGTATGAATGTATTTGACAAATTTCTGTCGTTATCGTATTGGGTTGTAAGCTACGGTAATAATAAAAATGGGGAGCTTACTCTTGGAGGGGAACCGTATGTCCTTATCGTTTGGCTTGCGGTGCGGTAAATTTGAAATCTCCCAATTCCAAAGTGGATGTACTACGATACGAAAAAGAATTTCTTTTTCTCCCCTTTTGACTTTTGGGTCGGAGGCGATTATCAAATGTTGCTATTACATGGTGCGAACGCGATACACTTTAGCCCGGAGGATTCCGTTCCGTCATTCGGGATTAATTTCGGTGACCTGCAACCGTGTTATAGTCGATGCACAATTCACTCATGGTCAAGGGGAACAACTGAAAACACAGATCTCGATCCATAAACGAGGAAACAAAGCAATATGCTAGAGGAACTAAATGAAGTCACCATACTCCCAAATTCCATAGCTTGACTCACCATCATGATCCACAAGAAGCTTGGGCATTACAAATC
Source organism: Syzygium aqueum (assembly GCA_031216185.1). NCBI lineage: Eukaryota > Viridiplantae > Streptophyta > Magnoliopsida > Myrtales > Myrtaceae > Syzygium > Syzygium aqueum. The sequence goes on from CM062232.1 coordinate 42,117,666, forward strand.
CCCGTACTGACTGACTTGCGGACGAGATGAACTGGAGCTCCAAAAGATACACATCTGTCCTTACTAGCAAAAGGAAATCATAAAAAATAAAAAAGAAGAAGGAAAGGTGGCAATCGATGCAACGAATATCCCCGGGCACGAGGCAAACGCCAAAAAGGAAAAAATCAAAGGGTGGGAGGAACTATCCATGGCGGGTTGCCAAAGAGAAAATAAGGGAAATGTCCCCAGAAAAAGAAAACAAGCGAAATAGGAATACATATTTACTTCGGGTAAAAAAGAGGTGACCGGAATTACCGTACTGGCCCTCGCTTTGTCGCGCAGCAAAAGGTCCCCCCAATGAGGAAAGGGCAGGCCACCCTCGGGTTCGGACCGGCGAATCTACGCTGCTGACGTGTCGCTCCTAGATTCTTCCTCATGAAAACCAAAAGCATGTCTCTCTCTCTGTGTAAATTTTTTCAATTTTTGATTTTAATTTTTTTCTTTTTTGCTGCAGCTGCTGCTGCTAACATCAGTCGGTTATCGCTTGGTCAATTTGCCCCCTCGAATTTAGGAAAAAACGATTAATGAGATTTTCCTTTTTACAAAATTATAGATGTGTTCCATCTTTATCTTTTTTTTTTTTGAGAATAGAGGGGGGGAAAATTATGACAGAAAAAGAAACCCTCCCCCCTGCCTGAGATTTTCCCCACCCTTTTTAACTTCGCCGCATGTTAATCTCGCCTCCTCCCTCGTTCGAATGTAACAAAACCCTAAAGGGTTCTTGTAAGAACCGATCGCCGCCGGATTGATCTGGGCCGTCAGTTCTGTCGCTCCCTTCCCCTCCCTTCCCCTCCTTCCTTCCCCCTCTTCACTCTTCTTAAGGAATCCAAGCTCGTGTCTTTTTGTTCTTCTGGCTCCTCGCTTCGTTTTTTGGGCAGCAGCAGCACTCTGCTTCCCTTGAATTGTCTATCGGTATCGGTATCGGTATCGGCTCGTCTTGTTGTGCCGTTACATGGGAACTCGTTGCTGGAATTTGCAGCCGCGCGAATTTCCCCGGACCCCATTTCATGAGTGCATAGTTGGGTCTTCTGTGCATATTGTATGTAGATACAGCTGAGGACCGTATAGGTCGAGGGATAACTGTTTGACATTCCTGGCTTTGGTGATTAGGAGCTTGATCAGCTTAAAGTAGGCGGTTTTGTGGGTGTTTATATGGAAATTAGGTGTTTTTTTCCGTCAAAGTTTGGATTTTTATGCTGGGTTCGAGCTTAGGATTGGTTTCTTGGTCATGGGTTTTGATCGGACGAGCTGTTGATGGGTAAGGTGTGATGATCGTCGGTTCGGTCGCGAGTTAGGAATCAGGCTTGAGTTTTCGAGGATTCCTTCTATCGATCGCCGTACCGGACCGATGTTGGGAAGTGGCGAAGGATCGTTTGGAGATGAGTTGGAGAAGGAGATTGGGCTGCTGCTTCGGGAGCAGCGACGGGCAGAGGCCGACGATCAGGAGCGGGAGCTCAATATTTTCAGAAGCGGCTCTGCTCCCCCAACGGTTGAGGGTTCATTAAGTGCAGTCGGAGGGATGTTCGGAGGCAGTGTTGGTGGCAATTCCGTGTTTCCAGACTTTGCTGGGGTTAAGAACGGTAATGGGTTTGCATCCGAAGAGGAGTTGCGGTCTGATCCTGCATACCATTCTTACTATTACTCTAATGTGAATCTGAACCCGCGACTTCCACCCCCGTTACTTTCCAAAGAGGACTGGAGGTTTGCTCAGAGGCTGAAGGGTAGCGGCTCAGCCTTAGGTGGTATCGGAGATAAACGGAAAGTGAGTAGGCCTGAAAATGGTGGAACTAGGTCTTTGTTTTCTATGCCGCCCGGGTTTAGTTCCAGAAAACAAGGGATCGAAGCTGACTCGGAGAAGTTGCATGGCTCAGCTGAGTGGGGAGGCGACGGTTTAATTGGATTGTCTGGATTAGGCTTAGGGAATAAGAAAAAGAGCCTTGCTGAAATTTTTCAGGTGATCGCTCTTTAATTGCACTTCTAATTAAGTTCTTTAGTCTCGATTTCAGTGAATCTGAGTTATGCATTCAGTCTCTTGTGACGTTTATATCAAAGTCATTCTCTGAGAGCCAAGCACTTGATGCTTGAAAATGTTCCCACATTTGACAGGTCTTTAAACGGACCTTTTGTATCGCGGTACTATATTTTACTTCAGTGCCGTGCTTCATTTTGTCTTACTGTGAATTGGATCGTTTCAGATGCATATCGATGGAAAGGTTCTAACCTCTCGCGCGGGACAAAAAATAAGTGGTTGTCTGAGGAAATCTTTACGTAGGATTAAATCTCCAAGGGATCAAATTTTCCCGAAGCAATCATTTATCTCATCTATGGATCATTGTAAATCGAGTTAAAACACGTTCTTATAGTCCTTCACCTTCAAACCAATATATATATCTACTTGCAATATAAGAACGTGTTTTAACTCGATTTACAATGATCCATAGATAGCAATATAAGCTGGCAATACATTGGTCCAATCTTTAGCCTGAAGCTAAAAGCAATTTCGGTGATCTCAGAATATTTTAATTGCAAAATCAAAATAATGTTATAAGTCCTTATGACCACTTCTCTTTCTTGATTTGGCTTGTTTTTGCTTATTGCTCCTACAGGATGATTTGGGACAGGCAACACCGATCACAGGGCACCCCTCTCGTCCGGCAAGCCGTAATGCATTTGATGAAAATATCGAGTTGGTTGCTTCTGCCGAAGCTGAGCTTGCTTACTTGCGCAATGAGTTGGCATCTGCTGATACTTCGAGACCTGGTGCAAATGGTGGTTCATCTACAGTGCAGAATATTGGTCATCCTTCTTCATATTCGTATGCTGCTGCGCTTGGTTCTTCATTGTCAAGAAGCAGCACCCCTGATCCACAGCTTGTCGCCAGGGCTCCTAGTCCATGCCTCACTCCCATTGGATCAGGGAGAGCTGGTGCTGCCGAAACAAGAGCAGTTGGTGCTCCTCACTCTTTACATAGCGCCTCTTCAAACAATAACAAGCCTGGGGACTTGGTGGGTGCTTTTTCTGAAATGAACCTGTCAAGAAATGGTACAAACGATGAACAGAAACGTTTGGCCCCAAAGATGGAACAGGATGCTGATAACCACCAGGACTATCTCTTTGGCCTACAAAGTGGTCAGAATATGTTTCTAAAGAAGTCAGAGTCTGGGCATCTACATTTACCTTCTGGTCTTAGTTCATCTGATCCAGTGAAAAGCAATGGGGGTGGCCCTGATATTAGTGCAGCACTGTTAGCCGACAGACATGTTGAACTTCAGAAGTCTCCTGCTGTTTCCAGAGGCCCCTACTTGAGAGCCTCACCGACCTCCCCTCTTAATGGTGGGGGCAACTTAGCTTCCCAATATCAGCATCTAGATAGTCCGAATTCATCATTCACTAACTACGGCTTAAGTGGGTTCTCTTTAGATCCAGCATTACCATCAGTAATGGGTGGTCAACTTGGAATGGGCAGTCTGCCGCCCTTATATGAGAATGCAGCTGCGGCCTCGGCCATTGGAATGCCTGGAGCTGAATCAAGGGTGCTGGGAGGAGGTTTGGGTGCTGGATCAAATCTGACGGCTGCTGCCTCTGAACAAAGTCTTAGTAGGATGGCAAATCAAATGTCAGGTGGTGCTGTGCAGGCACCTTTTGTGGATCCCTTGTATCTTCAATATTTGAGGTCATCTGAGTATGCTACTCAGCTAGCTGCTCTTAACGACCCTGTTGACAGGAACTACTTGGGAAGCTCTTACATGAATTTACTTGAAATCCAGAAAGCCTATCTTGGAGCATTGTTATCACCTCAGAAATCGCTGTATGGGGTTGGCGGTAAATCTGGTGGTTCCAACCATCATGGGTACTATGGTAACCATGCTTTTGGCCTCGGAATGTCTTATCCTGGAAGTCCCTTGGCAAATGCAGTCATTCCGAATTCCCCAGTTGGACCTGGTAGTCCCATGAGACAGAATGACTCCATGCGTCTGCCTTCGGGGATGAGAAACTTACCTGGGGGAGTCATGGGACCCTGGCACTTGGATGGAGGCATGAATGAAAACTTTGGATCCTCTCTACTGGAAGAATTTAAGGGTAATAAGACCAAGTGTTTCGAGCTGTCAGAGATAGCTGGTCATGTGGTTGAGTTCAGGTAGCATCCAGCCTAGTCATTGGTGCCCTTCTTTTCGGCTCACTGCCTACTCTTCTGTTTTTGACCTCTTGCTTCATGTAATTTTGTTTTTCAGTGCGGACCAATATGGGAGTCGGTTTATACAACAAAAACTTGAAACAGCAACTACCGATGAGAAAAACATGGTGTATGGGGAAATTATGCCCCATGCTCTTGCTTTAATGACGGATGTGTTTGGTAATTATGTTATTCAAAAGGTACATATGCCTTTGTTATGATACTGCAATCGTTTTTCGTAACTCAGCGTTCTAGCGTGATTGTTTTCGCAACTCGATGTTCTTGTGGGATTTATTTTAATAACTTCCATGTGCAGTTTTTTGAGCATGGACTTGTGTCCCAGCGTAGAGAATTGGCCAACAAGCTTTTTGGACATGTGTTAAATCTCAGCCTTCAAATGTATGGCTGCCGCGTAATTCAGAAGGTACTATTAGATAATTTATGGTACAGTGTTTTTGAGCAATCATTTGCTACTACCATATTGTTCTATTCGATGCATCTTTAACACTCCAAGTTGTTTTTTTAAAGCCATTTCTCGTAGACACTATATGGTTGGACATCATACTTTGAGATCTAATGGGGCAATGGATTGCCATCTGGATTCCCTGATTCACGTGTTGACTTAGCTTTTGATGTTTTGCTCCAGTTATCTCCATAGCCTTGATCATTTTTCGGCAGAGTCTAACTTGTTAAGATATTCCATTGCTCCATAGCAAATTTGATTGTAATTTGAGCTGGATTTTGTGGGTAAGCTTGCTAATAGAAGCTTTGTGTCGTCAGGCTATTGAGGTTGTTGATCTTGATCAGAAGATTAAAATGGTTGAAGAGCTTGATGGTCATGTCATGCGCTGTGTTCGTGATCAGAATGGGAATCATGTTGTCCAGAAGTGTATTGAATGTGTCCCAGAAGATGCTGTACATTTTATTGTCTCGACATTCTTTGATCAAGTAGTGACCCTTTCAACCCATCCTTATGGTTGCCGTGTAATACAGGTGGATGAACTCTCACATCACTTGAGACCGTTTTTCAAGGCCTTAAATATATAGTTCCTGAGATCTTGCCTGTTCATGTGGCAGAGGGTATTAGAGCACTGCGAGGACCCTAAGACGCAGAGCAAAGTTATGGATGAAATTTTAGGATCTGTCAGCATGCTGGCACAGGATCAGTACGGCAATTATGTGGTTCAGGTGTCTAAATATATCCTAATAACTCCTTTTTCTCCCTTTTGTATGCTGCTATTGTTGATTGGATGATATCGTATTCATTCTCGTTCACTGTTCCATGTTTGATGCCGTCCTTGTTAATTGACTTGCATGATAATCCCTTAGCACATTTTCACAATCTTGAGTAAGGTGTTATGCAAGATTTGTTTTTTATGGGAAAGTTTCCGTGTACTTTGACTGTCTTCAGTCCCTGTCTTCATATGTGTCGGCTGACTGTTAATTGGGTCCAACAAAGAAGCTATCATGTGAGATTCATCTCACCCAAAAGTTTCAGTCTAAATCATCAATAAATATTAGATTGATTGGCATTTTTTTTTTCTGTATTCATGTCTCATAAAATTGCGGATATGGTACCATGAATTTCTTTTTCAGCGGTTTCCTTCGGACCATTATGATTCTAGACCTTGAGCTGCGGGCTTTACTTGTTGGTTTATTTGTTAAAGCTTGTTTCCGAGAATTATAGCCCATTTACTTTTCTTTTCTTTGTTTTGTACAGCATGTCTTGGAGCATGGAAAACCTCATGAGCGTTCTGCTATTATTAAGGAATTAACAGGGAAAATAGTTGAGATGAGTCAGCAGAAATTTGCTTCTAATGTTGTGGAGAAGTGTTTGACATTTGGTGATCCTTCGGAACGCCAGTTGATGGTGGATGAGATGCTTGGCACTACTGATGAGAATGAACCTCTTCAGGTGTGGGCTCCCTGTTATAACTTACCAGAATTGAAAGGATACATAATATATTTCCTGTGAGTTTAAATGAAGAATATTTTGCGCTTGGTCCATAAGATGGAGTAAAACTTCTTTTGGAAGTTTTGGCAAACACATTTTTCCTGTCAATCTTGGTTTTAGAAGATGCAGCACTCATATATCCAGTGTGTTCTGTTCAATGTGGCAAGTCGGACAGCCTCCCCATATGGTGGGGCAGATTGGAGAGTGAATCTATCTGATCAGACGGAATAGAAACTAACTTCTGAAGCTGAATTTCATCATTAAATTAAAAACTCTTAAATGGTATTTAGGGCTGATCAATGCTCGAGATGATGTTAAGCGTTGTTGTGACCCACTGAATTACCTGCTTTGCTGCTCGTATAACCCTTGGACTAGGTCGGCATGTTTGTTCGGTGAGGCTTCTGGAGTCTTGTTTCTCTCTTAAGATGCCTGGATCATAATGAAGTTCAATTAAATGGTGATCATGCCTATTTCGGCAAATTCACTTTGGTTGACCATTGACTAAGGAGTTGCACGACCGTCCTTATGGTTTCGTGTTCTTATTTATTTCTTAGATCCCATGTTGGGAAACGACTCGAAGTTGCATGGATGGCTCTTTGTAGGGATGAATACTTGTGTCAGACTTTATGTTCTAGATACTGAAATCTCATTTACTTACACATCTCTTAGTACTGTATTTAGCCTGATGTTTTCTTATCATTCTTTCTTGCGTATCCTTCTTTTAATCTTGGGCATCTCTGTTCTTTCTGTCGTCTATCTTCATCCAGGCAATGATGAAAGATCAGTTTGCCAATTATGTCGTACAAAAAGTGCTGGAGACATGCGACGACCAACAACGTGAGTTAATTCTTTCGCGAGTCAAAGTTCATCTGAATGCCCTGAAGAAGTACACATACGGAAAGCATATCGTGGCGCGAATAGAAAAGCTTGTCGCTGCTGGGGGTGCGTTTTCTTTCTCTTTCAATTTCTTAGATGTTTCCTCTACCGTAGTGAGGAGTTCTTGATTTACTCCTTCATTCGGAGAACTTTGTTTTGTTCTCCTCTCTCTCTCTCTCTCTCTCTCTCTCTCTCTCTCTCTCTCTGCACAAATGACTTATCTGGTCAATCATTCGCAGAGAGGAGAATGGCGCAATCTCCACACCCTGCCTAGGCTGCACAGCGCAAAAGCCAGTTTGTATAGCTAACCAACGCTAGTGTGAGCTTCTTCTTCCATTTCTTTGTTTCTAGAGCTTGTGGCGCTGCGTATCTTTTTAGGGAAAGAAGTGTGAGCCAACTGAAAAAAAATAAAGTTGATGCCTGTACTGCTAAAGAAAACTGTAAATTATGTAGCTTTTTCTTCAAGTTTTATACGCGCTAAATCTAGCAAACCGAGGTTGCAGATGTGTGGGGAGCACAGCTGATGAAGTTCCTGATAAGGTAAATGACTGTACAAGTTTTCCTGAAAGAGTGTAAAAAAATTTGGATCAATGTGGTGGTGGTGGGAGGTGGAATGTACAAAGAATATCACTCATCTGTGAGAGCTGTTAATGTTTTTAGATGAGGCCAGAATTTTCCCTAAATGAAATGTATTTGACTTTGTTTATTCATTTCCCCCCCCCCTCCTTCGTCTTGGCTCAGGGTTTTGTTTATATTGTGGATGGATTATGATTATTAATTATGTTTAGTCTGCTTCTCCCTTAAATAGTTTAAAACTTGCCCGATTCATGATTTGATTAAGTTCTTAATATTGCTTTAGGAAATGGGTCTCCAAATTCTCGTGCTAGTTATTTTATCAGGGACAGAAACAATCAAGAAATAGAGGTTATTAAAAAAGAGTTATAATCACTAAAAAATTTAAACCCGGTACATCTGTGTTATGTTTTCGGGTACTTTTGTTGGCTGCCGACTAACAGCCCCGTTGAATTGCTAGAGAGGGTTTGGCTCCTCAAATAGGGGCAATTAAATAACTTTTGTGCCTTTTTAAGGCTCCATCTGGTGATTGGTTAAACCTTACGACGAGGGATTTTTCAGACTAGTTCCTTTGTTATAAGAAGCTCCGTCGTCCGCAGTAGACCTCTGGAGCAACACGGGGTGGCAAACGATTTGATTGATCGGCATTCGACGTGACTCAACGAGGAAATTCGTGCAGAAATTGGTCTCTTAAAATAATGAATTTCAATTGATCAAGCGTAAAAAAATGATAAAATTCAATTGGTAAAATTAAAAATTTTATAATTGAAGGGGGCAAAGGAGGGGTGGCACACTGAAAAAAAAAAACGTGATTAATCAAAGCTCGTCGCTCGGCGCATCGTGGCAGGTTCTCATCGGCTTCCTGATCTCTGGCGACGCGGACGTGTCCCAATCGGAGAGCGAGCGCAGCAGAATCCGCGGCGCACGGTATCAGTTCCGTCTCGCCGGTGGGCGGCAGATATTTTGGTCGGAGAATCCCCACCCGCCCGCCAATCGAAATAAAAAAAAATATCTTTTACTCTGGCTGGCCGGGTAAGTCGTCCACGTCAGCAGTTCGCCTCACCACCGCTTTCGCGTTACTTTTTTTTTTCTTTTTTTCCTTTTTCCCGGAAAAGAAAATCGCGGAGGCATTTTTCCTTTCCATTTTCCACCGACCGAAAGCAGGTCCAGGATCGTTTCCTTCCGTCACCGTCGCTTCTCTTCTCCCGAAAGCCAAACCCTACCGGCGGAGAGATGGGCGAGGAAGCGAAGATGGGCGAACATGGCGGCGGCGGCGGCGGCGATGGCTATGGCGAATCGGACGGCGAGGACCGGGTAGTCGAGTGGGAGTTCGGCCTCCCGAGTTGCGACGATCTGGCGCCGTTGTGTCAGGCGTTGATCCCGCCCGAGCTGGCGTCCGCGTTCAGCATCGCGCTGGAGCCTTCGAGGACCGCCGTCGACGTCAATCGCGCGTCGCGGAGCACGCTGACTGGGTTGCGCGGCAGCGGCGCTGCTTCGCAGGGTTTTTCCACCAGCGATAATTTCAGGTCCTTCGTTGATAATCATCGGAGCATGGACGTGGAGGAGGACGAGGACGAGGACGAGGAGGACGGTGCGGATGAATCGGATTCGAGGAAATCGAGGAGGATTGAGATGGCCGAAGAAGTGGATTCCACTCCGAGGATGGACAATTCGCCGGAAGATCCGTCGGGGAGTACGTTAAAGAGGCCACGGCTGGTTTGGACGCCTCAATTGCACAGGAGGTTTGTCGACGTGGTTGCCCATTTAGGGATAAAGAATGCGGTGCCGAAGACTATTATGCAGTTGATGAATGTTGAGGGATTGACGAGGGAAAATGTGGCGAGTCATCTGCAGAAGTATAGGCTTTACTTGAAGAGGATGCATGGGATGTCATGTGACGGACCTTCGTCGTCTGATCAATTGTTTGCCTCGACAACGGTACCGCATAGCTTGAACGATGTTGGGGGCAATAGTGGTCATGGGGATGGGCAAATGCCGATGCCGATACCAATGCCTTACGGATCACAGCTGCCTGTGATGCCGATGCCGGTTTATGCAATGGGGCATGGTTATGTACACACGAAAATGCAAATTGGTAATTTATCTGGGTTTGAGTCAAATCAATACGCAATGCAACAGAGAGATTGGTCCAGTAATAGGTACGGTTCGGTTGCTTCCTTTCCACAGCCCACTGCGAATGAGAAACGACTCTAGTGGAGTTTATTGACGATGGAGAAAGGTTAACTTCTTGTTCTTGTAACATACTCTTCATAATGATTCATTCGTCCGCAGTTCCTTCAGACATTGTGGTGGATTCGGTAACCTAATTTGCCTTTTACGGGTGACTTTTGCTGCCTTTACTACTGTGTCAGATCCTCGTTTCTATATTTATTGTTGATCTGCAAGTATAAGCTGAGCAAAATATTGTGCCCCCCAGTCCTGGAGGCATCCTTAGCAGAAACTTTAACTGCTCAAAATAGTCCTAGCCAACGGGTGTTTTGATACTGCTGTCCTACCCTTTATCAACGGAAGGATCTAAGACAAGTTTTCGAAATTTTATATTCTGGTCAACAATTGGAGGGGGTGATCCACTTGAATGGATATATCGCATATCCATTCTGAAGAGACTGGACAGGGGTTACCGGGCCATAGTTCAGAAACCTGCCAAAGGTCTAAAACCAGAAGTAGAAATATTGGCCATGGTCTGTGTAATGTTCCGTCATGGATAAAGGTTTGTGGAGAAATAATCATTGAATGTTCTGAACCATGTCTTGCAGGTGGATTCATCCCTTTTGGAAATTCAGAAGTTGAATACACATTGATTTCGTTTTGGTTAATTGCTCCTTTCCTTCCGTTACTATTTTTTTTTTTGGTAAGGTCCTTCTGTTACTTTTTTTTTTTTTTTGGTAAAGGTTAGAAGGTAAGGTCCTTCTGTTACTATTCATGCCTTAACTTTTTAAAAAAGAAAGCTAACATCATAGCTGACTTTTTATGGCTTTGCATATCTTGATAACTGCATATTTAGGAGAATTGGCTTGTGTCTTGTTAGTGTTGGTCTATGCTTCAGTTAGTGCGGTTCATTGAAGTTATAATTAGGTCAATATGTTCCTTCCTTCTCTTTTAGCTAAAAAAGTTTTAGGTCAATTTCAGCTACCGCAGATGTTGCAAAAAAATGCGTTTAAAGCCATCCATGCTTGCATCTTTCTACTTGACCCTTTTCTGTGTTAGAATAAGTTGAACTTGTGGTGATAGTCTTTAACTTATGGATTTCTAGTTTTACATAGCAATTGATTTTTCTCCTTGTTTTGATCTATTTTTGTTCTTTTCTTCAACTTTTGAGGGGCCAAAGATGCTTGTGTTGATTTAAAGCTTAAATCAAGTAAATTTTCTTGGAGGACCTGAATATTCCTTTAGTTTACTTGAAAGATTAATCTCGTTGAGTTCATGACTGTTTAGTCTGTTTGCTTTTGTAACTTTTGTAAGATAAACTGCATTAGCTCACGCATGAGATTGAAATCCCCTTTCATATTGCTTGCCTGTGATTGTGGCCATGTTGACGTTTAAAAGATTCTGCTCCAAGAGCCTTTCCAGTGATTAAATGCCTGGAATTTCTTGTATGTTCACTCTGCAGCAATTCTCTGCTATTGAGTGCATTTGGGTCATGGTTGGAATTACGGGTTTTCATCTGGTTGAATTGCATATCTAGAATTCTTATTGTTCTGGGACAATTTAAGCACGATTGAGTTGTACCGCCTTGGAAACTGACTTTAATTTAGATATGAGATGGAAATGGAAGCACACGTTTGCCCTTTATTTTGCCTTCTCTGTCTCTGGTTTATGTTCGTTCGGTGTTTTCCTTTGAGATCCTCTTTTGAAGCTAGATTCTGAGTTTCATAAGCCTCTTAAGTTTATGACTTATGTGTTGTACTGTGCTCGCTAGTTCTTCTCGGATTTCTTGCTTCTTCGATGGGTTTAGCTCGAAGTCTCTGGTCACCTCGACAACTTCTCCAGCTGTACTGTGTCAGAGAGTTCTGCATAAGGATTGTCATTCCAGACTGGTAAACCACAGAAGTCTACACCCAAGCTTTGAGATTTAAGCTCTTTTTGATCACTTAATTCCTTGGACTTGGATTCTTGAAAACACGGAAAGACCAAAGAGAAAGAAGCTAGGGCCACTTTTTGCAGGAGACTTGCTCCTCAATACATGCATTGCATCTGCTGCTGGATTTGGCAGTAGCCGGGATGGGACAAACCAATAGAGATGGAGTAATAAGGTTTTGACAATTTCCTGGAGGCTCATACTCATAGTCACACGACAACCAGGAAAGAGAGCGCATGCGGAGAAACATGCTTGTGGAGATTAGAAGGTGATGGGAAGATCTGACCAAAAGAATTTTTATTCTTCCTAGGGTTGCTTTAGGTTGAAATTTATTCGTTTTGGCAAGCAAGTCGGCTGACAACTATTGGCTGTGTTACCGCGTCCCTCTTTCATGTGTCATGCTAGTTAATGTTCGGGAAGGAAAATTGCGTCAATCTTAGGCTCCATTCGTTTGACGGAAAATGTTTTCTTGGAAAACATTTTTCATAATTTTCGGTGTTCGGTGGCGGAAAATAGGTAATCAAGGAAAATGTTTTCCTGTGAATGAAAAATATCCTTCTTAAAACTGAAGAAAATGTCTTACTTTCTTTCAAGAGAGGAAATCATTTTCTAATCTTTCTCGCTTGCCCTCGCGTTGCCCTCGTGTTCTGTTGCCCTCGCATCGCCCTCACCTCCTCGCGTCACTATCTTGCCCTTTTGCCCTAGCATCGCCCTCGCCTCCTCGCGTCGCCCTCTTGCCCTCACCTCCTCTCTTCGTTTTCCGCTCTTCTCATGCACCCTCTCCTCTCTCCAGAGTGCTCTTTGTTTTCCCATCTTTCTCAAGCCTTATTCGTCGTCTCTCATCTCCAGATTTGCTCCTTCTCCGTTGTTGGCTTGCGCTTCATCTCGTCCCTCATCTCCAGATCCGCTCCTTCTCATTTGCTGGCTCGTGCTTCATCTCGTCCCTCATCTCTAGGTGCTGGCTCGCGCTTCGTCTGGTCCCTTATCTCCAAATTTGCTCCTTCTCCTTTGTTGACTCACGCTTTGTCTGGTCCCTCTTCTCGTCCCACAGAGACGCGATTCCGAGGTAATAACTGTCGTTTGCTCTCATTTTTGTAAATCGATCTCTTTGCTCAGTCGTCGATTCAAAGCAAAGTGTGTAAACCAACTCTTCAAGTTCTGTCTAATAGCATTGGCGCTATTAGCAGTTGGGTCTTTGTCTATTTGTCTGTTGGGATTATTGGTTAATTGAGCGCGTTGTCGATTTATTGCTGAGGGGCTCTGAGGGGAATGTTGCGTTCTGGGTTGGGGACGGCTGAATGGTCGGATTGATTGTAGAGTTCGTTAGATCTTTAGGTGTTTGTTCTGTTGTTGAGTTGACATGATTGAGTTTGCTTTTTGGTGATCCTTTTGGTTAAGGGCAGATCAAAGAAGCCTCAATTTCATTTTGCTTGTATAAACAATGCTGTTTTTGTTAGTGATTGTTAATGAACTTCATAATATTTACTGCACTGGGGATTTGCATACATAGAAAAGCAGCTTGTGCTGTCTTTGAAGCAGCTTGTGTCGTTCCATGCGTTTTTGGCTCTTCTAGTATCGCCCTTCTAGTATTTCACCTGCATTTTATGTTTTATGATCAGTGTGCTTCAACAGAGTTGGATGATAACAAAATCCAAGTGGCGGTAACGGGTGCGGGTGCAGCGTTATGACAGTTATCACACTAGTTATGGATGATTATAATCATTTTGAGAACCACATACCAAGAAAACCTTACGTGAACCGAGATTACGAGAGAGTTGTATATGAATCATGTGTTATATAGCGGCGATACTCATTGTATAAATCAAATACTGATGATGCCAAATGCTTTTTTAGAGCTTCGTAAGGTACTCGGTGCAAGTAACTTCTTGTGTTCTACAGTAAATGTTGCTATTATGGAGTAAGTTTTGGTATTTTGCCATATCATTGGACATAATGTGAGGTTTAAAGTCATTGAGAGAAGATTTCATAGATCAATAGACACCGTGCATAAGTATTTTAAAATCATCTTGCAAGCGATTTTGAAATTATACAAGCATGGGATGAAAGAACTAAGCAATTCCACTCCTCTTGAGATAAGTAACGGTCGAAGGTTTTGTCCATATTTTAAGGTATGAAATTTGGAAGAAAAAGTCTTTATACATTGCTACATTGATTATTTTAGGATTGTAACGGAGCAATAGATGGAATTCATGTATGTGCATCAGTTCCTCCTGAAATTCAAGTAAGATTTCATGGTCGAGAGGATGGAACAACACAAAATGCTAAGATTTCATGGTCGGGAGGATGGAACAACACAAAATGCTTTGGCTGCTGTTACATTTGACTTAAGATTTTCTTATGCCTTAGCTGGTTGGGAGGGCACTGCACGTGGTTCACGTATTTTATCTGATGCACTTTCAAAGCTGGATGGATTGAACATTCCTAGAGTTAAGAAAATGGAATTTATACATAATGTTTGAATTGAGGTTAGTATCTTAGTAATAAACTTATTTATAATTTGTAGGAAAATATTATCTTGCTGATGCTGGTTATGGAATCCAAAATGACATCATCTCTCCCTATCGTGGTGTTAGATAACATTTGAAGGGTTTTAGTAATTGTCTACCTGAAAATGAGAAGGAGCTTTTCAATCTCAACCATTCATCTTTAAGAACTACTATTAAAAGAGTCTTTGGAGTTTTAAGGTGCGCATGGAATGCATTTCGGAATAAAAATTTTGTTCCGGAATGCATTTTGGAACAAAATAGCGTTTGTTAAAAAATTTCTGAAATGTATTCTGGAGCGATTTTTGCATTCTGAAATAAAAATGCGTTTGTTAAAAATATTTGATTCTAGAATGTATTCTTGATTGCATAATGCATTCTTGATTTCAGAATGAGTTTTTGACAAGAAAAAGAAAAGCTACCTTTTGTAGCTTCTTGATTCCGGAACGCATTCTCCCTATTTTCTCACAATTTTTTTTTCAGAGAATGCATAAAAGTAAAAAAATTCTAGAAAAATTCATAAAAATTTCCAAAAAAATGACTTAAAAAGTGTCAGATTACGGGAAAATATGAAACTTAGTGAATTTTTTTAAAAAATCAAAAAAATAAAAAAATTTCAAAACTTCACATAATAGTTTAAAACACATGTGGTCACCCACTTTGAGTAAAATTTAAATTTTTTGAGGTGTCCAAAAAAAATTAAAGATTTCAAAACTTTACAAAATGGCTTAAAATACATGTGGCCACCTACTTTGAGTGAAATTTAAATTTTTTGAGTTGCCAAAAAAACAAAAATAATAAAAAATAAAATTTTTCAAAATTTCATAAAATAGCTTAAAATACCTGTGGCCACTCACTTTGAGTGAAATTTAAATTTTTTGAGGTGTCCAAAAAAATAATAAAAAATTTCAAAACTTGCTTAGAATATCTGTAACCACCCACTTTGAGTAAAATTTAAATTTTTTGAGGTTCCCAAAAAATAAAAACATAAAAAATAAAAAATTTCACAAAATGGCTTAGAATACCTGTGGCCACCCACTTTGAGTGAAATTTAAATTTTTAGAGGTGCCCAAAAAAATTAAAAAAATAAAAAATTTCAAAACTTTACGGAATAGCTTATAATACTTGTAGCCACCCATTTTGAGTAAAATTTAAAATTTTTTAGATGAAAAAAAAATCAACAAATCAAAATAGATTTCTGTTCTAGAAATCAATTTCTAGAGCAGAATTAATCATATTTTACCAAATAGACTTCTCCTCCAGAATTGATTTTTGGAATTCTTTCCAGAATTCTAGAAATCAATTTCTGACAAGAATTTAATTTCTGGAGTAGAATGATTATCATTCACACCCTTAAAGAAGCGTTTTCAAGTATTGGATTTCGAACCTTTTTGGTCATTTGAAATACAAGTCGATGTTGTCTTAGCTTGTTGTATCATTCACAATTTTATCATGGGATTTGATTCCTAATGACTCTATCATGGAAGAGATGAATAGACAATTGGAATCTCGGAGAAAAAACCCAAGAATCCTACTTTCGCAAGGAGAGGAAAGGGAGGAAAATAGAATATGGGCAAAAAAAAATAGATAGGATTGCGCATGCAACATGGATTAGTTATCAGAATATTTGAAGAAGTCAATAGTTTTCCTTTTGTTTTTTTTAGTGTTTCATTTAGAACATGTGGTTTGAATTTCTTTAATGTTAATCATCTTTAAATAGTTACTACGCGTCTCTCTTCACCGTATTTTTTCTTATTTTGCTATTTAAAGTTGTTACGTAGTTAAAAGTAAGGCAAATGATGAGAAAATCAAGTAATTTAGATGGTCTAGGCCTATGGAACGTGTTTTACTTGAAATTCTTGGCAATGAATGTTAAATATGTTTTGAATTTTATGTACTCGGTCCGGTTTATGACCCGACCCGACATATTTTTGTGCGACCCGAAAGTGGAAAGGAAATTGAGATTTGGTTCGCGACGCGAAGGGTTGGGCCGATAGGCCCAACCCGCAGCAAGCGAACAAATCTCCATAGCGGACCGCCCAAGCTGGAGGAAGCGAACCAATGCGCGGGGGGTTCGGGGGCTACGCCCCCGAGAAAATTTTCGGGAACCCTATTTTGTACTGTGGCTAGGTTTTCTCATGGTTAGAGAGAGTTTTTGTTAGCTGTGAGCTTGTCGTCGTTTTTCGACTTCTGCAAATTGTACTCTCTTCGATTATAGTGGAATTTGTCTTGCCTCGCCCGTGGACGTAGATCACCTTGTGATCGAACCACGTAAATTCCTGTGTTCTGTTTTCTACTTTTCCGCATCTGTATTCAACAATGAAGCTAATAAAGGAAACAAGCCTTCGAGCGCATTCAAACCCTATTCAATTACTCGAGTTGTCGATACAATAAGTAAGAGGTTTGGTGTTCATTGTGAGCTCGAACATGTCGAGAACCATTTGAAGACAATCAAAAGCAATTGGAAGACGATTCAAATGATACGTGGGAAGAGTGGATTCAATTGGAATGACAATTTGAAGATGATCATAGCTGGAAAAAAGGAATGTGATGAATATGTGACGGTAATTTTTCTCATCACTTTTCATCTGTTTGAATAATTGTGGCATAAGAAACTCGGTGGTGAGCCAAACTGAATCTGTGTTTTGTTTGCCTATTCAAAATAGCTCAAATTCTCTCTAATTCACGTGTTTGGACATTAGTGCTTGTAAAGTTTAGGATTCGAGGCAGAGATGATTTTTGCTTATGGATTGTATTGATTTCCTGATTTAGCTGAAAATGTTTTATGTCTTTTATAATGGCAACGTCTTGGTTTCTCTATTGATATATTTGCACTGTCAAGCAGTGTTAGCTTATGAAAGCTTTTGTGCTTTTTATTCCTCAGTGAAGTCCTCTAGTTTGAACTAGTTTTGTAAACATATTAGCTTTGCCGTTGTAATGATTAATACCTTTTGGTGACCTAATATTGCCTACTTTTTATGGAATAGAGATGGAAAGCTATTGGGATTTCTTTTCTTTACTTGAAATTTTGAAATATCGATTGAACTTTTTAACTCCAGTATTGAGGAGAGTTTAGATTAAGTTGCAATGTTGGTATTTACAACAGCTTCATGCAATGCCACTTATAATAACTGAATGAATATTGTGCATATTACGACAATCTAAATTGTTTCATTTGACTTTTTATGGATTATTTGCATTGAATTGACAGGTCCATCCTTCTCATGAGAAGTATCTAAATAAATGATTGATATGTATGATGAGATGTCTTTGGTGGTTAGGAGAGATATGGCCATCGAAAGCTTTGCCAAGCAACTTGGAGACGTTGATGTGACGGAAATTGAATCCTCACCCATTGATTTAGGCGATGACTTCGATGAGTTGATGAAGGAATCATAAACATCTTCATCTACAGTGCCTTCAACAAAGAGGTCCCACAAAAGACAAAGATGTTTCGACAATAATGATAAATATGCTCCATTTTCAAAATAACTTGGAGAGATGGCATCGACGATTAAATCATTGGGTCAAAGCGGCATCGATTACTCTTAACAATACAATGAGATGATGAAGGTGCATGGATATGATGAAATTTCCCTTGGATCGGTTTTTGACTACCTAATTGAAAATGAAAAAAAAATTGGAAAAGCATTCGTGTTGAAGAGTGTGAATTTTAAGAAAGTGTAGATTGATAAATTTATAGCCAAAGGAGAAAAGTGACATATTTTATAGAGCTTTGTTGTCCAAAGACTTATGTGTTCTTTTTTTTTTATATTGTTAGTGTTAATACTCCGAGAGATGAAGTCTGATGTAAGATTGATTTGTATTGGCCTTTCTTTGATTAATGATTTCAGTATGGACTCTGCATTTCAACTTAAAAAATGCTTACCCTTTTTTTCTGAAGTGATTCTATGTTGTTTATTGAATTTAAAGTTGTGAACTTTCTCCCTTCCTCATGTCTAGCTAATGAAATTTTGGCTTCTGAAGAATGTCCAATACCTCATTTTGGTAAGATTGGTAGTGTTATAATATCTTTCCTATTTATGCATAATTGTCGAAATCTTATAGTATCAAGATCAGTTTTTCAAGATTATAGCTTTGCAAGAGAAGTTCAAAATTCATTGAGGAAGGGATGGTTGTTTGGCAATGGTGAGGGAACAGAGTTGCCAAGCAAGTTTGCCTTGTGGCCTTAAAGGCAAGTGCATGCCCAAGTGGTGAAGTCTGGAAAATATTTTTCTTCCTGAACCGCGGAAAATATTTTCCTGGTCTTTTTCGTATTTTAATCGAACACCAGAAAATATTGTCATTTTCTTGAAAATTACTTTCTAAAAAATATTTTCCAAAAATGTCATATTTTTTGTGAAACGAATGGAGCCTTATAATTTTTCTTTGGCCATAAAGAAGCTTCATGCCTCTTTGAATCTTCAAATCAGATCTTTCATTTGGCTGACTGGAACCAAAGAAAATCTCTAGTGAGAACGTCATAGTTTTATCACATTAGCACTCTCAGTGAATGGTACATTAGGTTACGAATAATAACCAGTCTTTTTCTTTATTTTTCTATTTTTCTGTTCTCGGGAACAAATTTGACACAGAAATTCATTTGATAACGTAATTTCATTTTTCTATTTCTGGAACAAATTTTGATTTCAGAAATAGATTTGGAACAGAAATGGGAAATAAAAATTTTTCTACTTTTCTATTTCTGAAAAAAAAAATAAGAAATAAAAATTCTTCTTATCGCTCACCCTCGCTACTAACCGGTCGTCCACCCTTTGTCTGCGGCCTCCCACCATCTGCTGGCCGCTATGGGTCACAAGCCGCCTCCCACCACTAGCCGCCATCTCCCACCGCCGCTCTCCTCTCATTGCTGCCCGCCTCCCGCCATCTACTAGCCGTTGTCCCCCGCCACCGACCGTTGTGGGCCATCGCTCACCTCCCGCCATTGGTCGTCTCCCTTCACTGCCCACTTGTTGTACGCTGCCTTCGACCATCCTTCAGCCGCCGTCCTCCACCGCTAACTGCCGTGGACCACCTCCGACCGTCGGCTACCTCCTGTTCGCCGCCTCTTGCCATTCGTCGGTTGTCATCCTCTGCCATCGATCGCCGATCGACTCCCGCCGCCACTGCCACCGCTTGCCATTCGCCGCCTCCGACCTTCGTCCCCTGCCACCAACCACCATGGGCCGTCAACCACCCGCCTCCCATTGTCGGCCGCCACCTCCCACCACCTCCTCTCGTCGCCACCCACCTCCTGTCGCCTGCCTCCTGCCGTTGCTTGACGTTGGCCACCTCTTGCTGCTATCCTCCGCATTGGCCACGCCGCCGTCCACCGCCCACCCGCCGATCGTCCGAGAGAGAAATTTTGTGCCGTTATCAACCATATTTTTGTTTTGAAAATAGAAATTTTGTGTCGTTATTAAATACGTATTTTTACTCAGAAACTCATCCATAAAATAAAAATAAAAAAATTAATTTCTGACTAGAAATTAATTTCTGAAACAGAATGATTATTATTCGTGTCCTTAATTTCTCCGTTCAAAATTTAATAATCTTGAAGACACGGGAAGACGATGACACGAGTTTCCAGAAGATTTGAGCTATAGACATGGGCATCCAGCGATTATCAGAAAGGAACCATAAAAAAGCAGCATAATGTAGACATAACCTGCAATTCTTTAAAGGCTTATGAATATGATGGGGGGCAAACGAACGCAACCTGAGACGACAGATGAATTAATCCAAAAATCATATCCACAAATTATCTTGCTTTTTAATTTACCATCTGTAACTTCCTACTAGCCAAGTCGATCTGATCACTTCCTAATTATTTCCCTCTTTTCGGCCTTTTTACTGGCTGAAGCAGAGAACAGACCGAAAAAAGTAATGCTGAAAACGTACAAACGGTTGTCTTTGCGTTGGTACGAATGTTGAGATCGCCATCGGGCACCAACATCGTGCCAATGGCAACGGTAAGAAGGAGGCCTGCATAAATGACGCTGGGCGAGTAAAATCAGAGTTCACCTGCGGAAGCATGCAAAGAGACGACGGACGTGATGCATCCATTGATTATTACATGTCTTGAATTTAGTCCATTCATGACAATGTATCGCTACAGACTAAAGCTTCCACCGCTAATTGAAAAGGAACAAGCACGGACTCAAGCAAAAACTACATCTGGTTCCTGACCACCTTAAAAAGATCTCGCGGGATGTAAACAACCGATCCTCTGTCATTTTCTGAACAACTCGGCGTCCAAAATAATATGCAAGACAACAATGGTCAAAACATATCAAAACCTCTCTCCAAACCGGAGGAATAAGGACCCGGTGCCCGAATTATGATCGACAGCATATTCTGCACGTACTAGACCAAACTTAGCACCGAGCCCATAGGATGAGCCATGACCCATACGCCTGTAGACCTCTGTTGGATTCCCTTTGACAAGTTTCGAACTTCCCAAATCATTGCCATGTTCTGCAAATACATACATGTGTGTATTCTTCACCGGTATCCGTAGCTCAGCTGCAAGCTGCGTAAATCAAACTACAGTTACTTGTCCATTCCATCAAAAGCTCTCATGATTTCGCATTACATAGCACACGGAAAAAGAAAGGTTACACTATGAATTCCGACCTCGAGGATATTTCTTGCTGCACCTAGCTCGCCCATGTTGTAACCTCTAACGGAGTATGGCCCACCAAGAGTGAATGCATCATAGCTTGCGAGGTCTCCCACACAACCGCCGTAATGGCCATGTAGAACTAGAACAGGTGGCGGCGGCTTACCAGCACCTTCCTCCACTTGTTTCAACTGAATAAATCCTGTACATGTTAGCTGATGGCGATTGAAGAATGGGAAATTGCTGCCAACTCCAAGACCTTGATCCAGCTGCAAGTTTGTCATAGACAAAAAAAAAACCATTATGTTGACGTAAGATCAACATATTAAACATGAAGTCGATCAGACAAAACAGTAACTTTGAAATTTGAACTGTTACAACAACCGGTCTAAGGCTAAATGAAAAGAGGGACAAGCGCCAATGATGCAGCTCTTCAGCAGCTTATACATGACCCTCCAGCAAAAAAGAGAGTTTCATCCATCTCCATCAAACCCCAGACAAAGTTCTAAACAGTGTAATGAGTGCAGGGACAGTAACACATGCACTTCAAAAACCGTAAGATATAACCCTCTCATTCGATGGACGACATAAATTTTAAACAGGAAAACATGGAAACATAATCAACATGACAAAATAGTTAAGCATCTCAAGATTAATGAATGGAAACGCAAACTGCGCAGAAGTCCTAGGCATAACACATTGAGCAACAGAAAACTCATTCTGCAGTGCTATTAGTCTTATAAAGTTCGAGTCACCTCCCTATAGAGAATATCCAGCAGACTCTTGGTATTTTTCCTGATCCTCACTTCATCCTATAAGAGGCTATATAGCATGCATCCTGTCTTCAGCGTCATTTAACAAGCTTGTTTCCCAGCATTTAACTTACTTAAAAAATAACGCACACATCTGATAAGAATGCTTGCTGAAAAGACATCATTCTTCCAGGAGTATTGACAAATGTGGTGAACCATGACACACCTGAAAAACATTCCTTTGGCCAACAATAGCTCCATTAACATACTTTGTGTTGTCACGTGTGATATTTGCCTGTAAGAATGCCAATCTGTCGATACCAGTTCCACTAAGGGTTGTTGGAGGTCCATCTGCACTAATTCCTCCACTTGGCAAGATTCTTTGGCCATACGGGGAGATATGACTGCTTTCATCCCGAGTTGTTACTTCTTCCATCACGAGTCCATAAGTGAATTTGCTTTGCCGAGTGAAATTCTGATGATACTCAGGATTATCAGGATGACTTTAACTTTACAAAACTTAAACTGATGCCAAATGCCTGATATAATCAGTGGACTGGATGTATTAAGTCACCTCAGTAATGTTGGCCTTAAGGCCAGCACGATCGACCCATATAGGGGGGACTTCATCCACTCCAGGACCGCCGGTGAACACAGGACTCAACTTCCGGCTGTTAAAGCAGCTGGCGCGGAGGGTTCGATTGCGTGGATTAGTCACTCCATCCAGATATGGGTGCACATACTCAAGCTTGAAAGCGAGATCATCCTACAGCAGGGATTGCCCCAAAGATAATAGAATCAACGACACTTCGACAATCCAAGGGTTGTGATCAAGTAAAGGGAATTATCAATGCAAAAACTACCTGAGGATTTAAGAAGTTGCTGGTTGTTACTGAACCAAGAATTGACCTGTTGAGGCCCTTGATATTTCTATGCTCAAAAGAAACAGTTCCACCGGGCTGGAGCGAAGCCTAAACAAGCAATGAAGAAAAAGTGAAGATCTAATAAAAAATAAATATATTATCATGAATGATGTCAAACTGTACAGGATCGTACCAATGTGGGACGACCTCCTCGACCAGGTACAATGCTCCACTCAGTGCTGACTTCAGCCTGCTTTTGCTCTAGTTCTTTAAGCTTAATCTCTACGATGATGCCCCCTTCATTCTTCTCATCAGGACGAGGGTTTACTTCGATATTCGAAAATAGAGCTAGTGAATTGATGTTTCTAAGCGCTTGTTTTCCCGCTTCTATGTTGAAAACATGGCCTTGGCGAAGCTGTAAAATTGTTCAAACATAAAACCAATCATGAGAGACAAACCCTCGGAGAACATTATAACCAGGCTTAGAGATGTGTAACAACTAGGAACAACAAGCTACAATCGTCAGAATGTGAAGCACTTGGAAATCTTAATCAGACTGGGATAATGGGATAATTGGCCGTAAAAAGAAGATCAACTACACATAACCATTCTTATCACAAGTTTCAGGGCTCTAAGACTTCAGTATTCACATTGGCAGCATCAAAAGTTAAAAAGAGAAAAAAAAGAGATTAAAGCTCACAAACACATCACATGTGGGATATACCTGCTTAGGCAACTCCCTTCTAATGACAGGATTCTGGGTATTCCCTTCAACCACATTGCCCAACTTATCTTGGAACTGGATCACAAGCTGAGTGATATCCCCTTCCACAACCTCACAAACCACCTCCTTGGTATTCAAATTCCCAAAGTTAACCACTTGAGCGCATGCATAGCCTTCATCATGGTACCATTTCTGCACTCTATCCCTAATCTTCTGCAGCAGACGAGCGCTCACCTTACCCTGATCTCTCAACATCTGCAGAATCTCCCTATGCACCAGCATCGGCAACATACACGGCCTGGCCCTGTCTATTCTCCTCCTATAATCCTTCTCTTGGCTCCTGTAGTACTCCAACTTCTCCTTATCGGTCATATCCGGGTCCATCTCGATCGGTTTGGACTGCGGCATCAGCCCCACATTGATGCACCTAAACTTATCAGCAGATTGCCATGTGCTCTCGGTAAAAGAAATGGTCAAACTCAAGGTCCCATCCGCCTTGGTCTTCCCTTCCATGTCAACTTTTTCAAACATCCCACAAGTGGCCAAAGTCTCCAGCTCCTTCTGCAGCTGCGCTTTAGTGTAGATGCCGCCGGGCCTCAGGGAGACCATCTCGAAGAAGGAATCCTCGGTCCCCACGGTGGTCCATCTCCGCCGATCGAAGAACAAGATCTCCGAGAGCTTGTACTTCTTGAAGCCGCTGAGCTTGTTGAGCTGGACCACAATGTTGGCAGGCAAGCCGTGGGAGTCCCACTCCTGATTCTGCTGCTCGTCGGCAATCGCAGCCGGCGCAGAGAACAGCCGCCCCCAGAAACCGCCGCCGCCGCCGCCGCCGCCGCCGCTTCCATCGCCACCACCACCTCCGCCGCCGCCGCCGAACCCGTTGCCGCCGCCGCCGCCGCCGCCGCCGATGGGGGAGAAGCGGAGGAGAATGGCGAAGGAGGCGGCCGCGGCAGCGGCGGAGGCGAGGGGCCTGGGGAAGGAATCGAGAAGGGGGCTAGGGCTAGGGCCAGGGCTGGGGCTGAGGGATTTGACGGAGCGGGAATCGGAGGCGGGAGGGTCGGAAGCAGGGGAGGAGGAGGAGGAGGAGAGGTGGCATTTGAGGGAAGGGAGGGGTTTAGGGTTTTGGGAGGAGGAAGAGCGGAATTTGCGGCGGGAGGAGAGGGAGTGGGTGAGGGTCGGGTTGAGGAGGTGGCCGGAAGCGGCGAATGCGGGCATGGCGGCTTCCCTCCTCTCGGCCTCGAAGAAGACGACGGAGGAGCGGGCGGAGGAGGATGAGGAGGAGGAGGGATGAGGAGAGAGAAGAGAGAGAGGGTTTTTGCGCTTTGTTTTGTTGCAGTAGAAGGGGAAGAACCGCTTCGAGGAGCGCTTGGTGTTGTTGGGCCTTTTGTTTTCTTTGGGCTTCAACTCATGAGTTTTTTTTGCGGACTATCCTAAGCAGATGTAATCAAATCATTATTTATCCCAACAGGATAACGGTACAAATAATTTTTAAACTTTAATTCGATATGTAATGTGATTCGTGAATTTTTAATTTATCTAATATGATCCCTGAAATTTAACTCAATGTACAATGTTGTCCTTGAACTTTCAATTTGTTCAATGGGGTCCACAAAGTTTTGGTAGATGTTCAACTTAGTCCCTAAATTATATAAAAATATTCAATGTTGTCTTTCTATTGACTCAAGTTCAGGGACAATATTAAATATTTGGGTTAATACCACAAAAAATCATAAACTGGTATATTTGTGACAATTTTACCCCAAACTATTTTTTTAACCACAAAAAACTTCAAACTTGTATACATGTGACAAATTTACCCCGAATTATTTTTTTTATCACCAAAAACCCTAAACTGATACACTTATGATAATTATACCCTGAATTATTTCTTTTACCATAAAAAATATCCACTGGTACACTTGTGATAATTTTACCTCCGAACTAATTTTTTGAGCACTAAAAACTCCAAACTTGTGCATTTATGATAAATTTACCCTCTATTAGCGTTAGTTAAATTATATTATTATCACAAAAAATCATAAATTGGTAAACTTGTGACAAACATAGGGGTAAAACCCAAAACCGGTACATATGTCAATTACAACATGTCATTAAACTTAATAATTTGACAGTAAAATTTAACAAAAACTAATGGAGGATAAATTTATCATAGGTGTATCAGTTTGGGGTTTTTGGCTGCCAAAACATTAGTTCGAAGGTAAAATTGTCACAGATATACCAATGTGGGGTTTTTTATGGTAAAAAAAAATAGTTCATGGCAAAATTGTCACAGGTGTACCAGTTTAGGATTTTTTGTGGTAAAAAAAATAGTTTGGGGTAAATTTGTCACAAGTGTACCAGTTTGGGGTTTTTCATGGTATTAACCCTAAATATTTTTACTTGGTACAAGTGCTAAATTGAACATTTTTTCAAAATTCTAAGGACCACGTTGAATAAATTAAAAATTCAGGGACCACATTGCACAATGGATTACTGTTTATGGACCATATTGAATAAAATAAAAGTTCATGGACCGCATTGCACATTGGGCCAAGTTTAAGGACTATTTGTGTCAGTTTTCCTATCCTAAACTTTAGCCAAATGTGTAATTGCGTCCCCAAACTTTTAATTTATTCAATATGGTCTTCAAACTTTTGGTTCATATTTAATTTAGTCTCTGAACTGTATGAAAATGTTCAATATTATCCCTGAACTTGAATTAATGAAATGGCAACATTGAAAATTTCCATAAAGTATATGGACTAAATTAAATATGTACCAAAAGTTTAAGCTTCCGTATCGAATAAAATTAAAAGTTCATGAACCATATTGGATATCGAGCTAAACTTCAGGGTCCACATTGAACAAATTTAAAGTTCAAGAATTATAATATGTACCGGGCCAAAGTTTCAGGAATAAATGACATTATTCGTGACAATGCTCACCTGATTCCTAGGGGTCAACACAAGCCACCGGCTTTGCGCATGTGTCTCCAGATCATCAGCGGTTGTTCAGGGATAAAAACAGCAAGCTGTTGGGTTCCGAGGATATGGGATTCTAAAGCATCTTAATTGCTTGTGCCATGCACGAATTTTCTCCCATTTCTTTTCGGACAAGTGTAATCTCATACGCCCGCAAGCTTTATATAGTCCTTTCCAATCCGATGGTACTGATCTCCCGTGTTCCTTCGTCCTCGCTTTCGCCCCGCAAAACAATGCGCGACCGTCGCTCCCCAGTTTGTTAAAGCTCTCGGACCCTTTGGGATGATGGCCTCTTGAAAGTGATCTTGAAGAAGGGAAGGCCGCAGAGAAACAGAGAGCACGTCAAGGGATTGTTTTGAGATCTGTCGAATAGTCCGGTGAAACTAGATGGCTCAGCGATTCGATGGGAGGCAGAGAAACAGCAAGAGCAACTCCCCGAGTCCTCGAACCCCGACCACCCCGACGGTCGAGCAGCTCCTTTATGGTATGAGATGGACACTGAAACACCTACGGCGCGTTGGCATTCCTCAATCGTCACTCGTTCTGGTTCATTCTTGTTGGTATGATTAAACACCGATGCCCAATGGCCATGTGATTCACATGCTCTTTGTATTCTAACTGTATCGCAGACGGACCAGGCGAAAGTTCCAGGTGGTCCTCGAGCTCCCCGACGTTTATGAGGGGCCACGATCTTGAAGGCGACCACTTCCACACGTACCCCAACCACAAGAAGTCTGTTCTTGCCAAAGTGAAAGAAAGGGCTAGAAGATGGCGCCTCGGCCTTGGCAAGAAAAGAAATGCCGATGATGGTAACACCACGCCGTCGTGGGGGGTCAGCCTGGATGAAGATGATGCTGAAGAAGACGCCGAATACCTCGGAGCCCCAAGTAATGTCATCCCCTTTTTTATGCTCTACTGTTTAGTGGCACCGAAAAGTCTATACAGAGAAGATATTGGATCACTTCCCGACTTCTCTTTCTGCAATTTCCTCTGGAAAAAAGGAAAGCATTCTCTACCGAGCTCGGCGTGAGCGTGGAGTTTCCCAAGGAATAATCTTCTAGTTGGAATCAAATCGTTAGAAATGTGACCATGGAGATATAAAGCTTTGAGGAATCATTTTCTGTTTTTCGCTTTTCAGTGTATGAGTCGGAGCTGGCACCTGAAGACTGCAAGGAGAATGCGAGGCAGCATCCGAGAGCAAACCCGGTCATATCGGAGAAGCATCTTTTGCCAAACAGTATCAATCATGAAACTGAACCCAGTAAAGGAAACCCTCTAAGTCCTAACAAGACAATGACCGAAACCATGACGGAGAAACTGGCACCGGCATATGCCATGGTGTCTGATGCAACTCTGGCGATCACTTCCAAAATCCAAAACGCGCCTGCTTATGCAACTGATGCAACTTATGTTATCGCTTCAAAGATTCAGAATGCGCCGGCTTATGCGACAGATGCAACTCATGCTGTTGCTTCAAAGATCCAGAACCTTTCGGTCGGTTCTCCGGCAGCAGGTTTGGCAGCTGGAGGGCCTGCTAAAACTGCTGTTAGCGGGCACAAGCGGGATACTCCTGCCGAGCAGAAGTTGGATAAGGGAGTGTCGGTGAAGGAATATATAATGCAAAAGTTTGAACCTGGGGAAGATGACAGGGCACTGTCTCAAGTGATATCCGAGGCAATAAGTCCTCGGAAAGGTCCTGCTGATGCAGGTGTGGTTGAGAAGGTCAGGGAGGCAGTCAGTAATTTGCTTCGAAACCAAGAGGCATCGTCCACTACTGCTTTTCATTCTGCTACAAACTCTTCTACGCATATCCCGGTATCGACCAATGCGTATGGAGGTAAATTCCGACTTTTCCATTCCATGCCAATTGTAACATTCTTTCTGGGGCTAAAACAAATAAATGCACTAGTTTTAGTTGATTAGGAACTGCAAATCAGAGACCGAGAACAAGGACAAACCATTCTAGTAGACCAGGAAGTAAAATTTCATGGGAGGTTTTTTCGCAAACCCCTGGTAAAGTATGCTGTTTAGCCTTTTGAAGGGTGTAGTGAAAATGGTGGATAGAGACGAGTCACAGTAGCATTGAGGAAATTAGAGTAACCATGAGAATCCATGTGTACAACTGCGTTGAGCATTGTCCCAAGGCTTCTATCTTCTGGGAATCTTACTGCGTGCTTTCTCTTGCATTGTAGCCATGGAAGAAGAGAATTATGGGAGAATACTCCAAACCAACTGAAAGACTGAAAGTGGAACGGACATCCCCTCCGCTGTCGATAATAGAATTTTGTTTTTCTCGATTTGTCATGTATATTGTGGATTAACAAATGTTAATTATGTTGTATCAGTGCAGCAATCGTTTTCTGCAGCGAAATATGTAGTATGTACAAGAAATAAAAAGGATATTTTACTGTAAATTACAACCGACTACTATTCAGCATATTGACTTCATTAGGAACAGCATTAGGTTGTGCTTTTGTTCTCTGCAAACATTGAAGCAAGTGCGAGACTGAAAGGATTGACCAAACATCAACAAAACTTTTTTGATATAGTACAAACAAGAAACAACAAAGACAGTATGTCTCGGTGATTGCAACTACAGCTCTCAATTCTGGCAGTTGAAACGAAGTCTTATCATGAGAAAGGAATCCGTTGCTTGCTTGCATTCATTACCAGGAGCTTACGACTCCTCATTTTACTACCACTAACAGATGAACACACCAAACCATCAAACTTCCAGAGCGAGCATTCTAGTTGAAGAAGGTTCCACTCTCGATGGCATCCTTGTTGGCATCACCGAGAGCAGCATCGCTCAAGTACTTGTCAGCCAACTGGACTCTCTTCACATTCTCCTGTTCCTGCACAAGCATGCCTCCGTACTCAAGGAGCTTCTCGAGGGTCATCTTGGGCTGCTCGAAAGTCGGGGGACCCTCCTTCGAGTTCACGAGCTTCTTTCCAACGCCCTCAACTCCAACACCGGAGACCCACTTCCTCACTTCGTCATCGTAGACACGAGCACGCAGGGCACCAAAGAAGTCTGCAAGCAGGAGCAAGCAAGCTCATGAATGACGACATCTCCTCAAAATGGTTGCTGGAATTCTACTAAAACTTTCTCACTCGATTTACATTGATTCTCAAGTCAGTTTTTGGATTCCATTTTTGAGCTCCCGCATTCTCAAAGGAGATTTTTTCCATAACCACCGTATTAATTGCAATTATTGCAATCATTCATAGAGGTATTTGAAACATGATCCCCTTTGGAAAATTTGGAGAGAACAATTGCCAGCAGAAAATTCTATGTTTATACTTACCAATGGATTGGCCAGGGAAGTTGTCAACGAGTTTGACAATGTCTTCGTCGGGGACATTGTCGGACCTAAAGATACCTTTGCAAACACCAATGCGGTCTTCACGAGTTGGTGCCCAGTAGAATTTCTCCATACGACCGTCACGGATAAGAGGGGCATACAATGTGGAGAAGTCGTTACCAGTGACGATGATGGGGACTCGGGGGTTCTCCTCCTTGTTGTACATACCAGGGAGCTGGACATTGGTCGGGTTATCAGCGATGTTCATGAGGGTAGCGTTCACCATCTGGTTGTTCACGGTGTATTGAGTGGTCCCACCAAGTCTACCGGCACCGGCATCGAGATCATTGATGAAGAGGCAGCACATCTTGCCCTTCTTGATGATGTCGGCTGCTTCACGATACCTTTGCCTGATCAATTTTGCGGGCTCACCAGCGTTTCCACTTTCCAGTTCTCCAGCACTCATCATAATGGGGCTGATATTGCACAATCAACCAATTAGATGATAAAAGCATAGGCATGTGTTCTTTTTATAGGTTAGATTTCCCTTTTAATCCTTCCAAAAACTTCTCATTAGTTCATGAAGAACTCACTTGATTCCCATCTTGGCAAAGACAAGTTCACACTGGAAGGATTTGCCCTGACCTTTGCCTCCCCAGATACCCAAAATCAGAGGAACCTGAAACAGAAAGACCACGACAAAGATCAAACATCAAAAAGCAAATTACTCCTCAGCCTCATCAGAATCGGGAAGTTCAGCTACTCACCTTGATGTTAGGCAGGGTCATGAAGTTCTTGGTGATGTGAACTACAAGCTTGTCCATGAAAGCAGGAGCAATGTAGAAACCATCCATGTTGTTGTCCAGGTTGTATCTGAAACACAACGAATTTGCAGTATGAGCACTAGTCACATCGACCATCTCGTAACAGGAAATCGCAAGCACTTGTCTCAGATGATCAATATGTTTACACTTACTGGCGAAGGCCAGCACTAAGGTATTCGTATGAGCTCATGACGGCATAATGAGTTCCGGTCCCCATGGGAGCCTGGAAGAGCGAATCAACCATCCCCTTTCCTCTGGCGATGTCCTGTTGGTCATCAGAAGTATCGAAGGCAAGGCCTCTCCATTTGTCCTTGTCAGTCTGCTGATCCTCATCAACTTCAGCGACAACCTTGAAGCTTCCGGATGAAACCTTCGGGGAGGCGAATCTGGAGTTCACCTTCTTTAGGCTGCTTCCCATGAAGACTGAACTGGGGACTGAGCCTCCAGAGCTCGAGTTGTTCAAGCTCAACTGGATCAACACAAGATTCTTTTGATGAGCATGCAGTCATTGTGATTAAAGCGTTAAACATTATGTAAACAAACTAAAATGAACGTGGATGGAACGTTTAGAGAAGCATGGTTTTTAGTTTTGACCCTTTACCTGAATGGGTGAAGAACAGAAAAATCAAGTACAAGTTTTAGTTCAATCTTCCAAAATCTAGAAAACCCGAAAGGCAAAATCAAGAACATGATCAAGTACATTTGATCTCGTGAATGACCCCTCCATAAGCTACAGGAAAATTTCTAACTTGCCACGGAAAAAAAAAAGTGAACTTCAAACCAATGTATGAATGAAAATAGAATATAGTCACTTTCTTAGTGACAGCATAGTGTAAACTGTCGAACATTATAAGCACACACACCCACTTGCTTCCAGAATCGACATGAAATTACGGGATCGTCGAGTTGGAAAAATGGCGGGAAATTACCGGGTTAACAGTTCCAACGGTTGAAACCGTGGCAGCCATGGGCTAATGTCTACTTGGGACTTGATCAAACGACAAGCTACTTACTTAGACAAGTGCTTGAAGCTTGTGTGTGTAGTGTGTGTCTGTGTGACTTGGTTTGAACAAGCGAACATGCCCCTAAGCGCAGAGAAATAAGAGGAACGGCGGGGTTTTATAAGCACTCAGTGGCCAGACCATCCAGATCGCTCGGCCGACACGTGGCACCAACTCAAGGCCACCATTTGCCATGTAGGACAAGGTAGGGTGTTTCAGTTTTCCTGAATCGGAGTGACAATTGAGGCTGAGGTCATTGCTCTTCTCTTCACCACTAAAAAAACTGGTGCGCTTTTCTTTTTTTCCTATTATTCTCTTTTATTCTGGAAAAAACCAACAGTAGAAATTTTGCGAATGGTGATAGGTTTGAAATGGCGATAACATGTGGATAAAGCCCAATCGACTCCAAAAAAAATCTCTGTACACGACAAGTTAGAATTGATTTCTGAGGTGGAGGGGTGCTTTAGTTCCCTTACAGGAAGCTACTAGAGTTCTTCCATATTAGTGGCTCGTGTTCAACACCCTATCCTCCAGTAAGAAATGAGCCTGCAATTTTTTCCTAATAAAAGATGTCCTGAAATTTTTCATGGCCTCTATTGACGAATGTCGATTTACAACCATAGGAAAATTGTGGGAAGTACCAGACCAATGCCATGCGCTTTTAGAGCTCTTCTTCTGCTTCGACGGCCACAAGATGCTAATCAAGAGTGAGCTTCTTCCGGCTCGCAGCTAAAAGGTGAATAAAGAAATGACATGATAAAGAAAATAGGAGAGCTCAGATGATACTGCGAAAAAGCTTAACTGACTGAACATGCATCGGCTTCACTGAGACAATTTACATGTACAATAGTCTACATCCGAGTTCTTACATATTATACACGAGAAACAAGTATAGCTCTACAGCTTCACAACAGTCACTTGCACAGACATGGTCATCTGGTAAAGTGCTAGATTTACATTGCATCTTTTGATCGGGTCGATTTTGCAAACTGCCATCTCAACCACAAAGATATCACTGTGCAAATGTTATCAACGGAGAGTATTTGCTTGTTCTGTTAACAGTATTAGGACTTGGGAGTGAAAAGGAGCATTTGCGTAGTCCTGATAATTTGCACAGCTGGGAAGAGAGATGCATCGGCAGATTCGTCAAGGTTCTTGTTGTCGTGGAGCTTTTGACAAATTGATATGGTGTGACTGCCTTCACTTGAGGATTTTGGACTCAATTTCTTCCAAGCTCAAACCTTTGGTCTCTGGGACAAGGAGGACTACAAACAAGAGTGATAGCAAAGCAATAGCCCCAAAAAGGAGGAAAACATTTTCAGCTCCTAGCAACTCCTGCAAAATAAAATACTGTTTTCAATCACCCTAAAGAAGTAAAATGCAGCACAAGCAAATCCAGATCACTTAAGATCGACTACCTTTAAAGGTGAGAAGGCAAAGGTCACAATGGCATTTGATCCAAAGTTTATCAGTACTGCAAGACTGATTCCCCGCCCTCGGGTGCGCAGTGGAAATATTTCTGACACCATGAGCCAGCTGATGGGTCCAAATGATATCTGACAACCACCACGAAGAACTATGCTCTTAACAATGGTTCACTACTCACGTATTAGGCAATGAGCAATGAGGGCAAGTGTGTAAATAGAATTGTTAAAATGACGGGCTAATTATGCTTATAAGATCAATTTGCAAGAATCCAATGGTGATTTCTAGTGTTAATTTCAATTTTGAGGCAGAAAAATAACTACAGAACTTTGGGAGAGGTAGAATGGAAAAAAAATTATTAGGTTGGATTCAAATTATTGACGTGACAGATTATTTCAATTGAATTTTTCCGTTGAAAAGCAGAAAATGAAGAAGCCAGGAATGGCCGTTTGTGGAAGACATATTAGTCACCTGATAGCAACCCACGTAGAGGAGCAAAGCAGCAACAGCAACAAGAGGGAATCCTCCGAGAAATTTGTAATAAGAAGAGAGGAGGAGTAAAGAGATAACCTGAACACATAAAAAAGAGAATGACACAGTCCATTATAATTTTCTGGGACATCCTTGTCATTAGAGAGTAATGGAGAGAGTGGGAAGATTTTTGGGTGGAAACAAAGCAGGACAAGATACATACAATCCCAGCAACACCTCCAATCAGCAGGGGTCTTCTTCCAAGGTCATCAACTTTTAGAACAGCTATCCATGTCATCAGTAACTGAAGAAGTAATCATTGGAAAGGAAAATTGGTCACTGAAGAAGGGAAGCCTAAGGAACAGAAAAACACGTGATAGGCTGTTATAAAGAATTAATCATACCTTAAAAAGGCCAATCACAACTGAAACTCGGGTAGCATCAGCAGCAGCAGAGAAGCCAGCACTCTTGAGCATCAACAACAAAAGTTTGATCAGGAGTCATTATTGATTGAACTTGAAATGATAGAAGTGCTGGAAGTTGTCATGCACCTGGAGAATTGGGCCTGCATAATAGAGAACACTCGGCTGCCCAGTGATCTGCCAAAAACCAGGTGCTGAATTGCTTAACCAACCACGACCTTTACCCATCTCCAGTAAATGCCATATGATAGAAGAAAGGAGCAAGAAAAGAATATGCCACTTTTCACATATCAGTAAATTTACCTGTTGGAAAAGGACTAAACCGCCAGCGATGATGAAGGCTTTTAGGCTAGGCCCCTGGAATACCTCCAGAAAACTTCCTTCGGGTTCCTCACCTGCATAGGTAGATTTCAGGGGGACGAGAGTGTCTTCTATTTGTCTTTCAGATACCCTGTCACCAGCAGGCCGTCCCCTTAGTCTGCTCAGGGCAGCAACTGCTTTCTCTTTGTAGTCTTGTAAAGGCCCTTTACCTTGGACAGCCCTTAGAAGCAACCAACGAGGAGATGGAGGAAGACTCCACATGCCCAGTCCCATTGCCAATGCAATAGGGGCACCCACTCCATACATGTATCGCCACCCACCAACGACTTCAATTTGAAAGCTTCCCACAAAATAACCCAACTGCCAAAACGATCATTTTTGTTTTCAAGAAAAGTAATGCATGTTTTCTCCGAGATAGGTATTTTCTAAGAGTTACCAGAATCCCAAGGACTATGAAGAGTTCCTTCAAAGATATCAGGGTTCCACGAATCTGAGATGGGCACGTTTCCGCAATATAAAGAGGAGCTCCATGCATAGCCTGTGGAAATCGTGTATTTGAAGCATATGGCCAAGAACAAGATGAGAATTCACGAGAACCACAAAGAGTGTGCAAGTGTTCAATTAGCTTACCAGCCCAATGCCTAGGCCATAGAGTAGTCTTCCTAATAAGAGAACACCAAGACCAGGGGAAAAAGATGTGATAACACCACCAAAGAGATAGAGTACAGCAGCTGTAATAAGTTCCCGCCTCCTCCCTTTAAAGTAAAAAAAAAAAAAATTCTAGAGTGTCTAAGAAGCCAGCTATTTGAGTTATAAAAGAAAAGACAAATGCAAACGAAGAGAGTACCAAGAAAATCTGCAATCGGATACACAAGAAGGGAACCTAGAAGAGCTCCATAAAGAGAACCGCTAACCTATGATCAATCGAAACAGATATTTCAATTGGTGCACACATTATACAGATATGAAATGCTATGGATATGAGATTTGATATGTGAACCATACCACAAGACCAAGCTGAACAGCTGAGAGGTCGTACCAAGTAGTGCCACTAAGCAGAGGAGACTGAAAGCGTGGCAAAATGACAAACTTAAGTGTCAAACAATACAACGCTTTCACGGGATCTTCCCATACTTAAATTTGATCCAAAGAAAAGAATAAAACATGATTATGTCTTTTTACCTGCAAAGAGATGGCTGCACCCGAAGTGGCACCAATATCATAACCAAATAACAATCCCCCGAGTGCTGGGAACAAGAACCTGGAAGATCCATTCATTAGATTTATTGAAGGCAGTAATTTTCCCGGCGATCTAAGACCAACAGACCATATAGACATCCGAAAGACAGTACACAGCATCCTCTTAGACGGTTTATTTACTCCCATAACTTCTATACCTAGTAATTGACATATAATTTCTCGCAACTAGCACATTGTGATAAAAGAAATTAGATTCAAATTTCCGTGCATGCTCTCCGAAAGTGGGGAGAGGAGACCAATGCAGGTCTCAAATTTGATGTTACTCTCACGTATCCTCCAGCCGAACCACTGTCGCATGGAATGCTGAATTATGTGGAACCACAAACAATGCCCATCAGTCCCCCACGAACAAGGTAGCCATTCGAAGGACAAAAACAAGAACAGTGCAAAACAGAGAGAGAAAAAAATCGTACGGAAGAATAACGGAAGACCAAGAAAACTCCTCTTGGTTAGGGTCGGAGATAAGCGACTCAGCATCTCCAGCCGTAGAACCATACTCTCTCTGTGCACCAACCTATCCAGAAAAAAAAAACGACCACGAGAAAACCAAAAGAAACTCACTTCTCAGAATACACAAAATCCCAAAGTGGAGGAACACCCTTAAAGAAAAAAAGTCGAAGGAGCCATATCAGCCACTGATCCCTCACAGTGAACTCAAGCTTCGAACTTGGCAACATGGGCAGACTAGGAAACTCGGGATTCCCGGAGTCGAGACGGCACTTGCGGAGGCTCAAATTCTGGCGAGTACGATGAACGTGGCGATGGGTGCGCGGCGAAATGTGGAGCTGCTGCATCTTGGGTCGAGGGAACGGAGGAGGGCGGGCTTGCGAGAGCTCGAGCTTGAGCTCGAGCTCGAACAGGGGTTGCTGAGCCAAGATGCCGCAACTGCAAGTGCCAGCCATCGAGAAGAAGATCGGACAGAGCTTCGATTGATTCTTCCCGCTTTTTATTCTATCCTCTTCGTCGCGTTTGGTTGGTATTTCTGCGGTCTCCTTCGGATGATGTTCGGTTGACTTTTCCATTTCGCCACGTGGCTCGGCGTGGGACCCTTGATTGGGGAACTATTTTGCTGGAGCTGGCGGCGTGCATCGGTCCCGGTCCCATTCGGAGCCGGATTGGATCGGATTGAACCTGCTAGTTTTAGTTGATTTTCAAGAAAGATCGGTCTAGCTCCCGGGATCGATCAGACCAAGGCTAATTAGTAAATTGTTTTTCTTTAAATATTGAGAAACTCTCACTTATAAAAAATAGAAGAAACCAAAAAAAGAAGGAGAAAAGAATCGTCGAATCCAGAATTGAATGAACCGGAGTTCAATAAATTGACAACCGACCCTATCTAATTCGATTTTAGATTTTAGCATAGAAATCAACGTATCCTGAAAATGATCATCCAGCTAAAATTATATTCATGCAAATCGGGTTCATGAAATTTGTCGCGAGTCCATGCTAAATTCTCCCTTGATTGGGCCCTTTCTAGCATGTCATGCCATTCACGAAGAAATTTGCAAATTGGGAGGAACAGATTCATGACCATCAGAACGAGGGGAGACACAATCATGACCATACCACGTTGGTAAATAAATAGCTTTCTAGCACCATGTCCTCGTGGACTCTAACACGTGTTTCGGGAACGTGATTAACACACTGAATATCACTTCGAATTACAAAAAGAATAATTCGCCAGATATGTCCAACCATTATTTTAGGGGAAAAAATGGGTTTTTTTTTCCCAAAAAAGTCGTCTTCCTTACAAGGAAAATTTAGAATGGAATTTAACTAGGAGCTCCTCGAAATGCTATCGGCCATCGAATTTGCGGGCACAATCTCTCGTCAATTCTCTGAAAATTCACTCAAAACGGCGTCTCTCTCTGCTCCCCCAAAAGGCAACCTCGATCCATCATTTCCGTCTCGACTTCTTCGCAACACCAAGTGCTCGCAACTTTTGAATCCCCGGCTCTTCCAGCCATAGGGCATCATGCACCACCAGACGCTTCCCTCTCGCGTTTCTGCCTTCCTCCTTCACGAAAACGATAAAAAGAGCCGTCGGCGGGTTCGACCCCTTTCGTCGCTCGACGATGGAGAAAGGCTTCAGTTCCCGAGCCGAGGGAAAGAAGAAGCGCCAAACCCGGCTCCAGGAGCGCGCCCCTACGTCTCTTCGACTCGATCGCATTGTCAATGGCGAGGACGTGACGGCGGGACCCTTTAAGCCCGCGGTGATCCCATTGCTATCCCCGGTGATTATATGCACGTCTCCATTGCCCGGGAGCGAGGACTTTCCGCTGCCACGCCCAACCAACGATAAAGACGGCAAGCGAGCTAGCTGCGGCGTACCGGCCTCTCCAACCAGAATGGCGACCCCTCCCTTGCGCGCCATCTTCCAATCACGATGTGTTCTTTAGAGATGTCGCGCCGATGCAGGCGCGGAGTCGGCTAAGGCAAGTTAGGAGCGCAGTTGTTTTGGCATCGCGAAGTCCGTTGGATCAGACTATTGACCTTAACTGGGTCCTCCTAGCTCTGTAGATGCATGATGGTCGAGTGTTCTGTTCTTCTGCATCATGTAAGGAAGCGTGAGTGCAAAGCCTTCCATAAATAAAGCTATCAATGGAGTAGAAGACGTGGGTTTCTCTAGCAAGTTCCGTGAATTCCAATCTCGCAAGCTCAGAATGATCTTTCCATTAATCTGTGTTGAAAATGGCGATCGATGAATTGGAATGGGCGAGATCGGAATCGAGACAGGTTACTTCCTTTGCGAGATTGATTGCAGGTCCTAAACCCTTTTCAAATGTCTGATCTAAATCTTGTGATCGCTATCATGTAAAATTCGAGTGAAAAAATTACTTGTTTGCAATGACCCTTTTGTCGCTATCGTGCAAAAACGAGACAGGTTACCTGGATTGGATACCACGGATCTGCACACCCAACCTAGAATTACACTTGTTTGCATATATCCTCTTTTGACTCCCACGTGTGTGATTCTCAGAAGGTGCCAAACAAAAAAAAACTGAGGTGTTAAAAAAATCAGAACCCAATCATCTTGGAAAAAATTGTCCAAAAATCCAATATCCATTGCATTTTCACCAAATTAGCTCTAAACTTTTCAATTTTGCTAATTGAATCATGGACCTTTTAATAATTTATTAATCAAGTCCATCTACTCAATTTTGATCAGAAATTGATGACATGGACATCGGCCGTCCTACGTGAAATTAACGTCGCTTGCATTGATAATTTTTAATAATATTATATATTTTACGATTTTTGTTTTATTTTTTTCTTTTCTTCTATTTTCCTTCTTTTCTTTACTTTTCTTCTTTTCTTTTCTTTTTTCCCTTTTCCCTTTGCTAGCCACTGGCAGGTCGCTAGCCATTGACGAGGCCCGACGGTGGCCGGCCGAAGGAAAAAGGGAAAAAGAAAAACAAAAGAAAGAAGAAGAAAGGAAAAGCGAAGAAAATAAAAAGAAAAGAAGGAAAAGAGAAAAAATATCAGGGTTAAATATTATGAAAAACCTCAAACTGATAAACATATGATAAATTTACCTCAAATAAATTTTTTGATTACAAAAAATTCCAAACTGGTACACTTATAGCTATTTTACCCTCCATTAATTTTTATTAAATTTTATTGTCAAATTTCTGAGTTGGATGATACGTGACAGTTAACGGGTGTACAAGTTTGAAGTTTTACCCTATGTTTGTCACATGTGTATTAGTTTATGATTTTTTGTGATACTAATCCAATTTAACGGATGGTAAATTTGACACAAATGTACCAGTTTTGGACTTTAGTGGTCAAAAAATTAGTTTAAGGTAAATTTGTCGCATGTGTACCAGTTTAAGGTTTTTTGTGGTATTAATCTAAAATATTAAAATATTATTAAAAATTATTCACATTAGCAATGGCCATGGCTGTCGTACGTGGCGCGGCCAGCGTCCACATCAACGATTTTTTGCCAATTCAATTAACAAAACGTAAAAAGGTTTAAGACTTAATTGATAAAATTAAGAGATTTAGGACTTAATTAATAAAAGTAGGTTTTGAACTTTTTGCACAATTTTCCCGGTTAACCCATCAATCACCGGGACCACCACGGATTATTATAATGTTAAGAATAATATGGCATGCTCTACAAATGTGAAAAAGAAGTATTACAATTAAAATAAAAAAAATGACCAACTTTTATTACCGATGAGTAGTGAGCTCGATTGACAAGAACCTAGTTGGTTGAAGAAGTCATTAATGAACGAGACAATCAACTTGAAGAGAGTCGATAACTCATCAATGAAGTCATGGACATTATATACAATGGAAGTTATTGGCAAAACCTTTTACCAATTCGACAAAGTTCGTCGATAGCCAGTTATTACGAATTTTGCTAAGTACTCGAAGACAAAGAGTATGGATTGATTACATACTTGATTGTTGTTGGTTATCTCGATAGTCTCGAAGGTTGTCTCTCCTTTTATATAATGATTATCAAAGCACGAAGGATCGTGCCTAAAATCTTGGAAAGTGCTTGTCAATAACTGTAATTAAATTATTGGTAGATTCGAACTTGATGACTGTTTATTTGTGAGTAAATGCTTTAAGTGGGTTTTAAATACACACATCATATTCTTTGTAAACCTTCGGCCAAATAATGATAAAATGCTAGTTGCCGGCGAGGTCGAGCTCGTTAGTGGCCGGTGAGGTAGAGAAAATAATTTAAAAAACATTATCCTAAAAATGATCGCTTGAAATAACTAGTCGATGAAAAATATTTTCGTCATTGACAGCAGATCATGTTTAAACATTTTCATGGATGATAAAAATATTTTTTGTTTGCACAAATTTTAAAGTGATACATGCCATTATTTTAGAATAATATTTTTCAAATCATTTATTTTTTGCGAAATAAATATACTCTTTTGACGAATTTCCTTTCACTTTCTCGTTTCAAAACACACTATTACATCCCGGATAGAGCACAATTTGTTTTGAGCATCTCCAACGTTAGATGTATTTTCTCATGCAGTTTCTTTTGCGATTACCATAATTACCAAATATGTTAGACATTTTCGGCTTTTAATGATTCTCTCATTATAGGGTAGTTTAATCAAAGTGATGCACAATTTTTTATGCCGTTGTCCGTTCTTCGTTATGTATATCTAATTTTCGTGATTCAAAAGTATTCCAACTTCGATTCAATCGAAAATGAATATCGTCTTCATTTTGGGCATGAAAGGCATTTTCAAGCAATCAAACGAGAACAGAAGTAAAGCACATGCTTCTTAAATATGCAAGTATCGCTACTTTGCCGCTTTAGGATTGACATCGCCAGTAGTCTTTATACTTTTACCCAAAAATCGAAACCGTCCCTTTACTAGTTTTGGTTCAAAACCATCGATCTACTCTGCAAACAGTGCTGCCGGCACCGATCATTCTTGGATCAATTTAATGGCGGATTACGCTGACATGAAATTTTTCCGGTCTCTCTTTTCCCCAGCTCCTACTTTGTGAACAGCGTGGCTCACTTTGATCATCCTCGGATGGATCGGTCTAATGGCGGAACACACTGACATGGAATTTTTTTTTTTTGTCTCTCTCTTCCCCCTCGCCCCTTCTACCCCTCTTCTACAACTATCTTCTTCTTCCTCTTCCTCAAACTTCAAATCCCCCCAAATTCAAAATGCGCATGAGATTGAGGGACTAGGGCTGACCCGGATTTCTTCTTGATTTGGGCCGAATCAACAAGGTCTCTTGGATCCGATCCAAAAGCCGAAGGGCACCGCATCGCACCGGCCAGCACGCCCCGTCCCTCCCCTCCTCCCTCTATCTATCTCGCGCGCCCCATCAGCGACACCGAATTCTCTTCTCCTCCTCCTCCTGCTCCTCCTATCCTCTTCCACCCTCGTCTAGGAACAAAATCCCATCCTCCTCCGCCCCGCTCCGCTCCCAAAACCCTAGCAATGTCGGGAGGGTTCTTCCGAGTAAGCTCCTGGTCGAATCCGTCGGGATCTGCTCGCTCTCTGCGCTGTGTTTTCCATCTCGCTCTCCCTCTTTCTGTCCTGTCGGTCGGTTCTGAACACGGGCGCATCTCGCGCGCGCGCGTCGTTTTTTCAGGGCACCTCGGCGGATCAGGACACGCGGTTCTCGAACAAGCAGGCGAAGCTCCTCAAGACGCAGAAGTTCGCGGCGGAGCTGGAGTACCTGGTTAGATTCTCGCTCCGAGCTGGTCGAGATTTTCTTTTCTCGCTTTGACGCGTCCTTAGGTCTTGGCTCCGTGCTCGAATGCCTGTAGAACTGCTGATTGAGTGCGTCGTGAGTATAGGAAAGCTGCCGAGACGATCTAAGTATGCGCGTTCCGATGTTACAGTCGCACTCGGAGATGACTTGATGGGAAAAAGGCTATTGCTTGACGTGTCTGAGGAAATGTCTTGACCGTACGAGTTTCGTGTTTCAGGTGGACATGACAAAAGTGAAGATGGATGTCATGAAACCTTGGATTGCCACGCGGGTGACCGAGCTTCTAGGGTTTGAAGATGAAGTTCTCATCAACTTCATTTACGGTCTTCTGGATGGGAAGGTATTCTGCTCTGTCTTTCTAGATTCTCGGGAAAGAAGTTCTCGGGTCAGTGTTTTATTGGGTATTCGCTTGCAACTTCATTTGTACCTCTCTTGGGTTCAAGTCACATGAGGATGTTTCGAGGGGCGCGTCGTAGACTGCTTTGTTTTTTTATTAATGCCGAATTGCCTGCCGCGGCTGTTTTCGGTATGCAAACTCCTTGCAAATCACCTACAAAAGTCAAGCCGTGTTTTGTTTTTGTGGTGCAGGAGATTAATGGAAAGGAAGTTCAGATACAACTCACAGGATTTATGGAGAAAAATACTGGCAAGTTTATGAAAGAACTCTGGACTCTTCTTCTCAGTGCGCAGAAAAATGCAAGCGGTGTACCTCAGCAGTTCTTAGATGCCAAAGAGGAAGAAACTCGGAAGAAGAAGGTCTTATTTCTATCATTCTGCGATGAGCTTGTGACTGAATATCTGATTGTACGTTCTAAGCGATTTTTCTTTTTCATGATTATTCAGGTTGAAGCCGACCGTGTTGCTGACGAAATTCGGAAGAAAAGAGACAAGGAAAGTAGAGAGTTCGAACAGGAGAAATCAAAGAGGATGGTAATACTATTTTATTCAGGCTGGAGTTACGTTGACTAAAGCTGTGTTGCACTTTTAACTTATGTTTGTGTTTCTATGCATTCAGCTAGCTTCTGCAATTATTTGGGTTCATGTCCTTTACCTCAAACTACTGTAGGACGGTGTGGTAGAGATGAAGGCTTCAAATGATGCCCTGGAGAAGGACTTCATATCTTCAAGGGCCTCAAATGCACGTCGGGATGATAAAAATGATAATGGAAGGAGGAGTGCTTCGAGAAGAAGCCATGAGTAAGGGATTATTTGTGATGCCTGTCATCTGCATTCTTTTCAATCCTTTGAGTATTTTAAACATCTAGAGCATGTATCTGCTGTTGCACGTACCTTGCATAGTTGATTTAAGCTATTCGGATATGAGGTCAAGATGCATTAGACATTCGATTCTAACAGCGAAAGAGACATCTCCCTATTTGGATTAAAGAAGATTCTCTTCACCTTTGAAGGCTGAGATAGTGTTCAGATTTTTCTTCAAGTTTCCTTGGGGAATTGGCTTGACATAGACGCGTATATTTTGTTTAAAATGTTATTGTAGGGTGATATTATCATCGAACTTTTAAAAGTTGATTGGGATTACAGTAAACTACCTAAAACCTTGGAAAATTTCTCTATCATTTAGTAAAGTAGCGTAACAGAACTTATATGATCAACAAGGATTTTTTTTTCTTTTGCTGTTGCCTTTTCTCCTCTTATTTTGCCACTTTTATTTTGGATGTTACAATTTGCGGAAATCATCCAGAAATCACTAACTATGGGCAT
Source organism: Syzygium aqueum (assembly GCA_031216185.1). Taxonomy (NCBI): domain Eukaryota; kingdom Viridiplantae; phylum Streptophyta; class Magnoliopsida; order Myrtales; family Myrtaceae; genus Syzygium; species Syzygium aqueum. Next base: position 42,160,800 of record CM062232.1, read on the forward strand.
ATGGTACCTTGTTCTTTGCTTGATACTTCCTTATATTGGCTAAAGCATCACGTCCATGGTGTTGTTAAGATATAACTTCTGAAATGCTGAGTTAATCGGTTTTCCTTGAGAATGCATAAGATGGTAAAGAAATACGCCTGATTTTATTTTATTTTTTTTCACTTTTATTTCACTCATGGTTCCGTAATGGTGAAGTAGTAAGGAACAGCTTCGTTCCCCAGACACCGGCCATTGTATTTGTCTTTTTATACCCGATCTTTTGATATTGTTTGATCTGTCTTCCTGCTTCGTATCTTCTTCCTTCTTATTTGGTTCGGTTTGGGCTTGACATTCCTAGTCTCCCTTTGTTGGATTCTAGAGTTTATTTGGATACTTCTGTCCTTTGGAAAAATAGTCAGCATCCAGCTTTTATTTGTATATCTTTGAAAATTTTGTGCAAGCATGATTGTAGGATATGGCAAATGATTATTTGAGATTTCTGCAAGCTTCCAATTTGACTCTTAAATACTGCCTTACTTATCTCCTGCAGAGTTTCTAGATCTCCTCGATCAGCGGACCATTCCTCCTCACCCCCTCAGTGAGCATCTACTGAAGTTTTGTGTGATTTGAATTTTGACTTATCGGTTGATCTTTATTTGTTGGATGATGTCCTAAGAAGTATATGTGAATTATTGTTCAGAGCTTCACCTTCTAGGTCAATCAGCAAGTCATTTTCTAAATCCAGGAGTGATTCAGAGTATGTCACCATGCTTCTCCTGCTACAGTAGATTATTTGGCATTAATACAGTTCTTAAATTGTTTTGGGATTGAGGCAAAAAATACAATTGTTTATCCTGTTAGTTCTTTTTTGCTGTACCTCAATAGTTCTAAGATTATTTATGTTGTTGGCATATGTCCTTTAGTGAAAGAAGCAGGTCCAGGAGTATCTCCGCATCACGAGAAAGACGAAACCGTTCAATTTCTTCTGGTAAGGGGCATCGTTCTCCTCAAAGGAGGTCTGTGACACCTCGTCGGAGGTATTCTCTTAGGAGATCCCGATCTCCAAGACGAGGAGCACCTTATTACAAGCGAAGATCTATATCTCCTCCGCATCGCAGATCACCATCTCCTGTAAGGCGTAGGTTGCATTCGCCTGCTCGACATAGATCACGTTCTCCAATTAAGCGTAGATCACTGACCCCTGTACGCCGTCGAAGATCTCCGTCTCCTGTCCGGCGTCGTAGATCTCCATCTCCTGTTCGGCGTGGCTCCCCTTTTGAGAGACGACGATCACCGCCTCCGGTGCGACGTAGATCTTCCCTTGTCCGACGCAGATCACCCTCTCCAGTACGAAGGAGGTCACCCTCTCCTACGAGGAGTAGGCCACCCTCTCCTGCACAGAGGAGGCCACCCTCTCCTGCACGGAGGAGGTCACCCTCTCCTGTTCGAAGGAGGTCGCCATTTCCAAGACGACACAGATTTCCATCTCCCAGGCATCGTATATCACCTTCATCCGTGTCTCGCAGGTCATCATCACCTGTCCGTCATTTATCAACTTCACCTATGCAGCCCAAATCATCATCTCCTGTACGCCATGGGACCCCATCCCCTGTCCGAGAGCGGCTACGGAGATCTCAATCAATTTCAGGGCAAAGGTCTTCATCTCCACGGCAACGAAGATCGCCCTTATCTGTCCGCACGAAATCAACAACCCCTCTACCCCGGAGGACATCTCATGAGTCAAACTCTGCATCTCCGATTGGTCGTAGATCTTCGCCCTTGCGGAAGAGATCTCCATATGGAAGATCACCTGCTGGATCTTCTAGGGAAAGAATGAGGTATATCCTTCATAGATGGCTTGTTTATGCCTTCTAGGTTCATTTAGTATTGGTGTTTTCTTTTTGTTTGCTGAGTATGCTGTTCGTTTATGATTGATTTACATTCTAGCAAGGAGAGGAATGAGTTTTGTTTACCAAATCATCGGCCTGTTCTTTCCTTTTCAAAATGATGTATTGGCCATGATGGTTGTTTCTTCCTATGCATACGTTTATTTGTGAGATTACAGAAATTGTTAACTGGGGCACATTTATACTTACACAAAATACAATGTATCGGTCTGACTCCTCTAGGGAGTCGCTTAGCATTATTGATCACATTGGCAAAATATCCTCTCTCTCGCTCTCTCAAGTTTGAAGAGATAAATAGTATTGAAAGTAGGATTTGCAGATCGAGTTCCTACTCACTTTACCCTCAAACTACATGCAATTCATGGGGACTTATGCATGTGTGTGTCTTCTGATACAAGGTCACCGAGCCCATATGAGAGTCCTGTAAAGCAAGCTAGGAATGTCCAGAGACGAAGCAGGTATACCCCGAGTTGCTTCCTTGATTAAGCTGAGAACATATCTAGTATCTTTTTTTGTCATTTTTTTTATCCTGTTGATTGTCTGTTTTGCTGCTGAAAGGTCATCTAGCCCATACAGGAGTCCATTAAAGCAAGTTAATAATCGGATGAATAATGATGATGGTTCTACTTCACTGCGATTGAGAGAACGTAGGTCGCATCAAGAAAGCCCAGATAAAAGTGATGAGAGGGGAATCAATAACAACACTCGGTTAGATTCCAAATCTCTAGATAATTGGTTCTCTCTCTCTCTCTCATTGGCTAGTATTGTAAAATGAATAGTCAAATATTCTGAGAGGTTTGATTCTATTTGTTTGGTTGTTTGGAGGTGAGGTAGAATTGTCAAATCTTGTAAAAGGTTTTAATTTCTGTTAATCTTATTGTTTGTAGGGAAGGTAGGGATCGTGCTCTCAAGCCTAGAGATAAAAGATCTATGAACTCATCTTCTTTCAGTAAACAGGGAGACTTGCCAATGAAGGTGCATGATAAGGACATTTCTGCTCCTGAGAGAGCAGGTGGAGATCGTTCTATTGGCTCTAAGGCCCGTTCTGATGGCTTGGATGTTCGAAACAAAGACCAGGAGAGAATGAGGTGTGGGCTCTCCCTAGAATTTCTCCAGCTACTTTTTTGTATTTCATGCTGTCTAATACTGTAATGTCATCATTGGCAGGGAAAAGCCCTCTGGAAAGGGAGTGTTGTCACCCTCACTGAACAAAGAATCTGGTGAGAAGCTACAGACATCTCACTCCGTTGAAGGTAGAAAATCTGATGATAAGAATCGTTCTCGAGATGGTATTCGACGGCATAGATCTGAAGTCACACAAAGATCTGTGGAGAAGGTTGATCATAGTAAACACAGCAGCTTGTCTGAAACGGGTTCTGAGGAAAGTGATAAGCACATTAACGAACGCAAGGAGAAGAAAAGGCACAAAAGATTAGATAAGCGAGAAAAAGATTCAGATGATAATAGCTCTAATTCTGAGATAGAGGATCGGAAGGAGACCAAAAGGAGGCGGAAAGAAGAGAAGAAAATGAGGAAGGAGGAGAGACGTCGACGTCGAGAGGTGAGACGCCGCAGACGGGAAGAACGGCGTGCAGAAAAGATGAGAACAAAGAAAGAGGATATTGTCTCGTCTGATTATGGAAAGCATTCCAGAGATGCATCCTCCTTGGACGATGAAGATGTGGACAGAAAGGAGTATCGTTCGTATGATGAAGAAGCGGAAAATAAGCAAAAGAAACTGGAGATTGAGCTACGAATGAAGGCTCTCGAGTCGTTTAAGGCAAAGAAGGGCATAGGTCACTGAATTTGCTTCTAGTGTCGGAATTGTGAACTATTTTGGCTTGTTTTATCATATTGATGAGCATCTCACTTTCATTGAAATTGCTTTGAATTTCGTGTTGTGATTTAAATATTTTGATATGTTGATAGATATTTAATTAGTCTGTCTTTATTGCTGGCAGTTAATCGATAAATGAGGTTCCTCAGCTATTCTGTTGGTGCGACTTTAATCAGGCATTGCTACTAGATTTTCTGGTAATCATTGTTTTCCCCTCGTAGGGAATGTAGAATTAATTGCTTTACAGGTTATCATAGATTGGAGAGGACAACTCCTTGCCTTCATGCATCCTTATTCATGTGATTGTGATTCCATTGTAATTGCCAGGATTAGTTTGTCTCCTTCTTATTCTATTCCGAATGAAATATGGTATGAAATATTCGAATAACGATGCATGTAGCTTCTAGCGATGGCTGCTTAATGTGTTTTGGAGACTAGATCAAGTAAAGGTTTTTTTGTCGGTTCTGCTAACTTGAAGTTGGTGCTAAATTGGATTTCTCATCAATTGGTAGATGAAAAAAAAATCGACTTTGATGACTTGGTTGAGCAGAACATTGCGCAGATCATCATTCTGAACATCAACTCAGGTGATGTATTTACATCTTTCTCAGGTTCATTTAGGATGTTTCTTTCGACACTGAGAAGTTCATATATTTAGATGCCCACTTCTCTTATGGTTGGTGGAGAGTTTTTTGTAGGTTATGTTTCTTATCCATCTGCCTGTATTGAGGTGGATATCGGATGATAGATCCACATCATGCCGTCTAGGATGTCTAGGTACCTGAGGACTCTGTTTTTTTTCTTTTGGTGTGGCCTACAATAGGAAGGTGTTTAGTCTGGAGATATCCCAATTAACTGAGGATATGCTAAGTTCTTAAAACCTGACATATATTTCAAGCAGTTTTCTACCGATAAAAAAAGTTTTACTGTTCTCGTTGGTCATAATATAGTCCGTAAGTGTCGAACTGTGCTCTTGATAAAAATATTGTTCTCAGAGGTGTATGAAAGGAGAAATTGTGTTAATATTGCAATTAGTGTTGCGACAATTCCATAACAAGTTATCAAACTATTAACTACTTGGTCTTATTTCATTTCTTCATGAGCTTGGATGTGGGCATCCATTCCATGGCGACTGTGAAGCATTTCGTTTAAAGTTTGTAGAAGCAGCTTACATAATCTAGTACAACATTATTGGTATGCCTTACTACCTTCGCTCCCTTTAGCTATGTGTAAATGGAGGTAATGATTTGTAATGTGGGTTCTGTCATTTTTTCTGGGTGGATATTTAGTAGATTGAAATGAGTTCAGTAAACAATGGATGAGTGCCCTTTTGCAGCTAGGATGAACCTTCTCTTTTTCCTTACTTCTATTAGTGTTCTGGATCTCATTCGTGGAGTTTGCTTCAGGTTTTATCTTTGACGATGGGATGTTCACAAATCCAGATTTGTTTTTGCGTTACTGTAGTCTTGGCAATTTCTTATAGAAAAAGGGGGGTTTCTTTTTCTTTCTTTCTTTTTTCCGCTCCTTTTGTACTTATTGAGCTTTCTGCATATATTACCCTAGATGGCAAACACATGACTATCGTAATGCTTTGAGCCCCATCACAGATGCGAATTGCTACTTGGTCTCGAGTGTAACTGTACCTGGCCTTGTTACTTTAGATGGTATTGGTGCAGTCAAGGGGCTATTGTGAGCGTCGGATTGTGGTTCCCCTTCTGTTTCTTCCCATATATACTGATCAAAATTGGCTAAAAGCATTTATACGTGGCCAAAAGTTTAGTATTTGCCAGCTCGTCCTTATGGTAAATGCTCCTTCAGAAAAAGTTCGAAAGTGCTTTCGCCCAGCATCCATACTTCTCTATATTTTATACCCTTAAGTCTCACAGATCTGCCTCTATCATCATCGCTGTGTTTGGGAGGGTTGCCATCGTTTGTTTACTCGTATTTTCCTCTCTTTGGTTGACTCGTATCTTCATTGGCTTACAAACGCATTGATCCTTAGGAAGATTTGAGGGTCAGGTTGACTTTGTCCTGGCTGAGGGCATCAGCCTCAGACCGATAATGGGGACAACTTGAGCTGAACTGATCTGTAGGAGGCCATTGATGTCTCTCGCGTCGAAATATCGCCCTAGCAACAAATTTGTAGATGAACTGCTTTCCAATGTGCACTCGAAGTTGCTTTATGTGGGGTGTCCGAACTAGCCTTAAAAGTGTCCAGGTTCTTTATGTGGGGTGTCCGACTAGCCTCAAAACCGTCCCGGTTAAACCCCAGACGGGACTTTCTATTGCTATCCATCGACCCTGATCCATTGTGGCGCCGAAATATCTAATTGCATTTTCAAATGGCTGCAAAATATGTTTGGTGTGGGTTCAACAGAAAAGGTGCGTGCGAGATATCCTCGCTGGTTAACCTTGGGGGCAGTTAATTTCTTGTATGGACACGATTGGCGTTGCTTTCGGTGTTGAACTTGGAAAGTCTGAAAGAGAGAGACTCCCTATAGATAATAAGCTGGAGAAGTAGCTGCCGGCTTTGATAGCGATGGCCTTCAACAACGAGTATCATTCGGAGTGTCATGACTTCTCTTCATTGTGAGATTACGAGTCCATTAACGTGACATGCTCCTAAGCACAAACTAAATTTGCTGCAGCCTTTTTGAAATTGAGCCTAGGGTAGACTCTTTCTTGAAGCAAAGCTCGAGGGATAAAAAAATGCCTAGTTGAACTGATTTACTCGATATTGTTTGGTTGGTTTGGTCCTTGGTTGCAGAAATCTCATGCCTCGTACTGATGTAAGTCTTACCGTAGGAAAAATAATCTAGTGAAGATCAATTATTCAATTCCTCTTAGTCAAATTCGGTTTTATAATTAGGGTCATAATATTGACGTCTTCTGGGCCGGCGATCGACATCTGAAGTGCTTAGCGCTTCTGTGCGGAGTCTCTGCAGCTCTGCCGATGTCAAATCGGGTTCCATGAACGGCAATCGGGAAGAGGTCCCGTCTTTCGCTTTGATAGTAGACGGGCTTTTTCATCAACTTACCTTTCTCTCTTCCTATCCAAAAAACGTCTGGTGTCCAACATTGGGTGAGCAGATAAAATGAGTTCCACGTGGGCTCCTCCCATTTGCTCAGTATGCCGCACCATTCGATCTAGATAATCCTCAAAAAAGATCAAGAAACATTGGTATCAGTATCATTTCGAGCGACCACATCCATCGGCCATATGGCCGAACAATATCTGATTCTCAAGGCGTCCGCTCAACGAAGCCATGGACATTGAGTAAGCCCTTGTCTTGTTGATTCACCAGGGAAAAAAGAAAGGAGGGTCGGTCTCCCCATGGCTCCCACTCTCACCTCCAACTCATTCCTCCTCACAACTCCTCCACGCTCTAAGCTCATCCCCCTCAAGAATTCCAGGCTCACCGTCTTTGCCAAGAAGTCCGGTCCCGGTCCGTTCCCTCCGTTTCGGCTCGGCAAGGCCTTGGAGGCGGAAGAACCAACGTCCAGGGAGAGTGGGGGCGATGGTCCGGCCAATTTCAATCCGTTCCGGTTCAACTTCGTGAAGATCCCGGATGTGAAGTCGCCGGTCCCCGTTGTGAGCAACAAGTCTTCGGGGTTGTCGTTTGGGAACACCAGGAGGAAGGACCCTGGGATGGTGTTTGTGGCCGGGGCAACGGGCCAAGCTGGTATCCGCATTGCACAGCAGTTGCTGAGGAAAGGTTTCAGCGTGAGGGCAGGTGTGCCAGAGCTCGGCGCTGCCCAGGAGTTGGCTCGCCTGGCCGCCCAATACAAGGTTGGCACTCAGCAATACAATCACTTTGAGGAACGTACTCACTTAACATATGAAAAATCTCTCGGCGATATTTGTCATTCTAACACTGTCTGATTATGAGTTGCATAGAATGGTAGATGCAATAATTGTTTGATCCTTGCTTAAAAATGACATGATAATTCATGTGATTATATTTGATAGATTCTTTGAAACAAGAATGGTATTTAAGACATGATATTAAAGACAAAGTTTCTTATATTCATGAGAAGTGAGTAAATATAGTCATTTAGCCGGGACTGATAATTTGCATCAACGTATGGTCAGATAATATCAAATGAAGAATTGAAACGCCTGAACGCTGTCGAATCCACCTTCCAAGACGCGGAATCGATCGCGAAAGCCATTGGAAATGCGAGCAAAGTGGTGGTCACCATTGGACCGGCCGAGTATGGCCCCACCACGGGAGTCACCACCGTGGACGCCTTGCAGGTTGTCCAAGCTGCCAAGTTGGCGGGAGTCGGTCACGTGGCGATCGTCTACAACGGGAACATGGCCACGTCCACATACAATGTGCTGGACGGCATCTCCTCGTTCTTCAACAACCTCTTCTCACGGTTGCAGCCGCTGACGATGCCCGAGTTCTTGCAGAAGCTAGCGGAAGTCGACGTGAGCTTCACGCTCATCAAGACGAGTTTGACCGAGGATTACTCACCAGAGAGTTCCTATAGCATTGTGGTGGCGGAAGAGAGAAGAGGTGGTGCGAACAACTACAAAGTAATGTAATGTATGCGATAGAATCTTTTCCGTTGTTCCCATTTCTCCCATCACCATTCACTTATATTTGCTGTCCTATTTCATTAATCATCAACCTTGACATTACCATAACTGCATATTAACAAGTAAATCTACAAACTTCGAATCTCTTTCATTAGGTTGCAAAGTCTCAGATAGCAGCGCTGGTTGCCGGTGTTTTCTCCAACACAGCTGTGGCAGAGAACAAGGTAGTATGCATATGTAGTTATGTACTCTACTTATTTACACTGTTATGATGGATTTCCGCTTCTTTCTTGCGTTGCTTTTCTGATGGAATGTTGTCACATTCATGCATTTTTCCAATGGAAGGTTGTCGCATTCGTGCTTAATTATGCATAGTAAGTGAACCATATAAGTTAATCAAATGCAGGTGGTGGAAGTTTCGACGGATCCATCAGCTCCTTCACGGCCTATAGATGAGCTCTTCAGGTAATAATTTCTTTTCGCAAGAGCCCCTGTGATCAAAGCATATGTGCAAGCGAACACGTGTAGTGATCATCAGACAGAATATATACAAAAAGAGAAACTTGCACATCTCTTTCATCGTGAGTATACATAGTTCTTGTTTGAACATGTCTGTCATGTAACAGGTAAGATGTTCCCTTGACCTGGGCAATGTAGACGAAGAACATAGACAATATAGACATTTTCCTTTGCATTTCCTCTGTCCCTTTTGTCGTTCTCCACCTAACTTTGCGTAGGTTGTCACTTTCGTCCTCGATAATTTCTAGCTTGAGAATGCCGCTACTCTCATGGATATACTAAATTTAGTGACCTCAAAGAGATTACACGGACTAGTTCCAATTTCTTGTATATTACACATAGATGCCTTCCACCCGAGATAAACCTGATTTTTGCACGTCGGATTTGTTCTAGTGCCATTCCTGAGGATGGAAGAAGGAAAGAGTACAAAGCGGCGCTTGCGAAAGCAGAAGCCGAGGAAGAGGCCCAAATAGCCGCTGAGAAAGCCCAGGAAGCGGCTGAGGCTGCAAAGAAGCTCGAGAAAGAAGTGAAGAAGCTCTCGGAGCAGGAGGCCAAGGCCGCGAGTCTCGCAGAAGAAGCCAAAGAGAAGGCGGAGGCTGCCGGGATTTCGATGGAGGGCCTACTCAGCAAAGCCAAGGACTTCAGAGCGGGTCTAAACTTTGACAAGCTTGGTTCTGACCTTGCGAACTCTATGCAGAGTTCGGTGGAGAAGCCGAATGTGCAGGTCGCTACAGTGAGAGGGCAGGCCAGGGCTCGGAGCTTAACTCCACAGAAAGCGCTGTTCAAGCAGCCTCGTCCCACCCCAAAACCGAAGCCTGCTCCTGCTTCGAGTCCAAAAGTGGCAAAGGAGGAGCCGAAACAGCAGGGCGAGACTAAGAAGGAAGTGAGGAAGGTGTTTGGTGGGCTGTTTCAGCAAGAGACCATCTACATCGATGATGACTAAGAATAAGAAGATCGGTCTTATTGGTTTTGCGTATAGTATGTCATTAGCTAGCATTTGTTTATCGCGGTTGAATTTGAACGTGTAATTAAGAGATTCATGAGTTGAATAAAACAAAGTAGTATTTTGTTGAATGCTTCGACGCAATATTTTTCACATGCTCATGGAAGTTAAACAATGTCCCCGCAATAGCCGGTAACAATCTACATTTTCATTGGAAAAGGAGACTCTTCTCTGTATATATATATTCATGAATATGAACCCAATCATTTGCCAATTGGACCGATTTTCTATTATACACGACTGCAAAACCAACACTAATAGTCTATTGCAGGGTCAAATCTTGAATGAGAGAGAGATGGATAAGAACAAACGAATACCTCCATGAAGAAAACAACAAACGGATGAAAGATCAACCTCACGGTCGTGGCAAAAGTCCAGGGGAAATTGGAAATCGGGTAAACCGTCCAGTGGACTTCACAGGCTCAACAAAGCACAGTCAAATGAACGTATGAATTTATGCTCTAACTCTATGCGTGGGCTTACGTGTCGGACGTCTTCTGAAACTGAATTTCCAAACTGTCAGTAAGGTGACATGAGTCTATCAAAGTGAGCATAAGTTAACCGTAATTACCACTTGAAACCTAGTATGATTTTTCGCATGGTTTCAGAAAATAATATGCTAAGGGAAATAAGAATTTTCTTCTTCTCTTCCCGCGAAACCTTGATCAGAAGTTCAGTGTACATCAAATAAGGAGACAAACGATACGTGCCACCGCGCACTCATCAATTGTATATATGCGTGACTCATCGATTTCTGTCACTTTCTCCAGGAAAATTTAAATCAAGTTTCTGTGTCTGCATCTTGGAAATTTTTCTATGTCGGATGCGAAGGTAATCTTTCACGTCCTTTCTTCAATCAAATTCTCGCACGAGTTGGAGCATAATTTTATCTCGGACAGACGATTTTGACTAGAGACAATTACGCTGTTGAAAGCGGAACTTTTGTTGATAGTGCTGAGATCCAACAAAACTACCAGATACTTCTTCACAGCATCCTTTCTCATAAGTGGTGGTTTTTTTACGGAACGATGATTTGATTTCTTAAATCAACTATATGTTTCTTTCTCGTTCATTTTGGGTTCTTTCCTTTTCCATGTCGAATTGCAGAGGCAGAAATAAGCACACTGAACTCATGAGAGGGAGCTAACTGAACAGACTCAACCATTTTAAGCAACAAAGCTAGATTGACGAGATCGTCACACAAAAATGCAATCACATTGTAATGGACTCATGGTGCTTCTCAGTTTTTAATCTGATAGTTCGTGTAAGATCCATAATGTAATGTATTTTGAACTGACCTGATGAACTTATAAGTACAAGAATCTAAAAGGCTTGTTGAGTGCAATCTATTTAAAAAGACATTTTAGTTGGTTGAGCTCACGTGAGCCCGGGCTAAAGCAAATAATGTCCATGAGTTCAAAATCTCCGACATGAATTTTTTTTTGGTTAAATCTCCGACATGAATTAGTAAGTCTTTTCGCCACAATTACACTCTTTCATCGATAGGAAATAATGCTAATAATGCTGTGAAAAAACAAAAGAAGATTCATGTTGTACAACTTGAATATATATGAATGTATTTAAAACATTGTGGAGTTGAGTTTGGACCTCTACTCCGTACACTACCATTAAAAATCAAGGTTCCACAGGAAGAGTTATTAATGGAATTTACTATTACAACTGTTAAACTGTATACATTGCTAATGATTTCCATTCATTGTGAGCTAAAACAAATTAATTAAATTATGCTATACTTCACGGTAACAACCCTCATTCTCAAATGTTTAAGGCTGAGAAAAATCGTGCTTGGCCAAAAGAAAGGAGTTGAAGGAAAAACGTTGGAGATAAATAATTATGCTAAATATAAACACACATCTTCATCATGTTTCTGATGTGAAAAATCAGTCAGTGGCTATTGATAAATTAGGAAAGCCATTCAACATAATGACATCTCCGCTTCTTTTTTTGGTGACTAGAAGCAAAATAATGCAAGAAAACTATGATCTCAAAGCAAATGCTTGGGATTTAAAGCATGGTTTACAACTGATAAGTACCTGATAAGTAGAGAAAGGGAGGAAGTTCATGTGATACTAGGACTACATAACATATCTTAACACATACATACAGATAAAGCTCTAAAGAAACTTCCCTAAAAACATACTTAAAATGTGCAAGAAGAAAACATTTCCTTTGGATCAATGAGGTTGGCTATTTCTTTCTTATCATTGCTTTCATATTCATTTTGAATGTTCAAATAAATCACATCATCCGATACACGCATGCTTGTAGCATGTAAGAAAACACATAAACACCAAAACAAGTCATCGCGCTATAATATATTCAAGTTGAATGTGTAATCAATAGGGAGTTTTCTTATTGACATGATGAATTTCAATGAATGAAAAGGTTACAATAAGGAAAAATACATAAACTGTATATATAGATCTCATCAAGTCACTACCTCTCATTCTTCTTTGTACCATTCGGCGAAAAGTAACTTTGTATAATTTAGAGAGTCGTATCTATTATACTCTCATTTTAAATTAAATATGCATTTCAAATGAATCTTTTCTATTCTTTTTTCAATCATGAAAACTTAAAAGCCAGTTACTATAAGCAAAAGAAATCGTTCAAACTTAATTGGATAATTTAACTCAATTTTGAAAGTATGATGTTACCTAAAGAAAGACTTCAAAGATACAGCCAACGTTTTTTTGATCTTCAAGATAGGAGAATCAGATAATTGGATGTTGAATAATTATTGCATGACAATGCAGGCCAATTCATGCACATGCTTCTTCTGTATGTGAAGGGAATGATGATAACTATGATTTCTTACAAAGGAAACTACTAGAATGGCAATACTTCTTCATAAAGGACGAATAATCTAAGTTCAAATAAGATATATAATTCAACATAAAAAAAAATTCATGCTAAGGTATCTAATCAGCAAAACTCAAAGGAGTACACACTAGTTGGCCAATTTTGCATCATTGATGTGAAATACCGTTGGAGCCAAAAGCAACGCATGATTTTCTATGTTTATATGGCACGTTGATAAACCCTAAGAACAAGTTTGTCTTCATACAGCAGAGAAATCACTTTCGATGTAAAACTCCTTGTTATTATTGGAATGGAAAGAATTAAGAAATATTTCTTGTTAATGATTAATTTCACTAGGTTGGCTGGAAGAAAATTAATCCTGATCATCTAAAACATTTCAAGCCAGAAAATAAAACCATCAACAGATCGAAGAAGACAGAATGGAGAGTGCATGAAAAGAGAAACGGTTTATGGAAGAAGCCCAAAAGAAATATAAACCAATTAAAGAATATTTCTCGTTCACACTAAATGAAACACCAAGCCGCATAAGGTTCTAACGAAATTCGATCACCGACAATAGTGGTAAAACAATCAGTAGAAGTTTGCATATACAGCTGGCTACGTTTCACAATATTCAAAATCAAGGAAAGCACGTAAAACATAATCAGATTCAGGATGAAGGAGGATAAAAAGGACTTCACAATTAATCTTAGTATCTGATTATTCAAAAGAACTTCTTGGTACCCTTTGGTTCTTGAGGTTCTGGTCCCAGCCTGAGCTCGAGGTCTAGTTCTGAAGTAGACCTGGAGGAGCTATCACTGATCGGTTTACCCTTCCCCAAAGTTTGAATATTTTGTTCTTGATCATGATCCTTTGTCGAGGACGGTATTTCGGAAAACAAGGGTAATTGCCTAACTCCACCAACATGGGAATAATCATCCTTCTTGTCACTCTCCTCCTCGCCTTCTTGCTGAAGAATCCAAGGCCAAGATACTTTGCTCGTATCTGAACTCCCAGTGAACTTAGCATCCAAATATGGTATCTGCGGCGGTGGCCTGACAGTTGAACTCATAGAGTACGATGAAGTTGTGGAGGATTGCTTGAGCTTGGCTTTGTCTTTTCGGTGGATGTTCATGTGACCTCCTAGGGCTTGAGCATTTGAGAAGCCCCTCTTGCAGAATATGCACTCATACGATCTAACTTGGCTCGAGCCTTGCTGTTCTGTGTTCTTGGAAATCGCTTTCTCAGAATCTTCTTGTGTAGGCTCATGGTGATCACTGTCCATAGTATCAGAGAGAGAGAGAGAGAGAGAGAGAGAGAGAGAGAGAGAGAGGAGGGTGGTCAACTGCAGGCTGCTACAGAGAGAGAGAGAAACAGAGAAATTGTGTAATCGTTGTTGTTCTTGAGGAGTGAGAGGATCGAGGTTTGATCTTTTCGTTTTTTTTTTCTGGGCTTTTTGGAGAGCGATCTTTTGATGCTTTAGGAGTAATTAAATCAATGCTAAAAGGATTGTTATGTTTTATATAGTCTTGGTAGGGTAACACTGAGGAAAAATGTCCAAGGTAGTTCTGGACTGACTAGCTTATTATACCTTTTTTCTATTAGGAATTAATCAAGCACTATGCCTGATTTCTAGAACTTGTGGGTACAGGCCAAGAACAACTGTTCTCCTGCGCTGATGGGCAAGTGTTAGAATTTGGAAACATCTAAGTTCAGAATGAGTTGGATCATGGAATGTTTAGGAAACTCATACATAGTAATTTACATAGAGTTATCTGTATTTTAAAGCGAAATGCTATATGATGAGTATGCTATTAGTATGAATACATAATCACTAAGTTCGATAAGTTTAGAACATATCAAACCTAACTTCGACTTTTCCATGATCCTATGGTTGTTGCTTAATCCACTTGGACAGATACTAACTCGATCATTCGGCATAACACATATGCTCGAACTCATGGATTTAGTAAACAGCACGGGTTCAGTGCAAGGACAATGGGTAATAAAACCAGGAACCCTAAAATTTCTATTCATAGACAAGATGTGGCATATTTTCCCAAGTGATTTCCGAGGCAAAACAAGAAATAAGACGAAATTAGAACATTCGTCCTTCCAGAAAGAATAGAATAAAATGAAAGGGAAAATCAAAGTCCTATGGTCACAGTTGATCGGCCGTCTCTATTAGCTGTACAAACCCCAACACCCCCCCCCCCCAACTCCATGATATGATCCCCGCATTAGCACACCCGCACAACCCATTAATGGCCTTTTTACCTGGATTAACGCTGTAAACACTATGTCACAGACCAAGTCATAGGATTATTTTATGTATATAATCCTAAGCTTTATTACGTAATATATTATGGCAAGGCCAATCCGTTTCCTCATGAAGCACAAGAGGCACGGGCCCTTTTCCAAATGGAAGGTCAAGAAACATCTCCCAAAAATAGACCCTATAACTATCTGCATCATATTAAACTACTTAACCATATAGAGATTGACGATGGACTGCATATGCATTATCCACACGCTTATGAATATAAATCACCAACATGTAATGCGCATAATTGACCTTGATTCCCTATAGCTAGGGTTTGCTTACATATGTTCTCCTCTAAAGATAAGATGCGTACGAACCTTAAGCACATTAAATTAGTCATTGCCAGTATTGAATCAAATAGAACTATGAGATTAAGCTTTTAGGTTGACCGTAACGATAAATTATTTCTAATTGATTGGTTCTCCTTCTATCACCGCTTTGCACTTTGTATCTTATCATTAATTGGTTTTCGTAAATCAAAGCAAAAATTTCGAGTTTGTGTTGGATGAATCTAGATGGGGAAAATGTTTCAAAAAGTTATAAACTTATTGTATGGCAATCAATTCAATCCAAAATTTTTCAATTGTCCCAACTTAGTCTTGAATTTTTTGACAATTTGTTAGTATAGTCATTTAGGCCAATTTTAAGCAAAAATCGCTAATATAAACACCAGTGGTCTTGCGTAGCATCATCTATCCTAAGTGGACAAATTTTTTTTTGAATTTTCTAAATTTTTGAATTAATTATTTTATTTTTATCTTCTATTTTTATCTTTTTTTATTGATTAAGGGCCGGCTACTAGCTAGAGGTGATCAGTTCCCAGTCCAATCCAATAGAATCGGTCACCCTTTTTTCCCACTACTTGATGCCATATATTTTAAAACTAGAATTATGTTCCCTATACCAACTACATATAATCACAAAAATAAGCATGTAATTCGAGCCAATGCGATGATAAATTGTGTTCTCTGTGCTGACTACACATATGTTCTAAAATTGAAATTGTATTTCCCATGTAGACTACACATAATCATAAAAAAAAAAGTATATGTAGTCGGTCAGATCCAATATAGGCGATTCTCAGTTTTGACGGTTCGTTTTGCACGCCCCTACTAATAGTCGAGGCCTAGCGATCCTAGTCAACAACTAAGCAAGGGCCTAAGAGCCCTTGCTAAAAATGGATGAGGGTCATGAACCTCGCTCAAATCTGAGCGAGGGTCACAATGGCCTGGGTCATGGGCCTCGGCCCCTGCTTGCCCTTAACAGTAAAAAAGAAAAGAAAGAAGTGAAAAGAGAAAATTAATAAATTTAAAAATTTAACATAAAAAATTCAGAAAATTAAAAAGAAAATTGTAAAAATTATTCAAGTCAACGTTGAAGACGAGTGTTGACCGTGCCACATAGGAAGTGCAATGTCCACATCAACGATTTTTTTTTCTAGAATGACTACATTGATAAATTATCAAAAAGTTTTGGTCTAATGCTTCGTTTGGCGTAGCATTTAGAATTGGCTTTGGGACTTTAAAGTCTCTTAGCCAAATGTAAATGGGTTTGGTTCTTTTTCTAGAGAATTTTGGGGGAAATGCAACAAAGACATTTATCTCAATGTAGGTCTCGAGATACTTTTTGAAAAGTAGAATTCTCGAAATGTAGATAAACTCTTTTTTTTCTTCCAACTTTATCCTCTCTCGACTTTCATAATTTTGGAACTATCCTCGAAACCCTAACTTGCATGCGAAGGTCTAAGCAACTGGCGAGCTTTAGGCAGAGACCCGGGTCGCGTGACCTAAGCGTCGCGTGAGGCCACAGTGCTCTTCATAAGGCTAACGGTGTCTGTCCCATGCAAGTAGAAAGCTCAATGAGAATCCACGCAAGCGAGAGCAGTGAGCATATCCATCTTTGACTCAGCTCGGACATGTTTCAAACACTTGGTCGACACTCTCCTCGTCCTTCACTCCCTCTCTGTCCCCAACCCCAACTCTCTCTCAAGCCCACTCTGTTTCCCCCTCAAATCACCCTCCACATAAGGTCGCTGGGTCGTTCCCGTAAAGCCCGCTCCTTTCGCTCCATAGCTAACTCGCTCCCCGGCGCCGATACCACCACTGGCCCGGGACAAGACGACAGATGGTCTCTTCGAGGAATGACCGCCATCGTGACCGGCGGGACTCGCGGTATTGGGTAAGTTTTTGCTTTTGAATGGCGATGCATTTCGAAACGTTTCGACGAGTTTTCTGGTTTGAAATTCGAAACGGGAATTTGGATGTTCAGGAATGCGGTTGTGACGGAACTGGTGGGGTTTGGGGCGAGAGTGCACACTTGTTCTCGAGACGGGGATGAGCTCGAGAGACGCTTGGAAGAGTGGGTCGACGGTGGGTATGAAGTTACCGGGTCGGTTTGTGATGTGTCCGTCAGGGAAGTGAGGGAGAAACTGATGGGCACGGTCTCTTCTGTGTTTGACGGGAAGCTCAACATTCTTGTAATCATCTTTCCCCGTTGTTCCGATTCTTGTTCCTTTTCTTCTCATAATTCGCTCCGCGTTTAAAATTCATTTGAAAGCTTCAAGATTGCTTTGAATGTTTTAAGTCTTTTGCAACTGAAGCTTGTTTAGAACGAGCGAAAGTTTCCAGTCCAGAGACTTGAGTCAGTTTAAGATGCTGAGATTCACTGAATTATCACGATTTGGCGATGCCACTGAAAATATTGAAGTTTGTGCTCTTGATGGAGGTTTACAGGTAAACAATGTGGGCACCAACGTAAGGAAACCAGCCGTGGACTTCACGACTGAAGAATTTTCTCTTCTCATGGCTACGAATTTTGAGTCCATGTTCCATTTGTGCCAACTTGCTCATCCTTTGCTAAAGGCATCGGGGCTGGGTAGTGTTGTCTTCCCGTCCTCTGTTTCTGTGTTCGTTTCTTTGAAATCCATGTCTTTTCATGGGGCAACGAAAGGTTACCACGGCACAGCTTGAATTTAGAGCGTTTTTCATCTCAAGTTGCGACCATGAAGTTTATTGTGGCTTTTATGCAATGATACATGCTGTGCACTTTCAGGGGCTATTAATCAACTTACCAAAAGTCTGGCTCGTGAGTGGGCTGTAGACAACATAAGGAGCAATGCTGTTGCACCTTGGTACATCAAAACTTCTATGGTGGAGCAAGTAAGATCTCTTTCTCTGTTATTCCTTTGATTCACCTATCGCGTACCTCCACTATAGATTGTGCTATTTTTTGTCTTGCAAATTGTAATTATGGTTGAAAGCTAGGATCCAGTTGTCTTGTGCATATGCATAAATTGAGATCTCTACATCGATGCTCCAATGTTGTTGTAGTTAGAACACAGCTTCTGCACTATGCTATAGTATTTCTTGATTGGATTCGGCTTTTATTTATGGAAGGTGCTCAGCAATAAGCATTATCTGGAAGAGGTGTACTCTTGTACACCACTCCGACGTGTCATCTCTGGTGGCTTTTCTTTGCTTGCCTGCATCATCAGACATTGCCGGCCAGATTATTTGTGTGGATGGGGGGATGTCTGTGAACGGATTCTACCCAAGACACGAGTAGATCCAAAGAGTTCACATGTCGTGCTGTGTGACAGTTATCGTCCTCTGTCTCAGTTACTCCTCTTTTTTAACGTGTGTACTTACTCCACCCACCAAAAACTTACAATCCTTTGTTTAGAAGTGATCTGATGAGCTTCATTAGTCTTAGAGCCAAGCTTGAGGTTTTGCCTATGATAGATCGTTGATTCAATTGCCTCTTTCATGTTATCATCTGTTTACAGCTCTTAAATCAGATATATGTACTAGAACTAGACACCATTAACTGATGATTATGACAATTTGGACATACAAGCTGGTCGAACCGGTGTAGGAAAAACCCAGTTGTATCAGATATGGAAACTCGCTGAAAGAACCGGGCTCTCAACATTTTGATAATGATACCGCCAGTTAAAATGACGGTAGTATAGGGCGAAAGGATGGCAATTCGAAGCAGAGCACAAAGTATCGAGCATCAATACAACAATAACGAACGAGGAAAGGCAATACCAACGATCCTTAGTGATGATAAAAGTCCTGATAGACGGCTCAAAGAGACACAAGTGAAATACAATACACAAGTATAGACAAGTGAAATGCACAACTTGCCATTATCGTACTAATGGAGTCTTGGCGAGTGCATCCAAACTGCCAAATTCTCTGGAAATAAGTAGACAACCGTATAGATCATGCGGAAACAACCAAGTCACACACTAAAGCCTATCATTCGCCGCCACCGTCGCCACCGTCACCTCCATCACCGTGAGAACTGCTGCCTTCACTACTGACCAAGGTCAAGGAGGCATAGGCCGCACCCACCATCAAAGCGGCCCCGCTGCCATCATTGGTGCCGCCATAATTGGTGCTGGATCCATGGCCATGGGCACCCTGCTCATTAGGTGCCTTATTGGCAAGCCCTCGGCTTTTAACTCCATGGCAAGCCTTTGGACGGAGAGGCTTGTCGCGTGACTCCCCGTGCCCGTCCTCTCCATCCCTAGGATCTGCTATGCAGAAACACAGTTTCCTCAACCTCATCAAAAGCAAAAGAATATGACAGTGGCCTAATGCCTGCGCTCTTTGGCCTTTGGACTTAGCCTTGCCCTGCCACTTCCATTGGGTGTGGCAAGCCGTCTTAATAGGTAAGAAAAAAGGGGTGGATTCTGTTCTGCTCCAATAATTGTGCCTCGTTCCTTCAACCTTTTCATAATGTCCTTCACACGTTTTCTTTACTGAAAAGGTGCAATCGAAAGGCAGGAACAGGCGGAGGGAGGAGTGATGGAACTGGCTTTTTCCTCGAGGGCGATTCGTTCCTACGAAAGAAAGTGGTCACATTACAACATCAATCAAGTGAGAATCGCGTGATTATGATAAATCAATCAATGAGACGACAAGAAAAATCGCATGAATCATGGGGAGGATTCCCGTGTTACAGTCAGCAACTTTCACCCCAAACCTTTTATTTTTGCCATGAAGACATCAAAAAGAGAAATTTCAATAAGGGATTTGAAATGAAGTCATTTTTTCAAATAAGAGTTTAAAGTTGTCGTTGTCTCAAATAAGAGCCTGAAGTAAATCTTATCTCAAATAAGGGCCTGAATTGACCATATCAATCTCAAATAAGGATTTGACTTCATTGGCCAAATGATATTTTTGTCTTTTACTTTTTCAAAAATTTTTTTTTCTTTTTTCCTTTTTCTATTTTTTCTTTTTTTTTCCTCTCTTCCCTTCACAGGCCACTGCCGGGGCCGGCAGAGGCGGTCGCCCTCGCTGGCGTTGAGCGAGGGCCGCCCTCGCCCGCCCAGCCCAGGCGAGGCGACCCTCGCTTGACATTAGTTGGACAGCCCTCGCCCGACGCCGACAGAGGTTGCCAGCCAGGTGCAGTGACAGTTGGGGAGGAAAGAAGAAAAAAGAAAAAGGAAAAGGAAAAGAAAAGGAAAGTAAAGAAATAAAAATATATACTTATGATTTTTTTTTTACTAAAATACTCCTTCTCTGGCGACGAAATAATCACCGACCGACCAAAGGCTCTTATTTGAGACGATTTGGCCACTTTAGGCCTCTATTTGAACAATGTCTACTTCAGACTGTTATTTGATAAAATAAGTCCACAACGGGCCCATTTTTGGAATTTTTCCTTTTTTTTCCTAATAAAAAAGAAGGAAGACGGAGACAAGTTAAAATAAAAGGGATAATGACAGAAATAGTTTCCGAATTTCGGCCCAATGTATAATGTGGTCCCCGAACGTTTAATTTGTTCAATGTGTTCTCTAAACTCTACTTCAATGTGCAATGTGATTCTTGAACTACCTCAATGTGCAATGATCTTTGAATTTTTAATTTGTTCAATTTCGTCCCTGAATTTTTTGTACATGTTTAATAGAAGGACAACAATGAACATTTTCATAAGGTGCAAGGATTAAATTGAACATGTATCAAAAGTCTCTGGACTATATTGAGCAAATTAAAAGTTCAAAGACCACATTACACATCGAGATGGAGTTCAGAGAGCACAATACATGTTTAATGAAAAGACAACATTGAGTATTTTCATAATGTGCATAGACTAAATCAAATATGTATCAAAAGTCTTTAGACCATATTGAACAAATTAAAAATTCAGAGAGACCATTGTGTCATTTTACCACGTTGAACAAATTAAAAATTCAGAAAGGCCATTATGTCATTTTACCTTAAAAAGAGAGAGACAGAAAAAAACTGTCTGAGCCCGGGTTCGAACCGGGGACCTCTAGTGTGTGAGACTAGCGTGATAACCGACTACACCACCCAGACGTTCACGTCCCATTTTTGCCACTTTATAGTCTTATAATTGATGCTGCCGTCATTCAATGTCATATCGTTTTTTCTTTAGCTTCTCTCTTCTTCTGAATTACGAATTCAAAATCGCTGGCGTCGACCCATCGCGGTAGCAGAGGAAGCACGAAGGGGGGGCAATTCTGCAGTTCGAGCTAGTAGGAGTCGAATGTCTTCCTCCAACACGGACGCGCGCCATGCTTCTCTCGGCCGACGAACGGTACGGCATCCTCGGATTCCCCCCCGTCCTGTCCTGACAATTCCGTTTCCTTCGTTTCGATGTTTTCCGTTTGGTTTGGTGACCTGATTACCTTCCTAATCGTTGCGTTTTCGAACTCGGGATCGTCGCAGCTGGAGGAGATTCGCCAGAAACGAGCGGCGGAGAGATTGAGCAGGGCTCCCTCGGGTCCGGATCTCGCCAAAGCTCCTTCCGGCTCCAATGGTTGGTTGATCGATCGTTCTTCGTTTTCCGCGCTTTTTTTTTCCAATCGCGGAACGATCGCTTGCTTGGGGGCGATCTAATCCGTGTGTTCTATCTGCCGTAGGTACTGAAGGGATGAGGAAATCGGAGAGTGGAAATCGACTCTCGGAGGTCAGGCTATACCATTGCTTTCTAGGTCTTTTATCGTTTCTTTAAAGTCCCATTTGCATATCGAGTACGCTCAACGCCTTTTGCTTTGGCGAATGATCGAGCTTTGAAATTATGAGATGTAAAGCGGAATTGGGCACTTTTGTTTTTGTACCAGTTAGGATAAATTCGAGTGGTTCTATATGTTTGGGTTTGCTATTACTGAAAGACCTCATGCTTATTGTAAACTGCAAGGGCAGTCCGATGTTAGCAGCTTAGTTTCTCAGTTGAAGGACTTTCAGAAAATGAATCTAGAATTGGAGGAAGAAAACAGAAGATTGGCGTCGCAGGTGCGCTAATCCTGTTCTTTTCCTTGGTGATTGCTTGACCCTTAATGTGTGCAAAAGAGGAGGGTAACTCGAATTCTGACGCGAGTGTTGTTTTTATTTCTGTGTTTTTTTTCCCAGCTTCAAGCAAAGGAAGTTGAGAACTCTACGCTGCTTAAGCGTCTAAATGATCTGGTGAGAAGTAGACATTACCTGGTTTTTGTGTTAGCTAACAATGCCTGCAAATTTGATTTACATTTTGATGTGAAGTTGGTCATCTGAGCTGTCCTACTCCTATCTTCTCTACCTGAAGTGACTACGCTCATTGACATGTAAAAAGTTTGCATTTTTTAGAACATTGTGAGCCACAAAACTTTCACCCCGAAAATCTTTTGGTTATACTATATGCTTTTCTTTTGAAGTTTTCACTATCCTCCGTCTGCCCTTAATGCCAAATATTCGCAAAGATTCATGTCTGATTCTTACGCACATCTTTTCAAAAATTTTCAGGAACAGAACACAGTACCTTCTTTGAGAAAAGCTCTCAGGGATGTCGCTATGGAGAAGGATGCAGCAGTTGTTGCACGGGTATTTTAACTTGCTATCTCTTCATTCTACAAATTTTGTCTTTTGCTGTCTATATTTTTCATGTTTCAATTGTGATCTAGTGTAGGAGGATCTTTCAACCCAGCTTCGCACGCTTAAGAAACGTCTGAAGGAAGCCGAAGAAGAGCAGTATCGAGTAAGCAGACAAATTGTTTTTGAATATGTGAAAGCATTTCGAATTTCCTATCTTTATCGGTCTGTTGCCATAGGCGGAGGAAGATGCAGCAGCTTTGAGAGCAGAACTCAACTCAATACAGCAACAAGCAAATGGGGATCAGTTTGGTGGAATAGCCTTTATGGACAACTCTTTTAACCAGTTGCAGGCCCTGGAAAAGGAGCTGAGTAGGCTAAAAGATGAGCTCCAGGTTGGTTCTTTGTATAGTAATATTTGGTCACACCCTTCTGTTTCGTCCGTTCTTTTTACTAGTTTGTGTTGGGCTTATGTACATAGCAAGAATCTACATTGAGGCAATTAGAGAGGCAAAGATTTATGGATGAGCAAGCTCGAACTTCTGCGCTCCTGTCTGAAAAGCAAGCTTTAGAAGAGAGATTGGCTGCTCTGGCCAAAGAACCTTCTGGTATGAGATTTTTATAATAGTGTCTGGTGGGGACAAAAAGTAATTTTGCTGCCTTATGCTGTCTTTAACAATTAAAAGGTTGAACTTTTTTCTCACCGTTTGTCCCGGCACTGCATTTCAGAGAAAGCTCCAGAGAACGTGGTTCGTGAAGCACTGTCAGTGGTAATAATTTCTGCCAGATAATTTTGTTTAAATGTTTTCTGATATGTTTTCCTTCATGGAATCTGAATTTGAATGGCATTTGCTGTTGATTTTAAAGTGCTTGCTGGTATTTGTTTTGCAACTTTTTTATGGTCGGCAACAGGTGACTATATAAGTTGATCATCGCGTCATATAACAGGGATTTTATTCCTTGTTCGGTATATTTTGCAGGAGGATAAAGAGAAATTAGAAATGCAGTTGCACAATATGGCTGTGGCAGTTGAGAGGCTGGAAAATAGTAGGCAGAAACTTCTATTAGAGGTAAGCTTGCTTCTGTTTCTTTCTCCCAAATCATCATTGGGTATATTTTGGCACTTGATGGCTTAATACACGGTTTCTCCATAAATTTTAGTGCAGATTGATTCCCAATCTTCAGAGATAGAAAGACTCTTTGAGGAGAATTCCAATCTTACCTCGTCTTATCAAGAGGCAATGAGTGCAGTAGTGCTCTGGGAAAGTCAGGTAATTATTAATAGATTTTGCCTAAAACAGAAGTACTGATTTGGAATGTGGCAAAAAGGAGTTATTCTAGATTTCCAAATTAGTGGGATGCGATTTTCTCAAATGTTATGCAGCTATGATCTTTGTGTCTCTTGTTTTCCGTATGTTTGTTTGCTGAGTGGACGAGGAGTTATTAGCTGTATTACTTGATCTTAATGAGTCATCTCTTCATGAAGAAGTCACAATGGAGCTATGTCTTGCTACGTTGTCATGAACGACCAATTTTCTCTCTCCTTGGAGTTATTGGATTTCATGCACCACTTGGTCATGGCAAATGCGATATGAAGTTCCACGTGTTCAAGTTCTTATTGCCTGATGTGCAATAATTTTAAATGCGATATGAAGTTCAACGTGTTCAAGTTTTTATTGCTTGATCTGCAATTATTTTGGCATGTTATGTTGCAAGATAGTCTTTTCTTTTTCTTTTTGCTTTTGATAAGTGAAAGTTTATCCCGACTGTTAGTGATGTGTATCATTTTACAATTACAATATAGAGAATTTGGATTTTAAAGATGTTGCGAATGTAACTATCAGAATCCATTGAATCGATTTGGGTCCAAGAGATATGTACCTAATCTGAATCAGTGATCTCTTAAATCCAAGTAAACCTATCTATTCACTAGCGAATCTATTCGATATGTAGGTGCCATGTTTTTTTTTTTGGTCAAAACGCATGTGCCAATTCAAGCGGTTCAATTTTTGTATGTTTGCCTATTAAATGATGTAATGTTCATAGTATACTATGATGTACACGATATTTGGATAGTTATAGTATAGTTAAGGTAAATATAATGCAATAATAGAATGATGTATAAAGATTTGTGCCTTATGTTTGAATGCAATCCAAGTGTCAATGAAACAAAAGGAAGTCATATCTCGTTGTTATTAGGATACGACATAAGTATTCTTGAGTAATATTTCTTTATTATGTATCATAAATCTTACCCATATTTCATATATTCTAATTTTATGCACATAGTTTATAAATGCCAATGACATGAAATACAAATTTTTCAGTACATCACCGAAACTTTCAATTCGATTTGATTCGATTCTCGATGCACAATTCACTAATATAAGATTATGATTTACGATACATATCTTGATTTAACAACTATGGTTGCGGATTTGCGAGGTGACTGTGTAGTGTATATTTTGATTTCCAGTAAAGTCTCCTAACTCCTGGATGCCCTTCTGCTTTTTGCCTATGGCTGTTATTGGCTCTGCTTATTGGATTTTCACCATCGAAGTTATAGCCCAGGCTAAAGATCTGCTTAGCTACTACTTACCACATACTGTATTTTTCCTGGAATCTGACAGAGCTACTGCATATAGTAATATTGTTTTGATGTTTCTTTTGTATCTGTTAGTGCCCCTAATAAGTTTAATTGCAGGTGAAAGATTGTCTTAAGCAAAATGAGGAGCTCCGAGGTGTTATAGATAGATTAAGAGCAGATCAGGCTAGTTTACTGTCTGTTAATGAGAGGGAGGTGCTAAGATATACCACTGAATCTCATGGAGATAGGGTCAATGAGATAAGTTCGCAGCCACCGGTATATATGTCCGAAATTCACTCTCTAAAGGTTTGTCCTTGTCTATAGTTTTGTATATTGTACTCCGCCATGACTGGAATTGAACTCTTGGCGACTTGTTGGACTCTCCAATTTAACTAAAGATGCTCACTAGTCTTGTAAATCAATGGCCTTGGAAGTTGAGACTAGCGTTTATGAACATGCTCTGGCATAACTTCCTTGACTTCTGTCATGTAGTTTTAATACACTACCTCGGAGCATCTTGTTAATAAGTGAAATGTCATTCTATTTCCCTAGGGCCAACTTGCAAAAGAGCAGACAAGAGCAGAAGCACTATCGGCGGAGATCTTGCAGCTTTCTGCACGACTTCAGCAAGCTACACAAGCATACAATGGTCTTGCACGCCTGTGAGATTTTCCCTCCCTTGTTCTCTTGAAATCACATTTGCCATTATACTCTGCAAGCTACATGATGCATTTTTCCCGCCTAACTCTCGGATGAGTTGTTGACTGATTTTCAAAATATCATTGCAGCTATAAACCAGTCCTGCGGAACATTGAGAGCGGCCTCATCAAAATGAAGCAAGAGGGTTCTGTGATTGTGCAGTGAGAAGCGAAAACGAATATTCAGTGTACTTAAGATCAAATTTTGGTGAAAATGCCAAGTAGCAGCTCATTGATCAAGTTTACATGTAATTGGTTTCATTTTTTTTTTGTTTAATATCTTTATTGACTAGTTTTTTTCCCTTCCCAAGAGTGAAGTTTGAACCCCGGCAGCTGAAAGAGTCTAGTTTTTAGGTATTTGTTTTCCTTTGACTTCTATGCTGGATTCCTGCTTTACTTCTGAGAAAAGTGTGACCTAACCTCTTTTTTGTGGGTCGGAAGTGTGACCTAACCTTCAAACATATTGAAATGTATATGTGCAAATTCGACTGCGTTTTTGCGGTACGCATGAGAGATAAGGCTCTTGGGATGGGTGGTAGGATGTGCACAATTG
Source organism: Syzygium aqueum (assembly GCA_031216185.1). NCBI lineage: Eukaryota > Viridiplantae > Streptophyta > Magnoliopsida > Myrtales > Myrtaceae > Syzygium > Syzygium aqueum. The sequence continues at coordinate 42,187,395 of CM062232.1, forward strand.
CATGCCAGTTAAAAACGTAGAAATTGGACATTTTATTATAATAAAAAAACGGCCTACATTTTTCATTTTTAAACAGCATGACGAACAAATCGTCAAAATTATATGGAACCGCGTTCTTAATTGGTGTTTCTTGAGATTGAAACAAGAAAACGTGCTAAAAACCAAGTCCTTCACTCAGGACCGACAGTTGCTTCTTTAAAAGGAAACGACAGCTAAAATCCGAATCAACTGCGGATTCTACTGATGAAAGGTTGAGCACCAGCAAGACAAACCTGACCTTGACGTCCTTTTTAACCCACAGATACAGATTACCGCAATCATCCTAAATGCGAATCATACTGTGTCCGAAACAAACACAAATTTGCCACTTGAACATCCATGAGCAAACAGCTTATCACACTACAGCATAAAAATCACAACCTAATATTGAAAAGCAGAAAAGAGAACAACGCATTTTGTATCCAAACCATTAAGACTAGAAAGAAATCACAATTGCCTGGCCCTTTTATGAGCAAAACAAAGGTTTACATCTAGGAAGTGAGATGAAAAATTCTTCTACAGGCGTCCACAATCTACAATTGTAATGTCATTTACAATCACACGTTGGGCACCACAATCCAGTAAGTTATAATCGCGAAAAGGAAACTCAAATCTTTTTCATGCTGCCACTAACAAGCTAAAGCTCCCACGTAGCATTCCTCCCCTTTTGATCACCATTTTGAAGACCCCAAACGTAAATCATGATAAAACATACAAGATATGCGCCACGGGAGATTCAATACCAGCAGTCGTTTCTATCCTCCAATTCCAAGTTATGTGCCCAAGTCACCAAATGATGCGAGCTCTGCAAGGTAAAGTTTGTGCTCAGTAAACCACAAGAGATTTACCCACATGCACTCTCACAAATAATTCATGTAAGTTCATGGAATCAAAGAGACACCTAGGTAGGGTTGGCACCATTAGATGAAATAGAAGCACGAGATGGAACGAGCAAAATTTAGATATTTGGATTTTGCATGACAAACACAACTTGGAACTGGCAGGACTCGACACATTTAAACACCTTACACTATGAAGTAAGAATATATCATAATAGATACAACCTCTTTTTTGCACAGTGACAACCTTAACAAATTGACATACTTACCACCATTACTACCGGAGGTATGAAGACGGAAAATTTATTTTTATTATAAGTATAGCCGAAAAATGAAGACAAGGGTCCATATGTTATTATGTAAAATGGCCCATATAATATAGGAGGCATTATATGCCCACAAGCAAACTATGGTGTTAAGAACAAAAACTGGATAGTAATTTTGATCATTTTTGAACTGCACCTCCTGAAACAATCAGTAAACTGCAATTATTTGGTATCAGAATGCCAATGATTGGCCAATTACTAACTATGTCAGGACACAATTGGAATGGAAAATCCGAACATATACAAACCAGAAAATTAAAGAAAAAAGTTAAGCCAGTCGCAGAATGCCAATGATTGGCCAATTACTAACTATGTCAGCTCGCAATTCTTGCCACTGACCAAGTTAAGCCAGTCGCAGTAAAAAAATATTAAAGAAAAAAGTCCACAAGTAATCAATTAAGACCTCTTGTAACGGATATAAAACGCAAATAAGTGTTAGAAAGTTGAAATTGTGCAAAAATCATAGCAAAATTCTTGCTATTGACAATACCGAATCACAACATAATTACAAAGTCAATATTGACAATCCAAATAGTTACCCAAACTATCTTTGAGATTTAGGTCCTGTGAAAGGCGATTGTACTTAAATGGAAATGTTTGGCCAAGAACAAATCGATGGAAATGGGAGTTAAAAGACTATCAAATAAAAATGGCAGCATGCACTAGAAACCTCTATTTTCATTTTTCTGTTTAAGCAATTACATAGTTGAGTATGATTAAAGTTTAACTTTTTTGTCAAAGTTTGGGCTTGTTGACTTCTATAAGGGATATGTTTTAAGAATTTAGTGGAGAAAGCTTAAAAGAATGATGTCAAATAGATAAAAACTTAAAATATGTACAAGTATTAATAAAACTCTTTTGAAGTTGATTAGGGTCAATTGCTCCAACTCATCATAAGGAGCTACCGTCATTGCCAACAGAGATGCAACTAAAAGACAAACAAAATGTGAATGAAGACAAAAAAAACATGTGAATAACCGCAAAGTTTCATATGCATCATCAAATTAGAATAAGGGACCAATTGTAGATCTTTTTTTAGTTTTGGTAATATTACAGAAGATCTTGATATTCATAAGATCTTCAAAGAGAGAAAGAGAACATAAGCCAAAAAATTGCAAAAGAGACTAAGCGGGTAATTTCCATAATGACAACCAAGATGAGATTGAAGTTACATGGGCAAAAATGTTAATGGCGAAAAGGATCATACACAAGTGTTCATGCCATCTCAGACGGGCCTAAGCAGTGAAGTAACTGATGCATATCAAAGAATAGTTTTTTTGGTAACGATACCAAAGAATAGTTGACTTCTGGTAATATCATAATTGGTCCTTTTCATTGGTGACCAAGGGGGTAAGTGCAAACTGCAAACCCATACACATGGTGAATGAGAAAAAACAAAGAGCATCACTTACATTCCAATTTTGGAGGTGCTCCAGCAGCAATCATCGCATCATTGTTCAGATGAATTTAGCTTTTTTATCAGCAGGTTTAAGAATTTGAAATGAGCACATTAAGCTTTCATCCACGCTCATCATTGCACCAGCGTTGTCAAATTCACCACAATAATTGGGAGCGGAGAATATGGTCACCAGTTGTCTATCAGCAAAGAATTCATACCCATCCTCAACAACCTGTCACAAGCAGCATTATTAATGCTGCTGTTTCTGAGGATAAAGGCACCAAAAGAAGAAAGCATTAACATGTCATTAACCTGATGGGCACGACAAACAAGGTCCATATCATGCTTTGTCAAGAATTCGGACACTCTATCTGGGCCAAAGGTATATGAGACGCCTCGATCATTCATTCCCCAGCCTTTGACATCTCTATCAGGATCTGACCAAAGCAAATCGCAGAGTAGACCCGAATCTGGAACATCAGTCGGGCGTGGCAAGTTTCTAATTTGATCTAAATGTGTTAAATCGGGGGAAAGGCCACCATGCATGCATAATATCTTGTCGTCTATGAGAGCGGCTACTGGAAGACAGTTGAAACAATCGGTAAACGTCCTCCAAAGTTTAACATTGAAGCGGCGTTTACATTCATCATAAAACCCATATATCCGATTAATAGATGCACACTCGTGATTTCCTCGTAAAAGGAAGAAATTTTCAGGGTACTTAATTTTGTAGGCAAGCAGAAGGCAGATTGTCTCCAGACTTTGCTTCCCACGATCCACGTAATCTCCTAGAAATAGATAGTTGGCATGAGGAGGGAAACCTCCATATTCAAAAAGCCTCAAAAGATCAGAATACTGCCCATGAATGTCACCTGCAAAAAAAAGAGTACGAGGTAAATGACTCAATCAACCAAAAAGACACTTGCGAAATACGGTTGGCAAGACAGAGTTATAATACGGAATTAAAACGTCTCGTGCACAATATAAAGCTTCATCCAACAGTCATTGTTCACCTCAGTTAGAAAAGGCTCGAAAAATTGTGAATGTTTCTATTTATATGGAAAAAGAAAGATGAATATATATAGCTAACCCTGAGGTCGCTGCCATTGAAGCTTTTATATGCCCCATCCCCAGCAGAGCTGATACATTGGGAAACGATTGGGAAAGGCGAACAGCTTAAAGTTGCAGAAGGATTAGAGATTTTTTCTTCTCTGACAAAAATGTCTCACTGGACAAACATCACATCACATTCTAATCAGCCATCAAGGAGAGACCTCCGCTAACCCAAATCCAAATCAAACGCCATTCAAGTTCCCTCGGCGAGTTCCAAGAGCGGATCTCAAGACCTAATTATCCCTCAAACCAATCAAAAGGTCCAAACTTTCATAGTCCAGGTCACCAAAAACAATCCTCCGGCAAAAAAAAATCTAAACTTCAACCAAAACCAAAAGCACCACAGCAACAACGCAGACGAAGCAATCACCGCCAAAATCCAAAATCAAGAGCTTCGTGCCACCACGTCCCAGAGACGCACAGAAAGACAAAGATAAGATTATAGATAAGATAAGATCATTAATAGATTACCGCAGATCTTGATGGGAGCTTCGAGCTCGAGGAGATTGGGCTGGGAGAGGAAGATGTCGCGGGAGGCCGTGCAGAGCTGGCGGATCTCGGCCTCGGTGAGCTGGACCTGCTTGCACGCCCGGGTGTTCCTGAAATCCAACAACCTCTTTATGATGTCGTCCAACGCCGCCGTCTCCAACCCCGCCCCTTGGCCTTGCTTTGCCATTCAACTATCAAATCCCTAACCCAGCGGTTCCACCCTCCTCGCTCCCTTTCTATCGTCGCTGTCGCACCTATCGCCGGCGAGCGCAAACGCGAGGCGACCCCCTTCCAAGGACGGAGAGAGAGAGAGAGAGAGGGAGAGACGAGACGCAATTAGGGTTGCGCAGCTTACCGAACCGACGCGCGATTGCTACCGATTAGGGAAGGAACAGACACGATGAAGATGAAGATGAAGATGAAGATGAAGAAGAAGAAGAGGAAGAGAGAGGTAGAGGAGGAGGAGGAGGAGCAGTAGAGAGAGAAAGGGGAGGGGCCTCTGCAACTCCGATGCGGCGGACGCCCCTATACCTATGAAAAATTGTTTTCGTTTGGAGACGATAAATCCGCACCCTGCTTCGGAGATTGCCCTCCGAGTTCGCGTCTTATTTCGTAATTGCCCCTCCCTCCCTCTCTCTCTCTCTTTCTCTCTCTACCTCTGTTGTTGCGTGATTCTGAATTGAGTGGATAACATTAATAGTTGCTGCTTTTTTGTTTTGTATTTTGGTTATATTTCCTTCCTTTTCTTCTTGTGTGTTCTTTTTTTGATGGGTTGGCGGGGGACTTTGGGGAATCCCCTTTCGGGAGCCTCCAAATCCCCAAAAGAAATTATATATACGGGGACATTAATGGCGTGAATAATAATCACTTCGTCATTGAAAATAATTACCTATAAAAATATAGATTTTTCAATTTATATTCCCTATAAGAATTTTTAAGCAAAAAGCAGCAATTGATAATGATATAAAATTTTTGTTCCCAGAACAAAAATTCATTTGATAAGATAGATATAGAATTTGTATGCGGCGAGCGATAGCTAGTAGGTATGAGTGAGTATGATTCCAGGGTAGAATCTGGAACCTAATCGATGAAGACCTATAGGTTTTCACATTCTAGTACATGTAGAGTAGGTTCCTAATTTAAAAAATTGAGGAACCTATTTCAACGGGTATGTTTCACGTTCTAAGTAGCTGGAATCTGGAACTCACAATCCGAAACTTTAAACAAGTTTTTTTTGTGTTTTTTTTCTATGTCTTCGCATGATCATACGGTATTCTATGGCGTTAGATAATAATTGTATAATTTGGAACTACTAATTTGATTTTTCATTTTTATAACTTGTTAATGTTTCATATTTTTCATGTATCTAAATATAAATTGTGGTTAGTGGATTGTAGCAGCAAGTGGTGGTCATTAAAGGTGATGATTCACTGCAATTGTTCAATTAATAATACATGTAGACCCTGGAACCGACCCTGAAACATGTGACAGGGTAAATTCCACGTTCTGATTGGCTGGTTCCGGGTTCTAAAAAATGAGGAATCCGTACCCAAACGTAGGTTACAGATTCCAGGTGAAACCTATAAGGAAATTGGAACTGCTCACTTCTACCGGCGGGCGTTGGCCGCAGGAGGTGGGGTGTCAATGAAACTCGCGCCGGCTTGGCCTAATCCACGCCGGCCCGGCCCGACCCTAAAATTTGGGGTATTTTGGGGTCGAGCCTTAATCTTATTCGAATATGGCCCTAAAATTTAGGGTTTCATTAGGGTTGGGGTAGGTTCGGGCCGACCCATTAACACTCTGGGCCGCCCCATCTCCCTCTCTCAAACTCTCGGTCACCAATTGCCATCGCCGTCATATGCTCTCTCACCTCGCCTCGCCTCGTCTGATCTCGTCTCTACCCCCGTCGATCATCTCTCTACATCCTTCACTCGTCATCGTCGCTCGAGGTTGATCTCTCTCTCTCTCTCTCTCTCTCTCTCTCTCTCTCTCTCTCTCTCTCTCTCTAGCTCTGCAATGCCTCTGTTAGGGTTTGCATTTCAAGTTCTTTCGAGGCTGTTGTTGTCCTTTTCGCTCCGCTTGCCCTAGCGTCCTCGATCTGCTCCCTTTAGCTTCGCGATCACTTGCGCTTATGAGCTCCCACCATTCCTGGGATATGAGGCATTGCTTTTCCCTCGCCGATTTTGGTTCTATAGCAATAGAATTCATTGGGACCCCATTGATGGATACAGTTTGCTTCGAAAAATTCGAGTGTGATTCTGAGAGTTCTGCTGGTCGCATGAGATGTCGGGATCTTTTCATTTATTCGATTCTGCGATTGTGGCTTCTTCATGGACTTTTTTCAAACAGGTCAAATGCTTTGGTAGTGTCTTTTGGCTCCTGTTCCCTTGTGTTTGCTTTTAGTGGCGGCCATGCATGTTTTTTTGAGCTAGAGTTTGTGGCGCAATGTTTTTGGATATGACAAAAAAGAAATCAATAGAATGGGTGTTGGAGGAATATTTCTTGGCAAAAAGCTCAGGGCCTCTTACGTTAAATTGTTATGGAGCAAGTCAGTGAGTTCTATTCCTTTTTGAATGTCCCTGAAGCCGAGGAGGCTCTGGAGCGGTCGAGCTTCAGTGGTCACGTAGCGGAATCGGACTATCAGTCCGTCGAATTAGACATTTCCTTTTGATGTTTATGACTTTTTAGGTTAATTGGCTATACACCCTTTTGATGTTTGTTCTCTTAACCCCGTGATTCAAAATCTGAAATTGTATACATGTACGCAGCTCGATGCGATATTGATTGATTGATTGGTGTTTTTGATGTTTGGGGGACCGCTGATTGTGCTGTATAGGCATGTGAATCGCAAGTTCAGCAATCAGTATAAGGCGACAATCGGAGCTGATTTCTTGATGAAGGCAGTTCAGTTTGAGGACAAGTTGTTCACATTGCAGGTGAGCCCCAAAAAAAGGATGAATTTTTCGCATGGTTCCTAATTTCTTTTCCGTTTAAATTGTATCATTTGAGCATAGATTTTGAATTGCATTTGTTGTGCTTATTAGTTTCTGCGAACTTAATGGCCCTTATTTGATTAAAACGATGTTGATTAGCTGGTGACACCCTTTGGCCCTTGTTCTTAGGTGATTTATTACAAACTATTTGGTCTAACAGATTGTCTACTGTTTTTAACATGGAATGCTAGTATCAATCTCACTTAGATGTTAGCAACAGCATAACAACTTATCACCATTAGCATGGTGGCTACATTCCCTTTGGGATTTTGTTACTCATAAGGCGTATTTGTAGTGAAGTTAAAATGATTTTGACTTTGCGAATCTGGCAGAGAAGCGGTGTGTATGGTTGTTAATGATGGCGTTGGACTTGAACATTTGATTGCCTTGGTGTCGAGAAACGGCACCGTCACTTTGGGCATAGGATTTGTTGCTCTAATCAAATGCTAATTTATGTGGCTTCTAAGTTCCTGCTAGGAGTCGTTATATACCTATTAATATGAGGCATGCAAAATCTACTTTCATGGTTCTAGCATATCGTCCTTACTATCCATTGTATCAGCGTGCCTCTTATGTTCAAATGCATGAATTTGTCTAAAATTTTATTATGTGTTGATTATTTTGTTCTTTTTTGTTGTTTTAATGATCTTAAGCTTGCTTTAACTTGTGTAGAAAAGGGAGAAGTGATTAGTGAACATTGTAAGCTCCTTCCAGTTGACTTGCACGACATACCAAAGTTGGACGACATTATATCATTGGCCAATATTAATCCAAGGTATGCATGTGAGGTCTTGACCACAATCGTATGCTTCTTTCTAGTTGATGACACTGGTCATTTGCATTCTCTATATGCTTCACTAAAATTGATTTATGTGACAATTCTGACTATAGTAATACTTTCTAGGTTCTAAGTGTCATAGATAGAAGGATTGCTAAATGTATGGGATAAGTGCTTCTAGTGTCACACAAAGAAGAACAAGATCTTTAGTATGGGAACACTTTAAACATATTCTTGATGAAGAAAAGAATGAATGTATATACTGTGGGGCCTATATTGGTTGTGCTAATGGTCAAAGGACTAGTTCAATGCATCGTCATTTAGCTAGATGTAAGGAATTTCCATATGCAAATGTCAAGAAAAGGCAAAAAAGTGACTCGGGTCCTTGGAAATTTGACCAAGACGATAGTGAAAAAGAATTAGTGATCATGTTTATTCTTGATTAATTGCCTTAATTGCCTTTCCAGTTGGTAGAGCATGAGGGACTTTGGTCATTTGTGAATAAAATTTAGCCAAATTTCTTAATCCCATCGCGAAACACTTTGAAGCGCAAATGTTATGATTTATACATGGAAGAAAGAAGAAAGCTGAAGAAATATTTCTTGGAGACATCTCCAAGAGTGTGACTTACAACAGACACATGGACTTCTTGTCAAAATTTGAGTTATATGTGTCTCATTGCTTATTTTGTTGATGCCGATTGAAAGTTGCATAAGAAAATATTAAATTTTTGTCAAATCCCGAGTCATTCTGCCGAGATAATAGGAAAAGCGGTTGAGAAATTCTTGATTGAGTGAGGGATTCAAAGCTTTTTTTCTATCACCGTGGATAATGCTAGCTCAAATAACTTGGGAATTCAATATTTGAAGAAGAGACTTAACTCTCGGAATTCTCTGGTATTGAGAGGTGAGTTGCTCCACATGAGGTGTTGTACTCATATATTGAGTTTGATTGTGAGAAAGGGGTTGAAAGACATAAATGATTCGATTGTTAGAATAAGTTTAGCGGTGCATTATGTGAGGTCTTCTCCTGCGAGGTTGAGACGGTTTAAAGGTTGTATTGAGCTAGAGAAAATTGAGTCCAAGAGTCTTGTATGTTTGGATGTCGAGACTCATTGAAACTCGACATACATAATGTTGGAAGCACCTTTGAAGTTCCAAACAGCTTTTAACTCATTGGAATTTCAAGGTGGCAAATTTGTTGAAGAGCTTTTCAAGGTCAAAGGATTGCCCACTAGTGATGATTGGGAGTATGTCCGTCACTTTCTTCATTTTCTGAAGTTATTCTTTGATACGATTTTAAAAGTTTCGGGTTCTTCTTATGTCATTAGTAATGATATGACAAAGGATGTGTATGGAATTTATATCATGATTGACAGATGTTGTGAAAATGAGGACCTGACTTTACAGGAAATGGCTAAGAGAATGAATATCAAATTCAATAAGTATTTTGGCAATGTGAACAACATCAATCTTACTTTGTTCATTGCTTGTATATTTGACCCGCGGCATAAGTGAGAATATGTGAAGTGGATGATTAATTGTGTTTATGAAAGCAAGCAAGCGGAAACTTTACAAGATAAAGTAATAACATCTCTGACGTCTTTGTTCGAGCAATACCGTACTGGTGTATGCCCCCAAAGCAACTTGAGGCTACAAAGCACAATGATGATTAACGTGTCAAAGTCTCCAGTGGTTGGTACTCATATTATGACTGCAATGTATCTTAGCGAAACCGGACAATAATATTTGGAAGAAAAATCTGAATTGGATAAGTATTTGGAGAAAGGATGTGAACGTTATAACGTTGAGTTTGATATCTTAAGTTGGTGGAAAATAAATTCTTCAAGATATCTTATCCTTTCTTCCATTGCTCAAGATATTTTGGCCGTGGCCATCTCAACTGTAGCATCATAGGCTGCATTTAGCACAGGAGATCGTGTGCTTGATGTGTTTTTTTTTTGTTAAAGTGTGCTTGATGTGTTTTTTTTTTGTTAAAGTGCACTTGATGTGTTTCGTAGCTCTTTAACCCCAAACATGGTGGAGGCTCTTATATGTGCTCAAGATTGGTTACGATCTGCGCCACTTTCACGTTCAATTGAAGAGGACTTAAAAGAACTCGAAATCTTTAAGTCAGGTGAAAAAATATGGTTGTAGAATATTAATACCCTTCTATGTTTTAATGGATACGTTAATTCTCATTTTCATTGTGAATTTAATGCAGAGTTGCCAACTACAACCATGGAGCCAAACTCGATATCAATTTCTCTAGATGATTGATGAAGTTGGAGATTGTCATTTTAAGTAACTCGTCAGTTTTTACTCGAGATTCTAAATGACTTGGGACCTATTTTTACTAGATAGTGTTTGGACTACTACAATTTTAACAAAAATATGGCCAAACTATTTAAATAGCTAGTAAACTATGGCATCCAACACAAGGTTGTTTGCTTTGTTTAATTCCCCAATCGAAGCTTTACACATGGTTACCATACATGTTAATATTATACTCTCTTTTGTAGCAAAAGAAATACACATATGTCAAGTGATCTAGTGCCATATATTCACACACAGGCACAATTAACAAATTGATAAACCATCTACGCTTTTTAGATCAACTAGCTAATATGTTGGTCGGGCAGTCTTTGTTTGCCTTCATAATGTGATTTGTTTTCACGCTTGGGTGCGTTAAGCTTAGCCTCAACTTTCGCTTGAAGTGGGTATGCTTATGGTGTTGTAATACTAGCTTGGTCGTGCAAAATTCTACGATCCCGCGTCTTGGTTGTCTTTCTTTCAGGGAAATTTTGGATTTTTCTTGTGTTGATTTGATGTGGATTTTGAGCAGGCGTTGAAGGAAGGGGTGAGACAGAAGGTGGAATTGGCGACCAAGTTTGGAGTCGGCTTCGCAGACGAGAAGGCGAAGATCCGGGGCGATCCGGCATATGTGAGGGCAGCTTGCGAGGCCAGCTTGAAGCGGCTCGACGTCGATTGCATTAACCTCTACTACCAACACCGTATCGACACTCGCGTCCCCTCGAAGTCACTATATGGATCCTCTCATGGAAACCATTCCCTCTCTTAAGACTTTCTCCAAGCCGTATAATGAGTTGCTAAACTAGATTAGCGGTGATGATACATCCTCATGGTGTTAAAAGTTTGTTTGATTTTGTGGAAGAGATTAACTACTTGTAAAATATTGTTAATTGAGACTTTAGTTCAATTGATTGTAATATGGCAAATGATTAACTACTTGTAAGATACATGTATGTCAAGTGATCTATTGCCATATATGGTGTTAAAGTCTTGGTGAGCCATTCACCAAATTGATCAGCCATCTACGTAGACATTGTAATGTTCTACTTTGTGTTGTTTTCCTAGAAATCGTTTAAGCTAAGCGATTTCTGGGGAAATAACCAACCTAACTTGATTAGTCGTCTGATGATTCGATTTTGTCTGTGCAAAAAAAAAAAAATCGAAATACGGCTCGACCCGACCTGGCTCGGCCTGGCTCGAGCCTTGGGGTCTACGGTGAACAGGGTCTCAGATGGGTCTAGGCGGGTCAAGCATAACCCTATAGGTTTCGGGTCGAGTCAGGTATCAAGAAAGCCCGACCCAACACGGCCCATTGACACCCCCAGCAGGAGGCACGGGCGGCGAGAGTGAGCTCTTAGGGCGCGAATAAAAATCATTCTCTTCCTTGGTCATATTTTTTGCTAGATATAGAAAAATATATTTATATTACCCGGACGAGTTTCTGAACAGAAAGAAGGGTTTGATAACAATATAAAATTTCTATTCTTAGAATAGAAATTCGTTTGGTTAGGCTATTCTTAAGTTTCTGTTCCCAGTAGAGATTAGGCGATCGCCGGCCGACCGATGAGGGCAATGATGGGGGACAACTGGAGGGAGGCGGAGGCGAGTGGCAACGGTGGGGGTAGGCAAACGGCCGGCAATGGGTGGCCACCAGTGAGCGGTGGTGGGGGGAGGTCGATGGTAGTGGGGGGCAACGACAGGTGACGAGTGGCGATGGCGAGCGATAAGAGAATTGTTATTTCTATTTCCGTTCTAAAAATAAAAAGATAAAAAAATTCTACTTCTCATTTATATTTTGAACCTGTTTCTAGGCTAAAGATTCATCTCGGATTGTTATCATTTATGCACTTAGAAAATTTTTATTTCTATTACTGTTCCATAAATAGAAAATTTATACTCCTCATTTTTTATCCAAACCTATTTCCGAAATAAAAAATTTTCTCAGAAATTAAAAACGAAATTGTGTTACCAAACGGATTTCTATTTCAAACTTGTTCTCGATAATAGAAAAACAAAATGCTTATCATTTACACTCTAAATTTCATAAAAATTATAAAAAAAAGAAAGGTTATAATATAGAAAATCACACTCCCCCACCACATATTGAAATTACGCTCATAACTCGTTCGGTATCTCCAATTGAGCTTCATTCTCTTAATGAGATTTAGCTTGTTTGATAGCTCAAATAATTCTTTTTAGCAAGAGGCGTTCTCGCATAGCTGTTATATACTCAATTCATTACTATTTTTCGAACCGCGAGCTCTGCATCACTCCTATCCATCTATAATTTTGTTTTTATAAAATCAAATTTTGCTACAAATCCCCAATTCATTGTTGTGAATGGGGCTCGCATTTCCGCGCACTAGGGCAATCCATAAAATAATATATTTTCGCTTGGCAAAAGCTCGATTTCTTTCCCAGCAACCATTACAATCATAAAAGTATCGATTCTTAACAAGACTTTCCTTATTGCTCAAGATATTTTCTTTTTCGGGGAGCCAAATATTTGCTTTCAGCTGCTTTGTTTTTGCCCCATACTTTTGAAGAGAAGGCCTACTGGAATCAAATCAAATTCACCTATAGGCTTCAAATGTGGTTCTATTTATAGCAATGTATGTGATATGAGTCATGGATTACGTGTATGCACACAAGAGAGAGAGAGAGAGAGAGAGAGAGAGAGAGAGAGAGAGAGAGAGAGAGAGAGAGATGTGATGTGATGTGAATCCACTCTTTGGAGATTGCTGCCAATGGCAATCCATTTCTTTTTCTAATGGTCGGCCGAGTGGTGCGGCCACGACGTGCTCATCATCTTCGTTACCAAAGAACGAAAGACTCTTTCTTTCGGTCCTCCCCCGTCTCCTCCCTTCGTGCAGCAACGGACCCAAGAACGCCATCGGACTGACTATTCCATCATCCACGCTCGTTCCTCGATGGCGAAGAACAGCCACGTTTAGTTGGTACGTGTTTTGTAATATGGCGATGGATCATCTAAGCAAAGCAGAGTTATGGAAAGGAATTTTCTCTTTTTCGGCTGGGTGGCCCGGGTTTGACTTTGATGCCATGATCCATTCCTTTCATTTAGCATTATGCATATCCACCGCATCACGCAAAAAGGCAATAGAGAAAAAGGATAAGAGCGCGTAAGATGGGGTGCTTATGTTTCGTGGGAAGCTCGAGATTCCAAAGACATGTTCCGAAAAGTGATTGATTATATTGCTTAGAAAAATTAGTCAACGGAAAAAATTTTCATTATCTACAATAATTTATGCATAATTATTTTCACGGGTAATGAAAATACTTTTCATTCATTCACTTTTGTAAGTCATATATACAATCATTTTTCAAATTTTTTTTTATAAAATATAGAAATCATCTTTTGCAATTAATTTTGGGCTTTCAAATGCCTGTGAACCAAAGTTTCGGTGTTTGATAACATGATCTCGAGATTCTCTGATGCGAAGTTTTACTTTGAAAAATGTCTAAAGCTTAAGGCAACCACCATCCAGCTTTGGGATTTGAGCATATTTTCGAAGTGCTAATATAGGGGTTAGTGATTTTTTTTTTCCTTCCAAGTTTGCAGTCATCGAACTATCTAAATTCTAGATTAATCATCAATTCCCACTTTCCTATGCAGATCGCGTTGGGCGGAGTTGCTGATGAGATCAGACAAGCATTGAGCTTAGACCTGACACCAATGTTAACTTTTGCGTTGGGTCCTCGCCCGAGATGGTGTGACATCGGTGGGCCGTCGTCTGAGCTTTTCCTCCATCGGCTCAGCTGTCCTCCGTCGCCTAGCCTTATCTGTTCTCATTTTCTTTATTATTTTAAAAGTTGCTTTATAATAAGCAATTTACAAAAGTATTTATTTTTCATGAAATCCCTTTACGGCTAAAGCCCTTTGCACAAAATGCAAAATCCTCGGCAAAAACTGAATCAAACCAACGATAAAGCCGATAGAGATATTTGAACTTGAATTCAAATTTTGAAAGTTGAGGGAGAGACATTGGACTACTTTAAAAATACAAGTACGTCCATGTCCCAATAATTAGTAATTTATAATAGGATTAATATCATGAAAAAAACTTAAAATTTATACACGTGTGACTACTTCAGAGTAATTTTTTGACTAGCAAAAATTCAAAACTGGTATATTTATGACAAATTTACCATTTACTAAATTGAATCAATACCACGAAGAATTACAAGCCGGTACATATGTGACAAACAGAGAGTAAAATCTCAAACTGATATATCCGTCATTTGTCACGTGTCATCCAACTCAGAAATTTAACGGTAAAATTTGACGAAAATTAAAGGAGAATAAAATTGTCACAATTGTACCAATTTGAGTTTTTTGTAATAAAAAAATTAATTTTGAGTAAATTTATCATAAATATATAAATTTAGGATTTTTCGTGATATTAATCATTTACGGTACCGACTCCTCTCAGTAAGTTGTAGATCTTTTCATTGAAAATTATGAAAATCTCTTTCAATTTCATTTTCATGGTGATAGGGACCCAAATAGTCAATTGACGGATATTTTCCTCACATAAAAAGCGAAAATGCTTTACGGTGCCTTTATTTCACGCAAAAAGAAAAATGAAAGATTTAAAAAATCTTTTCCCGAAAGATTATCAGTTCCATTCAATAATGAAAAATATTTTCGTCATGAACGATAATTTACACCCAACTATTTTTCGGGGCGATAAAACTGTTTTCCGTTCATTTTGCTTAAGCAGCATATATAATTATTTTTCGAGAAATATTTTTTGAAAAGTGTTTTGAGTTGTCCCGTGCAGGAATCTTTTCGGCGGGGTTCATGATATGGAAATGTGCGACGCATTCATCGTCTTTCCATGTATAACGTCGCCATCGCGTTGGCTGTTCATGTGTTTATAGGGACCCGTTTTGACGTGATCTGGAATCGCGAAGGAGTCTCGTCCAAAACCCTAGGCAATCAATTCGCGCTGCCGCCTTCTTCTTCGTCCGCATCTACGCCAGGTCAAATTCTTCGTCACCCCTTTGTCAACGCCTGGCTGAAACTGCAGATCGCTTCGCTGTCCTTCCGCTTTTGATTGCCTGTACGGTGTTGTTCGGAGCTCTTGATTGGGTTGATCTTGCGCTCTTGTTTCCTCTTTGTGTGTGTGTGTGTGTTTTTTTTTTTTGGCCCCAGTTCTGCGTTCTCTGTATCTAGAGGCTCGCCTCGATCCGGTCAAAGATGACCATTTGCTGAGATCATCGTGCCCCAGTGAAATTTAGGTCCGATGGTGTTTAGGATTTCGAGTGGGGCTCGTTTGAGGGTCCAGTGGAGGTCGAGTCATTAACAATCGGACACGGAAAGATGCCGACTTTAGCGACATGGCCGCGTGTTTATAGCGTCAATTGGTTGCTAAGCGCATCGAGCACAAGCAAATGGTGGAAGAGGACTTTGTGTCTAACATGGTTTGGAAATGACTCAGATTTGGCTACCACCGTTGGCGTATCTCTCTCTTCGAGAACAGAATATCTATGTGAAGGGTGTTAAACTTTGTGCGTTTGTTGGATTGTGATATGTGATGCACGGGAAGATCGAGTGAAAATTGTTGCAAAGATGGTCGATGGAGTCTGGAGAAACGTGTGGAGGGGAATAAACCAGACATCGTTCTGTCCTGCGAGGCTGCTAGTGACATTACTCGGGATATTGCAGTGGACAAAAAATTCATAATTTTGTGGTGTGGAAGAGCAATCCATGGTATGCTGTGGAATATGAAAATGATCTCTTAGATTTTTTGTATTATAACTGGTAATAGCCTTTGCTAGCCACATGTTCATCAGAGGTATCTGATTGAATTGGAGCTTTTTCTGTACTGTCACAAATTCTGTCCACTTAGATCGCATTTCCCTGTTCTTGGCTTATGTGTTCGGTGAATAACGGCGTGCTTGTAGTTGTCCTCTTTCCAATTTACATGGTTTTATGAGTAAATGATCTTCGGGATAAAAGGAGTGCCAAAATTTATAGCAACTCACGACAATTTGCAGATGATTTCCTTCAATTGCATCCGATCATTGTCGCGTTCTTGTATAAAGTTCTTTAAAATCTTCCCTGTGCTTCAAGTAATGACGGTTTGATTAACAAAAGCAGATGGAGGACCCGGCAGATCCTGTCAAGGGAAATGCTAACCAAGTGGAAATTGAGATTTCACATGTTTCTGGAGCTGTTCATGACCATCCAACTCCTCCGCGACCTTGTGATCTTGTCTGTGCCTTTTCCAAGCTAGAAAATGATGAAGAAGCATATAATCGCCGATCAAAGTCATTAACAAAACTTTGTGGGCTAATGATTCTATACATGATAGTTATGTTAGTCGAAGTTGTTGGTGGCATCAAAGCCAACAGTCTTGCAGTTCTCGCCGATGCAGGTCACTTGCTCACTGATATCGTCGGGTTATCAGTCTCTCTTTTTGCAGTGTGGGCATCTAATTGGAAGGCGACATCACGGTATACTTTTGCATTCAACCGCCTAGAAGTTTTGGGCGCACTTCTTTCAGTGCAATTGATCTGGTTGGTGTCTGGTCTCCTATTATACGAAGCAGTTGACAGAATTCACAAACCTAAGACGGTGAATGGAAAGCTCATGTTCTATATTGCAGCATTTGGATTTATAGTAAACTTTATCATGGTCACGTGGCTTGGACACGATCATTCGCATCATGGATGTGATCATGCTCATCATGATCATGAACATGATGGTGAGGTCGAGGAAGAGGAAATGTGTGCACTAACTGCTAAAGAGGACCACGAAACAAATCTTCCAGTCTCCACTCCCTCAGCAAAGGCCAAGATTCTCAATATAAACCTTCAGGGGGCCTACTTGCACGTCATGGCTGATCTCATTCAATCGGTCGGGGTGATGATCGCGGGAGCCATCATATGGGTGGCACCACAATGGTACATGGTGGATTTGATGTCCACTGTCATTTTCTCTGTTCTTGTTGTTAGCACTACTCTGTCCTTGCTTAAGAATGTATTTTGTATTTTAATGGAGGGAACGCCCGGGGGAATTGATGTTGAGAGTCTCGCAGATGGTTTGAAGCGTATGAAAGGAGTTCATCAGGTTCATGACCTACATGTTTGGGCCATAACACTTGACAAGGTCGCCTTGTCTTGCCATGTTGTGGCCGAGTCTGGGGTTAGCTCTGGTGAGATAGTTCACAATATCAGGTTGTACTGTGAAAGAACTTACAGTATTCATCATGTCACTGTACAGGTGGAATAGTATTTGCCACATCTCTCTCTCTCTCTCTCTCTCTCTCTCTCTCTCTCTCTCTCTCTCTCAGATGTCATACGATCTTCTCCGTTGAGAGTTTTACTATGATCATTCACCTGGTTCGCTATAATTGGAGAGTTATGACCTCAAGCCCCAGAAAGAAAGACATTTGATCTTGAATAATTCACCTGTATATGGCAAGTCATTGCCATTACTCGTCAGCAATAAGCCACCTTCTTGCTTTTATTTTGCTTTTATTCCAAGAAAGGGACGTGAACGTAATTATTGTCTATAGAAGTATCAGCACCTGTAAGTCGTGGAACACTTGGCCGACCATAATGACACGACAGATGCTGATAAATGCAATTAAATAGAGAACGGCAAGGAGTGGAAGCACTTTTATCGTGGAGATTTGAAACCCCCGATGAAAGTCAACGAGGCCAAAAGGGGGGGACGCACTTATAACCAATAACCACGTCCGAACAACTCTATGTCGTGCCCCCCGTTGGAAACAGTCTCCACCTAAACAAATTGCTGTATTTTGATCTTACTGAAAATGACAAAAAGAATAAACAAAGTATCGCCTCTTCAGAAGCTAAAAATACCGTTCATCAGGTCTGGTCACACCTCAACAAAGTAAAAAGAAAAAAAATCGGGGAGAAGAAAAGAACACAAATATTCTACAAATGTCTCGTCGACCCAAAAAGGAAATGGGCTCATATCTAAGCTGCTTTGGGTTAATTAGCACTCGAATTTTGTCTCCTGTATCACACTGTCGCCTTAAGTAGAACAGCAGCCTCTCTTGTTGGCATTCCCAGAGGCATCAGCGACATTGATTGTGGTTCCTTGACCAGGAAGGGTAGTAGCAGCAGCTTCCTGAGCTGCCAATGCCTTTTTGCTTATGATGTGGTAGATCTCTGTCAAAATTGTCTGAAACGCCTTCTCAATGTTTGTTGCGTCCAATGCTGAAGTCTCAAGAAATGAAAGACCCTCCTTCTCAGCCAAGGATTGACCATCGTCCCCCTGTACAGCTCTTAGGTGGTTCAAATCAGACTTGTTCCCGGCCATCATAATGACTATGTTCGAATCTGCATGGTCCCTCAGTTCCCGCAGCCACCTCTGGACATTGTCGAAGGTTTGCCTCTTTGTTATGTCATAAACTAGCAGAGCGCCCACTGCTCCCCTGTAGTAGGCACTGGTAATGGCTCGATATCGCTCCTGACCAGCAGTGTCCCATATTTGTGCCTTGACGGTCTTTCCCTCTACCTGAATTGAAAGGCATACTTAATCTATTGCACTAGAATTATATAGAAAATCCAAGGCTCATACATCACACTTTACAAAACCATATTGTCATTGACGATTATTTTTAGGGCCATCAAGTACAGTGTCGGAGGCAGTAAGCATTAACTACACATAAAACGATCGTTTTTTACTTACAAATTATAATCATTACCAATTGACACAGAGTCTGATCGGCAGCCGTGACTGCCAAACAAAGAGAGTACCCAGTCATCAACTAACCCTGCTTCTCATCCAAAACATATTTCTACCCCACTTAAGCCGTTGTTCAGCAGCGTAAATGCATTTATATTCAAGAGAGCCCTCAATCAAAGCTACAGAAGTGAATTCTTTCATATAAAATCGGCTAATTAACTTCAATGCTATAACAAGATGACAGAAATTTGAATGCACTACCTGGAGGGTAGAAGAGGAGTTCGAAACATCGCTACAATTTTAGAAGTAAACATCAACTAACTTTTACCAACATGTACACCATAGTAACTCCCCAAGTTCCCAATAAATGTGGATCCCAACAGTTGGCCATCATGTACAGAAAGAAGGCGAGGACACACCCACCAGTTCTAAGTCGCAAGATCAATCAAACAAGATTGGGTAACGAGAAGAACCAGATTTCTTATTCAACTATATAGAAAGAGAACCTAATTTTCAAATCAGAAAATAACCTTTCTATTCTCAGGTGGGCCTGCACGTTTTAGGTTTAACTCGAAGGAATGGAATGAAATGTTCCTGTTAAATAATCAAATACCATAACACTTTATCGCAATATATATAAAGTCATCCACCTCCTTTTGCCTCTCCCCCCTTCCTCTGACAACAACACACACACAAAAAACCAAAAAGAAAAGTTATAAGATTAAATAACCCCAAGACTACCCCACCAAAAGAAAAGTTTCTAATTTTTCACCCGAGCCCTGCCTGAGGAATCAACAAATTTCAGGTTACAGTAATTCGATAAACAAATGGTGAAAAATTTGTTTGCCAATCATCATGATCTAGAACAAAAAAACCCGGAAAAGCAGAATTCCTTCAGTTGGTAAACACGAAAAATTTCACATTTCAGCCATGTCTCCAGCACATGGTGCTATATTGATATAAAAGCACAAGTAAGATCTTAAATATTGCTGCAATAGCTACCAGTTCACAGAATGACAGCAAACAATTATATACTCGAGATAAATCTACTTAGATTACTTCCATTTAATTTAATAATAGCAAGAAACCATTTTCTTCCGTATAAATTATTAACTGTTAATTTAATAATTCAAAAGGGCAATCAAAACGAAGCAGGAACTAAAATCAATAGGTAGTGCAAATAGGAGAAGAAGAAGAAGCATTAGCTAGATCTATTTTCAATGCGCCAAAGGAAGTCAACCAAATGATCGGACAACACAGCTAGCCAGGATGATATGACGACGACCAGAGCAGAGAGAGAAGGAAATCAGAGCGTGACGACAAGTTCACCTGCAGAGTTCTCGTCGCGAACTCGACGCCGATGGTGGACTTGGATTCCAGGCAGAACTCGTTCCTCGTGAACCTCGAGAGGATGTTCGATTTGCCCACGCCGGAGTCCCCGATCAAGACGATCTTAAACAGGTAATCGTACTCATGATCCACTCGATTCGCCATTCCCGACGCCTTGAAAAAAATAATAAAAAAAAAACCTAACAGAATTCAGCACCGGAAACAAACAAACGCGACCGAAATCCCGACGCGCGAACGCACGGCGCGAACAAAACCCGGGCGCACTTACGCGGAGGAGATGAAAGTCGAGCGGCGAGCGGAAGGCGACAGATCGGCGGGCCCCGAGAATCGGATCGAACGAGCTCGCTCGGGATCGAGAGGAGGGGCGGAGATTGCGCCGCGGGAGCTCGATACGCGAGGGAGCGGGAAGGGGGAGGCGCGATTCGACGAGGCTCGAGGAGCAGAGGATCGGGAACAGGGGCGTTCGCCGATCGACGACGGAGGAAGAGGGTTGAGGAGGAGGCGATGACGACGGGGCTTTTTTGAAACGGGCCGAGGGGAATTGCGGGGAGAGATTCGTATGATTTCTTTGGGAGTTTCTTTCTGGTAGGAGGGAGGGAGGTGGGGGCGCGAACGGCGTCGTTGTGGAGGGGGGGGGGGGGGACCCGAATCCGTCAACCGATTGAGTGATCAATAATTGGCGAACATGTGATGAGCGAGAGAGGTTGGAGAGAAATGATAAGGGGGCGGAGGTTAGTGTTCGCCACGCCATGGAATTTTATTACTCGATTTGAAACGTATTCGTTCCCTCATTTAAAATCGGGATTCGAATCACCGCGCTCATGCAATTTCTGAGAAGGAAAAATGACTTAAACAGTTTTTAAATTTTGACTCAATATGTAATTTGATTTCCGAACTTTTGATTTGTTTAATGTAGTCTATGAACTTTAACTCAGTATTCAATATAGTCCATGAACTTTCAATTTGTTCAGCGTGACCCCTGAACTTTTGGTACATATTCAAGATAATCCCCGAACTTTATAAAAATGTTCAATGTAGTCATTTAATTAATTTAAGTTCAGGAACTATATTATACATTTTCATATGGTTTAGGGACTAAATTGAACATGTATAAAAAGTTAATGGACCACATTGAATATTAGTCTAAAGTTCAAGGATTATATTGAAGAAATTTAAAGTTTTGGGACTAAATTGCACATTAAATCAAAATTCAGAGATTGTTTATGTCATTATTCCTTATGAGAACTATCTTTAAAAGCACGTGTGCTGATGTGTGTGCTTGCAAATTTGATAGTTATTCAGATTATTTAAGATGGGAGATTAGTCGGATGTTTAAAGAGTTTCGAATATATTGGATATAACTAAATGGTCATCTAACTTCGCATAAAAGCCCGATCAAGCTCAACTGATTGATTGATTGGGATGCTACGTATACATAAAGAGTATGCTAGTCAGGTTGAAATGGGGTAAATCCAATATAGAAACAACCAACAAGAATGTTTTTCACATTTTTCGACATATGATGACTCGAATGGGAAAATTCGGATCACATTTTTCAATATGTTTGTTTTTTGTGTGAGTCAAGTGATGTTTGGTCCAGCTTTCGCATACCTCAACTGGCCCACCTCTTGAGCATATGAGACGCAATAATATGAAACACTCGATGAGATCGAGTCCGCCAAGAATAAGGAAACATGTGCAATATGACACAACGCGATTCTCGTGACTATATTTATCCATATCCTACCTTGTCGCTCGAACTGCATTTGTTATATGCGATCGATAAAGGAATTTTTGATTTGACATATCAAAGGATCCCACTTGTCGAAACATCTTGACCAACACGACGGGAGCAAGCTGTCGGGAAGCCGAGCATGTCCAGCAGTATATCTAAATATTCATATTTTAATTTGTTAACTATATGAAAATGTTCAATGTTATCATTTAATTCAAGTTCAGGGGTAATATTAAACATTTTTAGATAGTTCATAAACTAAAATTGAATATGTACAAAAAGTTTATGGATAATATGAAACAAATTAAAAGTTCAGGGATCGTATTACATATTTTGCTATAGTTCAAGGAACCAAATCAAATAAATTTAAGTTAAGAGATGTCGTTATAAATTAGATTAAAATTCGTGTACCATTTGTCAAGATAAACTTACTAGATTCTGGCGAGCGGGAGGGTTTAGACAAGTGCTGGTGGTCAGCTGAGGGTGGACCATTGTCGTTTCTTCTCGCTAGAACTTCAATGGCGGGTCGACTGTTCTCGAAATCAAAGTTCCGATTTTTCGTCTCTTCTCTCCTCCGAAACGTCGACCCATCTACTCTTCAGGAATATTCCCTGCTTCTGAAGCCACGAGCTCAATTCTTGGAGCAATGTCCGGCCGAAGGCGTTCCTTGGGCGAGGCGGTTCCATGACGGGAGGCCGAGGGGGCCCCTTTGGAGAGGCAAGAAGCTCATCGGGAAGGAGGCGCTTTTCGCAATCTCGGGATTGAAGCGGTTCAAAGACGACGGAGAGAAGCTCGAGAAGTTCATCAAGACCCACGTCTCGAGGCTCTTGAAGCTGGACATGATCGCCGTTCTCAGCGAGCTCGAGCGCCAGGAGGAGGTCTCTCTGGCTGTTAAGGTCTTGGCATACTTTCCTCTTTGAGCATTCGCTCTTCGGTTCTTTGACAATTTCGGTTTGGTTAGGATGTTCTGTATTAGCTGTTGCACTTACACCGTACAAGTTATTTGGTCCGTCAGTTCTTGTTGATGCTGTTTCTATTGCTAAGTGGTTGCATTGTATGCTTCTCGCACTCGGGCAACGAAATGTTTTGCCCAAGTAGCTTTGATTTTCTTCAATATAGAGACTGTCAAACCGTATAGAAAGGCAGGGTATGTAGGAGGAGAAGTTCGGGGACTGTTGCCTATTACATGGTTGATGAAATTCTTGAATGATATATTTCTCCTGGAACTGAGATTAGACAATGTTTAAGGTTTATAACTGATAAAATATTGATACTTTATGCTTAAAGCTTGTGATTGGGATTATTGTTGCACTCCAAAGGCTGAAGATTGATATGCCTAAACAGAACTCTTTTTTTACGTGTTGGTTTGTTATCCTCAACTGAAACTGTTTGAGAGGACAATGAGTTTATACTGTACCTAGTGTTTAACTGTTTCTCTTCCCTGTGAAGTTGTTAGAAATTAGGCTCCTTTAATGAGTAGCCAGGTTGCTAATTGCAGCCTGGGTTCATTTTATAAGTTTTTGAACGGGAAGCTCAATAGTCAGAAACTTCCATCGTTTGTTTGATTTTCCAACCTTTCCAGCACTGCTAGGGCATTTATCTGTCGTGGCTCAAAATCACCTTGTCCAAATTGCAGATGTTTGGGGTCATTCAAAAGCAAGACTGGTATAAGCCTGATGTGTTTCTTTATAAGGACTTGATTATTGCATTGGCAAGATGTAAAAAGATGGATGAGGCCATGCAATTGTGGGAGACTATGAGGAAGGAGGAGTTATTCCCTGATTCTCAAACCTACACTGAAGTCATCAGGGGCTTTTTGAGGTATGGATCTCCAGCAGATGCAATGAATATATATGAGGACATGAAGCTGTCTCCAGATCCACCGGACGAGCTGCCATTCAGGATTATGTTGAAGGGACTCATACCTCATCCCCTTTTGAGGAACAGAGTCAAGCAGGATTTTGAGGAGCTCTTTCCAGAGCGGCATGTTTATGATCCTCCTGAAGAGATATTTGGTGTTCGTTAAGGTTAGTCACTGATTATGTTCTTTCTCAATATCATTTTACTGGCTGAAGCATATGAACTTCAGCATTGGTTTGGAAGCTGCTGGCTGAAAATACAGATTTTGTACTTCAGTATGAGATGGGATTTCTCTTAGCTGTCAATGATGGAAATTGGACAAAGCAATGTACGATGCAAGTTTATATAGAGAACCGATGTGAGGAATTTGAGAAAAGTTCAAGAAATGGAATTGATTCTGGCTGCTTCGTTTTCATAATGTTGATTGTTAGAATACTTTGAAAACTAAAACAAATCGGAATGTTTAATCTGTTAATAGATCGTTTTTTTATAACA
Organism: Syzygium aqueum; assembly: GCA_031216185.1. Lineage (NCBI taxonomy): Eukaryota > Viridiplantae > Streptophyta > Magnoliopsida > Myrtales > Myrtaceae > Syzygium > Syzygium aqueum. The sequence goes on from CM062232.1 coordinate 42,211,809, forward strand.
TTGATGATGATTGAATTTGCATATTTGATACTGGGGAAGATACATTACATGAAACACTCGATAAAAGTTTCCTAGTTAAAGTAGAGAATGAACCTGCATATTAGCACCAGCCACTGTGTCATGCTGGAGGAATTATGTATATCTCTAACACTTGTTTTTGCCGACAAAGTTGGGAAGTGTGCTTTTGCATTCTTGTGTTAAATTTACCGTGGAATGGGTGGCTGCTGCTTAATACTTATTGGATATTATGCTGCTTAAGTTCAAACCATTTTTTTCTGGAATAGGTGTGAACATAATGTGTCAGGCCATGTGCAATTAGCTACTCCTGGTCCCCTGATTCAGTAATTAAGATTGAGGCAAATGCATGATGAGTAGCATCTTCTCTTCCCCTTTTGGATAAATTTTGCTGTTACACTTCATACAGGAACACTTCACTTATGGCGTAGTTTCTTAATCTACAGTTTATGAGCAAGGGCTGTCAGCATGTTGATATTCACTGCTGCATTTTTGGGCAAGATCGCATTCAGTTATTACAAATGTTTCGGCAGACTCTGGATAAAACAGAACAATTTTACAGAGAACAGAACAGTGAAGCCATTCGTGCCAGATCACCTATGCTGCTTCTTTATGTTTTGCAGAGATTGTGATGTAAAACTAGTGTTACCAAGTCCACCTTCGTTTGAACTTCCAACTAGTGGAGTCTCTAATGATTAGTGGAAAGGAACTTTTCTTGGTGGCCGCCTGAGCACTGAGGGTCGATCTGGGATGTGGTTGATATTGATAAAAATCGCATTTGGCATTGTTGTCTGTCTCTTCTCTTTCTCTCCTTCCGTTTCATATTTCATTCTTTAAAAATCTGATCGAGAGGGCCCGAAACCTTCCTGTCATCATTGTCTGTTGGATGGAAGGATTAAAGATCGTGCGCTAGAATCACATCGTCGTAATGATGAGTCCGCGAAGAAAGGGAAAAGAGGGGAGGCTTCAGGCTCGCCGTTTAGAATATAAAAAGGAACCAGTTGAGAGGCAGTCCAATCAAATTGAGAGGAGCGTTCCATCCACTGGGGATGTGCTTTCGGGCTTTCACCTCATGCTATGATTTTTGGAGAATCATGACCGTCAATCTAATATAATTATTAATAGGGTAATGAACAAGTCTTTTAGTTTCACGGTGAACAAGCAAGGAGCGGCCATGTAAAAGATTAGTCAAACTTATAGAGGAGTGATATGTCTTGACGATAGCATGCCCTTGAGTTATATCGTATAAATAACATTATGTTGTGAATTCGAGACCAACGGGTGGGCGTGCCGGAGTGGTTATCGGGCATGACTAGAAATCATGTGGGCTCTGCCCGCGCAGGTTCGAATCCTGCCGCTCACGCCTCTCTCTCTCTTTTTTCTTTGAAGAATCGAAAGTTCAATTGGGGGTTGAATGTGAGCCAGTCTTTGGATTCTGTTCCCGTCGGCCCACGTTTCCTTTCCTGGTTTCTGATTCTCTCTCTCTCTCTCTCTCTCATTTGATTTCTTTGTCCTATTATCTGACACTGTAATTCATTGATTCCGCCCGTCCTTTTCTATTCTTCCGGCTTGAAAATAAATGATAATTCCTTTGTTCTTTCAGATGCTCGGTCCACCCAAAACGAAAGCCGCCGCCACCCCCCCTGTCTCCCTCCTCCCATTGACCCTCCATGGCTACTGTTCACTGTTTGACAGTCTTCCATCGCACAGCATCGATTTTCAGCTTCCAGGATCGATTTGCCATTCAAAGTCATCATTTTTCTGTTACTTTCATCGATCCCTTTTCGTTTATCTCGTAAAAAAACTCCGTGCAGAACGTGGGTCAGCGGTGATTTCTGGTTGTGCTATTCTGTCAATCATTGTCCTCTCAATTCCAGCCACAGACCCACGTATTGCATCTCTGCACGCTTCGAGATGTCTCAGGAAAATGGGAGTGTAACTGCTTTTAGTACGCCCAAGTTGTTTGGTGGTGCTGGGAAATTTTACTGTTAGGCATATTCGAATAGAAAAGACAACCTTTTTACCAAAAATAAAATAGAAAAGACAACCTTATCTTGTTATCCTCTTGTCGCAATCACAACGTTTTACGATATCTTCTTCACAATCTGATTCTTTCCCTCTCTAGAGTCATCTCCTTTTCTTTTCTTTTTTTTCTTCTACTCGTTGTGCTATCTCCCATCCTAGAGAAATCTGGCCCCCAGGAAAGGTCGCTGGCCAGGGAAGAGAGCAAAGGGTCAGATAAACATCAGGAACGTATGCAATCTTGAGTGTGTGACCAGGGTGAGCAAGGGACCATCAGCATGATGAATTAACTCTTCCAAAGTTCCGAGAGCGAGTGATTATCCGGTGAGGGGCACGTGGGGCCTGGCGGTATGCCCACTTGGATCGAGCATGGACCCTGCGCGACACTTATCCGTTGGACCTTGATGATATTATATTGGAGGCGGAGAATCGAATAGAACTGTGCTCCATGTTGGGAGGAACTCCAAGAGAAACTTCTACAAATCTTTGGTTAAAATAGAGGGAAAGAGAGAAGATATATCTCTAGCGATATTTAGAATCTAAGATTAGCACAGGATCACCGCTTTTCTTTCCTTTTGTTATGTAACTGATGGCACATGGGCGGCACGCCAAGTGCCGTCTTTATGTGACTATAAATTCGTGGTCTAGAGGTCTCTGAGTCTTGTGCTCAAACATTGTGAGGTCCTCGCTCTCTCTCTCTCTTTGAGCTCCTGAGTTACTGTCTGCTTTCCGGTTTTCATTTGGCTGGTAGTTGTCAGGGAATTCCAGTGTTCAGATAGTTTTTCTGGAAAAGTTTCGGGTTTGGCTTTGTTTTTTCGAGCACCCGAAAAGGGAAAGATCATCATGGAGTTCAAGAAGCAAGGCAGCTCGCCTTCCTCGTTCACGGCTGACATTTTTGGAGCCAAGGAATTGCCTCCGTCGTCATCTTCAACCGGAGTGTTCGCGTCTATTTTCCCACCACCTCAGTCGGTACGCACATTCGCTGATTTCTGTGCTGCGTGGATTTGCTCATTAGCAGTTCTTTTTTTCTCATGATAGTCTGGGCTGCGTGACATCGGACGTGGATAGAAGTGTTGCATAGGAAAGAGGGAAGCTTTATTGTGTTGATGCAGGATTTCTTAAGGATCCGACTAAGATTCTAATTTTATGCTTATATAAGATATCACTATGGGGTAATAACATGTCAAGAACTCTTAAGAATTCTCGCTTACAGCCCCGAGTCCCTGACTTCTGTAATGAGTCCACCTTGTAGCGTAACCGTGAATTGTAGTCTGGTCTTTGTTTCGCGAGAAGAGAAGTTAAATCTCCTTTTGTTTTTTCCACTGTTCTAAAATGGTTATGGCCAGTCACACCTCTCAATCCTATTTTTCGTTTTCTTAGAATGAATCCATTTACGTCATATATGTTCCTAATGAAGGCGAATCTGTTTTACTGAAATACTCCTTCATGATCTCAGGCAGTAGGGAGGAAGTCAAGCTCTGAGGTCATAGGATATAGGCAGAAGCACCACAATGAAAATCAAGTGTGGAACAGCAAACAGGGTAATCCAGGTTGGTGATCAGGATTATGTGGTGACTACTCATTTCCACACTTGTCAATTTTAAAATTCATCTCAAGCTTATGGGGGATTTATTACACTTCATCCTAAAAAGATAGGATATAGGCAGAAGCACCACAATGAAAATCAAGTGTGGAACAGCAAACAGGGTAATCCAGGTTGGTGATCAGGATTACGTGGTGACTACTCATTTCCACACTCGTCAATTTTAAAATTCATCTCAAGCTTATGGGGGATTTATTACACTTCATCCTAAAAAGACTTTTGTTTTCTTATGAGGAGTAATAAAGGTGCACTTGATCTCGAGTGAATTGCTTTGTAACATGCCGTAGTCAATAGTTTCATTGCCTGTGATAGCCACCCACATGAAAATTCGCATGTTTACAGTTACATGAGATTTGAAAATTCAGTAAGTAGCGGACTATATTCTCAAACTACGTGTTTTGCCAATATATTACAGTGAGTCCTGAACGTGCGAGTTGCAACACAACCAACAAGGATGGTTTGATCTTCCGAGAAGAAAGAGGAGAGCCGTGCCATCTGAGTTCATCAATTTATTACGGTGGGCAAGATGTCTACTCCCAGTCTCCTGGTGCCCAAACGTCTGCCTCCTACCCAATAGTGAGTTTCAACCAGTAACATGAGAATATCTTTCTAGGAAAGTGAGTGATACACGAAATTGACTGCTCTCTGTCTGCCGTGTCAATCTTCCAGTTAAAGAAAGATGGAGGAGAAGATGACCAGAATGGAACTAATTCTGTCAGTGGTGCTTCTAGAGGGAACTGGTGGCAAGGTATGAATGTCAATGAAGACGCTGAATCTAGAGAAGCTGTAATTGCTCATCTCTCAAGTGATGGTTCTTACTTCTGCAGGTTCGCTTTATTACTAGGATCTTGCCTTCTCAAGGCATGAGGATTCTAAGACTATTTTTAAGGTAAATTACAACCACCCGTTTCTTTGCTTGAGCTTTACTTCTTAATTTCAGAATAATATATTACAAGGGCTGCACAAATCTCATATTATCAAGTAGTAATCCCAAGTTGTTACTTGTTTTCCAAAGATAATGGCCACCTTGTCCTACCTGAGTCTCTGCCTCAAGAAAATCACAATGTTCGCGTTTTCCTTTATCTAGCATCCTCATTCATCTGCTTGGTGCTGGGTCATAACCTCACTTGCAAGTGCTCTTAATAAACGTGTTTTGCAGGAATTCAGAAGCCTGGGCAGTAAATAAGTTGCAGCAGCTGTATAACTAGTTTATCTGTAACAAGAATCAGAAGCATTTTGTTATGTTCCCTTCTGTAAATAGTAGATGACCTAAAGTCTTGCCTCCATGTAAGCCTTTTCAAGGCATTTGTTAGCCTTGTTACGAGAATGTCTTGATAACCCACTGACTGCCTGGTTTACCTCCATATATTTGGTAAAGTGATGTAGGTCTGTTTTTTTTTTTTTGGTCAAAGTGATGTAGTTCTTTGCTCTTCTAAGAATGTGAGGTTTTTATAGAACAGTTCATTGTCTACAACCTATGTAGTTATATTGGTTTGCTTGTAACTCTCTTTTATTGGTCGACCAGCCAGACCATCTTAGATATTTCAATCCCAGAATCTCTTTCAAGTGCCCTAGAAGGAATTTTCTTCTTTCATAGAATAAAAGCAATTTGCAGAAATATTCTAATTGGGTATACTAGAAAAAAAGCATGCAGCAGATGGACAATCTGCTTACTTTCAAGTTGACCATTATCCAGTTAGAAGCCACAATAAAACCACATTCATGAGTCTAACCGCATCTATGAGTTTAACTTCCAAGATTACATATTCGTATTCATCCTCACAAATTCACTAACCAGGCATTATCTTCAAGGTGCATGCACAGGAAGCATCACGAACTGCCCACTGCTACATTAAGCAAACCGTTTGAGAGTCAAGAGAAGTACAGGACATGCTAGAATAAAATACTTGCACCCTCGTGCAGGCAGAAAAAAGATTTTAGCTTGAAAGCTACCGGCTAATAGTCCAGGAACAGCAATACCCCTTCCTGCCGACGAAGTAACTTCGGTCTCCAGCCGAAGTTACTTTGTCTTCCCATTGCAGAGAAGCAGCATATCAAGAGTGTTCGAAGGATGATGCTTTGTCTCTGCTAAAACTTTCCACTATAAGCATGGATGGCTGTATCCAGTCTGTCCGTGTTTCCTCAGTTCTCAAAACACCTCGCTCTAGCACTGCTGATTTATTCACAACGCATTTGTTCTTGGGAATCCTCTCAGCCTCAGAAAGCACTGCACCTCTCAAGTTGCTTGGGTAATCTTCATTAGCATTTGCAAGCTTTAGGGTAGTGGATCCTCGTATTTACAAAAATTTTCTCCTTTTGCCAAATCATTTGACATACACAAAAACAACCTTTCATAGGCAGCAACCATCTTGGTGGCGGCAAACAAATGCAAACCTCTATGCCGGGCAACTTGCCCTTTTTTCTCCAAAATGATTCTGCCATCACCCCAAACCTTGTAGAGAGCTTTCTTTAGCGATTCCACCGTGGGTGGAAATGTGTATCCCACATCTGCATTAACAATGACAGACCCAGTTATACTGGCAAGCCTTGTGGCAAGGACCGGCTTACCAGAAAGCATTGCTTCTAACAGAGTATGATCCAATCCTTGAGCTCGAAGAGTTGGGTTTGCAAAGATATCAATTGCATTATAGAATCTCGCAATTTGAGCCTGTTCTAGAGGCCCCAAAACCAGAACATTAGAACCTAGATCTCTATATCTGGTACCCCAGGGACCATCTCCGGCAACCAGAACAAGGACGTCTTCTCTGAACTTTTTGTTTTCCTTGAGTATCTGCTTGAGGGCTTCGAACACTAACGGGTGTCCTTTATCTTTAACCAACCTACCTGCCAGTCCTATGACCAGGTTTTTAGAATTTGGAATCCCAAACTTCAATCTAAAATCCCCACCGCTGATGATATCTGGCCTGAAAACATTTTCATCCACGCCGTTAAGGATCACGTGGACTCGTTCCTCAGGGATCATGTAAACTCTTTTCAGTACATCTCCGGCGTGATCACTGGTGGCGACGTGGTGAGCATAACTCTGAAAAAACTTCACCTCTTCGACCACCCTCATCACTCTTTCGGTCAATGAGTACGACCGCGGCTCATCAGGAGAACGGACAAGTTCCTGAATGACGTCGGAATGTATGGTCTCATAAGCGATTCCATGCCAGCTTACAGCTACGTTGGTTATGTTTCGCGACCGAGTGTGCATCAGACCGACACTCTCTGTGTGGATCACATCGAATGGTCTACCGGTGGAATTCTGAGATTGGAACTGCTTCCACACCAGTGCTTGGTCCAGATAACCGGCAGCGGTTGGCTTAGAGAGATGAAAGTACAAACTGCTTATCGGGTATTTCGGGAAAGACGAGTTCGGAGGAGAAGTTGTGAATATGTGGAGCTCGTGGCCTCTTTTGGCAAGCGCTAGGTGAAGGGTCGAGGCATGCCTCTCAAGTCCGCCTGCGTGAGATCTGTGAGGCCATTTCTTGACGAAGATGGCAATCTTGAGGAGTTTTGGAGGCCGGCCCGGGGTGAAATCAAGGTAGTTCCACGCAGAAGCAAATGTCAGGAGGTCGATAGGTCGAGCTTCATAGCGGCCCGGTATTTGAGTTTGCTTATGGCATGGACTAGTACAGGTGCAGTGAAACCAACAGAGGAATGAAGCGATCGAAAACCCGGAGAGGATGAAGATGATGGAGCATAGACAACGAAAGCTCAAGCCTACAGACTTGTGATCCCTGGCCATTGAAACTAAAGTCCTAATGGTTGAACCAGATCAAAAACAGATGATTCTGAAGGAAAAGAAAAAAAACAAAATATCCAATGGAACATGAAACTTACTGAAGAATCTACAGTGCTGTCTGGTAGCTCATATGTTTGAAGTGGCTGCTGCACATGGACTGACAAATTTGGGACTGGAACACAGCTTGAGATGTGAGCATTTAGAGTTTTATTACGAAGTTTAATGGGGTGAGGCTTAGCTAAGAAGCAGCAACTCCGTTGACTTGGGTACCAAATTTCCGCACCTATTTAAGAATTCCAAGCGTTTGCCATTACCGATGCGGATTTCCGTAAAAAAAATTTGTCCATCTGTAGACAGAAAGAAAGATGAAGAGGTCATTTCGATGGGGGCGCATGGTTCCATGTTGAGTGGATGCTAGCAGACTTACTGTTTTTCTATGTGTTTGATAAGTGAACCCATAAATCAAAAAGGTTAAAAACAAAAGAACCGCCGTTGCCGGGGATCGAACCCGGGTCACCCGCGTGACAGGCGGGAATACTCACCACTATACTACAACGACTTTGATGAGACTAATGGCTCTTAATAATAATTATATAGTTAATAGTAATTTTATTTTTGGACTAATTTCATTGGAAATTTTAAAACTTATCGTGAATGTGGAATTGAATCCTAAAAATTTCAAAAGAATGCAATAGAGTCCCAAAACTTATCACGAAAATGCAAACGGGTCCTAAAGTTTTCAAACTTGTCAAATTGGCCAAATCAGGTCATTTCGTTGATTACACTTTTTGAAATTTTTAAGACTCGATCATACTTTTGTAACAAGTTTTAGGACTTAATTGCACTTTTTAAAAGTTTTAAGTTTTGATTGTACTTTCGCAACAAGTTGTAGGACTTGATTCCATTATTTTGAAAATTTTAGAACTTCATTACACTTTCATAACAAGTTTTAGGACTTCCAATACATTTTTCTTTTTTTTTTAAATCAGTATTAAACTTATCTATAATAAGCATAACCTGATACATATTACAAAATCGACTGGATTGAGTTCAGTAGCAGTGAAATATAAAGGGTCGAGGACCATTCGCGATGCTAATTTGGCCAACTTGTGAGCAGCTCCATTGTTCGAGCGCCGTGTCCAGGAAATACTCCACCACCGGTTCCTGAGAGAAGCACGGCAATCTTGGACCAAACCCGAAATCTGCCAACGATGGGTGCTGTTTTCAGTGTTTATAGCACTTATCAGAGACACAGAGTCACTCTCAAAGAGCACCCGATCCCAGCCTTGTCAAGACGCGCCTTGTGTGCCGAGCTCTAGAGCTTCCCCTTTGGCTTCGAGAGCAGAGAGGGCGTGAGTTCCCGATAAGGAGTTGTGGAGCACATGATCTCTGCGTTCTCGAGCCAGTGTAGCTATGGAGACCTGTGTGGTGTTCACCGCTGCATCGACATTGAGTTTTAACACACCCAAGCGCGGGAGGATGTCATAATGCGTTGATTTTGCTGGGACGAATCTTTCTCGATCGTGACAGTTTTTGGAAGGATGTCATAACGCGTCACAGGACCAATCGGCCGTCCATCTGGACATGAGAGTCCACAATTTGGTTTCGGTATTCCTAGAGACGCCAATGTATCATGCCCACCTCACATCGAAAGCGAAAAGGATGGATACCTGTTGATGGGAATAGCAACTCCGAGAGTACACCATGTACATCCATACCACTGAACCGAAGAATAGTCAAACCCCAACAGGTTTGTCACCAAACTACTCGAGTTACTGGCCAGTCTCTAATCATGTGGAGAGGCGTCTCCTCCGAGCTCTCACAAAGGGAACAGTGGGGCTTTCTGGTCTCAATATACCTAGTGTTATATTACCGGAGGAAAGACGGTGACAGTCTTGATCTGTTCTTGGTAAGATGGATAATGCTCATTATATTGAAATGGCAAACGAACTCCTGATTTACTAGACATTCTAGCATACGGGTATTAATACATTCTAATCCATTCCAAACAATCTTTTAAGTTGTGCCATGTTATTTAGAAAATAATTCAAGATATGCCTCTTTGAAGCACTATGTCTAGCTGTAAGGGTTGTCGATGTCCTCCTCCTCCGAAGGCGTGGCTTATGGTTTAGACTTAGTTGAACTAGTATAAAAAAATCATCACGATATCTTACCACTGAAGGGTCAATTCTGATGGGGTGGTCCCTTTCCGGAATAAGTGATAATCAAATCATCCATGAGGAAATAGAATTAGGGAGATACCCGCAAGAGCTGAAATACAAACTAGTCCATCAAACTCCAGTTACAGAAAGCAGCAAACAAAGAGCGAGAAGCTTAGGCAGCGCATTCCAACATCGGAAGTACAAACGCTATACACGAAACAATCAGTCGTCCCTTGGCAAAGTCCAGATCGATCAGAAACCATGCAAAGCCGGATCCTTGACAATGGTCACTGGACAAGTCGCGGTCGCCATCACATGACTGGTTACGCTCCCAAGGACCACCCTGTTTGTAGATCACAACACATTTATTCACTCCAATAAGACCAACTCAGGGAAAGAATAATTCATGATCCAATTTGTAATTATCTCATTCGTTTATAGTTTCTGCTCTTGGGAACCAAACCAATTGAAACAACCTGGATTCCTTCAAGATGGACATCTGCTATTTTAAGAATTTAATGTACCTTTGAATGGTGCCGAGGCCTCTGCTACCCATGACCAAGCAATCGAGCTGGAGATCGCCGACCGCCACGCACAGCTTGTCCCTTGCATCGCCCCAGTATATCTTCACCACCACAGTTGCCTAATCCATATCGATCGATTCACATGCTTATTTCGATTAATAATGAAATAAACGATCTTACAGAAAAAAAATATGGGTATATGCTAGGAAGAGTAATAGAGTACATGTTTCTGGCGGCAACCGGTGTCGAGCATGTCGAGGACCTCGGGATCAAGCTCGACATCGTACTTCTGGGCGACCTCCTTGTCCCGGAACTCCGATAGGGGTATCAGAGCTGCATATATTGAAATAATTAGAACGCTAGTGCTACCAATTATCACCATAGTTATAGAATAATTCAAACTCAGCAAGATAGGCAAGAGCGATCGATCTTGTTTAGGGGACGTACGAGAGCCGGTGGCGGACCAGAGGAGGTTGCGAGACTCGTCCCCGGCGAAGGGCTTGATGTGGATCATGTAGAGAGTGTCGCCTTTGTCGATGAGGTTATCGATGGCCCATTTCAGGGCCAGTTTGCTTCCCTTGGAGAAGTCGACGGCCACTCCGATCTTCCTGTCCTTGGTCATGCTGGTCGACCCTCCTACTCGATCCCGATCAAAGAAGAGCAAGAAGGAAACAGCTTCGAAGATCTCTGTCTCTCTAGAGAGGACTAGGAGAGGAAGGAGTAGGACCCGGAGGAGATAGAAAGATAAGGCAGAAACCGAAGTGATATACGGAAGGGTTCATGACCTTTTGGTAAGGCTTTGTTACTATGGAGATGATGATGATGCAAAACCACAAACTAACCAAGTCATTTTAAAAAAAGGAAAAAACAGGGTCTGCAGTCGCTTTAAGCCGAGGAGATTAAGGTCAACTTTTTGCTTAGCCTAGAAGCTTCACATCGTGGGCAAATTCAATGAGATGGATACGAGTGAAGGGAGGCGGATAAGAGGAGAGATTTGCAGTTATTTTAATTGCGATTCGTTTGCTGGTTTAATGGGGCAAAGTGCCTGAAACGTACATCAGTGGCATTTGGCAATTCTATAGATTATAGGTACGTACCACAACGTTATTATGTCTATGCATTTTGGTTAGATTGCCATTATTTTTTCTGTGAGAGATAGAGAGAGAGATATCTAACAGTCATAACGATTGGTCAAGGGATTTGGATGACAAATGTTTGACTTGACAGGAGAACAAGGAGCAAGAAAAGCTGAAGAAACAGATGAATCTCATGCAGCGACACAGAGAGAGATATTGCTCCATAAAAGTTCCTCAGTCAGAAAATTTTTCCCTAATTCAATTATAAGGTTCTTTGTCGATTAGCGTCATTCACAAATACCATAATTGCGAAAGAAATGCTTTATTGCTTCTTCTATAGTAGAAATTCACGCTCTCCTCGAGGGAAATCTTGCTTTTGAACCGGCGGTACACTAATACATTTCTTTATTGCGAAAGAAATGCTTTATTGCTTCTTCTATAGTAGATATTCGCACTCAATATCCAATTTCAATTTTCTTTTTTTTGAGTTATCTCATATAAGGTCCGCTCTACACTAAGGAAAGGATAAGAAGGTGCAATTTTCCACCTCACAAATGCAAAAATATAGGGAAAAGTGTCAAAAAAGTCATAAATTTTTTGCATTTGTGCTAATTTGGTCCTAAACCTTTTTTTTGTATCAATTCAGTCCTAAACCTTTTGCATTGATATCAATTTAGTCATAAATATTTTTTTAGTGCCAATTCAGTCCTAAACCTTTTATATTTGTGCCAATTTAGTCTTAATCCTTTTGTCTTTATGTCAATTCAGTTCTTCCAATTAATTTTGGCTAGATTTTACTGACATGGATGCCGACTGGTATTGACGTGGACAACTTTTAATAATATTTTTTTGATTTATTTATTTCTTTTATTTTTCTTTTTTTTCCTTCCCTCCCTAGTCGATCGTTGGACCGATGAGGCTTGCCCTCGCCGAATGGGCGCAAGGGTGGCCTCACACTAGGGGGGTGAGGGTTCGAGCCTTGCTAGAGGCCTTCGACCTCTTGGCCTCCGACGAGATTGGGCCTCGCTTAGCTACAAGTGAGGCTCGAGCTCTCGCCGGAGGCCGCAAGATCGAAGGCCTTTGGCAAGGCATGACCTCGCCAAATTTGGTGAGGTCGTGCCTTGCCCAGCCATGGCGAGGCTCGCCTTCGCCGTTTTTAGCGAGTGCAACTAGCTAGAGGAAGGAGGGAGGAGACGGAAAAAATAAATAAAAATTCAAAAAAATTAAAATGTCATTAAAAGTTAGCCACGCCAGCACTGGTAATTGGCTGACCGGCGTCTACGTCAGCAAAATCCGATCAAAATTGGCCGAAAAGACTAAATTAGACTAAAGACAAAAAAGTTTAGGACTGAATTGGCACAAATGCAAAATGTTTAAGAATGAATTGGTACAAAAAAGGTTTATGACTAAATCAACACTAATGCAAAAGGTTTAGAACTGAATTAACACAAAAAAAAGATTTAGGACTAAATTGACACTAATACCCAAGGTTTAGGACTTTTTTAGCACTTTTCCCCAAAAATACATGCCCAAATCATTTTTTGAATTGTGTCTTATCTAATTCATTAGAGTTCTTTACAATAAATGAGTGATGAGTCTATAAACACTAAAAAAATGATAACTAAAATTAAATATTTCCATAACGTAGATGATTCCGGGACTTGGAGCTTCTTGGTTGATATTAAATGCATCCTGAGTTTCTAGAGTATCATCCTTATTTTGCCATTTTCCTTGGATTCTTGTTAAGACAGACGTCCACACCCGAGAGTAAACCAAAAATGGTACTCTCTCTATAATTGGGTCAAGGAAAAGTCAACTGTGCAGTTTTCATGATTCGTAAGCAGGGATCAGGCTTTGTGTACAGAGTACCGGGAATGGATCCGAGCTTGGGCTTTTTGTCGTTCATCCAACATGTTTTAGCTTCACCACGAGGCATGGAGCTAAGCTATTGTTGGCCCATGAAAGCCACAACCTCAGAGAGAGAGAGAGGAAAGCAAAAGGCAGGCCTCTTTCAGCGTCGAATTCGATGCTAACTTTCATATGTTTAATGCTTTTCTTCAGACAGATTATTATCGCGCACTTGTGAATAATTTAAGTTATGCACTTTGGGAAGAGGGTGAGTTTTGCCATATGTGTCCGGTATGACCTCCACTGATTAGTGATTGGCATTGGAGATTCCTTCATTTTCTTTATCCGTTCTTCTCTTGCTTTGTATTTGTGCTCGCTACATCATGGCTCGAGAAGAGGATGGTGATGATGATAAGAGAGACCAAGTTCATGATGTCCGTAGAGGCCAAGCTGCTTTTGTATGCTTTTCTCTCTCTGCTTTTAAATTATCGAACATAAGCTTCTTGGCTTTGGTTTGACTTGTGTTTGGTTCCGCACTCCGCAGCAAGAGCATGATGTGCTGAAGAGGCAGCTTTCTCAGGCTAGTGCCCTGCCATGGCCGAGAAAGGTCCATCGCCTCAAGGTGCTGGTTCGGGCATGAAAGCCTTTTTCCTTGGCAGGTCGGGTGGGACGGGCATTTTCTTGCCCTGTGGAACAGGCCATCGATCCGGTACTTCTCCTTTGCGGTTGTAGAAATAGTTTTCATGTTTGTGAATTCACTCGAAGGTCAACCAGTTGATACTCGACCTGTATGCCATTCTAATTGAGTTCGAGTTGCTCTGGTCTTTTGATATATAGTCTGTTTCGAAATCCTGGGTCAAACTATCTAATGAAAGCTTTTCATCATAATGTAAGTTCGCATTTCAATAACCAAGTCAACGTTCTTCTTCTTTTTTGGGCCAACTGCCATCAAATCAAGTTGAGACAAGCTTGTACGTAGAATACTTTGCTGAGTTGAGCTCAAATTTAACTTTTCAAGCTCAATCCCAGTTCAAGACAAGCTTGGGCGTACCCTATCCACTTTGAGTACTGTTTAGTTTAGTGCAGGTGAAGTTTTCTCCTCTTTCTCCTCGAAACCAGACGGGCAGTAAGTTGGAATAGAACTTGTCGTTTCAATTCGATAATTATGGGGTTTTGGATCACACGGTGGTCGACTGTGCTTATACCCACAGGAGTAGCACAAGCCTTGAGACTCCACTTTGACAGGATCAGCTAGCAGTTTGATCCTGGTGCCGTCGGTGGTTTTCCTATGCAACCAGCTATTTTCTTGCCAAAAAGGTAAACTCGAATCGAATGTTAAGTAGATAACCAGCATCGTACTAACTCCCAATCACGCACCACCTCCAGTGACTTTGTTTCGTTATCGCACTGATATATATGTTTTTGACGATGATCACTTCTTTGGCCAACTTCTGTGATGAATTGAATGGCACCTCTTTGTTCCACTTGTATGCAGAATCATCTGACGGCAAGAGCGCGAAACCCAGATGGTAGCAGTACTACATGATTCAGGAGACATGTCTCCCTCAGGAGTATCCAGTGCCCTCATCCTCTTCTGAATTTCTGAATAAATTGTTGCCCAAATTTTGATTTTCGGCTTTTGCTTTGCCAATCGTTGAGCTTTCCATGATTTACTGTAATGGCACAATAAACAGAGACATATAATTAACTGGAGAATAAAAGGACAGGGGAAAGAGCATTTTTGGCCCTTCCTTTTGTCTATTTCCCTGCACACTAGTCATGCAAGGATGTTTAGGTTCCTCGATCATCTTAGTCTTTCATTTTGTCTGAAAAGTATCTAAGAAATCTCTCGGATGATGATTCCTATTGCTTTATCAAACTTTGTGAGAATCTATCGAGGCATTGACACATTCCGCGATGTCTGGCAAAAGAATAAAGAAAGGTTTTCGCCGTAATTCAAAGAAAGAATAGATTAAAGACTTGTCAGGCGGAGTCTTAATTTTGGGGCATCGCAATTGTCACATCGCAAAGTCTCGGACATTGAAAGACGTAAGATTTTGCAATAAACATTTGATGACACCCATCTATTACGATCGGACCAAATCCGAGCTAAGTTGCTACATTTCATGACTAGTAGATGTAAAATCGCAATGGCACGTAATCACATCACACAAGTCTTCTTGAATTGTTGAGAACGAAGAGTGTGAAATTAGAATTCTGAAAAAGTCATTGTCAATTGTTGACACCTAAATTCTGACTACTCATAATTGTATAGTAAAATTAGGGGCTAAGCTTTAGCCCCTAACAAAAATAATATAATTGCGTAGCATATAGTTTTTCGGAGCATATAGTTTATCCATTGCATTTAATTGGATCGGCGGCATATGGACTTAGTAGAATTTAATTGGACTGGAGTTAATGGACTTAAGTGCAGAAATTTTGAACTCAATGGAATTAATTAGATCAAGTCCATGCAAATTCGATTAAACCCGTTATTCTCTAGAGTGGTCGAGATTGGCATGTGCATTGTGCATGCGATACATCAAATTAGGGGATATCGAGACAATGTCATGAAAATCTTTTGGTCACATGGGTTATTCGAAAGAACTAGTATAGGGAAAGAGCAAAGTGGATTTGGGTAGATTCATGGGTAGAGGAACAAAGGAAGAAAAATAGGAAAGTGAGTTATTTTTATTCACATTTCTGCAATACATGGGAAGATTGTGAAGCCATCATATTCGATTAAAAAGGGGTGAGAAGGAAAGAAAAACGATTTTTGCACAAGTGAAATTAAAGAAAGGGAAAGAAACTAACAAAAGAGGGAGAGAAGCAAGGGGAATTTGGTTGAAGGGCCTAAGTTCTGGGGGGAAGGGACAAAGTATAATATATTTAGATTTTACAAGAAGGAAAGTAGATGTTAGCCTTTCCATTGAAAGTCGGAGTAAGCGATTCTAGATTCTGCACAGGTTCCATCTCAAACTTGAAACTTACCCATTTCTTATTTTTTGGAACTTGAAACTTACTTTACATACTTTGGAACCTGATTATATCTACGATCCAACGATCACAACTTATATTTAGACACACAAAGAATATTAAATATTAACAAGTCACAAGATGAAAGCTCAAACTAGTGATTCCAGATTATATACTCATTATCTAATATTATGGAACGCTGCCCACTAAGGTTTCAAATTTTAGGTTCCAAGTTCTTACTTGCCTGGAATTTGGAACCTACCCTGAACCTAAAACTTATCCTGCATACCTTAAAATCGAAATATGATTTGCAAATCTATTATTTCTAAATTTAAATGGATATAGATAATATTTCTTGTGATTCGATGTCATGTTTGATGTGGATTTGATTTTTTTCTGTAGTTGTTTGATTTGAATTGATTTTGCTTTTTTAAAAACAAATCCAAAAAAGAGATTGGCTACAATTTAAGTAGATTATTTTTAGGATAAATTACATGTTTAAATTAGGGAATTTAATTAACTTCGGATTTCATAAAAACTACAAAAAAATAAAAATAAACATGAACATGTCATATAGATTAATTGTATCACGCTTGTATGTCATATTTCCATGTTGTTCATAACTTTCCATTCGTCTTTGCTTGCGTGTCATTTTGCAATCATATGTTAGGTACATGGAATTGTGTGTCATATTAAAATAATTCCGTAATGATTTTTGCCCCGTAATTAAAATTAGTTCATATTATAATTGTCCATTTAATCGTCACTAGAATTAGGATTAGGACATTTAGGTAAATCGGATGTTGCGTGTCTTGTTAGACTAGTTAGACTAGTAGATGTTGAAGAGGCTAGCAAGGATCACCTAGAGGGGGGGTGAATAGGTGATCTTAAACAATTTTAACAAATTTAAGCGGAAATGATAAAATACAGTTTGAGTCTGAATAATATTCAGATTCTATAAGGACGTGCTGTTGAATGTGCAGTGTATAAAGTAAAATATTAAGAGATGGAGAAGCTGCACACAGAATTTATAGTGGTTCGGCTTATGATAAGCCTACGTCCACTCTCCCACGCTGACAGCCTACCGGCTGGATTTCACTATGTAATCAAGAAGTTTTACAGATCTAGAGTGATATCACTCTTGTGTAAAATAGGACTTTCTCACACAAACAAGTCTGTAAAGTAACCCTCAAGATTCTAAAGTTGGGCTCAAGGAAGAGAAAGAATTGGAGTAATCTCAGGCTTTGGACTTGATGATTCTTGAATCTGTTTTTCTTCTGCTGCTCGTTGATCTCTTTAAATACTCCTCCACTTCCAAACTAGCCGTTGGACAGTCTTCAGAGGATCATCTTCACCTTGGACAGATTTGTATAGAAAGGATTGAGTAGCCGTTGAATGACAGATTCTGAATCCCGCTGATCCTGGTCGCCCATACAATCAGAATCTTGGTTTCCATAAGTAGAGATTAGTCCGTTGTGATAATGTTTGATTGACAATCAAATTGTTTTAGATTGAGTCAATCAAAACCTTCCTTGTGAAATCCAAGCCAGATCACTAGCTGTATTGTTAAGTTCTTTGTCTGCATAATTCAGCGTCTGAGTCTGGAAAATATCTGCGTCTGGAAAATCTTCAGAGTCTGGAAAATTTCTGAGTCTGGAAAATCTTCAGAGTCTGGAAATTTTCTGAGTCTGGAAAATCTTCAGAGTCTGGAAAATTTCTGAGTCTGGAAAATCTTCAGAGTCTGGAAAATCTTCAGAGTCTGGAAAATTTCTGAGTCTGGAAAATCTTCAGAGTCTGGAAAATCTTCTGAGTCTGGAAATTTTTGAGTCTGGAAAATCTTCAGAGTCTGGAAATTTTCTGCGTCTGGAAAATCTTCAGAGTCTTTCCTGCGTCTGAATTTTCAAACCAAAAAGTAACTTCATGTTATTTACGAAAGTTTTGTCAACTTCAAAATCTTTTGGGGTTTTCCTCAACAGATGTAAAAACGCAAAGGCGCCTGATCACATCAGACAAGTGTTCCTGAGTTACAAAGAGTCGGAAATTGGAACTTTGAAAAAGTACTCGGCAATGCCGTGCAGGATGTCTCTTCTGACTGGTATGACCCGGTTTTTTTTTTTGTGGTGGGATTAAAAATGACTCAGTTGAAACGCCACATTTTAATGCTCAATCAGCCGAAGACACCAAAAACGATTCGCCTAGTACAGATTTCACTTGGCTTTTATTGAGTCTATATCAGGTGCTTGTTTGAATTGTTTCAGACTGCATTTTTAGCGAAGAACGGTGAAGTTTCCATGTGGGTTCCTTATGAAAACAGAAGTTGAACACGGCAGAAGTATCTCACTGGTTTCGCAGACTCTTCAAAGGGTCCTATACGTCCTTAAATACTAACCTGGGTTGCTATTCATGCGGCAATCATTCGCACAGTCTCAGCTTCAGATTCCAGAGTTATGGAGTTCGAGATCGGTCATCCCGTCGCCATGCCTGAAAGTGAAACATGCCGCCTGGTGTTGGTGCTCTTCCCCTTGCAGGGCCACATCAATCCCATGCTTCAGCTAGCCACCATACTGAACTCGAGAGGCTTCTCAATAACTATTACTCATCCTGAATTCAACTCGCCCAATCCTTCCAACTATCCGAATTTCACCTTCTTACCAATACCAGATGGCTTGTCTAAAAGCGGCTTTGCTGTTCAGGACTTCCACTTGACGATGCTTGCTATTCACAGGAACTGCCGGGAACCCCTTCGACGATTTATTCAACAGATGTTGGAACAGAATGATTCACAGGGCCGGGTTGCATGCATCATCTATGATGCGGTGATGCACTTTGCTCAAGGGGTGGCTGCTCAATTGAATCTGCCGAGTATTAATGTTCGAACCAGTGCAGCTGCTTCTATGTTGGCCTTTGCCGCCCTTCCCCGGGCCAATGAGCAGGGCTATATAACTTTCACAGGCAAGTTTGAATTGGGAAGTTTATCTAAACGATTCACACATGGAACATCTACTATCCAAAATCAGAAACTAATGCTAGACTTGCTTCTGATTTGGCAGATTCTTTAATTCAGGATGAATCCCTCAAGTTGCAGTCCCTCAACATCAGGGACCTTCTCATTACCATGGGGGAGAATCCCTCGGACACCGTTCTAGAGCTTCGGGCAGCCACGACTAGTGCGACGAGAAATTCTTGTGCAACCATCGTGAACACAATACATTTCCTTGAAGAAGAAATGCTACCGAAGATTCAAGAATATTTCCATGCACCGATATATGCTATTGGCCCTTTTCACAAGTTAGCCCCTTCTTCCTCTAGCTCATTACTGAAGGAAGATACCGGGTGCATTCCATGGCTCGACAGACAAGCTAGCAGATCAGTCTTGTACGTGAGCTTCGGCAGTGTGGCTAGCGTGAACGAGGAACAACTGCTCGAAACTGCCATGGGATTGGCCATGAGTGAGAGGCCTTTCTTGTGGGTGGTACGACCCAGTTTGTTGGGCTGCACGGAGTGGCTCGAGCTCTTGCCAAAGGGATTCCAAGAAATAATTGGACAAAGAGGTTGTATTGTGAAATGGGCACCGCAGAAGGAAGTTTTGGCTCACGGTGCAGTAGGAGGATTTTGGACTCACTGCGGATGGAACTCGACCCTGGAAAGCATCTGCGAAGGCGTTCCCATGCTCTGCTGGCCGGTGTTTGGCGATCAATGTCTGGATGCGAAGTATATAAGCCACGTATGGAAGATCGGACTGGAGTTGGAAGCGAAGCTAGAACGAGGGAAGATTGCGGGAGCCATCAGACGACTATTGGTAGAGGAAGAAGGGGAGGAGATTAGACAAAGGGCCCAGGCATTCAAAGAGAGAGCTGAACAGAGTCTCGACATGGGCGGTTCCACCAACACTGCATTGAATGAATTGGTGGAACTGATCTTGTCATTCCAACCTCAAAACGTAACATCGGAATAGCCGTTTCCAACTGCCACCGGAGTATCTGTTTTTTTTTTTTTTGGTAAGGAAGCCACCGGAGTATCTGTTTATGCACTCAAATACCATTTATCGAGTGGACATTTTGCTCGCACCAGAAAGTCCAGCGGCAGATTGGAGATCAGCATCATATTTCAGTTTTCGGGTGTTTCGATATCAAAACTTTTGAATTGCAATTTCGCATACATATGTTTCTCCCCCTTTTAAAACAGTTTCATTGGCGTGAATCAATACTATCAGTTTGCATGAAAATCAAAGAGTAAGCTAGAGCCAAGATCAAAATGGCATATTTAACTCTAAATACAATGTTAACAGAGGCCGATAGGAAAAGATTTCTCCCAGAGCAGAAACATTTCTGGCGGAAAAGCACGAAATGCATTCTTTCTGGGAATTTTTTATCCAACAGTCTCATACGGTAGAGGAAAGATGCCTGCCAGCTGAACAGTGTTTTCCATTAGTGTCTTTTACTTTGTTTTGTATCTCCAAAAGATTTCTTGCCCTTTAGTGGAAGGATGCAACGGATAATTTGATATTTGATGCACCAATGAAAGAGGATGCACGCGAGTCGTGCTGAACCTGCTTAGCTAGTTCAACCCTATTGTTAATTTCTGCAGCATTGGCCCCAACGTGCCGTGTCCAACTCCAAATACAATTATCTGACTCGGTCAGTATCATGTGAGCCGTCTTTAGAGAACTCTTCGCTCTTTTGACCGTCCTGCAGCATTTAACAAATGAGTATCCATCACTGAATGATTGTGCCCGTCCCTTGCATGCCCTTTTTAAATATGAAGAAATGAACTGCCGATTGCTTAATGAAAGACCACAGATTGCATAATGAAAGACCACTCAAGTGAGTTTTGGCCTCGCACCTGATGGCAACGGCCGGAGATAGGAGGCAGCGCCTTTTGGTGCTAGTGCCTTGTCCTTACCAAGGTCACCTGAATCCGATGCTTCAGCTCGGAGTGGCTCTTCAATCGACCGGCTCTTTTTCCGTCACAGTAGCTCACACCTAGTTCCACTTCCCTAAACAATCTAACCACCCTCAGTTCGATTTTCTTCCCATAGCAGACGGCTTATCCAATGCCGACACGTCCTCTAGAAGTTTTATATCAACCATCTTGAAGCTCAATTTCAACTGCAAGACCTCGTTCCAGCAATCCTTAACGAGATTAAGAGAACAAACAGATTGCCAAGACGAAATTACCTGCATAATCTATGATTCACTCATGTATTTTGCACAAGAAGTAGCTTGAGAGCTGAAAATCCCATGTATCATATTCCGTGCCTGTAGCGCCGCCAATACTTTGACCTACAACGAGTACCCTCGACTCCAAGAAGAAGGCTTCATTCCATTGCTTGGTAAGTAAACCTCTATGCCACATATCTAGACTAGACATCACTCATCAGGCGTAGCTTAATTCGACCTCGAACAATATACCCCTGAACTGCATTGAGTTTGCATTCATCTTTATCACTTTGCAGATTCAAAGCCATTGGAGCTCGTACCACGGCTTCATCCTCTCAGATTCAAGGATCTTCCCATATACAAGTTCGAAGGCCTCGAAAAATTGTTACTACTGCTCAAGAGATCTAATGAAATAGGATCTTCGGTCGCATTCATCCTGAACACCATTGAATGCCTTGAACAGTCCCCATTGATGAAGCTTAGACAGGAATACCCGGTTCCCTTTTTCACCATAGGACCTCTAAACAAGATTGCTCCACCTCTCTCCAGCAGCCTAATTGAAGAGGACGAGAGTTGCATCGCGTGGCTGAACAAGCAAGCCAAGAATTCAACCCTCTATGTGAGCCTGGGAAGCATAGCGTCCATTAACGAGAAAGAGCTTGTCGAAATGGCTTGGGGACTCGCAAATTGTGAGCACCCCTTCTTGTGCGTCGTACGTCATGGGTTGGTTCACGGGTCGTAAGCGATTGACCTGCTCCCTGACGCCTTCGCAGAAATTGTGGGCGAGAGGGGCCGTATCATAAAATGGGCACCACAACAGAAAGTCTTGGCGCATGAGTCGGTCGGGGCGTTTTGGAGCCACTGCGGCTGGAATTCGTCCCTCGAGAGCGTCTCCGAAGGAGTCCCGATGATATGCACAACTTGCTTCGGGTACCAGAGAGTGAACACCAGGTACCTGAGCCATGTTTGGAGGGTAGGCCTGTCGCTGGAAGACATGGAAAGAGAAGAGATCGAAAGAGCTATAAAGAAGCTTATGGCCAGCAACGAAGGAGAGATCGTGCGGCAGAGGATGACGGACTTGAAGCACGAAGTGATGCATAGTATCAAAGAAGGTGGCTCTTCTTACAATTCCCTACACGAACTGGTCAAGTACAGCAACGCATTATACATGACTTGTGAAGGTGCAATTGATAGTTTCCTATTTTTCCGCGAGCATTATGAGTTCTTCTTAACCCACCTCCTTTGTAACCACAAGCTCCTTATATAGGAAAGAATTGTTGGTGTGTTCTGAGAAATGGTTAGCTTGGCTCTCGTTACTGTCGAGAAGTCGAAGATTACGTCACAAGCTTTGGTAAAAGATCAAGAACAGAGGCAATGTAGCGTAATAATTTATCATTGTCAGAACCAGTTGTTACAGCGGTAAGATAGCAGATAACTCGAGCACTGACATTTCATCAAACACTTCCCCACACACCCAAAATCCCACAAATCCATCCACACGGACACCTCTCTCTCTCTCTCTCTCTCTCTCTCTCTCTCTCACATACACACACGGACACTGTTCCTGAATTATTACTACACAATCCAAAAGCAACACAGCAAAGGCCAACGGCCAAATTTAAGCACCATACTAGGTCAGCCGGTGATCTCAACGACCCTGACATTGTCTCGCCTCGGAGCTTCTTCCACGACCTTCGGAACAGTAACGACGAGAAACCCATCCTTCATATCGGCCGTGACCAGGTCCAACCTCGCGTCCCCCGGCAACACGAAGCTGCTCGAGCACTCGCGTCCGCTGATCTTGAGCACTCTCTCGGCGCCGACCTCGATGACGACGTCGTCGCTACCGAGACCCGGGAAATAGCCCTTGAAGAGATGGGCTTCGCGGGTCTCCCTCCAGTCGACCCGGGTACGGACCGGCGCGAGAGCGCCGGCGAAGAAGTCCGGGAAGCGAGAGGAGAGGGATGAGGCAGAGAAAGGGGAGGCGGCGAACGGGTCCCAGAGATCCAGGGACGGGAAGAGGTCGTTTCTCAGGTTCATGAAGGAGTCCCAAACGGCGTCCGGAGAGAATGGGTCGTCGTCGCTGGCGACCCGCCGTCGGTCGGTGACCGGGATGATCGACATTTTTCTCCCTAAGCTTAAGCTAGTTCGCGTTCAGCTGCAGCAATAACGAGTGTGCATATGGGAAAGTGATGACGGCAGAAAGAGACTCACACATTTCAGAAAGTGCCCGAGCTTCTAGTAAATTCGGTGGACTCCGGTGGACCTATCGGGTCGGGCTAACTTTATCCACCAAGTTCCCTACTATGAACGCTACTATGAACATGTCAGAATCAAATTCGGGACCTGATACTCTCCGATCCCACCCCAAATCACCAGCCATGATGAATATTATGGATCCTAGTGTGTATTCGATAGGCGCATTTTCCCTAGGCCTAATTTCTGACCCCGACAACGATGAGAAAACCTTCAATCTCAGAGGTGAACAAAATACTCCCGACACTGAAAACCGTCCGTAACTTGCAACGTGGAGTCCGTTTTCCATTTCTGCGAAATGGAAATTTTTATGATACCTGACAAACTTGAACTAACTCAGCAATGATAGCAATGACGACAGTGCTACTAAAACAAACACGATAAGGCTTACATAATTAATGGTTAAAATGATATTGATCCGCATGGTGAAGAGACCATATAATAACTTCTCCAATGGCAACACACACGTCCCTCCGGCCTTATAATTTCATCAAACGCCTGTGAACAACAATCAAGACTTCATAAAATATTCAACAGCCAGGTGTCTGATCGTGCTTTGCTCTTCAGTAAGTAGCCCTATCTCAGAATTCCAATTCAACTGAGATTAACGCTGCTATTTATCTAAGAATACAAGTCTTCCCAATAACTGTGGACAGCGAGCATTCAGTACCGCCGCTGCCACTGCCACAAAGTCCAAACTAAACAATAAGCAGAGGACCTCGTAAACTCAAAAGACACAGAAAAAAAGGACTATCAGTATTCAATATCAGCAGTTCCTGGCCTTCCTCAAAAATCCGACTGGGCATCTACTCTAGGATGACACAAGATCAGCTGCACCAGCAAATTCTACATTGGCGGACGACCAGATCCAAGCAACTGGCCTATTAGACTATTCACCTGCGATAAGTTTTTAAGAGAAAGAAAAGAAGACTTAAAAATAATCCCAACGAACAAATGTCCTGCTAATGCAATCATATAGCTACACAGGACGATACACCTCAAGATTACCAAAGAAAACTATAAAGTAAAGTAAGTTCTCGGAATTTGCTGCTTTTTACCAGTTGAGGAAATTGATAATTCCAAGAGTAAGAACTAGTTAGTTAAAAAATGAAGAATGCTTTGTCTGACAGCTTTTCCGTAATAGAATGAAAACTGGAACAGCTAATTTACCTACTACCTGTCCCCACCAACACAAACTTGAAGAACTATTTGTGTTGGACAAAAGACCAACAATGCATATTCATGTGTACTCATGAAGAAAACCTCCTTTCATTACATAATACAGCCTAAATTTTTCCAGTGTGCAAATACATTAGTAATAACAATGATCAACATAGCACAACTAACCAAATTAGATACGACAGCAGAAACACTGACTGTAAATGTTCTTTTTCATAAGTAATGACTCTAATCAAGTGAAGAAAAAAAAAGATGGACCGAAAGAGCTCCCCATGAACAAGATAAATTGTTTAAACTTCTGAAAAATGAAAACATCAATATAACTGGGAATTCCAAGCACAAAGAAAAGAACAGTTGCAGCAGCTGTTTAGAAAGCATATCGCAAAGTTAAAATTATGTTCATGACGTAATCACTCAGCTCAGTGAGAAAAAATAGATCACTCCAAGCCTTACCTGCCAATACTTTGAAACACATCGATCAATGCAACTATTTTCACCCATATTTAGCTCTGATTCTTTATACCTGAGAAAGTAAGGAATAACATTAAGAAACGCGCACGATCAATTAAAATCTCTTACAATGTCTCAAGAATAATTAACAAATGCACCAATATGCAGCTCATTATCATAAAGGTCAGCTAGAACGTTCTTCTTGCACAGCCAAAAGTATAAGGAAAGCTTAGTGCTGAAAGTACAGGAACATAAGACTTCACTTACTTTTTCTCGACGCACTTGTTAAAACATGTGTTCGTAAGCCTGCACCAAGGAAGGAAAGAACTGATTATGTGATAACAGGGAAAGTGGCCACTAGAAACAGAAAGTACACCATTATTCCTATGATTGAATAACTATGAACACTGAAGTCCCATTCAATGACACTCCGCATGATCAGACTGCTCGGCAAAGAAAAGTATCATAAAAGCTTCCCGACAAATTATGATGAATAGGAGAGCTAAGCTTGGAAGAAGCCAGACACAAGCATTGTAACGCACCTTTCTCTGTTCTCACTCAGAAAAGAGGGTCCCAAGGATTAGATCCTCAGGTTGTCCCAAATGTTAGTCATTTTCTGTTAAAAAAATCCCCTAAGATTGATGGGAATGAACAAGAGAAAAATTAAGAAGAACTATCCATAAATTGGTTTTTAGATCAGAGGTTTTATGAAAATTCATTCCACTAGGATCACTTTTCAGGAATCTTAAAAAAAGCTCCTCTGCTGAACAATTTCAATGCCATCAGCGTTAAGGATGCTTGAGTAAAAAATCGCGTCCCATGCCACTCTTAACCTCACCACCAGGATCATGAACAATGTTATATGAGCAAGAGTGACATTGAACTGCAAGTAGAAAAAGCCTATTATTGATGGTCCATAAACTATAAAAGCACATTCATCGTTGACTCGTCTTCCCCAGAAAGGAAGGCACTAGTCACAACGCATTGGTACAGGAATTGAAGGCATACTCTTTAAGCCCGAGATGAAAAACAGGAGCGCATATATAAAATAAACTGCGAGAAAGGATGCTGGCTACACCGATAATCTGGTTCATATCGATGATCCATGAGCTACTCCATACCGACAAAGAAAAGATTATTGCTTTGGTGAAATAAGCAGTGGGAGATACAGACAAGAGGACCCACTTGTTAAAAAGTTCCACCCGGTATTCCATCTCCTTCTCCGCCATGCCAAAAATCTGCCGGAGCAAAGACTCATAAGTGCAATGCACAATTTCAACGACAGCAACAAGCCGAAAAAATTGCTTAAGTCCACTGAACATAACAAAGGCATCAAATCACTTTCCCCATAAAAAAATCCAACCATCCAAGAAAACACAGCTAATCACCTGTTCCTTGTCCAGACCAGTCGGAACGTTGTTAGCGGCCGCCATGACAACCTGAAAAGCAACAAAATGAGCAAAATCAAACCAATTCAACAGCAACTGACGATCGAGAACGCAAAGAAAGGAGGAGGATGAATGAAGGAAAGATGCGTAGAAGGGATTGACGAGCGAACACGACAGGCATTTGCAGTCCTAAGAAATCCAGTAACTGCAGGGAGGTTCGCTAGCTCTAGAATCCGTCTCGCAAGTTCCTGTGCTAGATGAAAATGCACGCGACGAGAGACAGAGAGAGAGAGAGGGAGAGGGAGAGGGAGAGAGAGAGGGTGCGCACCTGGTCGTGAGCGAGAGGTTTTGGCCGGTCGCCGGCGAAGAAGACGATGCGGAGTTGGCGTGCTCGAGCGTGCGCTCAGGTGAAGCGGAGGAGACGGTGGCGATGGAGATCGACTTCGGTTGAAGCAGGAGAAAGGTTGTATTTCGAAGTCACCTGCAAAACCCTAGGGACTGAAGGAGCAGTCCAGCATTAGCCTGCCCCTCTCTTACCCGCACTTACGTGGCTGCGGGGAAAAATTGAAAAAAAAAAAAAGGAATTTCCCTATGTTGATTCACATACTTTTCCCTTTTATTTTTTGCCCTCTTTCCTTTCCAATTTTTTGGAAGTTTTTGTTATATAAAAAATGGGTTAATACCACGAAAAATCCTAAATCGATACATTACCCTGAACTATTTTTTTACTATAAAAAATCCTAAACTAGTAAACCCGTGACAAATTTACCCCGACCTATTTTTTTTACCACAAAAAACCTCAAACTGGTATATTTGTGATAATTTTACTCCGAACTATTTTTTTGACCACCAAAAACCCTATACTGGTACATCTGTGACAATTTTACACCTGACCTAATTTTTTGACCACTAAAAATCCCAAACTGATATATTTATGACAAATTTACCCTTTGTTAGTGTCCGTTAAATTATATTAATATAACAAAAAATCACAAATTGATAAACTTGTGACAAACATAGGGGTAAAACCCAAAATCGGTACATATGTCATTTACCACGTGTCATTAAACTTCGCAATTTGACAGTAAAATTTAACGGAAGCTAACGGAGGGTAAATTTGTCGCAGGTATACCAGTTTGGGATTTTTGGTGGCCAAAAAATTAGTTTGAGGGTAAATTGTCACAAGTATACCAGTATGAGATTTTTTATGGTAAAAAAAATAGTTCTGGATAAAATTGTCACAAGTGTACCGGTTTATGATTTTTTGTGGTCAAAAAAATAATTTGAGATAAAATTATTACAAGTGTACCAGTTTGGGATTTTTCATGGTATTAACCCAAAATACACCATCCAACTCGAGAACTTCAAAAAATGCACTTACATACCCACCACGCACACGTACAGTCGCCCAAAGTTTTTACAATACTCATTTTTTTTGGTCGAATTTTCCGATACTCTTATGAAGTTTCAATAATTTGAAATTTCGATGAGTAAAAATGAGACTGAAAATTGCTCTTGACCTTTTTATTTCAAAGCATACGCGTGAAATTTCATGCGGCGGTATTATTTAAAGAAAAATCGCACGATTTTTTTTGACAATTCTGATTGAGATGTAGCTAAGAATGCAAAAGTTTATCTTCGTAACAAAATAAAACAATGCAACAGGTATCGTAATCAAACAATGCTATTAACACTTTAACACCACTCTAATTCCCATGTCTAAGATGCGATTTCATTATGTAAAGGGAAATTATATGTAGTCATAATCCAACGAAATCTCACTTTCATAATCGTAAGATATGAGATAACACTTTAATAGGTATAGCATATAAACTCAAATTTTTACAATGGATCAATATCTTGGTTCATGAACTTTAGAACCTTAACCGACGATGCCACTCAAATACTTACTCATTCCATTTTCCTCCAACTTCTCTGATTAGGCCCAAACCCAATTGGGCACGCTTTTTCAGCAAACAAAATACAAATAGCGAATATTGTGCACGTCCGTGCATTTCGATGACAAAGCAAATATTTGCCCGATGAAGAGGTCGAATTACACCTTGAGTTGGCATCAATGGTGGAGTGGCAGTTTTCGCAGCAATTACAGGGCGGCAACCATTGACGAGTTATAGACAAATATGAGTATATATTATCAGGATGATGATGGGGACTTGAGATAAAGATGTATGTTTTGTGGTCAATGTCTTCGTTGATTCCTAGTTTTTTTTTAATTATTTCACAAATTAATATCTGAACTTTAGTTTTGTTCAAGAATCATTAATGGTATAATGATAATGTCACTGCTTTGGCAAAATCTGTATTTGCCAAATACCTTACAATGTTCTTCCATCATTTGCCAGAATAGCACAGTACCATACAAGTTTTAGCCGACATAGCACCTTACAATTCTCATATCTATTAGGCAATTAGACAGATACAACCACAATCGCAGACATATATAAGTATGACCCCCTAGTAATACATGGGAGCTTCAGCAGGGTCATATCCAATCTCATAGTAGTGTTCACCAGCAGAGAGACTCCCCATAGGCGCGGCGCCCATGGGACCAGATGCTGCGCTGTTGCTTCGAAACTCTCTCATTGCCCGCTTTGGGTTGCTCCGTTGCATGTCACAGAGATCCGACAGATAGACACCTGTTAAAGATCGATGGCAGAGTCAGTGATAGCGAAGATTTGAGGGGGACAATGTTGCTTCAAAGCAGATGGTGAGGATTGATTCGCGGTTGGGAATTACCTTCTCCGAGGGCCAAGTTGAAGTAAAGATCAACAATGTTGGGGCAGTTGTGGTAACATGCAGGTGAGCAGAGCTTGGCAGTGAAGTGAGGCTGAAGGAGAGCATCAGAAGATATGCCAACGGACTGCCTATCCACTCCACAGGCACGGATGCAATCATCGGTCTCAATCCACTCTTGCATGATATCCACAGCCACCTGAGAGGTCTTGCATTCGTATTCCATCTTCCTATCCATCGGGCTTACGTAGTTCTCCAGGACACACCGCCTTCCATTAGATGCGATCGAGAACGAGCAGAGATCTGTAGGCAACTGCTCGCATACAATGTCACCTGACAATGGAAAACACAAGTTAAAAGAGACGGGTCAATCGAGAAATCAAATAGCTTGTCACAGTTGCGCTGCGGCGAAGAACAACCACGGGTTATACCCAGAGCTCCTTGGAGGAAGAGCGAGAAGGCGAGGAAGAGGATCAAGGCCATTTTGGGAGAAGAAGAGGAAGCCTGTTTCTCAGACAACGTTGCTACAAACCAAAGCACAATTGAGAGATCACGGTGTCCTGCTTGTTGTGCTTTGGTTTGTAGCAACTTCTCTTTTGCTGGTGATGAATCTCTCTGGAGGATGCTAGTTTATATAGCACGAGGTGTTGAGGCCCCTGTTGTAACGAAGAACCTTCGGTATGAATGTAAGAGTGCAAGCTAGCGAAGGGCTTCTCGTTTCTGTACCGTAATTCGATGACACTCCATGGGACAACCATAGGGGAAGTCTAGATCGGTGGCAACGAAATCAACAAATTTCGGATCGTTTCGGCCTCTCCAATGTGCCACATGGAAGCTTCTCAAGAGATTGGATTGAAAAAAGATGGTGCCGGAGCCTTCAAGCATCTCAGAACCATTTTGACGTTTAGCCTAGGACACATGTTTTGGCAGTCCCCCCGCCCAGCTGCGATCCTTTCAAAGCGAGACTTTCGCCATCAAGCGGCATGATCACACTATGTGCGGCTCCTCGTACGTTGTGAAACAGCACATAAAGACTGCAAGATTTGCAAAACTTACCATCTTGCAAAACAAATTCATATACGTTCGGAGACATTCTTGATCTCGAGTCTGACTTTCATGATCTATGTATGCACATCGACATACCATCTATGCATGCTAATCATAGATTAGCTCATACATTGTGAAACAGCACAAAAAGACAGCAGGATTCACGAAACTTACCATCTTGCAAACAAATTCATATACATTCAGAGACATTCTTGTACTCGAGGCTTGACTTTTGTGATTCATGCACAATCGACATAAATACTGCAAGATTCGCAAAACTCACCATCTTGTAAACAAATTCATATACGTTTGGAAACATTCTTGATCCGAAGTGCATTCTTGATCTCGAGTCTCGACTTTCATGATCTCACATCGACATTCCCATCTATGCATGCTAATCATAGATTAGCTCATACATTGTGAAACAGTACAAAAAGACTGCAGGATTCACGAAACTTACCATCACAAAACAAATTCATATACATTCAAAGACATTCTTGTACTCGAGGCTTGACTTTTGTGATCTATGCACAATCGACATATATGTATGTGCATGCTAATCATAGATTAGCACCTATCAGCCAACACGACAGGAATTCGAAGGTTGATGAGCGACCCACTGAAACTAATCACATTACAGCGTTCGCAACTGCACCGTAATTCAGCAAGCAAAGGATCAAGATCTTGCTAGGGAATCAAGAAAATGAAAATTGCCACAAAATCTAGTCTTACTGAATGCAATAGCAGTTTATAAAAGATAATAGGAATTTGAAGGATCTTGTCTAAACATATAGCAATAAAACTGCAGGTTACAGAAAAACCTAAAATCTTGTCTTTAATTTTCCCCCCATCATCAACCAACTTCACATCCTACAAACCAGCAACTGGAAGTTGAGGTTAGAAAGAATGGCTGCTAGATCACGACAGCAACTTCTCCAACTGAATTCAACAACCAATCAGATGCCCCTCACTACATATCCTCCTCCTCCTGATAATCACCCTCCTCTTCCTCGTACTCCTCATCGTCGGCAGTCGCATCCTGATACTGCTGGTATTCTGAGACCAAGTCGTTCATGTTGCTCTCAGCCTCAGTAAACTCCATCTCATCCATTCCTTCCCCAGTATACCAATGCAAGAAAGCCTTTCTCCTGAACATGGCAGTGAATTGCTCACTCACCCTCCTGAACATTTCCTGAATAGAAGTCGAGTTACCGATGAATGTTGACGCCATCTTGAGGCCAGTGGGCGGAATGTCACATACAGTCGACTTCACGTTGTTGGGGATCCACTCAACAAAGTAAGAGGAGTTCTTATTCTGCACATTCAGCATCTGCTCATCCACTTCCTTGGTGCTCATCTTCCCACGGAACATGGCAGATGCGGTGAGATAGCGCCCGTGACGTGGGTCCGCTGCGCACATCATGTTCTTGGCATCCCACATTTGTTGAGTTAGCTCAGGGACCGTGAGGGCTCTGTACTGCTGCGACCCACGAGAGGTAAGCGGAGCAAACCCCACCATGAAGAAGTGAAGACGAGGAAAGGGTATAAGGTTCACAGCAAGTTTCCTTAGGTCAGAGTTGAGTTGCCCCGGAAATCTCAAGCAGCAGGTAACTCCGGACATTGTTGCAGAGATCAGGTGATTCAAATCTCCGACTGCAACAACCCAACAGACATGATTTGCTCAGGTCACAAGTAAGCCTAAATGCGGGACAAGAACACACCTGCCCCAAGTAAGTATTTCTTCACCAATCACAGCCAGTAAATCTCCCAAAATATATTCTACCATCTAATCAATTTGGATCCATCACATAAACATTATACTCAACTATCCAGTAAATAGTTCTTTTGCGCTCCCATCATCTTACGGAACGATCTATTTTAAACAGGACTACACGCCAACAAACACATCATAATGTTAAAAGAAAAGGAAAAGACATGAGACTTTCTTTTCAGGAAAGAAGGAACTCACAGCTAGGAGTGGTGAGCTTGAGCGTTCGGAAGCAAATGTCGTACAAGGCCTCGTTATCGAGAACCATACACTCATCGGCATTCTCGACGAGCTGGTGCACGGAGAGCGTGGCGTTGTAGGGCTCCACAACGGTATCAGACACCTTGGGAGACGGGAAGACGGAGAAAGTGAGCATCATCCTATCGGGATACTCTTCCCTGATCTTCGAGATCAACAGCGTCCCCATCCCCGAACCAGTACCTCCGCCCAACGAGTGGCACACCTGAAACCCTGCCCTCGAAATTCACAAGCGGAAAAATCAGTTCCAAAGCGCGCGAAACCAAAAACCCTAATCGCCAGCAAAAAAAGTAAAAAATAAAGAAAACCATCATAAATCGAGACCGGAGGAGAAGAGAGAACGCGTCTCGTACCCTGCAGGCAGTCGCAGTTCTCCGCCTCCTTCCGGACGACGTCGAGGACCGAGTCGATCAGCTCGGCGCCCTCCGTGTAGTGGCCCTTGGCCCAGTTATTGCCGGCGCCGGACTGACCGAAGACGAAGTTGTCGGGCCGGAAGATCTGGCCGTAGGGGCCGGAGCGGAGGCTGTCCATGGTGCCGGGCTCGAGGTCCATGAGGACGGCGCGGGGGACGAAGCGCCCGCAGCTGGCCTCGTTGTAGTACACGTTGACCCGCTCCAGCTGGAGCTCGGAGTCGCCGTGGTAGCGACCGGTGGCATCGATGCCGTGCTCGGCGCAGACGACCTCCCAGAACTTGGCGCCGATCTGGTTGCCGCACTGGCCCCCCTGGATGTGCAGGATCTCACGCATCTTCGCCCTTCTCGAACGATCGAAGGGGGGAAAAGGGAGGGAGGATTCGAAAGGCGAGATGAGATCTAGAGAGAGAGAGAGAGAGAAAAGGAGGAGAGGAATAATGGAGGCTGGTGAGGTTTGTCCTTATTTATATGGAGAGAGAGAGAGAGAGAGAGAGAAATTAGGGCTTCGAAATTCAAACGGTTGAGAGAGATTTATTTTTTTTGTTTTTTCTTCTTTTAAAAATTTGTTGGAGAAACGAGTGGGAGAGAATCGATGGGCCAGGTGGCCGCCACTTCGAGGGCCCCTCAACGGATAGAAATCCAACGGTTGACACGAGAGTCGCGCGCTGTTGTATGCCCGCCTTTTTGAAAATTCAAATTTGAAGCTTTGGGCGGGAGAAACGGTGGAACGGCACGGTCTCGTCTCCAGAAGGGGGCGCCCTCGTGATTTCACTTCGACATTTTCTCGAGGCAAAATGAAGAGAGAGAGAGAGAGAGGAGATTGCGATGTCTAGCCATTTATTTTCATTTTTAAATTCGATTTTGCTCTCATTCTTACCGTTGAAAAAAATGATTTTTCAAAACCTTATGCTGTCCAAGTGAGCAATTTCATGAAGGGTGCTCAAATAAGGTTTTGAGATTAGGGTACAAATAGAATCGGAGGGGATTGAAGATATATGAAGGGCATTCGAAGATCCGAGTTCACAATCTCTTTCGGAAAGGACCTGCCGTGTTGTAAAAAGTCATTATGCGGACAAGAAGATGCACCAAGTTATGATGAATGAGGTACAGGAAAAAGGAGCAAGTGATGGGCCACGTATTTCAAAAGGTCCCATATAAAAAGTGAAAAAGCTAATTTTTTTCAAAAAGAATTGAATGAATAAAGACAAATTCGAGAATAAATGTTCATCATTTAAGGGTCGGATACGAAACGCTTAAAGCCATACATACTTCCATGTCTACAATGCCTTTGATCTGTACTGGGTTCGTGTAAAATTAACCCCATGGGCTAAATTTCCAGAGAAATACACCCAGCCTTCTGAAATTCTCTCCTCTCCCTTGCACTGAAATTGCCATCCAGCACTATCAAAACGTTCATTTTGAACATCTTAACACGCAGAATGGTTCCCACACAAATTAACCCAGCAGGAAGAAACCTACTTTGATCCCGCATCCCCGTCAACTTAAATGATCAGGACCAACACCTGCCTTATCAACATCAACAAATCAAAACACCAAATGGTACAAAAAGCTTTGAGCACTTCACACTGGTATCGAACTCGATGCATTCGACATTTTAATATTTTTTGGCATGTCCAGTCTATCATGCTCATAGGGCTCAACAATGGAATGAGTTAACAGTGAAATTAACACTATTCCCAACAGTGAAAGTAAAACTATTCCCTTAATTCACATTCTTTCTTCCTTGTCCTCCTTTCCTTCACCGCGCTGTCAGTGCTCATCATCTTCTTTTCCTTGCTCCCGCCTCGGCAGTGGAGACTGGCTTTGGGTCACGCACAGATCACCACAGGATGGAAACCTCAGAACATCTCAAGCTCAATAGAAAGGGTAAAGACATTTCACAACATGACACCCAAAGTAATGAAAAGGACAATCAACAAAACAGAAAAAGAGAATTAATGCAAAACCGAAAAGGGGATCATTACCCAAGAGTGAAAAACCAACCTAACAGACAGTAAAGGGTGTAAAAACTTTGGCTCAACATCGAAATTTTAGAAGCACTCCTTGAAAAAGCAGAAAACCTTTACGATCGCATCAGCTAGGGAAAACAGAAGAGAGCATAATGTTCACGTTAAATAAGCTACCTACTAAGGAAGTTCAGGCATCTCTTTTAGCATGGGCCGGGATAATTCAGAAATGCAAGCAATGTAAAGACGTCAGATCATTTGGTGTGAATTTTCTTCGTATTTCGGACTACTTTCCAATCCAACCACGTGAAAGGGCCCAAAACTTCTTGTGAGGAAATACCATCCAAAAGAGGAAGATTCAACCAAAATCAAGACACGATAAGAAGGAAAATCCAAACTTTGCACACTCTGTGCCTTAGCAATGCCTTAGGAAACCGAAAGCAGTATGACTGGCACTCTCCCTCCACAACCAAATCATTCCTCCATGTCTAATATAGATATATACGATGACTAGATGGCTTATCTAAGGCTGTCAAATGGAGATAGATCGAGTCCACTGCATATTAGTGATATCCTTTTATACTCTACAATAATACCAAACCCACAAAAAACTACATTCTGATACCTGCATTTAAGTCCTCAATTTAGTCCATAATCTTCCTATTCTAGCTCACAAAAATCAAAAAGGGTGGCAGGATTGCTTAAAGTTGAGTCGCACCTCAACTAGAGCCACAGTTTTCACACAAGGAAATGCTCGGGCAAAAGGATATCAAATAAAAAATCTATACATGCATACCAAGGTCAAATACAAATTGAAATACAGTAAACAAAAGAAAGACCTCAAGATAACAAAGTGGTCCCTGACAAGTTTCCCTCGATAAAAGTCCAATAAGTCCGAAGAACTAATAGGTGCACCAGACGTGCCTCCAACTTCCTAGCCGGTTGCATTCTAGCCCCAAAATTTCCTTGATTGTCCCTCAGAATGCACCCAGAATTTCTAAAAGCATTCAGTTCTAATCAAACCAGAAATCACCAGATTGTGTATGACACCAACTCTTCCAAAACAAGAAAAATAAGCACTTAACACATGGCTGCAAGTATTGCATCCTCAGCGCAAAACAACAATGCCAATACAAGTAGTAGTTAAAAAGGTAATTAAATTTACTGAGAACGACCATAAAGACATCTGAACAACAAAAACCACGGGAACTAATTTCACAAATTTGGCCTAGTCCACCAAAGTTCTAAAGCGTACCACCACTATGATTAAAACTATCACATAAAAGTGCACCCCTAGCTTAATAACAAATCCAACTCTCACCTAATAGCCCTCTAAACTACTAATTGGTAGAATAATCATCAAGATGAAGAAAACTCAGGAGCCCTCCAGTCCAGTACAAAAATGATATGACAACCAAATCTATGAGCTAACATGGTTCTTATCAATCACAAGACACTCTCTCACTGGATGGACTAAGCATGCCATTTGGTGAGCTGTTAGCACTCAGCAAGAAAATTTATTTGTTTATAGCGATATCAAAACACTTAGATGATAAAGAGAAATGGCTAGTGCAAATATAGATTTGATATAAAAAAGAATAATCAGAATGATCTTGCAAAATTCAGGGGAAACACGAACCTGGCCAAAAACACAAGGAAGAAGCAGAATTTCAAGTCCACAATAGCCCATAGAAAGAAAACTGCCCCATGGCCAATCATATCAAGAAGACACGGACAACTTTGTCAGTAAAAAATTACAAATGACTATACAAAGTATAGTAATTTAAGAGGGTTTCATAATTCACAACTACAAGTCAAGCAGAGCTTTGTGGGCACGTGATAGTTTTTTCCCAAATGCACCAATCATGAGTAATTAACTCAGCATTGTTATGTCCAAAAAAAAAAAAAAAAAACTCAGCATTGTAAGCATACAATAAAAGTCTCACACATGGCTTCACGAAATCTTGACAATTCTGTTTTTTAAAGGAATGTTGCTATGTGTCAGTCTCGATATATCAGAAGCTTGCAGCTGCTGATTCGAATAGAAACTTCCAATATAAAAGTCAAGCAAGTATATACAGGCAAACAGCTTTCAAAGAACTAATCGAATACTTCTGTGAGATATCGAAGCAGT
This sequence comes from Syzygium aqueum, assembly GCA_031216185.1. Classification (NCBI taxonomy): domain Eukaryota; kingdom Viridiplantae; phylum Streptophyta; class Magnoliopsida; order Myrtales; family Myrtaceae; genus Syzygium; species Syzygium aqueum. The sequence goes on from CM062232.1 coordinate 42,248,556, forward strand.
TTACAAATCTTAGAAATTAATTGAAATTACTTTTTTAAGATAACAAACATGCTGCATAATTCATGCGTCTATTTCTAACGGATACTGATCAAATGGGGGTTTAGCCATAGGTCCAACTCAGGTTTGCAATGCACAATATACTTTTCTTCATCAAACTAAAACAGTACAACTTGGTATGTGCATAAATTCTATAAGTCAACATAGAGAGCTCATCCATTTTCAGAAACGACATAATTGATGTCAATAGATTTCCTTTTCACTTGTCAAACAAGTTGAATACTTTTATAACATATCTCACAGCAGTTTGTAGACCTTAAGAAAGATGTAAGTTTTTCCACTTACCATAAAAAAGGATGTCATTGCCATGCCTCATCATGCATAATTCTATTTGTAGCACATGAATCAAATGGAGGTTTATTTATAAAGCATCAGGCGTAGCATCATGCATAGGTGTAAAAAAATTTTGCATCATTGACATTCATGACATCAAATTCCCACTCTCACATTGTAATTATCATATATCTCATTTGCCTATAGCCTTAAAACCACATAAACATTTGTTTTAGTAGTTTTGCAGGATGAATGGTATGAACTTACTTTCTTTAAGAGCTTATAGCTTATAATGTTTTATTAGACTTATAAGATATTAATATCATCACATTTATTAGATTCAACACAAGTGCTCGCAACAGATTCTTTGTTAAGTAAGTATTCTTCTGAAACAAATTCGAATGCTGTTCCAATTATTCATAATTGATAATTCAATATTCTACTTAGACTTAGAGCGACATGTATAGACTGCGATTTTTCCTATAAACCATAGGATAGGAAGATCCATAGTAGGATCATTCTGCAGTTATTTAACAGCTTATTTGGCTTAATGTATATCGTAACAGTGGAAGGAACTCGTTACATTTGTCCAAGATCGTAATTTGCGCTATGGTTTTGCTTTTCATTGTTTCTGGTAACACTTAGTCATGTAGGAAATCCCTGAATTGTCCGTTATCCCAGATCACATATATCATATAAGAAATAAGAAAAAGGTTCGAGTCACTCATTTATTGCACTGCTCACATGGCAAAATTTGACTGTGTAAACTCTCCAATCCATATCCAACCTCATTTCACACTTAGTTGGATCATTACTTAAACTGCTCAAATAGCAAAATCATATGTGTCCAATCCATAGCTATGTTACTTCACACTAATTGCACAGAGACGACATTCAAATTTGCCAACCATTATTAACATAAATACATACCATAAATAAGGTGAATGTGACACCTACCACTTGTTGTTTCTCTCCTTTAACAATTGAAGATGCATAGTAATTATTTTATCATACTAACAATTGATTGTTTTTTGTAACGCTTAGTCATGTAGGAAACACTGGAATTCTGCCGTAATCCAGATCACAAATATCATATAAGGGATGTGATGAAGGTTCAAGTCACTTGATTAATGCACTGCTGAGTGCTGACATGGCAAAATCCGACTGCGTAAACTCTCCAATCCTATCTAACCCCATTTCATAATTAGTTGGATCATTAATTAAACTGCTCCAATAGCAAAATCACTATATGTGTCCAATCCATAGCTATGTTACTTCACACTAATTGCACAGCCACGACATTCAGCTTGCCCACCATTATTAACATACATACATACCATAAATAAGGTGAATGTGACAACAACTACTTGTCGTTTCTTTCCTTTAACAATTGAAAATGCATAGTCATTATCATATTAACTAATTATTTTCTTTCCCTTCTCTATTTCCCACCTATCAAATCCAACTCAACCAAGAGAACGAACTACTTTTGCTACATCAGCCCATGTATTCTAACCATGAAAACTGTCTAACAAATGGGAAGAATTTATGATCTTAACTACATCACTGTATCAGTGATTCCCCATCTTTGCCACATCTCCAAAAACTTCTTTATGTGCATCCACGAAGAACCTATTCAAAATGAACCACTATTTATTTACTACTCTCACCTTAAAAAACATGTAAGATTTTACAACTTAAAGGTGCAGCTGATCCCCTATTTACTTTGAAAGCCAGTCCACTAGTTCATTTTCGGTGCAGAAGCTAATTAAGATGATTTGAGAAACTAGTTTAATCACATATTTTACCTTTAACAGTTATTAATCACCCAACAAGAAATAGGAACTTTTCCAGCACAATCACTTAAATACTGTAACACTAGTACAACATTAAATCTAGTAAGGTTGACCTGAAGGATGGATCAAGGTGGGAAGACATATCATGACCAATAAAAAGATGCATGAAGGAAAGCCATGGGTTAGATGAACATGGATATAAAAATGGAATGACCAGGCCAATCGGGTCAATGATCAGCAACAACCATTCCAAAATTTCCTAATTCCATATAGTATTGTTGCCCCTCGACGCTTCATCTTTGCCATCCTCCAACTTCTATTCAAAAAAGTTCAACTATTCCACCACACAGTGTAAAATGCAGTTTGTTAGTCAATAGGGTAATTCCATATATCGAGCTCTTCCTCAATTCTCTTTTCTATCACATTTTCCCTTCATTTTTTTTTCTCCCTCTTACCTTACCGTTATTTTTTCCACATTCGGATTCTATGCATTACCCTCAAAGTATGGCTTTTGCAAGCTAAGAAGCATATACCAATCTCCTCTATATTATCTCCATTATAAGGAATAATGACACAAACAGTCCCTGAACTTTGGCCCTACAGGCAATATGGTCCCTGAACTATTAATTTATTCAATGTCATCCCTGAATTTTTGGTACATGTTCAATTTAGTCCTGAGTTATATGAAAATGTTTAATATAGTCTTTCCATTAATTGAATTTAAGTTTAGGGACTATATTGAATATTTTAATATAGTGTAGGGACTACATTGAACATGTATCAAAAGTCTAGGAACCACATTGAACATTAGGCTAAAGTTCAAGGACTACATTGAACAAACTAAAAATTCAAGGACCACATTGCACATTGGGCCAAAATTCAGGGATTATTTGTGTCATTTTCCCCCATTAGAAATGTGTTTCCAAACATCTTCCGTAACTTTATGAATACTATCAATGAATGAATTTTGCAAGATAAAGAACATACCAATCTGAGTTAATATTCAAATAGTATTTCCAAAATTCTTTACCTTTTGTATCATCCCTGTTATAAATGTATTTCCAAACATCTTACGTAACTTTACGAATACTAAGTAAAGCCAATTAGCCAAGCCATAACTACAAGCAAACAACTGCCAAACATAGGCCTAGTGTTCGTTTGCCAACCATTCGGGACATTTATATGTTCTCAAATCTACAATCTTGTTAATTTATCGGGACGTGACAATATGCCAATCGCAATATAACAAAAGAATTTTCCTGCACAATTGTTACTAGGAAATGATAGGAGATGACAATAGCATCTGATCAGGTGATTTAAGAACCATTTATCATCTTCCATTACACGACTACTTCTATAGATTAAAATAATAATGCTTATTGACGATACATCAGTAAATTTTTTGAACTCGAAATTACACAATCTTCAATATTGAATTTCATGGTTGGATCAATCTTACACAAGCCATACTAGGACAAGTGAAAAAATTCTGAAAGTGAGAAAGCCAATGACAATATTACCAAAACAAGACCTACTCATGAATATTGAAAGATTTTACTTCTGAAAAAATCTACGTCAATATCGATCTTACCACATCAAAATATGTGCAGTAAACCTTTCCACAAAGTTTCGGCCTTTCTTTGTCAGCTTCTCCGAAAAAACACAGGTCGAATTGAAAAGATCTATTATAAGAAGGAATTTCACCAGAAACCAAAAAAAAAAAAAATCAAACCTAAGAATCATCCTCGAGAAAACTTAGTATGATTGCATGATGCAACAGGAGCAGATCCAGTAGATAATCTAAAACGTTGTCATGCAGTTTTTTGTTTTGGCAGTAAGAAAGCTAGCTAGTTGACTTGTAGAGTAGATACGGATCTCCAAAGGAATATAACAACATGAATCTGAACACCTCCAAGGTAACAAAACCTACCTCTCCATCAGCCCACAACATTTTAAAATTCTGCTACCCTCTCTCTCTCTCTCTCTCTCTCTCTCTCTCTCTCTCTCTCTCTCTCTCTCTCTCTCTCATGTATCTACAAGATATGCCTAACATGTATACAATTATTTTCATCAGGTCCAAACTATAGAGCATATCTGGGAAAATCATGGACCACTGTTGCTGAGCCAACTAAAAATTCTTTCCCAAAAACCGGTCACTATTACATGACTACCATCCTATCCTTTCTCATGCAAGTAGGCACAGAACTTAGTAGCATTTAATGATGCCTTAAAGCGAATCTTGCATTATAATATGTCAACTAGCACTCTAGCTCGTACCTATGTAATTCAAATAATTAACTACTTGAAGTTGCATGCAATAGTGCGTAACTATTTTCTGGCTTTTTTGCCTTTCAAATGGATAAAACACGTAGGCACCTTGAAGTCTCGATCTCATAGTAATAGTTCTAAAAGGGATTTACTTTAAAGTACCCCTAATGCCATTGGCTACACCCAGCGAAAAATTGCATTCTTCCCAGAAGAGTCATCAGTAAAGACATGGCGAAGACACAATGAAACTTCTCAAAATTAGGCTAATATTCCATATTTGGGAGGGCCTCCCAACAATAAAACCTAGAGAGGATTCTTGTTCTACTTGCCCAACCACAATATTTTCTTTTCTCCACAGAAAACATGCATAAACACCAAAACCTGAGAGAAATGTCTCCATAATATCTCGAGAAAAATATAATTTCTTGGAGAAGTCAATAATGTATTTTGCATATGGATTTTTCCCGTTTTCAGCTTAAATGACGGAAGCTAACAATCCATACGAAAAGCAGTTGATGATAGCCATAAAAGAAAAAAAAGGAAAGCTGCTAAGTTTGGAGTTGGAGCAACACAAGAGTACAGGAAAAACACTATATATAGGTTCAGGATCATAGCCAACAATCTTAGTAAAACTAACATAAACTGTCCCGAAAGCATAAAAGAGACATGCAAGGTAATACCTAGATTTCTAAGTCATAGATACCAAGAAAAACAGGTCATCGCAATCAACAGTGCAGCGCACAGCCAAATTTAATGCTTGTTCTCTCCATCCTCAAAACCAGCATTTTTCATCTTGCTAGCATCTTCAGCTGAAATTAGTCCCCTGAATTGGCTGCATAGTCAACAAAAAGATCAAATTAAACAAGGAAAAAAAGAGCAACAGTTACAATACTAAAACAAATATTTACATGTTCTTTTTTATGCTTGTTTTCTTGACCCTCAATACTGGCATTCTTCAACTTGCTTGAATCGTCGACTGAGGATCGATCACTGGAACTTCTACAAAATCACAAAAAAGGACATGATAAAACTAACAAATCAAAAGGGTTTGAATCAAATAAGAGAAAAGGAAACACCCACGATACTAAAATAAATGTTCACATTTTCTGTTTCTTGGCATTCTGCTGCTTAATGCTTCGAACCATGTCCATAGCTATTTTCTGGTGCTCCCTTGTTTGTGAATGCAGGTCCAGACCTTCAACTGTTTCACAATCCACTTTACAAATCCGACACCAGCCCATACTTGCTGCCTTTCTCTTTCTTGAGTTTTCAAAAGACTCCAAGTCACCCTTCATACAAAATATCAACACGGAAATTACGAACAATTGGTCCTCAGGGATAGAAAGAATATACCACATGTTAACCAAAAAAAGAGAATGATCGAAGAAGGAATAATCCATGAAAATATGCATTTAAACATCAGCGCTACTCAACTGTATACTTTCCATCATTAGGGTGTCCTTGGAGGGGAAAGCTGCTTCTGAATCCAGTCTCACCAAATCTTGGATGACCAAACCTGCTGCCTCGAATTGACTCAAGCCCAACCGGTTCTCCTACACGAGTATGGCCGTGGAAGGTGCCCAAACCACCAGGCTCACCCATCCGCATTTGCGTAGGCAGGTCATGAGAGCCAAAAGTATCACCTTTGCGCATAAAATCATCACCACCCAGACCGCCATTCCTCAAATGCTCGCCCATCCTCAGATTCCTTGTGTCCTCAAACTGACTCTTATGAAACTGGTTTGGCAAAGCTGGAAACCTACCTTCCGGGAAAGAACTGCCAGCTCCATATAAACGTGGCTCCCTTCTACCATTGTCATCAGGAGGATTTCGTTGGACACCTGGAAGGCCTTCAAATCCACGTGAAGGGATGCTAGAATATTCTCCACCAGGGCTTCGATGGGTCAAACCATCCTTATGACGTTGACTGTAGCTTGGCAGTGATTCATAAACTTCACGACCAAAAGAAGAACCTAATCTCCCAGGGTTATCTTCAGGATGACCTAATGCTCTTTCACCAAGTACACCAGTACGATCATATGATTGGAAGTTCCTTGATGAGGCAGCTGCATACTTAGGTGCATTGTCAGGATTAAATCCATGAAATTCTTTGTCAAGAGGATCTTTATTAAAAGGACTACCAGAGGAAAAGCGCCCCCCATATTTTTGCACAGCCTCAGCATCTGGATGATATGGTCTGCGAAATCCCCTAGTATCTTCTTCAAAAGGTCCAAGGTCAAAACCACGATGAGATGGATCCATAGATGGGGGATTGAACCGTTCATCAGGCAAGGACTTCAATGCAGAGTCAAATCCAGAAGGATGGCCCATTCTCGACAAGTTTGATTGGATTTCTGAAGGATGTCCAAATACACGTTCCATGTTCCTCGGAAGATTACTGTCAATTTGTCTACCATCCATGAAGACAGGCCTCTGGTTTGGATAGTTTTCCGCCTCAAGTAAATTGTTAGGTTGCTTATGAGCTATTCCACCTGTAGGTCCAAAGCCAGGAGGGCCTTGATTATAAATACCTTGTGGAAGAACTGACTGGGGGCCAAATTGCCCTTGACCTCTTCCAAAGGATGCTATAGGGCCTTGACCAGGCGGTAAATTACCAAAGCTGGGAGGGCCATGATGAGATACAGAGTGACCTGGCATTGGTGGGTGTTGTGGAGGTCCAAGTGGAGGCTGTTGCAACATTGGAGGTGCAGAAGGCCTATGTTGAAAGGATGATCCATGAGGGGGCAGTGGAGCTTGATGCCTACGTTGATCAACAACCTGATTTGGATGAGAAGACTGCAAACTACCGCCAGTCTGAACATTTCCAGGAGGAGGGAAACCCCGAGGACCATCATGCCCATGAGCAAAAGCAGTAACATGAGGCTGAGGCAAGTTTCTGTCTTGCAGACCAGACTGTGGTACAATTTTTCCATCGCTGCTGGAATGTTGTAGTACCAAGTTGGAGTTCTTCGGCAAACCAGTTTCTTGCACCAGAGAATTTCTCCTTGATAAGCTATCCACATTTCCCTTTTCTTCTCGTGCCACATTCTCCCCTGATATGAAGCCAATACCAGAACCGTCTTTCTGATCTCCCACAAAAATTGCACCTTTTCCATGGGAAGGCTCCATCATATTTTCTGCGGTTTCTCCCTTCACCTTCCGCTTTACAGAATGCTCTGCATCATTTGATGCTGGCGCTTCAGATAGAATCTCATGACTGGATGTATCTGCATAGTTAGACTCACCAGGTTCCCCTATAGCCTTGTGATCATCATCCAGATGCTTTGCCTCAGTTTCAGATCTCACCATCTTCATCTCACTAGAATCAGTTCCAGAAGATGACATTACATCCTTTTTACCACCCGTCCGAGGCAGTAGATCAGGTCGCTGCTCGCTCACACTTGCCCCAGGCTGTTGCTCCAAAGAGAATTGCACTTGATTATGGGCACTGACCAAGTTATTGTGGTTGAAACCAGCCTGTGTTGACTTAACCTGGACTGGAACACCCGACTGAGGGTAGAATTGTGATGGGATCCCCTGATTTGGAAAGGTTGGCCTCCCAACAGTCTGCTGTGGCTGCGGATGGGTTGGGAACTGTGGTTGAAACGAATGAAGAGGACCATGAGGGCGCAAGTGCGACTGCACCTGCTGCTGCTGAAGAAAAGTACCTTGATGTGCAGATCCAGGTTGTCCTCCAGAAGAAGGCTGCTGAGTTGGATATTGTTGAGGCATCAGAGGTTGAAATGGTGGGATGACTGCTCGTTGTGGGACTGGATGTCCTGGTTGTTGAGTATGGGAGTAAACGCCCTGCTGCTGCTGACCAGGAGGAATGCTCAAGTTTTGAGCAGGTGAAGGCAACAGAGCTGGTTGTTGCTGTTGGTTTGGAGCTGCAACTTGAGGAGCTGGATTCATATGGGGAGAAGGTTGAGGAAACTGACCCTGCATTTGATTAAACTGCTGAGCCTGTTGGTGAGGACGAACATTCATTATGTGCTGCTGGGGAGCTTGTGGCAGAGACTGAGTTTGTGGATAAGACTGATAACCAGTTACCGCCTGAACCGATGGATGCTGTGTTTGAGACTGCCCCTGAATCACCTGAGGATGGGGGTGAGCCTGGGAAGGAGGTGGAACCAGTGACCCAGGTTGAGTTGGTAAATGTTGTTGAACTTGAGCAACAGGTCTCTGTTGAAGCTGGAGCTGGGGAGGAGCCTGAGGTTGAGTCTGTGGATGGGGATACTGTGCCTGCGCTTGCGGTTGCTGATGCTGAGGCACCTGCGCGTGTGGCTGTGAATGAGATAGAATGGGGTATTGGGGTTGTGGTTGGGATTGGGATTGAGGATACAGCAAAGCCTGAGATGGCTGAACCTGAGCCTGAACTTGTGATTGCAATGGCATGTTTGGTTGAAGTTGCTGCTGCGGATTCTGAGATTGGGCAACTGCAGCAGATTGGGCATGTGGTTGCAGTTGCAGCTGCAGCTGCAGCTGTCCATAGACCTGAGGCTGGACTTGAGTTTGGCCCTGAGGCTGACCCTTGGGCTGTGTATGAGGCTGAGGTAGGGGTTGGGGCTGGGGCTGGAGCTGGGGCTGGACCTGCGGTTGGGGCAGGGCCTGTGGTTGGGATTGGGACTGGGGCTGGGGTGGGGGCTGGGGCTGGGTTGGGGGCTGGGCATACGGCTGGGTTTGCAGGATGGCCGGCTGCTGATATGGATAGTACTGCTGATACTGCTGTTGATATGGATCATATCCGATATACTGTTGATAATACTGATTATAATGTTGCTGTTGGTGCTGATACCATTGCTCTGGAGTCAGAATAGCAGCCTGATCGACACTTTGGACCTGTTGTGCTGATGTTGCAGGTGTAGCAGTTTGAGAAGTCTGAGCCTCAGAAGCCTGAGAACTTGCGGTCCCAGCCTGATTAGTACTCTGGCCCTGGCCAGCAGTAGTAGTATTTGTACCAGAAGCCTCTTGAGAACCCTCTGCTGGCTGCACTTGAGGATGCACACCCTGCCATCACAATTGATTGGTCATAAACAATTCATGACTAATTTACAATAACTATCTAAAATTTAAGGATGTCTGGTACTCACAGGGCAACTCTGTGCATGTTCCTGGACTTGACGATGCACAATCTGAATTCCACACCTGTTGCACACAACAGGAGAATTGCCAAAAGCACATCCAGCACAATGAGTGACACACTCAGAAAGTGGACCTTGCCATGTGCATCCACTCCTGTGATAGAGACAATGCACTGGTATTTTGCTGATAGTCTCAGCCAATGCTTTATTTGAATCTATGAGCAGCTGCAACAAATGAAAAACCCTAAAAATCCCAGCTTAAAATATAAAAACAATGGTTGTTAATACAACACCAGGATGCAAACCTTTGAATCTGCCTCAGTAACCAGATAGCCATCATAAGGACAAGCTTTAGTGCTGCTGGCGATGTATGCCAGACATGGTTTACAGTACAGGTGAGTACACTGTGACTGCAGAGCTTCATTTGGGTATACCAGCAAACGACAAACAGGGCAGAAGTACTCTCCAGCTAGAGATTGGATGTTCAAAATGCATTCGTTGTCAAACCCCATGTTAACTGAGGTAATCAACCTACAGTCAGATTTTCATAATCTGCCTGAAGGCACAAAATATAAAGGAGCTGTTAATGCAAAAGAATAGGGAAATCCCATGTAATAGCTATTATAAACAGCAAAAAGCTTATTAGGCCACATAAGAACAGTATAACCTCAAATCAAACCAAACTAGAAAACAAAATAGATCGAACTCTTCGAAAGAATTTTGAACAAGAATGAACAGAGTTGGCTACCTAAGTTTATGTAGAATGATCTCCACACCAAATAGACTGATACTCTCTTCTGCCACCTAGCTCAGCTCATTCAAAACTGCATTACCTTTCTCAATTGATCGTTCTCTTTTTACCAAATTAAGCGGACATAATGCTTACAATGATAAATGAAAATCCAAAGATTCCTTAAGATACTTTCCCTTATACCAAACAAAAAAGGCATCATCAAGTATGGCAAGTATGGCTGCAAACTCAAGAAAAGAAATGCACTGAGAAAGACATTCATCCCACCGTCCACCTGCAAGATCCACACATAAATTAAAATATGAGCCGACAATCAGGATTTCACTGATTTGTGAGTGCAAGATGGACAGTCTTAATACAAAAGGAAAACCGAGAGGGATTGATACATATTATCTTGTAAAAGGTCGGAAATTGAATTGTGTCGCTAGTTCATCTGGTGATCGGACATGATTAAGCCACTCACAAAGATCATTCCACTCCTTCCGCCAATAAAAGCACATCAACAAAACGCAAATCTTTCCCACCAGTAAAGAAAGTTAAAGTACCTTATAAAGCCAAGTACGATTTTCCTAGACTTCATTTCATCATATTGAAAAGCAAATGCTATCTACCTTATCCAGCAAGATAAATCCTTTCAAGTATAGAAACAATCTTCATAGATGCAAATCTCTTCACAATTATTCTTTGAGAAAAGATAATTCCATTTACATGGATGAATTAAATGCAGAGTTTCCAAATGGTGACATCTTTCAGAACGCATTCCATTCTTTATTCTGATCTGGTGCAAACAATTGGAGATTGATCTGCGTGGTTAATATTGCATGACAAAAACCACGAACAAAATGCATCTAAAAAGAGATATATTCACCAGAAACTTCACTCTGCATGGCAAACTAATCTCGTACTTTCTTGTGGTTTTGTCATGCAAATTACATAGCACATGTACATACAAAAACACATAACCAATTTCATGCTCCACACAGAAATTCACTGCAGAGTGGTCAACACCATCTGCGATTTCACTTGCCTCAATTTTATCTTGGTTTGAGAATTGATGTAATATTCCACATCATGTGGTTCTGGAATTAATTCAGGTTTTATTTTCCAAATCTATGTCTCCCAAACATGCGGATGCACCATCCCCTGGTGCTTACTTAATAAAGAGAAACCGTCATAATTATGATGCACACAATCAGAAAACAATTTCTCCGCCTAAGACAGTAAGCCGCAAATTAAATGCAGAACCCTTGAAAACTTGGTTTGCCCACCACACGTGTTCAAACAGTGACGATCATAGGCACAAGTCACATGCGTAAATTTAAAACGCTATATTACACCCCATGCACGTCAGCTTCAATCCAAAAGGCCGATCCATGCAGTGGATTAGTAAATATTTGCAATCAAACTCATGAGAATGATGAAAAAAGCGAAACCTGTTAATACCGAAGAAGCCACTGTGTCAAAGCACTATGCTACCAAGAAAAAATCCAGATTGTTCAACGAATGCAACACCAAACTCCTTCGAAGCACGAGCAGATAAAAGGATGACCTCAAGGGTCACCAACTTACGAATCAGCAAGAGACTAGTTGCGTGAAGGGTGAGGTTATGGACCGTGAGTAGTCCCGAAATACCATAAAGATAACAAATCAACGCAAGCACATATGAACAAACACCTGGCTAAAGGACCACATCCGCCAACAGAACAATAACGAGTTCAAACAATACGTCCAAGGGGAACAAAATAGATCCTTTATCATGAGAGTGCACTAAACACGAGCTAACTTACAAAACCTAAGTCCAGCAACCATTATGATAAGTCAAAACAGTGCTTGTTTCCACTCTTTTTTCTCGTTTAGTGTTAAAACCCACAGGCATGATGTTAAAATCCACTTCCATTGCTGCTAGTAATCTCTCCAACCAAGTATCAAAGTTCTAAACGATCATGAAAGTTTCCGCCTTTTAGCTGCACACAGTGAATCCCTAGGAAAAAGAAGCTGACAAAGCTTGATTTTCCAGGGAGAAAAGAAAACTATAGCCCGACACGATCCACCAGTTATCGTCGGAACTTCGGAAACAAGGAACCCATCAACGAAAAGCCACATGCAAGAATTCAAATATCTAAACAAGAAGGAAAATTTCCGCCTTCCGCTACTGATCACCAACCCATACCTCGCAAGAAGGAAGCCGTCGAACTCGATTTTCAGACAAAAAACCCTTGTAGCCTGACTCGGTGCACCTGCAAAAACCAACAACACGGACCCGATCAATGGAAAGCAAGGCAGACAGAGGCCGCAGGGGCTACCCAGGTACCAGATAGATCAAACAAAAACGCCTATGAACCTAGGGTTCGCGTTTCAACGAGAAGAAAGATCCATCATCATCGCAAACCGAAGCCAAAACCGAACAGTGGAGAACCAGAGATCCACACCCTTCCAAGGGGGAAATGATCGAGGCAGGCGGAGGAATCCGAAGCGAAGCAAGAACGCCAGAGAATCGGTGCTTCTCGAGCGAGCTCGAGCGCTGTAAATGCCAGTGAAAAGGGGAACAGATTTCCCCCCGAATTTGCGAGCAAAGTGACAAACGGCGTCTACGCGAGAGAAATGCCCTAGTGCCCAAGCAAGCAACCGGACGTTGAGCACCAGAGGGGAGCTTATATACTGATGATGAAGAACCGAGTTTTGAAAAGGAGTGGACTGCCGTCTCAATTGGATTTCGTTTTTTTTACTCTAATGCAATCCGATTTTCTTAGCCGAGCCCCATTGATCTATTTTGAATCTGTTTAGTAACATTTCTATTCCTATAAATAATTTTTATTCAGAAATAGCTTTTTCTATTTTTATTTCCTACATGAGTTTTTGAGAAAAAAACGCGTTTAGTAATTGTACAAAATTTATACTCCCGAAGTAGAAAAGAAACAAAAATGCGTTTGGTAGGACACTAAAAATTTTTACTCCCAATTTTTTCATTTAATTATAAAATTATCGATGGAGACTTAACAATTCGTGTTTGGATAAAATTGGACTAGAAATAGAATAATAATATATTATGATATAGAATTTGATGACCTTAATACAATCATAAAAAAAATTACTCTTTATAGACAAAGCAAATACCGGGTGATGGTCGAGGAAATTGTAGTTTAGGGGACTTAACAATTCATGTTTGGATAAAATTGGACTAGAAATAGAATAATAATATATTATGATATAGAATTGGAATACCTTAATGCAACTATAAAGAAAAATACTCCTTATAGACAAAGCAAATACTGGGTGATGATCAAGGAAATTGTAACTTAGGGAGTAGGATTTTAGGATTTGGGGTTAGGGGTTAAGATTTTAGGATTTCGATTTTGAGGTTTAAGGTTTCCGATTTTCGATTTTAGATTTTGGATTTTATGGTTTAGGGTTTAGGTTTTAGAATTTTGGGTTGGGGTTTGGGTTTGGGGTTTTAAGTTTAGCATTTCAGGTTTCGGGTTTTGGGTTTCAGGGTTTGGGATTAAGGTTTATGGTTTATGGTTTTGGGTATACGATTTAGGGTTTACAGTTTACGGTTTGGGGTTTATGATTTAGGGTTCGGGGTTTTGCGATTTAACGTTTTAGGATTTAGGATTTGGAATTACAATTTTAGGGCTTTCGTTTTAAGGTTTCGGGTTTGGAGTTTTGGAGCTTAGTGTTTCAGGTTTTGGGTTTTTAGGTTTAGGATTTGGCGTTTAGCAGGTTTAGGGTTTGGGTTTAGGATTTTAGGGATTTGGGTTTTAATGGTTTTTTTCGAGTTTCGGGTTTTTCATTTTAGTGTGATGAGTTTTAGGGTTTGGGTATTGAGGTTTAAGATTTTGGGGTTTAGAGTTAAGGTTTAGGATTTGAGGGTCATAAGGTTTAGGGTTCATGGTTTGAGGGTTAATGTTTAGGATTTTACAGTTTAGTATGAGAATCTTTTGTGAAAAAGGGAGATCTGATCTTGTTTCTCTATTGTTTCTTTTTTTTTGTTTCAAAAACAGAAAAATATTTTTTTTTTACTTCTTATTTATGTTCTAAATCTATTCCCATAGCACTTTTCTATTCCGGGGAACAAAGAAACTAATTGACATTACTAAACGGATTTTTGTTTTTTTTTCTGTTCCGAGAAACAGAAAAATAGAGAAATAGAAATGTTATTAAACATGCCTTTATTCTTCTGTTCTTTCTTCTTTTTTTGTGATAAAATTGTTTGACATAACATTACGGAAAGAGGACATGAGCAGGTCCTCAAAAAACTCCATCTCGATTAAAGATGAGCGTGGTTCCAGGGTAGAAGCTGGAATCGGAGATCTAGACTGAGGAACCAGACTACTCCAAGTTCCCAAAATTCAAGAACCTATTTCGATGGGTAGATTTTAGGTTATGGGTAAGTAAATTGCAACCTTAAACAAGATTTTGTTGTTTTCTTATTCTATATCTGTCATGCCCCAAAACGTCACGCGCAATACGAGCCTTTTAATATTATTAATAATTTGGCCAACAGAAGTCAAAGTCTGAACAAGTTTAAAACATGAATATTACACAAGTATAGTCAAAATACTTTTGCTCCTTACTAATATCACTTATCAGATTTACAAGTCCAAATAAACATCATATAAGTACAAAAAAAAAACAAAAGAACTGGATAGGTCTAGTATGCCTATCTTCATACTAGATTTTTACTCTAAAAGTCTATCTAAACAAAAGTTTGGTGACGTCATGGATCGATAACAGCCAAGCATTTGCATGCATATACTCACCCTCTGTACATTACATGTTCTTTAAAGCAATGAAATGCATCATTCAAGCAAATAAGTACGAAGCAATACCGGTTCAAATTCAAAAGGCTAAAGTCTACTCAAGTTTAGAAAATGCATATATCCAGATTTTAAGGTAAACTTTCTCGGTTTAGAAAATACATTTATCTAGACTTTGAAAGTAAGGTCTACTCGGGTTCAAAATACATATGTCCAGACTTTGAAAATAAAGTCTACTTGGGTTCAAAATACATATATCTAGGCTTTAGAAATAAAATCTACTCGGGTTCAAAATACATATATCCAAACTTTGGAAATAAAGTTTATTCAGATTCAAAATACATATGTCCAGACTTTGAAAATAACTTATGGACAGTTTTAAAAATATCCTTGTCCAGATTCTAACAATAAAGTTTGTTCAATTTCAAAAGTAAACATAATCATAATTTGAAATTAAAATCTGCTCAACTCATAAGTAAACATAATTAGAATTTGAGGTTAAAATCTACTCAGCTCTGAAGTAAATAGAGTCATTATTTACACTCATCTAATATACTCCACTTTGAGTAAAACGATTGTCTACCCTTTTAAAACATACAGAAAACCAGCAAGATAATTTTCACAATCACCACAAAGATGACATTTACACGTTCAGATTTAACCATTGCACTTGCTAATTTTCAACCCACTTTAAAGAAACAAAACACATCCATTTGAACATATACAAAACCAATCAAGCAGATCCAACCATCATCATATCTTCACTATTGTCACACATCGGAATAGCATTTCTTAAGTAACTAAGTTAAAAAGTGTCAAGTATATTTACTTAACTTTAATCTAGAGTCTTCACTTAGCTTGCCTAAAATCTGAACATCCAAAACCAGCTTTGAAGATTTTGGATTGGGTGTTGACGAAATAAATTATCTTTGAAGATTAATGGTGGAGAAGAGAGTTACGGTTTGGGGTAAAAATTTCCTTTGGTATTATCCAGATGAAAATGAAACAGAGGGTAGATTTTGATATGGATAAGTACATGCACTCACAAGTGGCACTTCCTCTTTCCATCCCCGGCCAGGTGTACAAAATCAAAGCTTATTAGGAGTGAGTAATGGCCAAGGAAAATTATTATCTATGGCTAGGTGTCAAGCTAGTACAAGAAGCTTATCCTAAGAGGGCATGTGGCATGTTTAAACCTTTATAGGCCACGTGAGAGTAAAGTGTCTGAAGAGAGATTTTGGTGAGGAATTAAGAAGAAAAACATAATGTCTCCCCCCCTTTAACGGCAAATTAGAAAATAATGATTATCATTAATTATCCAAAGTTTAATATTACCCATTAATTACTAAGACAACGGTAATTTAATGAATACCGCACTACCATTAACATACACAACAACGTTTACATCGAGCTCAGAACAATTTCGTTCCCTCATTTGTGTCTTGCAATATACAGTCCAACGACGTTTTCTACGCGTCTGCACAAATACTAAGCTAAATAATACTTAGCTTATAATCTAAGTATCATTATCGAACATAGAAAATTTCCAACGTCACATATATATTATTACGAAATTTCTGGATGTCACAACTCTTCCCTCTTGAGAAATTTCGTCCTCGAAATTCAAAAGTGCATGGTCACTCAAAGAGATGTGGATATTTGCGTCTCATATCCCCTTCACTCTCACATATTGCTTCTTCCATGTCATGATATTGCCACAAAAATCTTGACCAGTGGAATGGTCTTGTTTCTAAGGACTTGTTCCCTTCGACTCAGAATCTATATTGGTTTCTCCACAAAAGTTATTCTTTTGTCTACCTTGATCGTCTCAAAATCCAATACAGTAGGGTCTAGCTTGTATTTCCTTAACATAGACACATGAAAAATATCGTAAATATTGAAAAGTCCTGGCGGCAATGCCAATCGATAGGCCAAGTTACCAATCTTCTCAAGAATTTCAAAAGGCCCTATAAACCTTGGACTCAGCTTGCCTCTCTTTCCAAATCGTGATATACCTTTCATCAGTGATACTTTAAAAATACAAGGCACCAACATTGAATTCCAATGGTCTTCGACGTTTATCCGCATAACTTTTTTGTTGACTTTGGGCAGTTTTAAGTCGATCTCGAATCACTTTTACAGCATCTGAAGTAATTCGTACTAACTCCGGTCCATTAATTTCCTTTCGCCAACTTCACTCCAACGGATAAAAGTTCTGCAGGCTCTTCCATACAATGCTTCGAAGGGAGCCATGCTAATACTTTGCTAGAAACTATTATTGTATGTGAACTCCACCAAATGCAAGTGTTCATCTCAATTGCCTCTAAAGTCAATCATACAAGCTCGCAACATATCCTCCAACGTCTAGATAGTTCTTTCTCATTGACCATATGTTTGAGGATGAAAGGCAATACTATATTGGATTTAGTTCCTAATGCAGTTTGGAGACTTCGTCAAAAGTTTGCAGTGAACCTTGGGTCTCGATCTGACGTGATAGTTACAGGTACTCCATATAGTCAAACTATTTTTTGGACATATAGTTCCGCATACTTCTCCAATGTATAGTCTACTCGCACCGCAAGAAAATGAGCAGACTTAATCAGACGATCCACTATCACCTAGATGGAATTGTGGCTTTTTGATGTCCTTGGCAAACCTTGAACAAAGTCCATCGTCACTTGCTCTCATATCCACTCAAGTATTTCTAACGATTTCAACGTTTCACCCGGCTTACAATGTTCTTCTTTCACTTGTTGACATGTCAAACATTTCGAGACATGTTTAGCGATATCAACCTTCATTCCATTCTACCAATAATGTTGACGGAGATTCTGATATATTTTCATGCTTCCTGGACGTACACTGTAATTACTTCAATGTGCTTCTGACAAAATTTTGTTCCTTAAGTCGATGTCATTAGGCACACAAAGTCATCCATGAAGTTTGAGAACTGCATCTTCTATACCTAAAAGTCTGCCTTTTTCCTTCTAAAGTCTCCTCCCGGACTTTTGAAATTTCAAGATCTATTTGTTGTAGGATCTTGATTCTTTGTATAATCTCCGGTTCAATTCTAAGAGTAGCTATTACATTTGAAAGACTACTTCTATCAAATCTAAATTCAAAATCTCGAGCCGCTTCAAGTAAGGTCAATTCCTTGTCCAACATACGAGCAACCATTTGGATAGACTTTCGGCTGAGGGCATCCGCAACTTTATTCGCCTTTTCGAGATTACACAAAATCTCACAATCAAAATCCTTTAACAATTTTATCCAACGTCTCTACCTCATATACAATTCTTTTTGGGAGAACAAGTATTTCAGACTCTTGGGGTCTATATAGATTTCGAACTTCTCCATATATAAATAATGTCTCGATATCTTTAGAGCGAATACAATTGCAGCAAGTTCTAAATCGTGGGTTGGATAATTCAACTCATACAACTTCAACTGTCTTGATGCGTGAGCAACTACCCTTTCATGTTGCATCAAAACACAACCAAGCCCCTTATGAGATGCGTCACTATAAATTACAAAACCTCAAGATCCTGCCGGTATCATCAATATTGGAGCGGTAGTTAATCTTCTTTTAAGTTCTTGAAAACCTTGCTCACGTTCTTCTGACCATTCAAACTTCACCCCCTTCCTCGTCAATTGAGTTAATGGAGCCGCAAGGCGAGAAAATCCCTCGACAAATCTTCGATAATATCTGGCTAGATCCAAGAAACTCCGAATCTCCGTTATCGTTGTCGATCTTGGATAATTTATTACCAACTCAACCTTCGATGGGCCCACAAATATCCCTTCACCAGTTACTACATGACCCAAAAATACTACACGATCCAGCCATAATTCACACTTGCTATACTTTGCATATAACTTGCGTTCGTGAAGTGTATGAAGCACAAGTCTCAAATGTTGCTCATGCTTCTCTCATTCTCTTGAGTGTATAAAGATATCATCGATGAACACTATCACGAATTGATCCTGAAACAACTTAAACACTCTATTCATTGGATCCATGAATCCTTCTGGTGCATTAGTTAAACCAAAAGGCATAACTAAGAACTCATAATGTCCATATCGAGTTCGAAAAGCCATCTTAAGAATATCTTCCTTCTTAATCCACAATTGATGATGCCCCGACCTTAAATCAATCTTGGAGAATACTGACGCCCCTTACAGCTGATCAAATAAGTCATCGATCCTAGGCAACGGATACTTATTCTTAATCGTGACTTGATTTAATTGTCAATAATTAATGCAAAAGCGCATTGACCCGTCTTTTTTCTTTACAAACAATACCAGTGCACCCCAAGGCGATGCACTAGGTCGAATAAAACCTTTGTCAAGTAATTCTCTTAGCTGCACTTTTAATTCATTTAGCTCCGTAAATGCCATTCGATAGGGAGTTTTGGAAATAGGATATGTTCCGGGGGCTAGCTAAATGACAAATTCGATTTCACACTTTGGTGATAATCCTGGTAATTCTTCTGGGAATACATCAAGAAATTCTTGAACTACGGGGATTTCTTCAAGCTTCATTTCTCCCCTTGACTGATCCGCTACAAACGCTAAGTATCCTTGACAACCGTTGTCAAGAAGACAATGTGCCTCGAGTGCAAAGATGAGCGCATTGAAGGATTTGCTCCATTTCCGAAGAATTCGAAACTAGGACAACTAGGGGGATTGAATTGGATTATCTTTCGATAGCAGTCCACGTTGGCTTGTTGCTTATAAAGCCAATCCATTCCCAGAATAACATCGAAGTCGTACATAGTCAGTATGATCAAATCTACTATTTGATCATGTCCACTTATAGTGATCTTACAGTATTTACAAATCAGTGTAGACGTAATTGTATCTCTTAGCGGTGTAGAAACACAAAGGGATATTTCAAGTGGTCTAGGACTTTATCTAATCAATTTCACGAATCGTGCAAACGTAAATGAATGTGTGGCACCCGTATCAAATAATGCATAAGCATTCTTGTTGCACACAGAGATGATATCTAATATAACTGTCTTGGAGGATTCAGCTTCCTCCTGTGTGACTGTATAAACTTGACCTTGTGCTGGTGGTCTTTGGAAATTTTCCTACTGCGGGGCCTTGTTTTGTGATAACTGTTGCAGTTGTTGTGGAGGTGTGATACGTTGTTGCTTCATCACTGGACACTCTCTTAATATGTGACCTCGCTGTCCACACCAATAACACTCCCTTAAAACCGAGTATGGCGTACCTCCATGTTGCTTGCTACAAGTGTGATAGACATTATTAGGAGACTGCGTATGAATCGCTGGTTGGTTGTTCCGTGTGAATCCAAAACCTCCAACATTGTTCCTTTTATCTGGGACAATTGGCCGCTTTCTAGTTTGCATAGGCCTCTTGTCACGACGAAAATTAGGTTGGAAAGTTTGGCGATTAGGTTGTGCCTGGAAAGTTAGTGTTGTCTCTGCTAACTCCGCCAAATCTTTTTCCACAGGTTGTACGTGTTGGTACAACTCATTATAATCTTTCAGATTCAAGAGCACTAGCTTACTTCTTATATTTAGCCTCAAGCCATCTCGAAGTCTCTTAGCATTATCATCCTTGTCTTTAACCAACCTGGGGGTGAATCTTGAAAGTTCTACAAACTTGGCTTCATATTGATCCACAGTTAGGTCATTCTGTTTCAATTGCATAAACTCCATCACCTTCTTATTCAGGGCACAATCCAAGAAATATTTCCCGAAAAATGCCTTGAGAAAAATGCCCTAAGTTCCATTAGTGCCAGTTGGAAACACAATTTCCTTGAATGCCTTCCACCAGTGTCTGGCATTTCCTTGGAGTTGATATTCTGCTAAGGCTATTTAGTTAATGCCATTACAATCTAGCATATTGAATATCTTCTCCATCTCGTCGATCCACGATTCTGCCTTTTCAAGATTTCCAACTCAAGCAAACCATGGTGGTTTCAGATTCAAAAATTGCTTGATCAGACTTTGCAAACGATGTTTGCCATTCCCCGAGTTAGAGGCAGCTCGTTGTAATTCATGCTTCTCCATTAGGCTTCCTATATTGGCAAGCACTTGAAGAATTCCTTCCACTCGAGGATCCTTTTCTAAGTTATTGTCCAAACTCATCTTGCAATACCTACACGTATTGCTTAACTTAGCCACTAGCTAATGAGTAACAAAAGTTACTTGTAGCACAAAATCAATCAAGAGCAAATACATGCACTTGATTTTCTACACTCGTGCTGTCTAAGTCAAGTCTATTACTTCAAATTCTAAGCGCACCTTATTACTCCAGGGGTAAAACTTGCTCTAATACCAAACAGGCCGTGATGCCCCAGAACGTCATGCGCGACACGTGTCTTTTAATATTATTAATAATTCAGCTAGCGAAATAAAAAGTATGAACAAGTTTTAAATATGAATATCGAACAAGTTTTAAATATGAATATCACACAAGTTTAGTCAAAATACTTTTGCTTCTTACTAATATCACTTATTAGATTTATAAATCCAGACAAACATCGTATAAGTACAAAAAAACAAAAGACTGGGTAGGTGTAGTCTGCCTATCTCCATACTAAATTTTTACTCTAAAAGTCTGTCTGAACAAAAGTCTGGTGACGTCATGGATCGATGACTTCACCCTCCATTGTGGAACCACTATCATCTAAGTCGAAGCCCCTCAACGGCTAACTAACTCGCCATCAAAGTTAAAGTACCATGCAATAAAAAGATAAGGAACCTATTTTGCCAAATCCTCGTCAATCCAGACAATTGAGCTACATTTAGTATATATTGCTTAAAACTCAAGCACAAACACATTTCCATAGATAGCTTCATGATATACAGGAACTCCAAAGCGTAGAGGTTGTAGAACATCCATCCTATAAGTCTGAAAAATAAAGAAATGAGTTGAGGCCTGGTAAATGAAATCTCTAGTTTTAAGTTAGGAAAATCAACTTACCATTTTACCTGGTACAAACAACATGCATGCATAACCCACCCATCGGTGGCTGCGTTGATTTGCGCTCAGTTCCTTTCACGAGAGGTCCTGGATTCAAACTTGCCAATCGGTGATTTAAATGGGGGGTTGTGGCGGTAGGATGCTGCGCTAGCCCCCCTCTCGGACTAGTCGGGCATTACTGCTAGTTTGAGCCCTAGCTCGTCGGCCACGAGGACACCTCAGTTATAAAAAAAAAACATGCATGCATAACAAATAGTATGCATAGAATTTGAAGAAATGTTATACCTCTTTCCATCTTGATATGCTACAAAATCTGAGCAATTCAACATTTCACAATACTTTTACTTAGACACAAGCATATGATGTAAATCATTCATGCTCATGCATTAGGTTCATTACTTTGTCCTCCTGGACACTCCCGGGGCATCCCGACTAATGGGTCGTCCCAATTCCAAAGCATCCCGGTACACCCTCTGGGGCATCCCGACCAATGGGGCATCTCGACTCCTGAGGCATCTCAAACACTCCCTAGGCATCCCAACACATGGAGTACTGTCACCGTTGAATTTTAAGGGTGACGGAATTTATATTATTCTCACGCAAGCTATGGCAACCAAGCATTTGCATGCATACACTCACCTTATGTACATCACATGCTCTTTAAAGCAATGAAATGTGTCATTCAAGCAAATAAGTATGAAGCAATATGGATTCAAACTCAAAAAGCTAAAGTCTACTTAAGTTAAAAAAGTACATATATCTAGATTTTGAAATAAAACTTTCTCGGTTTAGAAAATACAATTATCCAGACTTTAAAAGTAAAGTTTACTCAAGTTCAAAATACATATGTCCATACTTTGGAAATAAACTCGGGGTTCAAAATACATATGTCCATACTTTGGAAATAAACTCGGGGTTCAAAATACATATGTCCAGACTTTGGAAATAAAGTCTACTCGGATTCAAAATACATATGTCCAGACTTTGAAAATAATGTCTACTTGGGTTCAAAATACATATGTCTAGACTTTGAAAATAAAGTCTACTCGGGTTCAAAATACATATGTCCACGCTTTGAAAATAAGTTCTGGACAGTTTTAAAAATAAGCTTATCTAGATTCTAACAATAAAATCTGTTCAATTTCAGAAGTAAAAAGAATTAGAATTTGAAATTAAAATATGTTCAACTTAAAAGTAAACATAATTAGAAATTGAGGTTAAAATCTGCTCAACTCAGAAGTAAACATAATCATCATTTACACTCATCTACTATACTCCACTTTGAGTAAAATGATTTTCTACTTTTTAAAACATACATAAAACCAGCAAAACAATTTCCATAATCACCACAAAGATGAAATTTACACGTTCAGATTTAAGCATTGCACTTGCCGATTTTCAACACACTTTAAAGAAACAAAACACGTCCATTTGAATATGTACATAACTAGCAAAGCAAATCCAACCATCATCATATCTTCAGTATTATCACATATTTGAATAACATTTCTCAACCAACCAAGTTGAAAAGTGTCAAGTAAATTTACTTAGCTTAAATCTAGAGTCTTCACTTACCTCGCCTAAAATCTGAATGCCCAAAACTAGCTTGTAGATTTTGGATCGAGTGTTGATGAAGTAAATTCTTTTTCAAGATTGACCTTGAAGAAGAGAGTTACGGTTTGGGGTAAAAATTTCCTTCGGTGTTACTCAGATGAAAATAAAACAGAGGGGTAGATTGTGATATGGATAAGTACATACACTCACAGGTGGTACTTCCTTGATCCATCCATGGCCAGGTGTAAGAAATCAAAGTTTGTTAGGAATGAATAATGGCTAAGGAAAAGGATTATCTATGACTAGGTGTCAACCTAATACAAGAAGCTTATCCTAAGAAGGCATGTGGCATATTTAATCCTTTATAGGTCACGTGAGAGTAAGGTGTCTGAAGAGAGATTTTGATGAGGAATTAAGAAGAAAAACAGAATATCTTCCCCCCTTTAACGGCAAATTAGAAAATAATGATTATCATTAATTAGCCAAAGTTTAATCTAATAATATTACCCATAATTACTAAGACGACGGTAATTTAATGAATACCGTACTACCATTAACGTACACAACAACGTTTATGTTGAGCTTGGAACAATTACGTTCCTGCATCCGCGCTTCACAATATACGGTTCAACAATGTTTTCTATGTGTCCGCACAAATACTAAAATAAATAATACTTAGCTTATAATCTAAGTATCATTATCGATCATAGAAAATTTTCAACGTCACATGCATATTATTACGAAATTTCCAGATGTCACAATATCTTTACTTAATCATGCAATATTCCATGGTGTCCGATGATAAGTGTATAATCTGGAATCACTGGTCTGAGCTTCCATTGACTACGACTTTAATTGGTTAATGTTTCATATTCTTCATCCGTCTAAATATAAATTGTGATTAGTGGATTGTAACAGTAAATGAGGGTCATTAAATGTGATAATTTACTGCAATCGTTTAATTAATAATACAAATTAAACTTAGGTAGACCTTAAAACATGTGACAGGATATGTCCCAAGTTCTAAAGTATGCAGGGTAGGTTCTAGATTCCAAAAAATGAGGAACATTTTCCAACTGGTATGTTCTAGGTTTTAGATAGTACCTATACAAAACCTAGAACCTCTCACCCCTAATCTCGATCCTCGTCTAGACCTCGGGATCATCGGGATATAAAACTTCCAAAGGTATTCCCTCTCTATGGAGAAAACAAAAATACATGGGAAATTGGGAGTGCGAGATATGCAGACACCAACACGTTAAAAAAAATAATGCATTCGTGGAGCCTGCCCCACGGGATGCGGACAGGCCACAGAGGCCCTCATAATATCGAAACCTGCCTTCCTTTGGTGAAAATTGTTTCTCGTGACATACGGAAATAGCTTCAAAATCAACTCTGGATCGCAGTAATTTAAAATGATTGTTTCCTTGATCACTTCAATGAATATGAAAATCGAAATGGGCCCGTGATATTTTAAGAACATAATTGCATGATGAAGTGACGAAGAAGAACGGTGATGTATCTTCTCTCCTAGATTTCATTAATTTGCACCGAGAAAAGGGTATTTTATGTGGAGAATTGCAACCGAATGCTTGCATGCAATGACCATTTTCTTTGTTGTAAGGTCTAACTCTTGATCATCTTGATGTGTTTTTTTTGTTAGAATGCACGTGTGAATTGCATTAAAGAAAATCCTACATCGATGATTTGGTGTAATGTAGAGCAATTAATATATTCTAGTTGGTCCATAATTCATTGGCTTAAGATTTTGAGTGAAGGTGGGTCCAACTGGATTTATTAATAGACTCGGACTTAAGCTCCCTCTTGATGATCTCCCCAAGCGAAAGGTATCGTGTGCTCCTAACATTTTTCGATTCAAATAGAGTAGTGCTTTGATGCCCTTAATTCTCGTACATTCAATATTGCATTAGTGAAACTCTTCTTCGTTTAACCTTTTGTGTCTCGTGGTGAAATTACGTAAAAAGTTGCATTTAGTAAAAGATTTGAGACTGAATCCTTACATTCAGCAAACATTTCTTCGGGGTCATGTTGCCGTCGCGGGAGGCGACCACGGCACGGAAGTCCGTCTCCTCAAGCAATACTTGCATGCAATGCAACCATCAATATTTTGAAAAGGACATACTTCACCGAGTTAATAAAATATACGTACATAAATTACTCTTCTGAAAGTGCGTGACAACCGACAATTCCAATCCTAAGGCAATAAGGACCAACGGTCACGGATGATACTTGCTAAAGGATACGAATTTCGCTAAGTTAATTGTTTCTCGAGAATCAACATTAACCCCAAAAAAATATCGATCAATCAAAGAGAAATTCAACAACTAAAAGAAAGATCGATTCTATGGGGTCATTCATTTCTTCAAATGGAATTAATAGAATTAGAATCAAATCAATTTTTCTAAATGTTTTTCTGGACATACCTCAATTTCCCGGCTATCCGCGGAACGTGAGAAGGAAATGAAGAATCATATGATCCGGAAGAAATCGAAGAATTTCTCGTGAATCCTACAAGAGCCATTCTTTCTTTTTTCTCCAATAGATGGTTAGAATTTCACCTGGGTTTGAATCCTTATGCGAAGTCAATTAGAGATAAGAAATTGTGGAACAAAGAACAAGATGTTTATTTGGTCCTTCAGGCGATAAAAATTTAAAAATAGTTAATTGCGTATTTACAAAACACCGTCTTAGTTCATTATATTTCATCGCATCCGGGATGTGATATGGTTCTAAAGGATAAACTAAATATGAACAGTTTCCATAAGATTTCATTAGCGTTTTGACGGATGATATGATGGTGAGACTCATTAATAATCTTCACCTAAGTTAATTGTTCGATGATAATCAAAATTAACGACCAAGTTATCTTGAGTGGCTAACTAAAGTAAGTTACAAAATTTCTTCAACTTCTTCCCATGGTGTCCATAGGCCATCTTTAGTTATTTGAATTTCTAGTCATCATAAGGCTCGATAAGACAATATATTAAATTCAAGGATTACTACGTATCGGTGTCATTTACAAATATGTCCTTATTTGTTGCCCATGAAAAATACCATATTTTGTTGTCATTTCCTCCCGAGCAAAGAAAGAGGAAAAAAAATTGAAATTCGTACCGCTTCAAAAAATTCGCATATTAATTGTTAGAAAACTGTTATCGATCAAGATGTAAAAGGCTGCCTTCGATTGAAGAAAAAATTCGGAAAAAAATGTTCCTTTTTTCTCTATTACAATTGTGTGTCCCTACTCACATTGTACACTACAATCTTGTACATCATACACATGAACAACATACGTAGGTCCATAATCTCCTCTGACATTAGATTGCTAAAATTCGTAGTTATTATTATAATTTGTATCTAATGAGGAAAAACAGAAACATTGGATGGCAAATCATCCAAAGCTCGTGCATTTTTACTTTTTGTTTAATTCGTTGCTCATGAGACTTTCATGACATATGATTTTATATATATATATATATCGTTTTCATAATTTCTTAAAATTTGGATAATACTTTAAATTTTAACAAGAAAACAAACAATTAATTTTTCACTTTTGCAAAAGCTCATACGAAAACGGTCATGCAGCATATTGTTATTCTTTTTCTGGTTAATACCGCGAAAAATCCAAAACTGATACGCTTGTAATAATTTTATCCTAAACTAATTTTTTGACCATGCAAAACCCAAAACCGGTACATCTGTGATAAATTTACCCTTAATTTATTTCCGTTAAATTCTGTAGTCAAATTGCTTTGTTAAATGACATGCGACAATTGATGGATGTACCAATTTTATGTTTTACCCTTTGCTTATCATAGACGTATCAGATTTATGAATTTTTGTGATATTAATTCGATTTAATGGAAACTAATGGAGGGTAAATTTATCACAAATATATCAGTTCGGGGTTTTTGGTGGTCAAAAAATTAATTTAGGGTAAATTTATCACAAATGTATCAGTTTAAGGTTTTTCGTTGTCAAAAAATTAGTTTGGGGTGAAATTATCACAGGTGTACTAGTTTAGGATTTTTCGTGATATTAACCTTTCCTTTTCCTTTATACTTTTCAATGTTTTCTACTTTTTTTTTATTGTCCCTCCATAAATAGAATCTGTTGCAGAATATATTACTAGAAGCGCGCAAGAGTATTTGTGGAATTTGCGAGACTTGCTGGCCCTCGCCGATGCCTCACTCACGATGGGCCAGCCCTCCCGCCTGGGTTTTTTTTGTGTGTGTGTTTTTCTTTAGTTTTTTCCTTTTTGTTATTTTGTCTTTTTTATGGATTTTTTTTTGGATTTTTTTAACTTACTTTGATTAAGATTTTGTATAAAAATTAGTATTTGGATCAAAACGACGTCGTTTTAGCATTTTGGAAAAAAACCACGTTAGCATATTCCGTTAATCAAATTGGATCAAGTTAGCGGAATTTGGATCCTCAGCAAGGGACTACTGCCTAGGAAGCACAAACACTCTCCGGGGGCCTCCATGTCGTGTCGGACACATGTCGAATGTGTCGGACATCGACCCTCGTTCAATACTCTTTTTATTATTATTTATTTATTTGTGGATTAGAATCAAATTAATTTGATTGCAATAATCATAAAAATGATAATTTATCATGTATGTATAAAAATATAAATTTAATATACAACATGTCACAATGTGTCGGAATTCTCATTTTTTGAGAAATGATGATCAGCGTGTCGTGTTGTGTCGTGTCGGTGTCGGTATTACTTAGGAGCCTGCAAGCCCTCACCAGCCACTAATGAGGGTCGCCTTGCCCAAGTCCTTGTTGGCCGTGAGGCGATCCTTGCCCAGATCTAGTAAGGGTCAATGATCCTTGCCCAGATCTAGTGATGGTCGCCTAAGTGAGTTGGCCTTGCCTGTGGCTTTCAAGGGCGGCCTCACCCAGCCGTCTTCGAGTATTGCCAACCATCGCTTGAGATTGGCCACCGACGAAAAGGAAATAAAAAATAGAAAAAGGAAAAAAGAAAAAAAAGAGAGTGAAGGATAAAAATGCCACCAACCTATGAGATTAGGCCGTTCTTTGATATTGATATGGCCACTTCTGGCTCTTATTTGAAACAAGATCCACTTTAGGTCTTTATTTGAGAAAATAAGGATAATTCGGACCTTTAGTTAGAATTTTCTCTATGTTTTACGATTTAGTCATGTTGAGAGAAAATATTAAACAAAAGCCACGTCAACCTTTTTAATTAAAACAATTTAAACGAAATTAACAGAAAGACTTGATTGCACAAATTCGAGAAATTCTAGGACTCGATCGTACTTTCTCGTGACGAGTTTTGAGATTTTTAATGCACTTACCCCTTATTTTCTAAAAAGTACATGCACGTGAGCGACGAATGCAAGATCCAATGAAAGTCATAAATACCAGGCGGAATTTTTGGGTCAACAAGTATAAGACGAACTGTTTTTTGGTCGAGAATAAGGACACGGACTCTGGGATGCGAGCAAGAAATACAATAATATTCGACCTCATCAGATCAACCACTCCTTTCACCCAAAAAAAAAAAAAGGGAGATCAACCCCTCCAAATTCAAAATACGATGGCGACAGGGGGCCGAACGGAGCACATGCATGTGCTCCGCCACTGTTCGTTCGCCTTCACCAGCCCGTCCACCTCCCGATTCCCGAAAAACCCCCCCTGATCGCCTCCCCACCGCCCCGCCATCTCCGCCGCGACACCCCCCCGTCCTTCGCCGATGGCGGATCTCAAGCCCAGATCCGAGATTTCGTTCGTCGAGACCTTCTTCTGCAGCGCCCTCGCCGCTTGCTTCGCCGAGGTAAATCGCCGACCGCCGCTCCGTTTCGTGTTTTTTTTCCTGGGCGAATCCGGGCCTCGCTCGCGACTGTGATGTTGCCAAATCTGTGCCCGCCGTCCGGTCTTCGCCTTGTGTACTGCTTTTTAGCTGCCGCGTGGGATCTCGTTGGTTGGTTGGGACCGATCTTGTCTTTGTGAATGAGGATTGGCGGTGGCTCGAATTATATATCCTGCTCTTGTCGTGCTTCATTCGGCTCACAACTGTGCTCAGGTGGCCAGGAAAAGTGATAGAAAGGCATAGCAGCGCAGCTGAAGTTCTCTGTAGCTGTATGAACAACTCTTGCCTTGTATACGGATTCCTCACTACAAGTCGCTCTTGGGGTGTGATTGGTAATTTTCGTCATTTCATGTATGATTTGACCCCCTAAGAAGACAAAATTGGAGTTGGCTCTGCTTTTAGCTTGTTGGATTGGATGCTAGATATTCTGGGGGCACACAATGATAGGAGATATTGGCTTCGGAATTAGCATTATCATCTCTTGTTCCGAATCGACGAGTGGTCAAAGGGTCAGAGGCGCATGATTTCCCTTTTGTGCACGATTTGTTCTCATCAGCTGCTAACAAGATGTAAATTATCAGAGACATTTTCCCCTCCTTTTTGTGGAGCCTTCCTCGGGGACGTTCTCCTCGTAACTTTCGTGACTAGTTCTTGGTTTTATCTGCTCATGGCTTCTACTTTCTGATGCGAATTCACGTATTTTTTGATCGGTTTTATTTTTCTGACCAGTCGATCGGCCTGAATCTTACTCTATTACTTTGTGAAGTTCTGCACCATTCCTATGGACACGGCTAAAGTCAGGCTACAGCTTCAGAAGAAAGCACCGGCCGGAGAAGGAGGCCAGGTACCTAAATACAGGGGCTTGTTGGGTACTGTTGCTACCATTGCCAGGGAAGAAGGACTACCGGCACTTTGGAATGGCATTATCCCAGGGTTACATCGCCAATGTATATATGGCGGCTTGAGGATTGGATTATATGGTCCTGTGAGTCTCCAATGGGTTCCCACAACTATCTAAATTGATGATTGCTGTGGGTAAACTGGGCATTACAGAGGTTTTTTGTTAAATAGGTCAAATCATTTTTAGTTGGCAGTGACTCTGTTGAAGACACTTATTTGTTCCAGAAAATACTTGCTGCATTATTGACAGGTAAGTATCTCATGTGACTAATCAAACTACTTCCACTAGTTAAGTTTCTGTCAATCTGTACGATGAAGGTAGACGCCTGTTACTCTACTTCCCTTTGTCTGATTGCGTTTCCCATTGTCAAACAGGTGCGATAGCAATTGCAGTGGCTAATCCTACGGATCTAGTTAAAATTCGACTTCAGGCTGAAGGGAAACTGCCACCTGGGGTGCCAGGTCGTTATTCTGGAGCTTTGAATGCTTATTTTACAATTATGAAACAGGTTAGCTAACAATTAGTTCCCATTCAAACTGTGGCATGTCCCCATGGATGTTACTTTCTAAGCAGATCGATCCAATCTCAAGGACCCAACCAAGAAAACTTTGATCATTGACCAACCCGAGTCAACTATTTTTGGGTTCAGGGTTTAGGTACCTATTTCTCGAGAAAGGGGGATGTGCTCCAGATAAAAACCACACCGAATGGATTCTGTTTAGATGTATCTTCTGTTAACAAATCAATTTTATACTCAGGAAGGATTGGCAGCTCTTTGGACGGGTCTTGGACCAAATATAGCACGGAATGCTATTATAAATGCAGCTGAGCTGGCAAGCTATGATCAAGTGAAACAGGTAGCGCTGGGTTTGTTAATGTCCTATATGTTTTGTAATGATCATAAGCTAGTCTTACTTGCAGCTTCTATTTTATCTTGTCCTAATTTTCTCTGAACTTATGCAGATGATTTTGAAAATCCCAGGGTTTATAGACAATGTGTTTACTCAACTCCTGGCAGGTCTAGGCGCAGGGTTCTTTGCTGTCTGCATAGGTTCTCCTATTGATGTGGTAAGCTCTTGTGTAATCAACCAAAATTAAATCAAGAAGTCTTCATAATGTTTGTCATCCCATTACATGATTTTTGTCCTTCTCCTTGATTGGTGCATGTATCTAGTTTCATCTATCTGTGATGATTGGAACTCTTGATCAGCACCCTTACATCATCATTACGTGGCTGTAATGCTGCGCATTTTCAGGTTAAGTCAAGAATGATGGGCGATTCGACATACAGAAGTACTCTTGATTGTTTCATAAAGACTCTAAAGTACGAGGTACATTAGCTTCTATCAAATTTAATCATTGTCCAGTGACTGCACTGCACACTGAACCACTCTGAAGATGCTGTACGTTAACAAGCGAATGCTATCTCTCTGCTCTTGCCATGTTGTAGATTTTCGTTTCTGTTCCAAATTCCAATGCACTGTCAATTCTGTAGATTGTGGACAACAGAATGGATTCTGTGGCCACCTTTTTTCTTATCTATTCTTCGAGTCAGCTGACTTAGGTGATGGAGTACACCTATGCCTCGCCTAGTTTATAATCTTATGCAACAGCCTTCAACTTCGACAGGTCTCTAATTTACACTGATTTACTGGCAGGGTATTTTTGCCTTCTACAAAGGTTTCCTCCCAAATTTCGGTCGTCTGGGATCGTGGAACGTCATTATGTTTCTTACCTTCGAGCAAGTAAGAGCATAGATTACTTTCTCTTTATTGACTGGGGCTCCTGTTTTTTTTTTTTCTTGGGGGGGGGGGGGGTGTAAATTGCATAACTGTTCTGTATTGTCATGATAGGCAAAGAGATTTTTTGTCGGAGCTGCATGAGAGAAGTCTTGCTCATTCACGTATGGGGTAAGCAGGACGATGCAGCGTTGTCCCGGAGCTTTGCCGAGTATGTACCGCTGCCGCGCAATCGTCAAAGAGGCTGTCATGGGAAGGAGTCGTGTCCCCCTCAGCCGATGCTCTATTGCATTTGCCAACTTCATGAATAAAGAACTAGTGGTGTAATTGCCCATGCCAAGAGCATATTTATGGGGCGTCAATTCTTTCTACGGAGAGACTGTAAGCCATGGACCAACTGATGTGATACCCACATAATTTGTTAATTTATTGTGCCAGAGTATGTAGGGGCAAGTTTGCTTGCAGCACTCGCATTTGTTGCTTGTGCTGCTCCTTTTGAATGTATCCATTCACGCTAAAAAGAGTGTCTTTCAAGCCTTAGCTGGCTCAAAGCCTTCCCACCACATCCCCCACAACAGATACACACCTAAGCTCTAGGCATAAATTATTATTAGTGCACTACCAAAAAAGAAAAAGAAGAAAAGAAAAAGCAGAAACCCTAGCCTGGACCACTGATAATTAGGAAAATGCAGCTCCAATATCACACTCTGGACACCAGATAAACCCTAGCCTTGACCACCGACCCGTTCCCTAGCTTGAACCCGGGGCTCACCGGGAAACCGACCACGTGACCCGCCGGGACCTGCCCCCGGCCCGAGAACTTGACCACGCTCTCCATGTACTGCGGGTGCAGCTCCGCCCCTCGGCTCGCCTCGAACAAGCTCGGCGCCGGGTCCAGCGAGAAGGCCAGCAAGTGGAGCAGCCACACCGCCTTGGCCAGCTTCAGGAACTCGCCGTAGAACTCCGTCCTCGGGTGGCTCCCGCCGGCCACCTGGCTCTGGTGCTCCAGGCTCCCGAAGAAGGACTCCTCCATCTTGGCGTGCACGATGGCCAGGTACTTCTTGGAGCAGAACTTGCCGAAGTCGCAGCTCGGCAGCACCCCGAGCAGCTCCACCGGGTCCATGGCCTTCATGTCCCGGTACCGCGCGAAGCAGTCTCGCCGGTGCTGGCCGGGGTTCAGCAGCGACGAGAGGCTCCCGTCCATGTAGAACGTCTCGTGGTCGAACCCTTGGAAGACCTTGCGCGAGATGTAGGACTCCAGCGCGTACTTGGCGTGGTGGACCCCGACGGTCGACGCGTTCGCGGCCGCCGCCCCCGCGCCGCCGGCGGCCTCGATCGAGCGGACCGCGGAGGCGATGTCCCAGTGCGCGGCGCGCATCAGCGAGAGGAGGAGGGAGGTGAAGGACTTGGACGCTTCCCGGACTTGGCACATCGTCGCTTCGAAGAGCTCCGGCGCCGGCGACGCAGCAACTGCAGGAAACGGTTTTACCAAACGTGAGCGAGCAGTAGAATATGCGAGATCGGAAAATGAGGGAGGGAGAGAGAGAGACCGAGAGCTTGGTCGCAACTGAGTCTCCTCTTCGACAGAGACCGTCCTTTCTTCCCGTTAAGACTGGTCGAGCTCCGGAGCTTCTCCTTCAAGTTGTCGACCTCCGCTTCCCTGGCCTTCACCTCCCTCTTCATCTCCTCCAGCGCCGCCTCGTACGGCGCCACTACCTCCCTCACCTCCGCCGGTCGGCTCCCCAGCCCCATACCACAGCCGCCGCCGGCTCCCCCGTGGCAAATCAGGCTCCGACGGTACCTCTCCCTCAGGACCGCGAGCCTCCTGAGCTCCGCCACCACCGCCACGTCGGCGGCCCGCATCTTCTCGGCGTCCCAGGGGCAATGCGCCTCCTGCAAGCTCACGTAGGCTCTCTTCATGGCCGACACCGTGTCGAAGACGTCGTTCATTATCACCTCCATCTCCACCACCAGCCTCTCCGCCCTCATCTCCCTCTTGCTCCGCTCCCAAACCTCCTCAGCTCCTCCCTTCTCTTCACTCTCCTCCACCACCTCGTCGCCTTCTTCTTCCTCTGGGTAGTCTTCAATTCCCCGTCGAGAGTCGCATTCTTTCTCCCCTTCGTCGGGGTCGCTCACCAGCTCTCCGGAGTAGTGCCGCGTCGCGGCCACCGGATGGAGCAAGCAGGAGGCGGTCACCCGCTGTATCAGATCGGAGAAGTTGGAGACTTTGCCGGCCATTCCGTCCGTCGAGAGTATGGTGGGGGAAGAGGATGGAAGGGGTGTCCAGATCAGATGCACCTCCACCCCCAATCATCCGTGAGGCTTTGATCACTGAGCTCGGTCAATTCTTTAATGGGACACTAGAATCTCGAGCCTTGACATGACACACCTCTCTCTCTCTCTCTCTTAATGTCTGACCGCCCCGCGAAAGTGGGGGTGCGCAGGATAGGGGAGGCGCCACACCCGTTGACGATAGCAAGCAGCCCGACACATTCATGGCAGAGTATTTGGGTACTGGAGAGGGAAGTCAACACAAAGTCAGGGCAATGCAGATGCTACGTATGAGCGCCGACCGAACGGTAGTTAAGTTACTTCTGCCAAATGATAAAGGTGAGTGTTCGAAGAAAAACAAAACTAGGGTTTTGTTTGTGGGCTTTAAGGTTTTGCATATTAGGGCATCAGCATCACGGAAGACACGCCAAATCAAATCCACCTTCTTCTTTTTTTCGGCTCCTCGGCTCTATTCTTTGCGCTGTCGGAAAGCTGCTTTTTATTTTGTCCGTCTCGCTGAAGGAAAAAAACAAAAAAAGGGAAGATCAAAAGGCAATTGCCCTGAAAAGTGAAATGTGTGCTTCTCTACTAACTTGGGGGATGGAAATGTTAGGAACAGTATGCTAAAAATATACTGTTGACCCCCCACCCCCCCTCCCTTTTTTTTTTAACTTGGTTTGAAATTTTGCAAAAAAATGATTTGTCCAGACATGGTATCAGAGTCAGATTAATGTGCCCCGTATTTATTTCGCACATGAGGATCCGCGCTCATTGATTTAGCGTGCAGCTTTCAATCCAGCCCCATATGTGCAAATTTTAACGCTAATTTACATTGGCCTAATTTCCAATGCGCCAGACAATGGTGTCGTGGATTTTGCTTCTCTTGGCCTCAGTGAGCATAAATGGATGTAGTAGCTTCTTGGATGCAAAGAGAACCGTGGTGGCATTGGATAGGTGACACTACCAAGTGTAAAGAGTGGCCGATGGGTGGGTGTAGGGAGCGGTTGGGGAGGGGGGAGCGAGGGAGTTCGTGGATCGGATGAGAACACATGATGAAATAAATACGGCAGAAGAATGAAGGAGGACCAGAAAGTCAGGCCATCGCGCCTCCACGCCATTAATTATCTCAATGGATCCTACACTACAGTACGTCTGTAACACATGGCAATTTTTTGACAAAAGAGAAAGAGCAAAATACATCAAGGGGAGTTGCGTTTGCCGGGAGTCGAACCCGGGTCTATTGCTTGGAAGGCAATTATCCTAACCGTTGGACTACAAACGCTCGAGATGATTCTGTGCGTCACGCTTACAAATTTAACTTAATAATGGAAGGTGATTTTCCCAACCAGAACACGCGCAGAGGACCGGTTGCACAAATTTGTAAGCGGAACTAAAAGATCGGCCGGGACAATAAACACAGAATATGATGAAGTTTGTAAATCATCCTAGAAGGCATTATGTGATTTATATATCGACGAAAAAAGAAGAAGAAAAAACACTTCAAATCCTCGGGTCATAAAGGCCAATGTTCTGAATTTAGCGACCTCACACCAAAAAAAAACGAAGCTCAAAGCACGAATGCGTCAATTGCAACCGAAAAATAGTAAAACTATGAAGCTCATCTCATGCGGATAACTACCCGATTGAACATGGAGCAATACCGCGACGCACAAGCCGAACTGCCTAAACGAATCACAAGAAAACTAATGCTCCGAGCATAAAATTGGCAATTACTCTCCCCTTCGCTGATCCCAAATGACAACGGGTCCCATACCTTTGGCTTGAACTATAGGGCCGGTACAGGAGCGGCAAAGACGCGGTGCCAAGGACGGCATGCCTACGGCAAAAGAAGAAGCTTAAGAGTCATGGCAAGTACCGATTGATGTAATCGAAGCGGTGGAGAAGGAGGAGGAAATGAAAACTGGCTAAAGAGCGTGAGGATTAAGACAGAAGCGTGAGAGAAATTCATAATTTCAAGAATTAGGAATTTTTGAAAACAAAAAATGGGAACCGTACCGATCCCCATGGGAACCGTCGATCCTAGGCCAGTTCGGTCTGCCTCCAAGTGATTATAGCAGTTTTCGATTCTTTTACACACCCCTAAGAGTAACCGTGCTAAGAAGCCTTATGAGTATAGCATAACATACCGTACCGTGCCCTGTGGCCTCAATTGGCCTCAATTGGCCTCAATTGATTGTGGCAATCCTCGAGGTCCTAGAAATGCATTAGTCCCGTCATCTGTACCCATTATGGAAAATTCTGCTAGAAAGATCAGTCCAAGCACCGTGCCCGAGAGTCCAAGGCGGGTTTCATTGAAGTAATGTACTAGATGATGCTTATGAGGAAGGAAATACCTCCTCACTCGTTACGATGTCGAGCGACAATAACGTTCTATTTCCATCGAAAGCGCTGATTCATGGACATTTTCGTGCCTTAGCGAGAGAGCAATTCTTGTATCTTTATATTAACTATGAAGCAAGTCTGGATGAGTTGGCTACTGAAATAAAAAAGGCAGGACCAAGCACATCCTTCGACTGCTCAGACCAATCTCATGGCCAACATGTATAAAATTTGGACCCCCTCCCCCCCCAACCAAAAAAAAATGACCAAGTATAGTTCGACCTGCTCGCATCCCCAGATCCCAGAAGGTACATCAAGTTTCTCATACTCCAGTAACATACAAGCTAGCAGCAAAGACTATATCACGCTTTATGGCATTGGAAGCCGATTCCATTTTCTTGTATAATGCAGAATTACCCATTATCGACGCTGCATTTTTGAATTCCCGACATGTCTCATCCAGTCTGACAATGGTCCGTACTATAAGGCCTTCGGGAACATCAGTGAGATCACAAATATCAGCAAATGGAGTGCCCTGCATGAGGAAGACCTTGAATTGATCAGCCATTCAAGAACATAGCAATTGGTCAAGCTCAGAGTGTTTAAAAAATGAAACCTTTGCCCATTTATAAACCACTTCGACCAGACCAAACTTTAGATTTTCTCGAGCATATTCCTCGGGGTTAATCTGTAGGTTGCATTGGGCTTGGAGCTCACCAAGTCTTATTGCTGTTTCATATAATCTGTATAAGAGTACATGTTCAATGAGAATGCATATGATGTTATGGATACAGCAATGCATATTGCAGCAAGTAATTCAATGGCCACTGTTTTTTTTTTTACCTTTTCACATGGCAAAGAAATTTTCAGGATTTGACACATTAGGTGACCGAGAATGAGAATTCAATAACTCACAAGTTCGACCTTATAGACTCATTTATCTTTTATGATTGCTTATAGGCACAGGTCATGTTGGAAGATTCTCCTACAGATCACTAGGAAGAGATCAGAAAAAAAAAATGGTATAGTCCACATCCCATATATAATTTTCCTTAAAGATACAAAAAGGACAGCAAAAACGAACAAAGACAAGCATGGAAAGATAGATGAAACCAGGTTCTACAGCCAAAACATGATTAGAGATCCCCAAGAACCTAAACACCGAGTTCCGCAGTTGGACTTAAAATCAGAGACCATTTGTGTGAAGTCAAGTAAACCTAAGCATACATGTCCTATGGCTCCCTATCTGCACAGGCCCTTGACAGAGGCACGCCAGATGACAGGTGCAACACACTGCTGGCAGCAGGTTCAATCAGAGAATATGAAAGCTTTTCATTATTGGTCCTAAGCGAACAAGGAGGGGAAAAGTTAAGAGGAATAGGCTGGAGGAAAGAGTAACCTTTGCTTAGCCTGAAGTAGCTTGGGGGTAAGAGAAGGTTCAGAAGTATTTCTCTGCTGGAACACAAAGGCAGACATTATAGCCACTGCTTCCTCTGGTTCCAAGTCATCTAGCTGATTCTCAAATAGACACTCTGTGCATATCAACTCCTCCCCAGAATTCATTTCGCAGGCTACACGGCCTTTTATTTGAACAACAAGGTCAGTATCAATGCATCCAATTTCTTTCAGAACATCTACCTGCATATTGAACAAAATATACCAATGAGAAGTC
This sequence comes from Syzygium aqueum, assembly GCA_031216185.1. Lineage (NCBI taxonomy): Eukaryota > Viridiplantae > Streptophyta > Magnoliopsida > Myrtales > Myrtaceae > Syzygium > Syzygium aqueum. Next base: position 42,286,836 of record CM062232.1, read on the forward strand.
TCACAAAGCACAAAACTTCAATTTGTCCTAAACTTAAAAAGTGATGATGATAGACACTAATATCGTCACAATATTACCCGGCCCTGAAACTCTGGCATCTGTTGAAGTGCTTCATCAGACATTTGAAACTCAAGAGCCTTAACCTCTTCGTTACGCCACTTTATTTCTTTTGCCAACTTCATATGCTCCTCCAATTTAATACAACCATGACACTTATTCTCTGCCATGTTTTGCAGTAGGGAATCACATTTGCCATAGATCTCCACAAGATCCAAATCTCTCAACTTTAAGTCTGAAATATAAGGTTGTAATCATGTGAGAATAACCAATAAAAATATACCCTAGATTACAGGCAGCAGCAATTTGATACAGTAAGCAACTTGAGCCTTGTCAGTAATGCAGCTCCAGGAGAACAACTGCTTCACATCTCAGCAAACTTGTCTGAACAGACCACTTTATCATAAAAGCTATCCTCTCACCAAGACTTTTTACTTGAGCAATTTAAAAGTTCCCCCACTACAAGGTGATATGTAATGCACCTTTGAGTTACAACACAAGCAAGGATGCGTTTTGTTCACTAATACTTTATGATGAAGGAATATCAATTCCATGGAAATCATTTTCAAGTAAAACGGTTAGTTTTCATTTGTTTAGTGGTTTAGGGAAAGTAATTTCCTTCTTGCCAAAGGGCAAGCCATTTTCCCCAAATCTAAGCTTGTTGTTTTCTGTCCATGAAAAACATTTTTCCGTAAATCGATTAGGTTTGCGCCATCCAAATACAGGAAAGTTGGAAAACAAGTTTGCCGGAAACAATGTTCCTTCAAACAAATGGACCGTCATTTAAAGTATGAGATAGATTCCTCTCACCAAGACTTTTTGTATGAGCCAATTAAAAAAAATCCAAAGGTTGTCTACACTACAATGCGCATACAAGTTACAACACTTGTATGGTATCAACATTCCCATGGCTGTTCAAAGTAAGAGCTTGTGCTTCCTCTAGGCGACTAGCATGTGTACCCAACTAACTACTTTTCCTAATAGCCATGGACTCCATCATTATTAATTTGTTTTCTTATACATAGCAGATCACATGTGTACTCAAAATGGATTATGTAAATGATACATTCATATACCCTTTTCCTTCTACTTAAAAATACGTCAGAAGTACACAACTCTTTTGACATGTGAAGCAGTCTCGCTTAAAGCCACTAAGACATCCTATGATGCTAACAATGAAGATAAACGATTCACTATCAGTCAGTGAGGCGCAATATACTCCCCTCTGCTTCAACACCATTTGGAAATCAATTAGGCTCTCAGTTAACTAGATCAGAGGAAGATGAGTAGTTCAATAATATAGCTTTGAGGGGTCATCAACTCAACAACACTTTTCAAGAAACTTCTAGAGAATAAGCAATACCTATCACTGGATCTAGCGCAGGAGGGTACTTATGCCCATCAGATTTCAGATCCAAAAGCTGTTGAACTGTTTTGGAGTAAGCAGGGGTGCTACGGTCTTCAAGAAGTCCTACCTGGTCTATCTTTATCTCGCTTTTGCAGATGCATAAGAATTCTTTCATATCAACTTCGCTCACCTCGTAAGTCATCCCAGCAGCAGTACCATAATGTGGAAATGTTATTTTGATGCTACCTGATCCTTTGCGCGAAGTAGAAACCGAATAATATTCATCATTGAAATCACGTTTTGATTTTGGCACCAGAAAAGAACCTGATGCAAAATCAAATGCTTTCTTGTCTCCGATGCTCTTGTTACTTGGAGAATCCTGTGTGGCTGATGGAGAGTTAGGTTTCAGAAGTAATACTATATATTGCTTTTTCCCAGGGACTGGTTTGACAACAGCTCCAAGTAAGTGGTCCTGAGCCTGCCAGCACAACGTTAGCACCTCTAAGGACATAAACAATCTTCAGAATTCGAAGACAAAAATAAATGTATTCGACACAGATATGAACCCCTGAAAAATATGTATATATCAGCTAACAGCAGACAACAGGACATGCATACACGCAGTAAGCAGTTATGTCGATGAAATACCACTTAGCAGAATCACAAAATCACCTCACCTAACGAGCTGTAATGCAAACTCTCACCTAGCTGATAGAGGAAATTTTGCTCACATTTTTTTATGGTCTGTAATTTTTTTCTTTGCTCAAATTGAAAGTGGTCATAACATATAGCTCCCTTAGCTCCATGTCATCACTACTTACCAGGAAGCTACTTCTTGACCAAGATTTACTAATATCATGAGTACCTTATTTACATTTTGGCAGGAGATGGTAAAAGATCCACATGCTCCAATTGAGGAAACAAACTTACTGATTGCGATTTGACAACCACCACCCTTCCAGGTACAAGATATTTTTGGGCAACTGAGGAGAGCATGACATTCTCGGAAATCTGTTTGTGATGCTTCTCCACTTCTAAGCGCATATCATAGTATGCCTCAATTGCCGGTTCACCTTTTATACATCTGCATGAATACAGTGCATGAGCGACATCTAAGTCAGATCAAACCGTTTAGCTATTGAAGTTAGTCCTTGCCCCGCAAGAGGCAATTCAATACTACTGAAGAAAAAATGGGTGCAATGCAATAGACAGACGCAGACACATCCAATAACAGGGGCCATATCATGGGTCGGATCCTCTTCATTTAGCAAAAAATGGGGCACATTGTTATCAACGCAACAATATGCCAGAACGATGTCCCAGTTCTTTATTCCAGTTGAAAATGAGAACAGCCATGAAGGATAGCTAATCGTGGGCCAGGATTGAGAAGATTATAATCGCAAAAGACAAAGGGACCAGAAGGCCATAACTGAGACAATAGCAGTGGTTCACATCTGAAACACGATAATTTAAGGAAATTAGCTAGTGCATAAAGGCAAACATAGCTAGTTTACCTTCATCAGACATAACAACAACAAGCTCCTCTCATTAATCTGATGAAAAATCATTTACAACCTCCTTTCCATGCAAATAAAATACCTTTTGGACACTGAAGAAACCAGAATGAGCAATTCAACTAGTGCAAAATGCCACCAAAACAAGACCTGCCATAGTAGGTCACTGATAGTAGGCACTACTTTAGTCTGACAAGAAGCAGAGAGTAACCATCCTAGTCAATGGAATATCTTGCCAGGTTAAACAGTCAGTAAAGTAATGTCGAGTGATAAATATACAGATATTAACCATTTTCCAAGAGCACCACAACAAATATATGCATGAAAATAGCCCATAAGTACTTGTCTGCTGAACCGAAATAAAACCCGCTGACCTAGCAACATTTTTGAACCTACAAAGAGGGGCGATGGAGGTGCCACACCCCAAGCTGCAAAGGACCCACTCTATTTCTTTTAAATATAAGTGAAACAAGTACAAAAATTTATATTCAATATCATAGGTTTAGTTTTTATCTCACCAACCAAAACCGAGAATTCTCGGTCCCCAATTGCCTAGCAACCTTGGTAGGCGTCTCCTTATATACAACTTCACAAGCTCTTTTCCCCTTGTAGGACTTGAGGTGTTACGGTTTGTTTGATTAGAAGAGACAGAGCATGTATACTGTTCTAAGATGACAAAAGTGAAAGACACAAACTGATACTGAGTTAGACCCAATGCAGAAGTTCCAGGGAGAAGATGCTGTCCTCAACATACTCTATAGATTTTCTAGGCTGAGCACGCTTTCTCATTAGAAGCTGTTGGTTTTCCGGCAATTTTTTCTGAGCATGAAATTCAGCAAAACTTCTTTTTAGCATATCCTCCACCTGCAGATACCGCAATAAACTCTTATAAGTAATAAATCTTTTCAGAGATAACTGTCGTACATAAATTTTAAGTCCCCAGCTTTGAAAGAAAGATGTACATAATTTTTGAGTCCCCAACTTCAAAAGAAAGATTAGATCACATATTGAAAACATTACATCATAAGCATGCATATTTTGAATGCATATGCTTTGAAGGCTTCTTCAATAAATGCTATTAGGTGACAATATGGGCTTTAACAAACTCAAATAAGAACGAGCCTGTGAAGCAAACTCGATGAAATCTTCTAAAATTTCTCAAGAAACAATTATATGGTAACTATAATCAGTCATTTGACAACCAATTCACAGTGAAAGAGGAGAGGCTTACCTACAAAATAGAAACTTGAACCTAGAATGCTTAATTCTCGAGAAATAGACAAAATTCATGCAGAAGACTGCACTACCACCACCAGCCCTTAAGAAGAGCTCTAAAAAAATAAATGATACTGTAAAGTCATAGAATACAAATCAGTAAAAGTGTGAAAAAGATGCATTGTTTCTTTCCTTCCAAACAAAAAGAACAAAACAGAGGGGTACGAGAAACATTTTTGTTAATATTTTCCTCCATAATACACAAGACAGGCACAGTAAAAGAATGGCTCTACGTCATCCCATCAAATTCCGAAACCCACGGGACTGGCAGGGACAGCCACCCTGCTTGGCCACCAAATGTTCAAATTGTGCACTCATAAACCTTGCTTCTTCCCCCATTTTCACTAAATTTCAGGATATTAATTTTTTCACCTAAGCCCCCAACATCAATTTTGTCATCATCATTGAGGACTACTACATAAGATTCACATATTTTAAACAATACAAGTAACTTTCATCTAACACAAGTCACACATATCCTAAATCAGAAATATATATTACAGATATAAATGAAAGCATAGCAGGAAAGACAACGATCGTAAGGCAACTTCATAGCTGAATATGTGTATGACCACCATAAGTGTCGAACACCAGCCAATTCAGTTGGCTACAACGTCTTATCAAGTAATACCTTCAATTCTTCAACTCGTAGGAGACGCAGAATCATAATATAGGTCAGGCGAAACTGTGATTCCAGCTTGGTGGCATTTCCTACGATAACGTGCTTCAGATCGCTCTCCTCTGGGATCTCGTCACGACACATTACAATAACTGTACCAATTCTATCAAGTCCTCTTCTGCCTGCACGTCCTGCCATCTGAGTGTACTCACCAGGAAGCAATTGTCTGAATTCCTTTCCATCAAACTTCCTCAATGTATCAAAAACAACCTGCAATATGTCAAACAGATCTAAACTTTGTGATGCTTCGTGGAGACACCATGTAGAACAAAAACTTCAGTGGCAAAAACTAAATAATATCGTCAAATTACATGTATGCTTACACATGCATCTAAAAGGTCACAGCATGTATCAGTAGACTTCCAGAAAAATAAAAAAGGTAATTCTATATTGTTTTCCATCGAAGTAGAAACAACACCCACACTGATTTAAAATCTACAAGAGCATTATCCTGAGACAAAGTAGAAATTATCCTCTATATTTGCAGTTAAACACAATGAAAATATCTTCATTACTAAACAAGTTCTGCATAGCATCTGTGGACAATGTTGCAGGTAAGCAAGCAGATCTCCCGTCAGGTAATTTCTTAAATAGGCTATCTGGCATTCTAAGAAAAACATACCCATCACGGGAGGTAGACAAAAGGAAGCTGTTAATTCAGAGGCAACTGCTATGCAACCAACTTGTGTGTTGGTGGAGTATAGCAGTACTTATGTTTTTCCAATTCAAAACATTAGGAAAGCTACAAAATAAATCACTACAAATTGAAGATAGAGATAGCTATTAAAATTGTGAAAGCATACACTTTACACTCCCACCTCCCAAAGAATAAGAAAGAAAAGAAATGAAAAGAAAAGCACTAAAGTTAGCTTAATATTTCTACCTTCTTCAAAAAGGAAAAAAGACGAATCACTTCAGGTTTTTTTTAACTAAAAAATTGGAAAGTTAGAAAATGTGGACAATGTTGGTTATCAGACTCATTTTCGGTGAAGTAGATAAAAGTTATGATAATCTTACTCATACTCTCCTTCAATTGCTAAGTCAGCATGTTGCTCATATTTCGTAAGCTCATTTAAGACCCAACCCATCTTCTGTTCATATGGCTCCCGCAAGCAGTAACATAAAACCAAATCGCAACCCTAAAAGGAAAAAGATCAGAGATTATCTTCCCAATACAGCCTATTTTCCTTATCTATTGTTGTCTGTCGCATACCCTTTTTGTCTTAGGATGAAATGTTTGCACTTTTATTCATATCTAACTCTAGTTGTTACAGCCTTTATGATTTAGTAGAAATCTCCTAGAGAATTTCCATCAGGACTACTACTTACAACCGACATATTTGAAATCCGATGCCATGGTCTTAAACAATCAGAAGTGAACTGCCTCTGAAAACCAAGATCTTCACTGTGCCATCACACTTGAAAAGCCTGAAGTGGAAAGGCCTCCTACCTTCTCGGACTGGTTGAGCGAAGAACCAATAAAACCATGATAAGAAAAGAAATGCTCAAAAGCTTGCTGGAGTAAGTTTGGAGTTCTGAGAGCCAAAATGTGCTCCTCAACACAATTGGCTTTGATGCAATGAAGTAGATTACCGCAATATTAACTTTTCTATGCCTCGGTCAGTCCATGCAGGTTAGAGGGTCACCCACTTCTAGGAAAGATAGATAGATAGACCTGAATAAGCCAGGTGCCATAATACAGACGGGCTTGGTTAAAGGACTTTGGTCCACTGAGTCCGGCTACGGCATAGGACTTTTAAATAGCTGGACTAGCCCATCCATGACGAAGAAAGGAGAAGGGGTAGGAATGAAAGTGGGTGTGTGAATTAGAGATGATTTTAAGTTTGTTGCACCAAGGTGACAAAGAGGAAAATTCATATCTTTAGTATTTTTCTTCTCCTATCCCCCAATTTTCCTCCCACACATTGTTCCATAAACAAAGCTTTAGAGTCAAACTTCTCCAAACTCAATTGAGCAATACATCCAGACTGCTCATTGACATCGCTGGTGAGAATATACACGGTAAGTAAAAATTAAGGAAACTGATTTCAAAGCTGCTATCCACTAAAAATTAAGGAAATCAGGTTAAACTTCTACTTAGCGATTGCCTCTCCGAAAACATCACATTATTCAAGTAGGTCAAAATTCAAAGCCCACAAAAATATAGCAAATTGTGAGTTTCAAACATGCATAACAGAGCTAGGAGGACGAGCCTATATATGAGGCTCACCGTTCTTGCCGGGGCGTTGACTCCCATTGCAAATGTCTCAGTTGAGAACAGAACCTACACCACCAGGTGATAAATGTCAACCAGTATTAGCTATCGAAACATTGCATTAATGTCAAATCAACTAGTTGCTAACCAATCAATCCTTTGATGTACATGGTATCATGCAATAACTTCAGAATTTTTCCTTTCCATTCAGGAAGAGCACAACATATGGTCATAAATTATATCAATATGATTATCAGATACAAAATGATGACAGTCTACTTGTCTTTACCTTGATTACACCGCGGCAAAAAAGCATTTCAACAACTTCCTTAACAATAGGAAGCAACCCAGCATGATGCACGCCGATTCCTCTGCGGAGAAGGCTCTGAACTCTGACAATCTGTGTACCGCATCATTTACACTGACTTTAGGACTACCATATGTATGGCGTGTGTTCATGTTATTGCTAGAAGTATAAAGGGTAAAGTGGTCTTTAAGACCTTCAGGGTTATTTTGATGTATATATTGAACTTTTTTGAATAATTCAACACCTTTTCCTCTCACAGTTATCATTAAAGAAGTCAAACCTGTGGTAATCTCCTGTCAGATCCCTTTAGCCGTGAGAATGCTTTGTCACAGAAAACATGAATCTCACTTTTTTCGGAGCTGCTTGTGAGGTCTGTTCCTGATAGGCTATCAGCTGACTTGTCACAACGATTCTTAGAGAAGCAAAAAATAACCACCTAAAAACAAAAGGAAAGTGAAGATGTGAAGAAAACAAAATCTGCAGCAAAAGCACAAAATTTATATTTGATACATTGCGACAGCATTCCTTAAAAGAATTGAATACAATTTTACCAATCAAAGGAATGAGTTTGTTTATCTTTATTTAGCATATTTGTAAAAACCTAACATGGAAGATAAACTAAGGTTACTAAAAGGAACCTGTCATGGCCAGGACATCCATGTAATACTTAAGTGATGTTATCTGCAAGGACCATACAGGACACCGTTTACTAAGAGGGATGCACCAAGTTACAGACTTCTACATGGCAATTCAATGCTACCTAAGGAAACAAGGAAGAAAAATTAAGAAAATGCATTTTACAAGTTGCTTCCCCTAGAGTACTGACAGGTCTCTACTTAGAATTATTTGAGGAACCACCGCATAGTTCAAATGATATTTTCAGAGATTAAGAGGGAATTTTATGTGGCTTTTTGTTTTTTGTAAGCATATTAAAATCTTGCATTTTATGTGGACCACACACTTCTTTTCAAAATTTTCAACTAAAGTTCCAGATTTTGGCAGGAATTTCAAAAATGGCTTTTCCATTTGACTTTCAAGCCAAACCAAGCTCTACTAAGAGCAATATATTGGTTTGTGAATTGTGATGGCTCTATGTTTTCAGTTTCACACCCACTTTTCAATTTGCACGGCAGTTCTATCTTTAAGTTTGATATACACTCTAAGTCTTATATATGGTTATCAGTCATTCCATGGAAACATCAGCATTGGAGATTCAAACTTACAGGTAAGAGAGATTTATTGGAGAGCTTGTTGATAAGCTGCAGCCACACAGAAGCTTCTGATCTTCTCACACCCCAGTTGTTTTGACTGCTGCCATTGCTCTGATAACCGCCTCCATTTCCAGTATGTTTCCCCAGATTTTGGGAGCTAGAATGCTTGTTCTGCTTCCCACGACTAAAGTTTTCACGTTTCTCACCTCGAACCCCTTCATGATTCGATGAATGGCCCGCATATGATCCATTAGAACCTCCATGTGGAAGTGAACTTTTTTTCTTATAAGCATCTCTGGCAGATTTCAGTCCCTGGGAAATAAACTTTTCACTTTCACATACTCTATAAAGTTCTCCGGAGTAAAATAGGCAATGCTCTAACGGGACTGGTCTTTCAGTGGTCCTGAAAATTAGAAGAAGGGCATTAGGAGATGTTGATGCTACAAGAAAACAATCTCTATTTAGTGAAGGGACAGTATTAGTCTGAGGAAAAGTTTCCAAGCATCAGTCTCTATTTACTTCAGAAAGTACAATTCAAGCATCATCTCAGGTATGCCATTTACCCAGTCACATGAATATTTTTCCGCTTGGTCCGGCCAATCCAGTCTGCAAACTCCATTGTGTTAGGTACCTGCCGAATACCATGCGAAATAAGAGAAGATTTAGTCATTTCAGCTAAAAAGACTTTTTGCTTCAAGAAATTACAAGGCTCCCGCAGCAAAATCAGAATAGCAGTCAGAAAGTTGTCAGCTTAGTAGAAACTATCAGATTGTGTGCTTATATGTTACAGTGGTCTACGAGAATTGTAACATTGTGATTAATGCATAGTAGGAATGAGAAGTACCGTGGCTGAGAGAAGAATGATATTCACATGTCTTGGTAGCATAATAATTACTTCTTCCCAAACAACCCCTCTTTCAACATCATTGACATAATGCACTTCATCGAATATGACCTATCTCATCATAGACAAAAAATTGATTAGTAGCTTAACAAGATCACATAGTGAAACAAAAGAAATAGAAGGTCATCTTATAATGACAAAGAGGCGTTACGTGTGGAAAAAATGCTTTTTGAGTCCTTACCCATTCAATGTCACGAATGATATCGGCACCTCGATAGAGCATTGACCTTAAAATTTCAGTGGTCATTATCAGACAGGATGCCTCTGGCCTTAAGCTGACATCACCAGTAAGAAGTCCAACATCAAACTTCCCACAGAAATCTCTGTACTTTTGATTGCTGATAGTCTTGATAGGAGCTGTGTAAACTGCTCTGGTACAATGCTGCATTTAGAAACTTAAATTGAAACTCAAGTAATTGGTGAAAATACATTGAATAAAGGCATTCTTCTAGATGAATTGCGACGCCTGCACGCTAATTAAAGCCCCTTCACACCCCCACAGGGTCTAATCGATCCTTTTCTAACTGACAATTCAGGTACTGAGACATGTGATCCAATATTTAAGTCGAAAGGAAGGAGAAGAATTCAAAAAAAAAGGGAAGGAGGAAGATGAAAGTGAGACACTGTTTTAATATTGAAGCCGTACCTTTGAAGCCAAAGCAAATGCATATTCTGCAACAACTGTCTTTCCAGCGGATGTGTGAGCTGATACGAAAACTGAGTCTCCTTTTTCAAGATAATGTATAGCCTGTGGTAGCACAAGCCAGGATGGATAGTTTAAATACAATTAACAGGATCTGACAATTTTTAGTAAAAAATTCCAGTAAAAATATGAATAATTTCTGGAGAATCGCAAATGATGCCAGCAAAGGAAGGAATTAAATGCCAGCTCATCAAGCACCAACTGATTCAGTAAAAATATAAAGAAAATTCATTGGCTCAAAGAAGAAAGATGAAATAAATTTTCTTGATACATAATTCACTTGGACTTCAAGTCTTTGGCGAGATGTTGAGGATCCTCATCGATAGAATTTTCAAATAGATGATTCAAGCAGCACTCTGGTCAGAAACCGAGTGTAATTCTCAACAGCTTCCATCCAGTCCGAGAATTCAATTAAAAAATTGACCAAGCAAACTGGAGATATGCTAATTTAAGCAAATACCTTTGCAAAATAAGTCCTGAATCAACTCACGCATCCATATATTCAACTCAGAGACACCATTAGAATAAAATCACCAATCAGAAAAATAAGCCTATCACTAACTGGCAGTAAGCCTTGGTAAATGCCCTCAACGCAGTGGTTCAAACTCGATTTACAAAAGATCACATTCATTTTAACTAGAGCCCCAACAACGCTGCTAGAATAATTATTAAGGAATGATTTGCTTTCCAAAAATATCAATTATGTGTATCATGAGAAAAGCCAGTGCATCAACAGCTATGACCTTTTTTGTTTGGTTACTTGACAAGTGCCCTAAGAGTACTCTTTAACCAAACCACTTAATTATAACAAACAGCAGGGAGCATTCATTTGAAAGGAGGGATTGTAATAAAGAGACATCATAATGGATATAATGAATGCACAGAATCACAATCGGATTCAATCAAACTGAGTGTTCAGAGCCGCACCTACAAAATTGAAATAGATGAAAGGAACATGATCAGCGAGACAGAGATATTTGGATGTGTTTATATCATGGTCAGTTCCTTCCCTTATTATCAAAATATATGTAAGTTCGCTTGTACCTCCTTTTGGAACTTATCCAACTCAAATGGAAAATCAAGTGCCATGTCAGGTACAAGTTCATGAAAGCGATCAGCAATCCCATCATTGTCTACTCTAACAGCCCAGACCTGCCAATTTAGATGATTTCAGACGATCGCGTCAGGCACGTTGCCAAGCAGTGGTACATGCAGACTACAACGAGAAAGCTATTGCTAATTGCAAGTAAGAGAGTTGTTAAGTTCAGCTTCAAGAATAATTCACCTCCGGCTGTTGTCCATTGTTGTTCTTCACTGCATCTGGTTGAGAGGTTGATATTCCTGTTTCAACAGACAAAATTTCATCCAGCATGGGTAGTTCATCTTCTGCCACCCTGCTAGATTCAGCTTCTGGGATAAGGGACTCTGATTCTGATATATGACCTTCACAGACATAATGATCATGACTATTAGCAGTATGAAATGGGAGAAAATAGACAAGAAATCCCATAAAAGAAAACAGGCTTCCCAAAGCCAATTCCCTGCGTAAACTCAGCAATATCGGCATGCTAGAGCTTCCCAGATCCTGAAGTGGAATTTTAATTTAAGGAAGCATAACATATCTTAGGTGATCTCAAGCATCCTAGAAGTTTTCAAACGAAGCATCAAGACAAAAAGGAGCAGGTCAACAGCCATCCATGCAAGCTTCTAAAAGCATCACCCCAACCCTATAGATGGAAAGGCATACATCATCAACTTAGTTCTATCATCTTTAAAAGGAGGCTTAACACAATAAGCCATGTACCGGGTTTAGATTAGGAGGTAATAAATAACGTTAATTGTTTCACAGGAAGAAAATCCAAGAACATTGACCACTAAACAGTCCACTTAGATCAAGTCAGTTCGATTGTTTGGGCAGATCATACAATGACCATATATCAATTAAACATCAAAAGGTAAGCAGCTCATCAAGTCAAAGCAACTATAACATTCTCCACCATTCGCAAAGACAAATATAGTTCCACAGTGGAAATCTGCTAAAGCTTTATTTTCCATTGAAGCCCTATAACTCTATAGCACAAGAAAAAAAACTAAGCCAAAGAAAAGTAAACGTAGGAGGACAAAACCTTCGGTCTCATAATCTGCAACAGTTCCCTCTTCCCAAGCTCTCTTGAACAGGTCATCAAACTGTACAGAGAGCTCCACCTGCAGTGCCGGTGATAAATGAAAACTTACTCACACAGAACGTTCTTAAGAGTTCAGCACTGAAAAAGGTCTTCAAGAACTCTCGTGACTCAAACTATTCAGATGAAGTTAAGTTTACATAGTGCAGTAGCATAGTCTTCCCTAGAAAATCATGGTATTCAGAATTTCTGAAAATCTATTAAAAGCGCCGAGAATGCATCCAATACAATGAAATGATAACTAAAATCTAATTAACTGCAAAAACATACTACCTTGTTGTCTGACAAGCTCTTGACAGAATTCCAGTCCTTGGACACATTCCATGAGCATGGGTAAGCCTAAGAAGACACGTTGATGAATAAAATAAATGTACGGTCAAAAACTTCATTAACCTTTACTTTGCTTAATGCAATCTAAAAGATGATAATCAATTAAGCTTACCTGGAGATCCCCAAGATCCACACCTTGCTTGAAGCTTGGAGGAGTGACCTGTGGAGGACCCCCATTCAACAATTCACAAACCCATTCACCACTAGAAGCACCATCAGGTACAATCCTCTCCTGAGATTGGGCGTCATCCAGGCCACCTGGACGGAAGGGACGTTTGTTGATGCTTCCACGCAAAAAGTCTTTTGTGGGCCCAGCCATTCGTGGCAATGAACCAGTATCTTGAGCATCCACCATTATCTCCGACACATCCACCTAAAGCACACGGGTAGAGGTAAAGTTGGGAAAATAACAAGGAGAAAAGGGTAATAGAAAAATTATGAGTTCTACTTCCACAGGACAATTGCCGCCTTATTTTTTAGAGTATCAGTTGGCATAAGTTTGTCAAACCCCAGTGAACCACAACATTGACGTCGGAAAGACGAAAAATTGATGCCAAAAAGATATATGATTTGAAAAAGAAAAATCTACCTCCACAGATTTAGGCTCCCATACTCCTGATTTGCTTTTTTGGCGCCTAAATGGCAACTCCCACACAGGCACCACAACAGATCTCGGTAATGATGGTTCTAATGGTACTTTTGCCTCATCAAACCAGTTAAAGTCCCAATGCCTTCCAGCCTTTTCCGGTGAAAATTCGTCAACATCAAGTGTGGGCATTAGGTAGTTCTCCTCTATATACTCCGTTATTGATTCAGGAGTTTCCTCGGCAAAAGCAGGCGGCTGAAATAATTGCTAAACGGACATAAATATGGTGCTTCGAAGTATGAGGCATTGAGGCTCATATTAAATAAGAAAATAATGATCATATTACAATCAAGCATGTGCTGCCAAAGGAAAAGAATGGAGCCAAACCAGGCCCACTCTATTCTTCCAGAAAACTAGACAGCTTCCAAAACCTGTGATACAGTTGCAAGAATTCAACATCTACTGTATTGAATGTTTTAATTGTGTTGACTTTCTATCTTCAGAAGGAAACACATAAACCCGAAAAGGCAAAGTCGCCGTAAAAAAGATAAAAATCAATAAGTGGCTCCTAAATATGAGATTCCTTAACTAATTAACTACCGAAAACAAAATCCTCGCTCAACCAACTTCATGTTGCATAAAAACTCTTGCTTTCGACTATCCTAACCATTCCCGCTACTCTACTAGTTTCCACCTGTGCCCGTATGTTCACAGCAATAAAACAGAAAAAGACATCCTCAATCTCCCAAAAGACAAAAAACCGATCACTTCGATACGAATTATCCACAGGATGCAGTATTTATTAATATTCAACAAAATCGCAAAGATTGACAGTCAAACACACTCCTCAATTCCAATTCATATAGAAGCCAACCCACAAGAGGCTAGAGCCAACATAAGAAGCCCCTGACTGATACTTCATATCCTACCCTACTCAAAATCTCACCTTTCTCCTCTACCTGCACGATGCTAAGCGATTGCAAAGAATGGAAAGATCGAGACTCGAAATATAGACTTTCGTTCCTTGAGAATTCCAGTTCCTTTCTAGCTGGAACAATGAACGCGCGCGCGCACAGAGTCGGAACTCATTTCGTTCAAAACCTCAGTCAGAACTCAAACGCGGAGCCACGGAGACAAGATAAACAAGGCGATCATCCCGCACCACTACAGCGTCATCACCGAACCCTTAAAAAGAACAAGCGACAGCGCACTAAGATCACTGCTAGATTTTTTCACGCATTGAGTGCCGAAATTCGAGACGGAAAGGTGGAGAAGGGAAGCGGAGAACTGACGGAGATGAAATCGGGGACCGATTTGAGCGGGTTGCCGCGCTCGACGGTCGAGAGAGGCTCGACCCTGAGGTGGCCGCCGTGCCCGGTGAAGCCGACCCGGAACGAGAACCCGTTCGCCGCCTCAATCGGATCCATTTGCCGCCGCTCCTGCTGCTGCTCTCCAACTCGTTCCTCGGGATTCTCGGCTTGGTCGTGCGAGAGCCCGTTCTCATTGATTTTTTCCGAAGAGGGGTTTTTAAGTTTTCGCGCGAAGCGAACTGAGAAGAATGCCGGTGTCGGGAGCGAGCGAGGGAGCTCACTCAGGGAGAAGAAGACTCAAAAAGCTAACGAGTGATGGGCTCTTTTTGCCTGTGACAGGTAACGAATCGCGGCATGCCAAATCAGGCATTACCTCATAAAGCTAACTCATTGTTCGAGGATTCTTGTAATTTACTTGTGGAGCAAGTACTGTATCGAAGCAAGACATCTTTAGGTTTCAATTCGCTTTTGCAATAATTCATTAAACATTTATTACGATAAGCTTGACGTCGAATCTTACCCAAAGAAAAGATTATATGCAAGTTAAAAAGTTACAAAATTTACACTTGGTAAGATAAAACTATAAGTTTAGAAATTTGATAATTTCATCTCCACATTAAATGCATTATATCATGTTTTACCATCAGGAATATGAAATTCAAAGAAAAGCTTCGGTAGAAAAGAAAAACTAGTTATAATCATCTTTATCTTAATAAAATTAACATTATAAATAATATCATATCGTGTGGTGCCATGTTATTTTTGTCCACTTCTCTGTAAAATTAATTCATGTAATATTTGCAAAGCAGGAGGACTCACTTTAGAGGCACAAGGATAATGGAGCGTGTGCATGAGTGCAAGCTGCTGACAGACCCTGTCGATAGCACGTGTACCTTCGGCAAAAAACTGTTTTTCAACAGTTTTTCTTGCTGTATGTCTGGCCTCCAAACTGTTTTTAACAGCATTTGTCACTGACCACGCGACATGGTTATTCACTACGAATCAAAAGGCGCATTTCTAAAACAACGTTTGCCTAATACCAGAATACTCTCCGGAGAGCTATAGCTACTCAAAAGGCAATATCTACGCCCACTTTACGTAGTAAACCGGCTATTTTAACTTTCGCGTCGGGCTTTGCTTTGGATTCGGATTAGTGATCTGCCTCTTCCTACGATGCTCGATATAAATTCCATTAAAGAAGCTCGCCGTTCCATCTTTGAGTGCAAGAATTCGGCTACTACAGAGAAACATCAATGCATAAAGGAAAGTTACACTGTATATTATTACATCCACGCTTATTTCTCATCCTCAGTCAGGCAAAACACATTTGCGTAATGAATCTAGTTGTACAAGCATAAATTACTGCATATGGTTGTCCCTGTATCGCAATATAAAAGCGAGAGGAAGAGAGGAGGGAGGAAGGGACGCTAGAAGCAGGTCTCGTTTCAAATTGCTTTTCATGGTAGACAGCACGCCTCTACGTTCCAGATTTCTTTGGCGTACTCAGCAATTGTTCGGTCACTGCTAAATTTGCCACTTCCAGCAGTGCTCAAAATAGACATCTTTAGCCATCTTCTTCTGTCCCTGCTATACCAATGATTATGTTACAATTGCTTCGATGGAAATGAGAAGATATTTTAACACTAATAACCCAGTAAAGGATGCTTGAGAAACGACACTACTGAGATCTGAGATGGCACTGCTGAGTATCACAATGCTCCTATAGCTTGGCGCTGATGTTACAAAGCTCGATGATTTGGCTAGTAAATTTCAAAATTTTAAGTGATTTTCACAACTTGGGATCCAAAAGACTAAATTATACATGACATATCAAAAAGTAGGGTGCTAAATGAGGTTCTTTTAGACTCAACATCTCTCAAAGGTAGCAATTTGAAGTGGCCGCAGATGACAATTCTACTTAATCGATAGCTCATTGATTAGGTATCCAGCTTCTGGTTTGGGCCTAACAAGAAGCACCTTCTGGTGGCTTATCTACTTTCTGGCTGAAAAACCAATTTCTAATTGTAACTATATTGTCTCGGGGCATGGTACACATGGATTCCTTAGACAACTTGTATTTACTGTGGTCAAGCAGTCATTTCAGGTGCAGAAATATGTTCAAGCACAAGTAATTCGTAACATAAGTATATGGAGTGTTGATGGCTTACTTGTAGGCCTCATCTACTCTTGCTTGGGCTTCCATATAACTGGAGAAGTCATGGCCAACAAGAAAATAATCTCCACGACCATATCCAGAGTTACCCTCCAGAGAATCAAGGAGTGGATTGTAGTCATAGCTTCCAAATGCTCCGCTTCTTATAAATTGCTTAGCCTCTTCAAAGCGGGGATCTGGTTTGAACTGCAAGCAAGGAGAAATTAAAACAACAGAAGCTATGCTTTAACAGCATGGTGTGAAACTCTCAGACAAAGAAAAACTGATGGTACGAAAATGAGGTAAAGGGGCAAATGCTACTGTTTAGAGGCAATTTTAGCATGATGTTTCATAAATATTGCCTAACAACATTGCTTTCTATTGTACTGTAATTGTTTTATCTTCAAGCTCAGTTTTTCAGGTGGCAGAAAAGCCTCACGTTTCGTCGAGGACTGGAAAGGTGGATTTAGAAAAGATGAGTAAATGCAGATCAACTTTTTTTTTTTTTGGTTAAGAGTAAATGCAGATCAACTTTCATCTTTGGTAGAAAGAAGAAATCACCAGCACAAAAAAAAGAACCTAAAATCACAAAATCGGACAAACTTAAAAGGAAGTCGGCGCATTAAATGCTGTTTGAGGACTCAGTCATCCATGAATTTCGCTCAATTGATCCCTGTTAAAACTTGAACTAGCAATATACCAGTCGGCACCATTGCAGAACCTTTTCTATTTGTTTTCATTCAAGACCACTGCAGAACCCCTTAACTATGCAGTCTTGCTAGTTGCAACAGCTACTACGTGCATTTGAATTTATTTGAGAACTTGTGAATTTGATTCTCACTTCACAATCCTAGTTTTTTCTATCTACCTGTAAGATCAATGCAGATTTATTATCATTCAAGCTATACCAGCCATCTTTTAGGAAACTCATATTTCGTACCAGTCCATTTTCCCTATCCTTCCGTAGCCTAGGGACCTCATCAGCTGTTGCGCCAAAGAGGAAGAAATTCTGTTCCCCAATTTCTTCCCTGATTTCCACGTTGGCCCCATCCAATGTTCCTATAATGAGGCAGCCATTCAGTGCGAATTTCATATTGCTTGTGCCACTTGCCTCCATTCCTGCAGTGCTGATGTGCTGAGATAGCTCACTTCCAGGAATAAGCATCTCTGCTACTGAGACATTGTAGTTTGGAACAAATATAACCTGAAACATGCAAAAATTACATAAATGGAACATAAATAACGAATTTAATTTCTGATATTTAACATGCATGCTAAAAAGTGGTGCAAGCATCATGACTGTTTCTGGAAAACCAAAATTTCGTGTTTCTGTGTTTTGGAAGTTTGAGATTACCTTCAAGTAGTCATTGACCTCAGGATCACTGTTGACAACACTACCAACATCAGTCACAAGCTTGACTATTCTTTTAGCATTCGTATATGTTGCAAATGCCTTTCCACCAATCATAACTGTCCGCAAAGTTGTCTTTTTCCTCTCTTCAGGGCTCATCTCCTGCATGGTTTTTTATTAAGAAGTTCTTTGATGCACGGCAATTCATAATACATAATAATTGCAAGAAATAGCCATATAATAATCCAAAAAAGTAATATATGTCTGTTTAATACAGAAGCCTCTACTCTGTGAATCAGAAAATGCATAAGATGACAAAAGTAATATATATGTAATTAATCTGCATAGAGTAACAAAAGTTCTTAAAGAAGAATCTTGGATTAATAAATACGACAAATTGCATTACACTTCTCCATCAGTATGATACTGAGAAAAGATATTGGTGCAGAAAACAGACAATGAAAGGAATCTTCAATTTCATCACTTTGATATGCATCATCATGCCTAATGATCGAAAAAGTAATTGCATTCTGGCACTCTTCTTGCACTTATATCTTACTCCAAAAGAGAAACAAAAAAGATAAGTACTCCCTGTTCACAATATGAAAGTAAGAAGAGATGGAGTCAGCTCCTTACCTTAAGTTTCTTATACCTATAGATCACACCCAGAATATTCAGCAATTGTCTCTTGTATTCATGAATGCGCTTCACTTGAATGTCAAATAGACTGTTCGGGTCAATACTGACACCCGTCACCCGCAATATGTACTGTGCCAACCGCTGCTTATTAGCCATTTTTGCAGATGCCCATTCATCTTGGAGGTCTGCATTATCAGCAAACTGTCGCAGCAAGAATAAGTGATGGAACTTCCTACAGAATCAAAAGAAGCTAGCCTCCTTGAGGATTTAAGCTTATATCATATAAATATAGTCTGTGGCACCTACTTGACGAAGACCAACAAGGATGTCTAAGTTCTTCACCCACTGATCAGTTTTTAACCATTTGGTGATAATGCCACTGAGTTCTGGACTGCAAAATCGAAGCCACCGTCGAGGAGTAATACCGTTAGTCTTATTCTGGAACTTGGATGGCCAGATGGAAACGTAGTCTGCAAATAACTCGGACTTCAAGATGTCACTGTGTAATTGAGCAACTCCATTAACCTACACAAACGCCACACTTACATTAAGTTCATCATCTTACGAGAATCAGTTCAAATCTCTGCATGGGAAACGTAACATACACAAGGGGAAAATCGCCAAATCTTACAAAAAAAAAGGCATAAGGTTACATGGAAGATGAAAATACAACAGGTATCTCACTGATAATAAGCATGAAAAGCAGTAAAAGCCGTAGCTTTCAGGGCAATCTAATCAAACAATAGAACACATCTTGTAGCTTACGGTGATTATTTTCATTAGAAAGCAATTTGTTTAAGATTTCTATCTAATATGAAAGGAAATACTCAATAGACATATGTGCTCCTCCTCTTTTAGTGCATGCAAAAGCTTGTGACCTCTAATGAAAGCAGATACACGGTAATGGAAGGAACTGACATTAAATGGGATATGAAATATTCCTGTTTGGCTGATGGAGCCTCCAAAAAAAAATCATGTATGGACCACGTGACAAGTAGACTAAAACACATTGACCCCATGGATAAGTATTCAAATAAAGATTTCTGATGCTCACAAAATGGTGGTTTTAGGAAGGGAGTAGTAATCAAGCAAGCTTTAAAAGGATTAGTCTTAATGGAGCTCTTACCGTGTGTCCAGCTACCACACATAAGTTTGCCATCCTGACAACTGGCTTTTGGGGGTTGTTATCCAAGATTCGCAGGGTGGAGAGCTTGTTCTCGAGGTCTTTTCTTTGGGTGCGCACCATTTCCATGAACTGGGAAATAGTCATCATCCAATCTCAGGTACTGTGCATATATATTAGGAACATAATAAACAGATAAGGCATACCCTCTTATCTATTTCATCAATGATCTCCATATGTCGAGGAAGAAGCTTCCACATTACAGCTTGTGACCACTTCTCAAGAGCTTCAGGAAGGACTGTGTGATTAGTATAGGCAATTGTCCTGTACCGATAACAATATTTTCCATATGTGAGTTGGTCATAAAACAAAAAAAAAGGAGAAAAAACTAGATGTTGCAGAGCTAAAATTACCAGAACATGGTGCAATAGACTCATAATGCAAATCATTGGCAGTACAAAGTAAAGTTATGCTTCACCTTGTTGTAATATCCCATGCCTCATCCCACCCGAGTCCTTCATCATCCATTAACAGACGCATTAACTCTGGAATCGCAAGAGTGGGATGAGTGTCATTCAGCTGTACTGCAACTTTGGTTGGGAAGTCAGCCCACTGCCGTGAGCCTCTTCCACCTTTCCTCTCCCTGAACCTGAAGATTATATCCTGCAAGTGACTGGTATTAAAAGCAAGAACTTTGAAATTAAAGAAAGTGGACTTGGCATTAAGATGATCCCCACTAGAAGAAAATTAAAACAGCAAACCAATACAATCATCTAATGTTGAAGTATTATCCCACATAGATTGACAACGGGTGCTAAATGCTCTATATATTCACGTGGTCTCCTCCATCTATCAACTTAAGCTTTTGGGTTAGACTTTCTAACATAGTATCAGAGCCAGTAAATATCCCATTTCATGTGCCGCTCGTAATCTGGCTTTCACGTGAGTGGGGGCATGGTAAATATTCCATTTCACGTGCCGCTCGTAATCCGGCTTGCACGTGAGTGGGGGTATTGAAGTATTATCCCACATTGATTGACAACGGGTGCTAAATGCTCTTTATATCCATGTAGTCTCCTCCACCTATCAGCTTAAGCTTTTGGGATGGACTTTCGAACATCTAATATCTAATTTATTACTGGAAAGCTTCTTTCTGTCTGACTTCTTAACCCTTCGTAAAATAATAAGCAAAAGTTAACAAATAAACCCATCCACCACCCACACACCCACTTTCTCCACTGAAATAATAATTATTCCCACCCATTCATCCACTCAAAAACAAGAAACCTTTTCCTTTTTTGAATTAACTCACAATCTACTTTTTGACATATCTATTTAAATTGGCACATGCACATAGTGTATGCTGAACATTAGTAATTTATTTTTTTGGCCAGACTCAATACTAGTGATTTACAAGGAGAAAATGATGTAGGAAAAACACCAAATTACATAATTATGCACCCTTGATGAAACAGATATCGAGCATTTTTTTTTTAATATGAACATGACGAAAGATGATATATAACAAACCATTACCAGAATGAAAAATATGAGAGCTAAAGGTTGAAAACCTTTCCAGCCTAATCGCTAACATCAATATACGTACTATTCTTTAAGGGAGAGATTCATTCTTTCGGTCTCTCGACCTAAATTACCTCAAAACCAAGTTACGATGGTAGCTTGAATTAATTTTAAATGAATCCAAGGGCTATTTTCTTCATTTAGCTCTTAAAAGTGAAAACCACCACCCTCCAGTCTCCACTACTCTCCACTATCTAAATGTAGTTAGTCAATTGTCAAAAAAAAGAAAGGTTATTGCATCTTTTTAAAGAGGGAAGTATTTATCATTTGAAAATTTGTAATGGGTGGCACCAGCCCAATCTAACGTAAATGGCATGTAGACGTCTAATTTTCTTAATAAAAGATAGACAAGAGAGTCAGAAAAGTCAGAATCCTGCGTCAATCGATCAGGATTGTCACTGTAAATGTAATTCTGGTACTTTTGAAAAGTTGTGCATGTTTATATATTAGTCTAGGAGATAGCTGTCCTCACAACCCGAAATATTGAATTCCCAGCCAGATCAACTTGTCTTTGGCTCTTCCTCCAAAGGCCAATACCATCAGAAGAAAAATGAAACTCTACCACCACATAAATATACTGTTACTAATCAAGCTAGGACATTTGTTGAACAGAAGAATGTAGGTTTGGATTTATCATATGGTTAGAAAGTGCAGCCACAAATAATAATTCAATCTACAAAAAAGGAGAAGAAAGAAGAAAGAAAACCTGCAGTGATGCACTACAGAGAAAGAATTGTTGCTTCAGCCGCAAAAGCTTTCCACTCTCTGTTGCATCTCCAGGATATAAAACAGCACAAATCTGCAAAAAGATTGTTCATATCCAAAGCTTTAGAATTGTGAACTGCTTACAGCATCTTATAGGACAGAATCTTTAATAAAATAATCCCAATAGGGAAATAGAGATGGTAGAATCTTGTGGCAATGCATATAAATTATACCAAATCAAAAAGAGGTGCTTTCTGCATAATGAAACAAGACTAACACTTTCGAAACGTTCACTCACTTGTCCTGCTCGAGAGTGCAACTGTCCAGAGGATTCATACTGTCCATCATTGAATTGGAATAGGTTGAAATCTGCAGAAGAGGCTTTTGCTTCCCAGAGGCGAAGACTATTAGTGTTCTTGGTCCTGTAACCGGGAATTGGGACATCATATGCTAGAGCCTGTATAACTTCTCCACCCACCCATTTTCGGCTGCAATGCATATATACTAAGTGAATGCTTTAGGAACCTCTAACCTGCTTATGAATTTATGTTGCCATCGCTACTTGTAGGTACATCAAAGAAATTGTCATGCATGCCTCAATCAACCCCAAAATGAAGTCAAGAAGTTACACTTACGATCCATTTGGATTAACCTCCACTTGGCCAAAAAATCTTACAGGGAAAACCACATCATGCCTAACAATTTCCCAAGGACTGAACTTCTGCAGTAATTTGCAAAAACAGATCTCAACGAAATTCCATGGAACAAACAACATTAAAAAATTTATCAACTGCACAAAAAAGAACCTCCAGCCAATCCTCAGCAATTTCTTCTTGTCCGTCCTTAGTAATAAGCTGCTTGAATAAGCCATATCTGTACCGCAATCCATATCCCCATGCAGGGAGATTCAATGTTGCCATAGAATCCAGGAAGCAGGAAGCAAGCCTCCCCAGGCCACCATTGCCAAGTGCAGCATCTTTTTCCTAAAAACAGCTTCATTAGAAAGCTCCCTTTTGCAAGAGCATAGATACCCATGCAAAGACCCAGCTTATATAGGCCACAATCCAATTCAAAGGAAAGGGCAAAATGTCAGATCGAAAACAATAATCTTCGAGTCAAATACAATCACCTTAAAGAAATTGTATTTGATTATTTATTGAGGTTAAATAATTATGATCTGATCAAGATCAATCTGCTATATAAACAGTCAAGTGAGCTGTAGAGGTTGCCATGTACAATATTTCTTTTAACGGAAGCACTTACCAGAGTTCAATCTCAAGCGACAAAGCTCCGACGCCAAAGAGGATAGTTGCATCAACTGGAATCCTCAAAAACAGTACTCGAAGACATGAGGCAACTCAAAGCAAAATCAATTACCTGCTCAACAATCTCCTCTAGATCATGTCCCAACTTTTTCAAGGCATCACCATATGCATCTTGGATGTCGAGATTCCCAATCGCATTAGTTAATGCCCTTCCTTGAAGATATTCCATTGACAGGTAATATATTTGTTTTGGATCAGTTTTGTGATAGTGAAAGTAGGTCTCGTTCCATTGCTGAGGAATACCAAATTAAGCAGAATGTGACAATTATTCGATAAAGAATGTAATAGACATCTGAACATCTAGACATCAGCACACAGTCGTGCTTAAAATCAGCAGAAATTTTTACTTAGCGTTTAGTTTCGCCTACAAGTCCACAAGTAATTACGAACCGCGAAATAAGCACAATCCCAAGCAGCCAAACTGGAGTGAAAATAAGAGCTCTCGCTTTCCTTTGTAAAAATGTTCCGGACAGAGTAATTAACGGAAAGTCATCAAGGGTACAAACTTGGATGAGGCGATCGCGGACGCTTTCAGCTGTTGCGCAGTATGCTTGCTCTGGCTCGAACTTGAAAGGAGAAAAATGAGGGCTATACTTAGCATGGTAATTGATATTCGACGCTATTTCAGCCGGCTCGTCGGCCAACGGACACGCAGATGCAGGTACTTCAGCAGAAACGCCATATGCCGTCGCTCCCCTAGTCTCTGTAGCGGCCGCCATACCTAGTCCTTCCTTACTATCTCAGTGCTACAAAGAGAATAGAAAAAGATTAAAGCATCAGCATACTTCCATCTTGGAATCACTGCTGCCTAAACTTGCTAACGAATATCATCTCGGAACCGAGCAACTTTACGCAGCGAAATCTTCCGAAAAGCTTCACCGAATAACTTTAATTTTGAAAAACGAGGAACAAATCATGCTGATTGGTTCTCTACATTTTGAAACAGGGAATGAGCTCGAATCCCCGATCAGCCCACCTGAATGTAAAGAATAACGAAGCAAATGCCACAAGCGGCTAAACGAGCGAAGATAGATCGCCGGAGACACCTCCGGCGCCGATATCTCCGCCGGTTCCGAATCAAAAGTTTACGGCGAGCCGGAAGTCAAGTTCGATAGAACACAATCCAGGAATACGCATGCAACGGCTTCGCCGGACGACGGTGCCGAAGAGCTCAGGCGAGGCGAGTCACCTTCGAATGCGCGACCGCGAACCAAGCGAAAACAGAGAGAAAAGGCGGAGATAATCAAAGCGAAGAGCTCGGACGGAAGGCCAAGTTCGAGACGCGTCTCGTTACCTTAAAGCAGGAAAAAAATCGCAAAGAGAGAGAAGGAGATATTTTTCTCGAGCAGCAAGCGAGGGAGCGAGCGACCGAGAGAGAATATGCGGGCTGATATTAAGGGAAAAAGCGAGAAGGGACAAAGGATGGACGAGGCTGACGAGAGGGACGTAACTGGAGCTTCGTTTGGAAAAGAAGCCAAAGGCGATGGAGAAGTTGCAGAGGGAGAGAGACGATGGCGAGACGATTTGGAGCGCAAAAATATGAGAGAGACCGAGTGAGTTCTAAAGCTCGAGCTTCGCAAGTGAACGAGGAGGAGACGAGTGGGAGTTTCACGTGACTTGGGGAGTGGGAAAGTGTGGGAGGGAGGTATGGAGCGGGGCGGTGGACATGGCGCCTTGCGAGCTCGGCATCGGGATTGGATATTTTGATTCCTTCGAACGCATTCTGATTAAATTTTTTCCTATTTTTAATTTATTTTCCGGGTGATATTTTGCTTCGAGGGGGGTTGGGACGAGACGGGAAGCGCGTGACGCATTCATCGGTATACCACATAAGAAGAAAAATGGTTAATACCACGAAAAATTTTAAATTGATGTATTTATGATAAATTTATCCCAAATTATTTTTTTACTACAAAAAATCCTAAACTGGTACATTTATGATAATTTTACCCCGAACTATTTTTTTTATCATCAAAAACCACACACTGATATACATATGACAATTTTGCCCCCGAACTAATTTTTTTGTCATCAAAAATTCCAAACCAATACACACCTGTGACAAATTTACCCTCCGTTAGTTTTTGTTAAATTTTACTGTCAAATTGCTAAATTTAATGACATGTGGTAATTGACATGTGTACCGATTTTAGGTTTTACCCCTCTATTTGTCACAAGTTTATCATTTTGTGATTTTTCGTGATATTAATATAATTTAACAGACACTAACAGAGGATAAATTTATCACAAATGTACCAGTTTGGGATTTTTAGTACCCAAAAAATTAGTTTGGGGGTAAAATTGTCACGGGTGTACCAATGTGGGGTTTTTATTGATCAAAAAAATAGTTTGGGATAAAATTATCATAAATGTATCAATTTAGGGTTTTTGGCTGTCAAAAAATAATTCGGGGTAAATTTGTCATATGTGTACCAGTTTGGAGTTTTTTATGGTAAAAGAAAATAGTTCGGGGTAAAATTGTCACAGATGTACCAGTTTATGATTTTTCGTGGTATTAACCCAAAGACAAAAAACACAAATACGAGTCTACGACTGTACATGACAGAGAATCGATCCCTAGCAGGCTAGGAAAACCCATTAAGGTAATTGAGGCCTAATGCTGCTTTTATCGCATTACGATTCCGGACGAAAAGAGGATGAACTCCCCTGGTGTCCCAATGGTGGGATGTAGCGACGGACTTTGTAATCTCGAACTTTTCTTATCAACAATAACAGTAAGCAGTTGTAGCTCAAATTGTATAATTCTTGGTAAGTGGAGATTGCGCGACGACTTTAGCTAGTTAAATTGATTGCCCCTAGTCTAGTTCCATCATTCAATTTAGGGGGAAAAACTCATTCCATCGCTTGTTTCTATTCGGCAACCCATCACCGCATAACTAGGACAAATTGGGTCCTCCTTTTCGCATCGGATACTGACGTGAACGGTAGAGAAAAATCAGTTACATAAGCTGTCCATATTTCTGAAAATTCTCAATTTCACCGTATGTCTTGTCTCGTTGCCTTTGTGGTGCAAATAGTTTGTCTGGGTCCACATATTTCGAATTCAATTGCTTAGGAGCAAAGCTGGACTTGGATTGAAGCGATTCATCCAGTTGCACAACTGAAATTGACTCGTGAATCTAAAAGTAATATTTGACCAATCGGTTTCCCGATTGCAATTACCTGAGTTTCTTTTTCTCCTTTTTTTTCTCTTTCGACTTGGGTCTATATGTGATTTTTCACCTTTATGAGTGAGCTAGAAAGGCTGCATTTAGTAGTCTATGCTCTATATATTATGAAAAGCATATGTTTTTGGCATAATGACACCGTTAATGTCTGAACTTTTACTAAACGATCCCCGAGCTTTACTTTTACATATATGATCCACAAACTAAAACAATATCGACTAATGCGATCCTTCTTATTAAAATTATGAAAGGGATTTGTTATGTTTTTGGCATAATGACACCGTTAATGTCTGAACTTTTACTAAACGATCCCCGAGCTTTACTTTTACAGATATGATCCACAAACTAAAACAATATCAACTAATGCGATCCTTCCTATTAAAATTATGAAAGGGATTTGTTATGTTTTTGGCATAATGACACCGTTAATGTCTGAACTTTTACTAAACGATCCCCAAGCTTTACTTTTACATATATGATCCACAAACTAAAACAATATCGACTAATGCGATCCTTCTTATTAAAATTATGAAAGGGATTTGTTATGTTTTTGGCATAATGACACCGTTAATGTCTGAACTTTTACTAAACGATCCCCGAACTTTACTTTTACAGATATGATCCACAAACTAAAACAATATCAACTAATGCGATCCTTCCTATTAAAATTATGAAAGGGATTTGTTATGTTTTTGGCATAATGACACCGTTAATGTCTGAACTTTTACTAAACGATCCCCGAGCTTTACTTTTACAGATATGATCCACAAACTAAAACAATATCAACTAATGCGACCCTTCCTATTAAAATTATGAAAGGGATTTGTTATGTTTTTGGCATAATGACATCGTTAATGTCTGAACTTTTACTAAATGATCCCCGAGCTTTACTTTTACAGATATGATCCACAAACTAAAACAATATCAACTAATGCGATCCTTCCTATTAAAATTATGAAAGGGATTTGTTGGATAGATGATATATTTTGTCAAGTATCTGTTTCGCTGGAATTGAATCGACGACGAAATAACTTTTAACATATCTAAAAAGATCTTTTACCGCGATTCAATCGGCGACGAAATAACTTTTCAATATATGTGGATTGTTGAGTGAATCGACAAAAGTTGCAAAGGGTCATTTATTTATTTTGGATAGAAAGGTAAATAGCGAGAAATTCAATGATACAAAAACTAGAGACAATCACAGCCAACCATTTAAAGTGTGGAAAAGTAAAGATAATGATAAATTTACAAAGAAAGTTGAGCTATATGATTGATTGTGGGTTTACGAAAAGTATGAGGTGGCTATATAAAACCTACAATCGGTTATAAACAGTTATTGAATATAAAAGGATAACTTGCTAATCCTATCTTCAAAACAAATAACTTCGTAATCCTATATGCGATTAAAAAAAAGTTACAACAACACTTATCCATAAGAAAGTTATAAATCCGAAACTATCGCTACTCGATAGTTATATGTTGAATACGATCACCAAATAACTGATGTTTGCTATAAATGACTTCATTGGCGAGTTTTCAATGCTCTTCGAGTTGACAACTGTTTATTTCATCGATGACTTCTGTTGTTCATTAAAGTATGCTAGTATCGACTAAATATGTCACTTGTTTATTATAACCAAAAGCCAATCATTTTTTGATATCAATATATGCCCTTTTTAAAAGAATTGAATAATTTATCACT
This sequence comes from Syzygium aqueum, assembly GCA_031216185.1. NCBI lineage: Eukaryota > Viridiplantae > Streptophyta > Magnoliopsida > Myrtales > Myrtaceae > Syzygium > Syzygium aqueum. The sequence goes on from CM062232.1 coordinate 42,315,227, forward strand.
CATTCGATTCTTTTAAATTAGATAATCAAGAGTCATCATATCATATGTCACGCTGTCATAAAAAATTCGATCTTTTCTTTCCAAATTTTATCTTAGTCAAATTCATCAGTTGACTCATGTCTCCATTAAATCTAGGGGTGTCAATAAGACCCGGGCCGGCCCGGCCCGATCCGCGCCGACCCGGTCCGGCCCTAAAATTTAGGGTATTTTGGGGTCGGGCCTTAATTTTCTTTGAATATGGCCCAAAAATTTGGGGTTTCACTAGGGTTGGGTAGGGTCAGGCCGACCCATTAACACTCTGGGCCGGCCCATCTCCCTCTCTCTCCTCTCTCCTCCCCTTCTCTCTCTGCGCGGCCGCGACGAAACCCTAGATCTGCGAGGCTCGTCTAATCGGCGACCGGACCCCTCGATCGCCGCCCGCCGCGGATCGCCCTCGTCCTCCCGGCACCGGTAAGGATGCTGACGTCGGGGCTCCCCCTCTTTCCGTTCTCTCTCTCTCTCTCTCTGTGATTTTACTGTTCTTTTTGGTTTCTCGTTTGAGGTTTGCTTCGTGTTGCTGTTGGATATGCTGTTTTACCTGATGACGATCAGTCGTTGTTTTTTGTTCTTTCCTTTCCCTGTCGATGGACTTCTTCTCCTCCTCCTCCTCCTCCTTTTTTATTGGGTTCGTGTGTTGCGTCGTTGCTTGTGGATTTGGCTCGTGTTTGATTCGGATTCGTTCTGGGTTTTTAGTCGAGCCCCTCTTGGCTCGTGCACAGCTTCGGGGGCTGTCAGATCTGCAATCGTCCGACCCCTTTTTTAAGTTTTCTCCTTTATCGAATTGTATTGTCCAACTGTCCTACGATGGACTGATTTTAGGGAGTAACCCATAGATGGCGTAAACACTTGGATGAACTGCTGCAGTGGAATATTGAGAGGAAATGCTTTCCCAAGCTTTTTGCGTTCTCCCTCCCAACTTTTTCTTTATTGAGTAGTTTTCTTCATACGATCAATGTTGTCACACGCTTGAGTAGCCCCCTCTTTTTGTCTCTTCCATTGTCTAGCTTGTTGAAAGCATTATCCTTGCCTAACTTGGTGCTTTTCTCCTTCCCAGATGGAGAACAGGGACATTTGATGGAGCAGCATTGAAGATAGAAATGTCAGTTTTCAGAGCGAAAAGAGTTATGTTTCTGTTCTAATGGTGTTTTTCTTGAAGACGGGAGTGGTGGATGATGATTATTGAGAGGCAAAACGCTTCCTTGAGCTGGATATTTCACATGAGCGAAAAGAGTTATGTCTTCTGCCTTTTGATGTTACTATCTGCGAAAAAAAAACCCGAAGCCCGGCCCGACCCGACCCGGCCCGACCCGGGCCTTGGGGTGTACAGTGAATAGGGTCTTGGGTGGGTCTGGGCGGGTCAGGCATGACCCTGTAGGTTTCGGGTCGGGTATCAAGAAAGCCCGACCCGACCCGACCCATTGACACTCCTAATTAAATCTATGTTTTGTGAAAAGTCCTCACGTGGGCCACTTTGCTCTCTCTTTTAAGTAGTTCCCATACTTAGACACTCTCATTGTGAATTGAAATAAATCGACAAATCTTGGAATTCAAATTTTTCTATAAGATTAAATTTCAACCCGTGAGTAGTGAACTATTTTCCTAAAAGTAAAGTAAGGCATCTATTTATAGCATTCTTAAATCGACCAACAAACTGACCAAATGACTCATTGCTATATTGATAAAGCCTAAGCAAATCAGCAATCAATACCTCAAGTATCAATTTATAGAATTGAGAATGGAATTGTCATTCCATTTTAGCCCCAATTCCAACCGAATTGGTCAGCAAGTTAGTGAACCGAGTGAAAACATTTTTTGACAAATATAAAGGAAATAACTTTAGCATTAAAAAGTCGTTTGTCTTTGCTTCCCCGCACTAGGCTACAAAAACAACCAATGTATTCAATAGTCGATTGTTCATCTTTGCCAATAAAAATGGCAAAGTCAATGGTTTTCAAGCCTCTTAAAAAAGGCTTATTATCGACCCATTTGTGATATGGTTTCCTATAAACAGGTATGATAATACTCCTATATAACCCTAATTGCTGTTGAACTTCTTTGACAACACTACTAGGTGAAACTGTGGATTCGGTTGGCCATATTGCACCTTAGGTAGTACTGCTACTCTTGCCAAATTATCTATGTTAATAAGTATGTTAAGCCCAATAGGAATATTTGATTTACCAAATTATTATCATATATTTGGTTGTTTTGACCAACATTATTAGTATCAATAAATCCATTACCATTGTATTGACTAGTGGTGGTGGATTGGACGATCCCAGTGTCAAGAGAGCATCATTCTCAATAGTAATGATGATTGGTTTTGTTACGTCTGACATGTGACTCATAATATAATTGGTCACATTTTTTCGCTACTCTTCAAATAACCTTTCATGGTGGGCAACATATGATGATTTGGCATAACTTCTCTCTATTGTTCTCTAGAGACATGTTGTGGACAGTTTGCCCCCTTACTTCTGCCTCTCAGTTAATGGTTGAAAATTTGGAGTGTGCAACAACCTCGTCACTAGTTTATGATTGGGTTATTGTTGCCAGCAACATTACCGGACTCTTGTTTTTGGTTCTTGCCATTGCAGTCTACCCAAATCAACAAAATGCATCCCACCGGGCGCCAAAAAAATGGTTTCACTGGAATTGAGTTAACGATGAAACGCCTTTCAATATATCAAAAAAAAATGTTTTGTCGAAATTGAGTTGACGATGAAATACCTTTCGAATATATACGAATCCACGAATGAATCGGCAAAGGTTGCGAAAGGTCCTTATTAATTTTGGACAGGAAAGTAAACGATATGAAATTTAAAGGTATAGAGATTGGAAGCAATCGTTGCTTGCCATTTAAATTGTGGAAAAGTGAATATTGAATTATGCGATTGATTGGAGGTTTACAAAAAGTATGATGTAGTCACTCAAAGCCTACGATACGATTACAAGCGGTGAGTGAATTACAAAGACATCGCTTTAGTTTTATATTCCGTGTTTCAGGCAGGTAATGCCACGTAGGGGAGAGAGAACATTTAAAAAGTTGGCGAGATTGAGTCTCACCTGAGGCTGGCTGGCAAGCGAAGATTAAGAGAAGGTAAGGCGAGGGAGTCGTTTCCGAAGAGGTAGTAATCGAATGCCGGAGGGAGCTCCATGGGGGTGGCGGAGAGTAACATGAGAAAGAGATTGGCGAGGCAACTAGATTTGACGGCGGGAGGAGGCAGCAAGGAGAGAAGATGAAGATGGTGCGAGATCCGAGCTAGGGGTGTGCAAAAGAATCAGGATCTGCCCGGATCGCCCGAGACCGCTTGGAACCTGATCGGAATCGATGATTCCAAAGGGAATCGATCCGATTCCTGATTCCAATTTTTTGGAACAGGTGGGTATCAGTTCGGTTTCCTGTGTGTGATTAATATAATCTATCATAGTGTATAAATTGTATAGAAAGTTATGTTATTTTTTTTTGTTCTGTTGATCCAATGTTGGTCCACAGATTTTTTTTTATTTGTTCAAGAAAACTTGTTGGGACCGGTTCCATAGACCCACCAGAGAATCAGACAGGACCGGTGGTCCAGTTCTCGGGTAGACCCATGAAACCGACGAATGGGTCTTGATTTCAATTTTTGGAACCGGTCTTGTAGCGAGCTGTCCACTGTTCTGGGGTGGGAACCGCCCACCCGGACCATGCACACCATTAATCCGAGCGAGAAGCATGGCGATAGAGAGAGAAGAGAGGATTATCTCGTGGGAAAATGATTTTTTGAAAGTGTTTTTTTCATCAATAAAAAATGTTTTCTTTGACCGATTTATTTTTCATGAACTAAATGTTGAAAAATCCGAATAAAAAAATTTTGAAAGTTATTTTTCGTGAAACAATCAGTGGCTTAATTTAGAAGGATTAAAATGTGAATTTTGAGGGCTAAATTACAATGGTTTAATCTTATAATCGTGGATGCAACTTTTCCCTTGTGCCTAAAAGAAGATCTTGTCTTCTCTTTATTGACCAATCTAGCATGATGTCAGACAATTGATTTCCTAGTTTAATATGTTAATAGTGTGAAAGGTTCTCCATCTACCGGAGTACAAAATAACTTGATAATATTTTCAGAAAATTACTTATTCGGAAACTCCGTAGTTGACCAATCAATAACAACTTTTATGAAAGTAACGTAGCATTAAGTACTGTCACATCCAAACCATCAAAAGTTAAAAATTGATTTATTTCTACGAATAATTTTGAAAACAATCGTTCTGATTTCTTATTTTTCCTGAGAAAAATCCATTTTCATCTCGAGATACCGGTACAAATACAAACATGAAAGATCTTAGAATTAAAACAGTTGACTAATAATTTAAGAGTTTCATTCGGACTTCGGGATATGTAAATAAAAAGGTATTCCAATTCTCTCTCCTCGAAAGAAAAATACGCGAGTACTTGTACCGTTACGGTGACCCGAGATGAAAATGGAATTTTCTCAGGAAAAATAAAAAATTAGAATGATCATTTTCAAATTCATTCGTAAAAATCAATTTTTAACAATAATTTGAGAATCAGCGGGGGTTTATATTGGGTTTTTCCGTTTCAATATAGTGTTTTTAATTAATTTTTATTAGGGCGGGGATCAACGTCAACTGCCACAGCTTTCCCACCTGAGTCTCCCTGTGTCACTTTGACTCACTTCCCACTTCGCTTGCACTTCGCTGCTGCTCCTCTCTCCCCTCACGCTCACTATCTCTTCGCTCAAATCGCCATGAAAACGCTATCGCCCCCATCACCGTCAACGACCCTCTATTCCCGCCACCGTCCTCCCCCGTGCCGCCACCGCCGCACGGCCGGGCCGACCTCCGCCGCCGCCGCCGCCGCCGCCGGCCTCTGCGCCTCGTGCCTCCGGGAGCGCCTCGCCGGCTTCGACGCAGCCAGCTACCGCAGCAACTCCAATCGTTCGATCCCTCGCTCTGTAGCCGACAATCTGCACCGCAGCATATCTCACCGGGAGTTCAATCTCGGCGCCGCCGCGGGCAGCTCGGCCGAACCGCGGCGTAGATCGTGCGAAGTGGTCGCCGGGACCAGCCTGATCGGCCTCTTCAACCTAGACGATGGACCGAGCGGTCGGGATGGGAGTTCTGGGTTCGGGGAGGGGAACGAGGAAATAGAGATTCGGATCTGCGATAGCGATGTTGAGCAGAACGAGGAGGTCGATAGTCGAGGAGTCCGCGATGAATTCGAAGGAGGAGCTGAGTTAAGGACGGTGAGGGAGTTCATAGATCTCGAGTGGGAGAGGAAGAAGCGCAGGGACAAGGATTGGAGAGGGTTTTGGGGGGTCGCTGCGGTTTTGACCGGCAAATTGAGGAAATGTAGAAGGAAGGAGAAGATCACCAATGCAGGTCCAGTAGGACTTGTCAATGGCGGCAACGTGGCAATTCGAGAGGAAGGTGTAGATAAGGATAAGGCCAATCCGGGGGGATTAGGAGAAATGAGAACTGAGGTTGGAGAATGTGGAATTGGGAGGAGATCTTTTGATTCGAAACGGGTTAATGGTTGTAAGATTTCCTATGATGTGCCTAGGGCTTCTCTGGATGGCCATATGATTGGTAGGAGTTCCATGTATCAGCATCTGAATCCAGTGGTTTCTGCAGTTAATGATGTGCAGTTGGTTGATGATCGACATGAGGATGAGGTGTCGGTTGAGGAGAAGTCGAGCTGTGTAGATGAGAATGGCAAGAGTCCAGGTGGGTGTCTCCAGACTAAGTATTACTACAAGGAGCCACCGGCATTGCAAAGGCGAAGGAGGAGCTTCGAAAGATCGAATTCACACAAGAGGGCCAATCCTGAATTTGATGTCGATGAGGTGAAGCTGTTGCCGAGGTTGAAACCGTCGCCCACTGCAACAGAATTGTTCTATGGCACAAAATTGCTGATCACCGAGCAAGAGTTAATGGATTGGAGGCTTAAGTCAGTCAAACAAGATGATCTGGCAACGCTTGACTCCGCTTTTCAGAATGCTCCTCCTTTTGCTGGCAGGCAGGACCAAAAACGGTGCAAGAAATTGCAGTTGCTGGGTTGGCGGAAGGCTTGGAATACTTGGAGTTTGATGCACTCTAGAGGCGAGAAGACAGATGTCGATAGAGGGATTAGTTGCATTGCTGGAGAGTTGGATAACAAGTTGGTGGTTACTGAGTCTCGGCAAGAGCAGAATGATGTTGCCAAGGAAGATGAACCAATTGGTAATATTAGCCAGAGGCTTAAGCTGAGAAATAGTGTTACTGCTAGGAGCAAGAGTGCACAATCATATGGGCATAACATCGACAATGGCCTGCAACCCATCTATCTTGCTCCGTGGAGGACTTCTAGAAGTAAATCAGAAAGGATGTAGGCTGTCTGCCGGCCTATGAAGCTGTCACCAGTTACTGTAACAGTGTCAAACTGCACTTTTTCTCAAACATGTAAAGCTCGAGTTGATTATATGCAGTTGATTGTCTCTCTTGTTCCCTGGAATTCATTGTCTCAAAGAGAAAAAATCAATGCTTAGTACAAATCTCATAGTTCGTTTGCTGATGAAGCATTAGCTACAGCATTGTCCTTTTGCTGAGAACAGGATTTAACTGTTGCTGATAATTACTACCAGTTGAAAACAACCGTCCGGTTCGATATTGTGGTTTGCACCAGTGGTCCGAGCTTTTCTGGCCTCCAGGGCACTTGACATAAATGCTTTCTAATATTTTGTTGAATTTGTTATATCGCATAAATGTAATGTTGGTTATCGAACTTCTCGCTGAACCAAATATTCTCAGGACAGAAAATCCAATTGGCTGATTTCAAAACAGCTGAGATGAAGTATGATGCCTCTGAATTTTGTGATCCTTGCAGAGCCATCAAGCATAGAGCATTTCACATATAATTTTTTTTACTTTATTTTGCTTGTGTTGTGACTCTTTGCATGATGTGCAAACCTTGGAGAACTGTTTCTATAGTTTACATATATTCTTGCTTCGGACACTGCAATCGAACATTACCTATCTATTCTTTGTTTCAGCTACCTATGTACTAAATAGTACTCGCGCTTGGACTCCCCTTGAACCAGTTGCTGCTGCTGAGGGTGAGAAACTTCTGTACTCATCTTTGTTGAAGATAGAGTCGATTTGGCTCTATGGCAATGGCCATTTTTGTTAGGTGGCTTTCGGCCATATATCGCTGACCTCAGCTTAGTACGTGAAATTATGCTAGTAGAGGTAAATTCTGCCCCAAGTAATACTCTTCTTACTAAGAAAAAAATCTGGAGTGAGACAAAATGTGATTGACAGGGTAAAATGAGGCAGTATACGGTCCTTATTATGTTAGAAGATGAAGGCCAAAAAAGCTAATATAGCTAAAAATGTTATTGTGCCTTCTTTGTTATCAGGGACGAATTTATTGCATCACTTTACTGAAAGTTTTAGCTTGCTGACAAGAAGGCAGCTGCTTGCCTTCAGTGCATGTTGTGCTGTTTTCCTAATTCTATCTTTTGAATTATGTATCGGTTTAGTCTTGTCATCTAACCGATGGCCTGTGTCTTCCCAAGAGCAAAATTCCAGAATGGAGCTCCTTGTTCTCTCTTTAATTATTATGTATTAGGGAAATAACCCGTTTGATTGAGTAGGAATATTGTTATATTGTGAATCGAAGGAAAGTGGGATGGGGCTAGGGCCCAACTTGTAATTGCATTTTCTTTTGGTAATACCCAATTAATCAGTTCAGGCTGAATATGAACATGCATTCAATTATATGTAAGCTAAGTTGTTAAAAGGTTAAAAATAGCAATCAAAGCTTAGCAAAACTAGTTTGGAAGAGAATATTTTTGTGCTTTGCTTTCCAGAAAATGGTTCCTCCTCAAGAAAAAAATTGAACAGTACCAGATAGGTTGTGTGAGGCTTTTGGTAGGCGCAGTTGCCCAAGGACATGAGATTGTCAAGGAAGCTAACAGTGCTGTTTTTCTACTTAAGGTGCTTGACGAAAAGGACCGTGATCGCATGCTAGGTACCTATAAAAAGGTTCAAAAGTGGGCGGAGAGCACGAGAAAAGGGACACAATCACGCTTTGATGAAGTACATTAAGTCCTACTGAAAGCAAAGACGAGATTACAAATGCAGCGTTTGGTAGGAGCAAACACCGAGGCCGAATCAAGAGCAAAATCGACTTCGAAAAAGTGGAACATTGTTCTCCTCCGGAGGTCTCTAGCCCAAGACTGGGGATGTTTTCTTTTATTAAGTGTGCAAGTCTACGCCATAATTGTATAAATCTGCAGGGTTGAAGCTCAACATACTGGCTACTGGCTGAAGCCCATCTTTTAAACTAGTCATGTTTCAAAATAAGAGGTAGAAAAGGTCAACCAAAAGACAGTGAGTCGATCGAGATACCAACCCAGGCTCAAGACGATCTCTGGGAGCTGCATGCTGAAGGGTCCTCCTCGCTCCCGTAATGGGTCAGGGGGAGACTTGCTTCTGGGGATGTTCACTGATTCACTATTGCCTCCTCAGGGTTCACTAGTCTCTTTTTATTTGTTTAATTTTACGAAAGCTCCCTCAATCCTCTCCCGGGATCCGACATGCAGCCGGCAAGGCTGTAGCCCGATAAATCAGGATCCAAATGACACCGACGAAATTTTATTGAGAGCAAGGGGTTTCAAACAGAGCAAAAATGTGAAAAGCCAGATAAGAGGCCAACCACATTGTGCTCAAACTCTGTCAGCAAATTCAACACTCCCAATTTTGCTCATATAGTGCCTTTTTTACATCATAACATGTTCTTAAGTACTCCTACTTCACTCAATATCGTACCCTTTTTCTTGGAGGTCCGCAATGACCTCATTCCTCATCCTAAGCCACAGCTTCTGAGCTTCTTGCTCGAACTTCTTGTTCTGCAACTCCTTCTGGTAGTTGTAAGCATCTTTATCGGTTTCAACAACCCCCTTGGGCCCGATGGTTGTGCCGATCATGCCCCCCTTGGCAATGAACTCTTCCATGGCTTCTTTGTCGCCCGGGTACGGAAACTGCCGCCGCTCGTACAAGTGCGCGAGCTCTTTCTCTTCCTTGGGCCGAGGCTTCAGCGTCCACCACCCTAGGGGCGATGTTTCGTTGTAGAGCCACGCGGCGCCCATGAGCGAGGATGTGGCTAGCAACCCCTTGCCGATCTGCTTCCAGAAGTAGCGGTCTTCTTTGCCCATTCCTATTTTGCTCAGCACCTTCTCGGCATCGAGCGATTTGATGTACTGAAGCCCTGGACAATCAATCGTATGGTCACGTCAGAAAGCAAGAAGTTTGTAGATATCCATTGTCCAAACAAAATAGACTCATTCGAGCATTTCCTCGAACATCTATGGGTCGCGTGGTGTGCGTGGAAGGAAGACGCTCAAATCAGACCGGAATCTGCTCTGAATCTCGCGATAAAGGAATCGAATTTTTGTGAGCTCACCTGTTTTGGCTTCATGGAACCGTTTACGAACCATTTCCAGGAGTGCAACTTAGAATCTTCAACGAGCTCGGTTGTGCTGGAATGGCTTGCTCCTACGACGAGGCGGGAGAGAGAGAGGAGGGAGGGAGGGAGGGAGGGAGAGGGAGAGATAAACAATTGCAGAGCATCAGTCTTTTGATGGCCCAGTTGGCATGTCCATTGGCATTGCGGCAGCGCAAAAGCGATACCAACTAGTGTTTTTCAATTAGAAATGAGTACCAATGAGTAAATTTCCCGTGAATCCACCTGGCCAATTTAAGTCAGCGCGAATAGAAATAATCTTGTTTTAAAAATTTTAATAAAATTTCAAGATTTTTTATTGATTTTTTTTTATCCTTCCCTTTTCTTTTTCATTAGTCGGCAGCCAGCAACCAGTCACAAATGAGGGTGCCGGGGCCCTCGCCTGCTACAAGCAAGGTTCATCCTTGCCGATTTCTAGTGAGGACTCAACCCCCGCGGCTTGGGCAAGGGTAGCCCTCACCGAATCTAGCGAGGGTCGCCCTTGTGGCGTCTCGCGAGGGTCGAGTCCTCACTTGCCACAAGCCAAAAGAAGAAAAGGGCAAAAAAAGGAAAGGGAGTTTTTTAAAAAATTAATAACCACAAATTTATTAAAAAATTATTCACGTCATTGTTGGCCGTGCCACGTAGGATGGATGGCGTCCATGTAAATAATTTCTGGCCTAAATTGGCCGGATGGATTTAATTGATACCAATGTGAAAAAGGACTAGGATTAAATTGATCCAATTCAAAGATTTGTAACTTAATTGATATCAATATAATATGTTTAGAACTTTTTTTGGTACATTTCCCGATCAATTTCGACTTAAATTGTATCGTGTCAAAATCGAGTTTAAGTTTCTCTAGATAAGTTCGCGTCGTCTCCTCGTGTCATGTTGACATCTAGAATTATTAAACCTATGGCAACATAAGCTCGGGCTTTGTCAAAGTCTGGTCGCTTTGTTAGCATTTCCTCACCGGACCATCTGATGTTACGGCCTGTAAAGATTGCAAGTTCACGTCGTAGTCAAATAGAGTGAATCTAACGTTTACTGCAACCATACTGCATTAGCTGCTGCTTATCATTATACATGCCAATGTTACAATCACTCAACATAAGAATTCGCAGTTCTGGAAAAAGAGCATACAAATTATACAATTCCCCTTTCCGCTTTGACGCTTCCTGAATTTCAACAGGAATTTAGGGGGCATTGGATCTGAAGCAACAATTCATGCAAGTGCACACTAATAACTAGTTCAGAGGGCATTTTTTTGACCGGACCAGCTACTTCTCCCTCGCTCATTAACTTCCTCATTGCCCGTTGGATTGCCGCGTCATCAGGCTTCTTTCTTGCATTTCAATCCAAAACCCAAGGGGAACAAAGGATCATAAGAGTTGGCTTTAGAATCCATGGGCAGTTGTTCAGGCGTTCTAAACCACGAGACGGGTAATTGACCTTCAAAATCATAGTCACCGAAGACCACATCTGTGATGCCTGTTCCTTCGGTTCCAGGTAACCAAGCAGCGACAAGAGCATCTATCTTCTCCAAGACCTGTGGTTCTATGACCAGGGGTCTTCCGGAGATGACAAGTGCGAGTGTAGGTATTCTCTCGGCGACTGACTTTATCACATCCGTCCCGTTGAATGGGATCACAAGTTCTGCGTTATCGCCAAGACTTTCTGCATAAGGACCTTCACCAACAGCAACAACAGCGAAATTGAAATCATGACTTGCTAATGTGGAAGGGGATGGATTTTGCTCGTAAATCACTTCTGTGTTGCCTCCAACTGCTTCCTTGATTGCATCTAAGATAGTCGTACCTATAAAAGAAAATGTTTCATGTTCATCAGTAATAATTGTATCATCACTTTGAATGAAGGCATTATGAACAATAGATGTCCGAAATACAGTTGGCAGGTTCAAAACTTTTTAAAACACAGCTCTACACAATTAGCGACTTATATCTTCCTCGTACTTCTCAAGCATAAAGCTAAAAGTGGATTCAGTATAGAACTAGGACCTAAAGAGAGCCAAAATAGCATATCGTGTCACTAAAACCTAAAGAGAGCCCTACACTGAAGAAAAGAAAGCTTGAACACAGTAAAGATACTGAAGAGTATCGCAAGTTCTCTTTGTAAGTGCTCATACCCAAGTCTGTTGATATTTAGAGACTGTGTAGTCCTGTTTCCATGTATCATGCATCCACTTTCACCCGATGCCAAAGCAAATCTCTTTCACTCAAAGCAAATATGGAGTGCAATTTTAATCATTGGGAAGAAATAGGTAAGGATGCATACCGATCGTGATCCTGCCACTACTTCCATGCCAAGTGCCGGTCCACCCTCCGCATTGATAACCTAAATCATCAGCATGGCTTCCCGCAACAAGAATTTTCTTGGCATTTTTATCTAGTGGGAGAAAGGGTTTCTTAGGATCCTTCCCATTCTTTAACAATACCAATGACTTTCTAACCGCTTCACGTGCTAATTCTCTATGCGACTGCCAAAAGACGATTAAGGTTAGACTGTTTGTCCAGGCCAAAGTAACATATCCTTATTAATACATCCAGGCTGAACAGTTTCTGATATATCATCGGAAATCTTAAAAAGCAAAAGGATCCATTTTGAGGAAGTGTCCAAGAATTTCATTTAATATGCAGCTGCTGTAAAGTATGTGAATTATACTAAAGTGCCCAAAACTTGGCCTTGATGAGACGGTTGAACACATCTCCATATTTCGTGACAGCTAAAGTATTTGTCTAACTTGAAAACTCCTCCCAAGTTTACCTTGCAACCAACAATCTGGAGCAATGATCTATCAGAAAAAGGATGCTCAAATAGACCAGATACAAACTTGACTCTCAGTATCCGTTGAACAGCATCATCTATTCTCGACATTGGTACTTCCCCTGATTCAGCCAACGCTATCAAATCGTCAGCAAATTGTTCATATCTAAATGGCACCATAATCTGAAAGAAAAAAGGATGTACGAGTTAGCATATAAATCCGGCATTATGGATCTCACTTAAGAAGTATCATAGTTACTAATCTGTCTTTACCACGTCAATGCCAGCATTAACTGCAAGAGAAATACACTGACGGTAGTTTGAGCCTTTGGGTTGACTAAGTCGGTCAAGTGCTTCCCAGTCTGAAATGACAAAACCCTGCATCAACATTTCCGTTGTGTCAGTTGAGAGACAACATTTATGAATCTCAATGTGGTAAAAGAAACTAGAGGAATTGCCATATTGTTCCAACAGAATCCAGCCACATACAATCTTCCGATTTATTTGTGTTGATTGACAAGCTTAGCCATCAAATTGAAAAAATTTCAGTAGATGATTTGCAGGAATTGCTCACCTTAAAACCTAACTTATTTTTCAAAACCTCCGTCAGGAGAAAATGGTCAGAATGCAGCCTGCGCCCATTCCAGCTAGAGTAGGATGCCATGACAGTGGAAACACCTTGGGAGATACAATCCAGATAGGGAGCCATATGTATCCTTTCTAGATCTTCGTAAGATGTTACAGTGTTCCCCTCATTTAAACCTCTTTCAGTTCCTCCATCTCCAACAAAATGCTTGGCACAAGCAATAACATTGTTGCTAGTGTCAAATAAGCAAGAGATGATGGCTTTGTTCAGATATAGAAATATAGTAAGTTTTGAGAGACTAAGAAGCGAGAGAACTAAAGAGCATATTGACAATAATAACTACAGGAAATTATGGCTGGGACGAGAAAAGGTGGTTGAGAGAGAAAAGTACATGAAATATTTAGTGCTTAACACCACTCCTCCACATGCTTAAGAATACACAATAGTTAAAGCGGCATACAGCATACTGGCAGACATACTTCAACTCAGTAAAGTTTAGACGAACAACACCTTATCCCTCAACTTCCACATTTTAAGCAAAATCCTAGAATGCAATCACAAGCCAATCAAAAATGACGAATTACACAAAAGCATCTATAAAAGGTCTATATTGCCTTTCCAAACTGATATGACATAGGTAGATCATCATGTAAACTGGAAAGGTTCAGATGCCAGATAAGGTCTAGCTTTACCTTCCAGCGACGAAAGGATAGCCCTTTGGGTGCCCTTGGGGTGGCTGGCCCTGCAAACCTGTTATTACAGCAGTCATCTTTCTAACTACATCAGTGTCTTCACTGAAGCTCTCATAAGATCTTCCCCATCTGGGATCTTTCAGCACCTGCCAGAAGCCATTCAACTAAAATTCTCAACAAGCTAGGATTAACAGTGAAAAAAACGATGAGAACAGAAGATTTATGAAAAGAGGAGGTAGTCATTATAAAATTGGAACCGAATCAAATAGCTTGAACTTGATGTCATATGTATTTGTGAATTATCGTCAAACAGCTTGCCTGTGTAACTGATCCATTCCACTTAAAATGGAACCAAATCTTACCATAGTAATACTGCAACTCGCTCATTTGAATATTAGTAAAATAACTCTTGAAGACCATCCGCATAACAAAGATCTTGGGTTAACATAATTGTAGCCATTATGGTAATTGAAAAACAAATTTGCAACGTTCCTTTTTTCAATTCATCCATGTGAACTTCAATAGGCTAGAGTAGTGAGCTCTCTAAAAAAATCATCTATGTCATGGTTTTACCCCCTAAACAAGAATTTGTCGTCTGGCTGGTGAGCCTTGTTATCGAGAGATGAATACTAGAGAATAGAAATAAAGCAGAAGAAATCACTTACGGCCACACATGGAGCAAAAGTATAAGGAATGCCACTTGCTCTGACTTCAAGTGCTGTCGCGACCCCAATCCTCCGAGCCAGCTCTGCATCTCTATCAATTGTTTCAAAAAATTAGGTTGTTCAACAGCAAAATGATTAGGACAAAAAAAACAAAAACAAAATGATAATGTGGATTCCAGTTGTGACCATAACATATCAATAACCAATTTACCACTGTAAAAAGATAGTTTAGTTCCTTTATAACCCATTTTTCTGTCAATGCCCCAGCATATCAACTTTCATTTTTTTCTTTAAACTGCCAGCCCTTCCTCTCCGTTCCATCCATCCCTCAGCAAATCCTTAGAGACTATTGACCGAAAGAGTAGTAACACTGGAGAGGACAGTGAGTCCAAATCTTTACTCTAAGCCTCAGAAAGAAAGTAAATGAAACTGACCTAGTGGCTCCAAGGCCAATGTTGTGAGGGAATATCGTTGCGCCATATATACTATTGTTGCCATGAACTGCATCAATCCCATAAATAAGCGGTATTCCCAGGCGCGACTCCAGTGCCGCCTTTTGGAATCCATCAACCATGTCAGCCCAATCGGAGGACAATGGTTGAGCACATGGCCCACTGCCTCCAGCACTTAGTATACTCCCTGCACCAAATCCTCATCATTCGCTTGAATTTTTAGGCGAAACAGCGAAACCAGACCAAAGAAACCAACTTTCAGCAGCAGTAACGCCATGCCACGGTGCATCGTTCAGATTGAAGCAGACCCAGGACCACTCTAAGCTCATGAAGTTGGCTAGTTGGCTACAAATGCACATGCATGCAATGAATAGGTGATTCAAACCGGGCACAGCGAATTAAAACCAAAAAGAGGAGGTTTACCGATGGTGAAGCCGGAGAGCACGGAGGGAGTGGCGACGCGCCTCTCGATTTGGGTCATCTGCCCGACCTTCTCCTTCAGGGTCATCCGAGAGAGCAAGTCGCTGATTCGATCCTCGACGGCCGCGTCGGGGTTCTTGTACACGCACTTCGCTTCCTCCACCGAGCTCATCTTGCAGCTCCAGCAAAACCAACCCGCGAATTCGATCGACCGAGAAACAGAGCTCTGAAACTAATCCGATCGGAGGGACCAAGACCGGCGCATTTCGCGTGGGAGGATTAGGTGGTGAAGCGGACTGCAGAAGCAATAATGCACGAAAATGTTGTGACAATGATACTGAGAAAGACGTGTTTTTTAACTAGCGGGGAGAAGAAGGTAGATAGAAGAGAGAGAGAGACCCACAAGCGAGGAAAGCGCAGCAGACAAACAGTGTGGCTAACTAACGTTCGCGCTGGTAGTTCCAAGTCAAAATCGCGCGTCGCTTTTTGACCGTGGCAGATGCTTCGTGGGAGACTGCTAGTTATGCACGCGCGCGTGCTCTGTTTTACGACCCTTTGTCCTTCGGAATGTCAACGATTCTGTACAGCAGTATATTCAGGGACTACACACAGGGACTACACACATTGATGATTGATTGGGACGTGCGATCTGCCGCTGCTGTGGTTGTCCGATTTCTGCCGATTGCCTCGGTTTTCCGGACAACTTCGGACCCGCGGCGAGACCATTTTCGCTCGCTGTTGGCTGTAGGAATGAACACGTATCCCCTCGATGATGCCCGAAAGTTAAGGTGCGTTTAGGAATCCTTTGCCTTATTAGGGGATGTGGGAAATCGGATTTTTCTTCATCGGGTGGTCCCGAATGTGTAAGACTAGCGACGGTGATTAAGCCGACACCATTGCACGAAATAATGCAAAAACCATTCACGGCACTCCATAGTCTCCTCTTTATCTCGGCGAATGAAGCCTGAGATGATTATGGGACTGCCAATTACAATGCACTGTCTTTTGACGAATAGCATCAAACTTCATCTTCACCTAGCAATAGCAGTGTCCCACTGAACTCGGTATTCAGTTATCTGAGCTAAATTGTGAACAAAGAGAGTTCGATCGGTTGGAGGGATTATGTCGAGGCCGCATGATTATTCTTCAATCCAAAAATGTACAATTGAAGGACTAAAGACTAGAGAACCTGAGCGACCTTGCATTGCTCTCGGACGCAACACTAGAACCTTAACAGACGAGTACATGACTTTAAATCCTAACTTTTTGGTTATCATCTTCGTTGCTGAAGTACCTCTTCCAGAACCAGTGCCTCTTCCATGCCCTCTCGTTCATTTCATCAATGGGTATGCCCTTTGTCTCAGGAAGCATGAAGGTTGCAAAACAGCCCATCACAACGATCCATGCGGAGAAGAAGAAGAAAGTCGCAGATCTCATGGTGCAGAGCATGGTCAGGAACACTTGAGCAATGAGGAAAGTGCAGAGCATGTTCATGCCAACTGCGAAGAAGAAACCGGCATTTCGTGTCTCCAGTGGGAATATCTCGCTGGGGATGAGCCAACCTAAAGGACCCCATGACCACGCAAAGCCGGCGACAAAGAAGCAGACCAAGAAGACCACAAAAAGGGCATACCCTTTTGGAATCTCATTGGTGGATTTCAGGTGTATCGCGAGTGTGGCGCCCATGGTACACTGTAAGCAACCGAAAAAGAAAAAGATCATGCCAAGCGCAAACTTAAGGAACTACATGCCATAGATAAGGAAGCAATGATCTCAAATAGTGGAAACTGGCAATTGATGTTTCTATTTTGTAACTCAAACGAGTTAGCAAGGTGATGAGATGAAATTTTGAAATCTAAATCTAACTGTTCTGGACGGCCTGAACTAACCTGGGCAACAAGCATCTGAATAGCTGCCTCAACGAGCAATACCTTTCTCCCACATCTATCCACAGTAAAAATTGCAACCAAGGTGGACACCACATTTACAAGACCCATGACCACGGAAGATAGAAGCGAGGCATCGCTGCCAAAACCCATGGTTTGGAACAGAACTGGAGCATAAAACATGATCACATTGATACCAGTGAATTGCTGGAAGATTTGGAGGATGGTTCCACAAATCAATTGAGGCCTACTCGAGCGATTCATGAGACTTTGGAATGAGCTGTCCACCTTTTTGGCCATCTCCGTGGCATGCAAGATTTCTTCATATTCTGTGTCAACGTTATCGGTCCCCCGAATTTTCTTGAGTGCCCAAAGTCCTTCATCTAACTTCCCACGCTCTATAAGGCTAGTTGGAGTTTCCACTATAGTGAGGGAGCCTATCAAAAGAGCCGCGGCAGGAACCGCTGCTCCGCCTAGCGATACCCGCCATCCGTTTGGATGCAACCGAGACGTTCCGTAGTTGATGACATTGGCGATCAAAATCCCGACAGTGATCAGTAGCTGAAAACATATATTGAGGCCTCCTCGGTAGTTGGCAGGAGCAATTTCTGATATAAACAGTGGTACTGCCTGTATGTTCAACAGAAGGACTGGAGGCATTATTGTTGGTCGTGAAATCTCAAAAAATAATGTCAAAATGGGTCGCAAGGATTTCATCATGGAGAAGCTTTGTACAATGTGTTAAAAGAAAATTCCTCAAAGGCACTTGGAAAATGTAGGGAGCATAGCTGGTACTATCAGACCATTTAACAGAAAAGATCATGGCAAAGTAATATCCTAAATACGTTTTTAATCAAGTTGGACTAGAGAAGCCCAGCTTTAGAATTCAGTGCATCACACAAATTCATTCTTGAGAAATTTTGCATAGATTCAAGTTAATGAACTCAATCGAATTTGACGATGGACTCGTGGAGAAACACGGATGAACTCGTATTATGCATACTGTGTATATGATCATCATGATCTTCATGTCCCCAGTTTGGTCGACTTAATTAAATCTCTTTTGTTTTCGTCTAACAATTGAGAAGATATTAATTCACCTGGTTGCCAAATCCCACTCCTGCACCTAGTAACAGCCTTCCAATGATCAGCATGGCCAAGTCCCTAGCAGCGGCATTTACAACGGCGCCAACCAGGAAGAAAACGGAAGCAGCCCGCATTGTTGGCCTCCGGCCCAACTTCTTGCAAACCATCGAAGCAATCAAGCTAGCCACGATGGCCGCCAGGTACAGCGACGACGTGAAGAGCTGAAGATACTGGTCGTTGAACTTGCAATAGTTGTTCTCCTTGGCGCGGTGCTTCTTCACATAAACGCCCGGAAAGAACTTGATTAGAAAATCGTCCATGGAAGTTACTCCTCCTGCAGCCACCACAGCAGCAAAAGTCAGGTCATTCCTGACACGATTTGATGCGTTTACAGAAAACAATATCTTGAAATGGCACGGATCGACGTGACTTGGCAAACTTGAACTTGCAATGTAAACACGGGTCAGACAGGTCTAACGAAAGTCGAACTGATCGCATTAACTCTACCTGAAATGCCAATGTCGTAGCCGAACATGAGACCACCAAACGCAGCGATTATGCTGCAGATCAAGACCTGGCCCGTGAGCTTGCCCCCGTCGACCGAGCCGCCACCAGAACTGACCACTGCCATGGCAGGCATCTTCTCAGCAACCCCACTTCACTAGCAACCGTCTCTAAAACAAACTTCGCTCGTTTGTTATCACTGGCGTCGCTGATAGGCGGAAATCCCTGCTTGGCATGGAGGCAATAAATACTTGGACGGAGACCAATGACAGACTTACACGCAGAGAAATCAGTTTCAGGATTTTCGTGATCATCTGAAACGTGATGAAATGAATCATATCTGGATAGGATTGCTTGTCGAAAACTCGGGTTCGGATGCGGTGGCTCGACGAGATCCTAAAATCACTCGCTTCTTAGCTGATATTCATCTGCTGTTTGACCTTTCTTCCCCGTTTCTCTGTAACTGATATTTGCGCGCTCTGCTAAACTTTGACCGTGCGCATTTGATGAAAGTTGACAGATTTTAGGCAAAACAAAATAAACTTAATAAAGCAAAATTAGTTGATAATCTAGTGGTGGGAAAATTGGTTAGTCAGGCGAATGAAAATTAGTAAACATGAGATCTAGAATTTTTGTGAGAGACATAAATAAAAGTTGGTAAATGTCGCGGCTCTAAAAATTTATTCATTTTTTCGGGCTAATGGATTATTAAGACTAATCTTAACTCGGGCCCTCCCAAGCCCTACCAATTCGCAACTTAGGGTTTAAGTCTTTAACGTGCAAATGTTTTCATGCTTAGAATGGCCGCTAATCATTTTGTGGTAAGTCGATTAGAAACCTAAATAAAACATGGGGAGATATGTTTTATTCCTGCGAACCAGAAATTCTAAGCCCGGGACTTGATTACGCTAGATCTAATCTAACGCCCTTTCGGTACCTTTTCTTTTCAAAAATATTTCTTGGCAGACAGTTTGAATTCATTTTAACTTAATTACTAACATGTGAGGTGTTCATGCGAGTGCGCAAACCACCAATTTAACACCCAGAAAAGCATTAAATAAATTGCAAGTTTGGAAGAATGACTTACCTCGAATCAACGCAAGCGTCTGCATTGTTAGCTAGAAAATCACATCAGCACCCTAATATGATTTCTAATTAACAAGCAATTCACTCAATTTTTTTTTATTTTCGCTTATTTAAATGAAAGCTAAACTATATGCAATGATGTGCAAAAATGACATGCGAATTAATACAACCTAACATGCAAACTATATGTCGTGCAACAACGTGTCCTATTTTTAATTACGAGCAAATGATTTATTTTTGGTATTTTTTTAATAAATGAAATTCGGAATAAAAATATGCCTAAAATAACATGCAACCTAATGACTTCTCTTTTTGGTATTTTCTATTAAAATTCGAAATTTAAAATTGCTTAAGTTAACGTGCAACTTATGATGACTTAATTTAACCTAACATGACTTATTTTTGGGATTTTTGGTAAAATTCGAAATTATAAATTACTTAAATTAAAAATGCAATCTATCTTAATCTACCCTAAAAATTCACTCTTTTTTTTGGGGTTTTCATGAAAATTCGAAATAATAAAATAACCTAAATAATCTATTAAGATTAGAATATTACTTAATTTAAACTAGGAAATAGATCATCTCAAGTCCTAATTTAAATTAAATAACTATTCTATTTTCTAGATATATTTAGGATTCCTAGACATGCAAAAACTCTAATTCAAATCTAATTGATATTTTTTTTAATTTTCTATTTATCTGAAAAAGGAAAGCAATTAAAATGGAGAGATAACATTCGCATTCAAAACATCCACGCGATCCGCTATATTTGTTTCGAACTTGGATTAGGCACAAAAATTAGACTAACGATTATATCTATAGGGTTATAGATATTGATGGAAAGTCGATCATTCAAATTTAGAAAGCGGATAAAATTTATTATCATATTCAAGTGATTATGGATAAAATAATAATTTTCCGTATCGCCACGTATCGAACCTTAGGGATAAGGTCGGATAGTTGTCCAGATACGTTGCTAAATTAGGAAATTTTCCTAATTTTGAATATTTCAAACATTGCGGATATTGTAAACATTATCCTAAGATATCCAATAAACCAACGAAAAATATCCACGAAATATCTAAATATTCAAATTAGGAAGCTGAATATTCTGAAAATTAACCAGATAATATCAAATTACCTAATTTGAAATATTGCCAAATTTGAACTCGGATCGGGACGAACTTGCGGATGGGATCGGACTCGGGCTTGTGGATCGAGAGACGACGGGATCGACTCATGGCACCGACGTCGGGACAAGGCTGTCCGGCAGTGACAACGGCGACGGCACGGCGAGCGTGGCAGTGACAACAGCAACGGCGCATGGGGCAGCAGCAACGACGGGCGTCTCCGGCGACGACGGCGGGAGCCCATTCGACTTGTAATTCCCGGGCCTTGCATTCCGAGTATACCGAGTTTCGTTCGATGAAATTTAAACTCGTTCGTCATCGCCAATCCGATACAAAATACAATTAAACTAAAATGAACCTAAACTATATGTTATGCAATTTACATATTTTTTGTTAGGGGTTAAAATTAATCTGTAATTTTCTATGCAAATTACACTAAATGACGTGTCAAAATTTAGGTGTCAACAGTAAACCATAACTAAAGTCGGTGACTCCAATAAAATCAAATAAACATTGACAAGTAGTAATTCAAATGAGGACCACTGATATAAAATTAGTAGGTAGTTTAATCGAAAGCCGACAAGTCACTCAAAGAAATTCTGATAAGGTTATTTAAGAGTTGATAAATTTGATAATTTTGTAAAAAAAATAAAAAATAAAGGCCACCAACTGACACGAGATATTGATATTTTTGTTTATCGACAATATATTGAAAATCAAGTGACAGGTAACTTTTTTACCCTCATCAACTTTTTCATAAATGAAATCGTACAGAAAAAGAGTGAGAGGGAGTTTTCTTTTCTTTTCTTTTTCCACTCAAAGCGTATATACTTATATTCTTGTCTGGGAGAGGTTTTACAACATGTACTCTACTGTGTAATTACAAGGTTGGATTTATTTATTTACTTTATTTTACAAAGTGACGCAAATCTCATGGGAGATTATTATATCTTGACAAACCTACTCGGTAGCAACATGAGCTGGGCCGGCTTAGCAAGGCCAACGGGCCACCAATCCACCGATGATCGGCTCTACTTACGACCGGCCCTTGTTCAAAACCCCGACTATATTGGTTGACCATTTCTCTCTTTTCTTTTGCATTCATTGTGAACTTATTGTACATTCATGATTCAACAAC
The DNA here is from genome assembly GCA_031216185.1 of Syzygium aqueum. NCBI lineage: Eukaryota > Viridiplantae > Streptophyta > Magnoliopsida > Myrtales > Myrtaceae > Syzygium > Syzygium aqueum. The sequence continues at coordinate 42,337,190 of CM062232.1, forward strand.
CCAATTCATGTTGCACGCACTTGCACGTTTTTGTAATTGTTTCCCCTTTCCCCTTAATCCGACAAGAAAAGTGCACCAACAGGACTTTAAGTTAAAAAAAAAAAGAAGTTTTTCGAAATGCAAATTGCGTTTGTAAAATTATAACTTAAAAGTCTTTTATAAAGCATCTTTGGATTAAATAGTGTAAAATTCTTCTTATAAAGGGCTTTTTCTATTTTTAATTTAAAAAAAGGAAGAAAAAAAAACTCAAACCCTTCACCTCCTTTTATCAAGGGTTCAAGCCACCAAATCTGATTTAGTGTTGACCGCCGTCGTTTACACCGCTTTAGGTGGCCCCCAACAAGGGCATGTGACCTAGGCGAGGATTGCCTAAGATTGCGTGAACCTAGGCGGCCCTCGCACGAGGTCACATGAATGTTGGCGACCATTAGCTAGCCTCTGCAACTCTTGACGGAGCTTCGCCGGTGATCTATGTCTGGAGAAGATGAACGCTTACTTACAAGGGCAAAATTGGAAAAAGAAAAAATTGGTGATGGTGGTTTTGAAAGAAAAAAATTATTAAACTTGGGAAATGGCCTTTTCGAAATTACTAAAAAATTTTGCCAAGATCAGCATTTGACTAAAGGGATCTAAAAAAAAATTGTCAAACACCACAAGCATCCTACGAGAAAGCTAAACCAAACACGGCCTTAGAAGTGTCAGCACTAGCAATGCAATTTTCTCCTTTATTAGCCAATTAGATGTTTTAGTTTCTACAATTGGGATAGTTTCCTACTGTCCACTGGCATACTGCTAGACTGCATTCCTAGTTTTTGCTTGCTGATGTCCGTACATCCTACTTTTTCTAATCTCCTGTATCTTTTGTCTTTTGTAGAACGAGGAAATTTTCTCTTGCGAAACAGTTTTACCTCTTGTCAAGGAGGATTGATGGGGCAAAAACCATATTCTCTATCGAAAAAATGACACAAACAGTTCATGAATTTTGTCCCAATGTGCAATTTGATCCATAAACTTTTAATTTGTTTAATATAGTTCATGAACTTTAACTCAATATTCAATGTATTCCTAGTCCTATGGAAGGATTACATCGAACATTTTTATAAAGTTCAGAGACTATATTGAACATGTACCAAAGGTTTAAAGGTCATATTGAACAAATTAAAAGTTCAGAGACTATACTAAATATTGGATTAAAGTTCGGGGATTACGTTGAACAAATTAAAATTTCAGGGATCAAGTTATATATTGAGCTAAAATCCAAGGACTATTTGTGTGATTATTCATTCTCTATTTGTATCTTCCCATGGACAACGACGGCCAACGGAGCGGGGCGATTTTTATTTTTTTTCCCGACCCAATAAAAAGACGTATCGAAATCGAAATCGAGAAAAGCCCCACGGAATGGAGCAACTGACACCAGAAAAAGAAAACAGCAACCGCGCCGCTACTGGATTTCCCCACCACCCTCATCCGTCCGTTCCATCGGACGGCCCAGATTTCAAGCTGCAATTCTCCCTCGACCCCCCTCCCTCTTCTCCTTCTCTCTTGTCTCTCTCCCTCTCTTTCCCCTCTCTTTGTCGCAGAGCTTCGTTTTATCACACAAAAAACGCCGAGATATTAAGCCCGCGCTCGCATCCGCACTGGAAAAGTTTCCATCTTTTTTCTCTCTTCCCTTTTCTAGGGTTTCGAGATGATCACTGTCGAGTCCTTCCATCCCGCAATCCATGGAAGATTTCACTGCTCCCGCGGATTGAGCTTGTTCCTGCATCAATCCCGGAGGTTCTATCACGATTCGAATCGCCCCCCCGCCTCCAGTCCCCCGCCCGTCGCCTCCTTGAATTGCGGGCACCTTTCGATTGCCCCGGCCGGCTCCGGCAAGTCGAGCCTGTGGGGAGCTTCTTCCCTGCGCGGTCACGGGCTGAGGGATTCCAGAATCCTGGCCGGCACTCAGGACGGCGACTCGACCGCGAGCCCGAGCGAGAAGAGCGAGGCCAAGGCCGGGGACGGGGCCGGAGTCAATGTTAATCAGAATCCCGGGACGGGTTCGAACAAGAGGAGGGAGAAGCAAGGGAAGGGGAACTGGTGGTGGTGGTGGTCTAAAGGCGGGAAGTGGCGGTGGCAGCCGATAATCCAGGCGCAGGAGATTGGGGTCTTGCTTCTGCAATTAGGGATAGTTATGTTCGTCATGCGGTTGCTTAGGCCGGGGATCCCGTTGCCCGGTTCGGACCCGAAAGCCCCGGTGGCTTACGTTAGCGTTCCGTACAGTGAGTTCCTGAGCAAAATTAATGCTGATCAGGTGAAAAAGGTGGAGGTTGATGGAGTGCACATATTGTTTAAACTGAAGTCCGAGGCTAGCAGTGGAGAGAGTGAGGTGGGAAGTGTGAGTAGGTTGCAGGAGTCGGAGTCATTGATAAGAAGCATGGCTCCAACTAGGAGAATCATTTACACTACGACAAGGCCTACGGATATTAAAACTCCTTATGAAAAAATGCTCGAGAATCAGGTCGAGTTTGGGTCACCTGATAAGAGGTCCGGCGGATTCTTAAACTCGGCATTGGTAAGTTTTAGGCGGATGATTTCCCGTCGCTCTGCAATTCCATGAAGTTGTCGAATTATGATTGAGGTAGATGATTAGCATGAATTGGTTTTTATTTTTCCAGTAAAAGGTCACCTTCTTTCATTGATGTTCTGCACCCTGAATACTTTTGTTATATCTCGCTAACTAGTGTTCGTGGAATGATTTGATTGTTCTGACTGCTTCTTTGGATGGAAAATTTGTTTTCTGTTCCGTGGATTATGAGGTTTGGGACTTGATCTATTTTTCTATGACCCGCGACTCGTGCTCCCGTAGATTAATTGCGTGTATGCTGCAGTGTATTTTATGGATGAAGAATGCGTATAATTATTAGTGAATAGAATGAGTGCTCTGCGATCTGTCGTCGATCAACCTGTTAGAGTAAGTATCCGTCGAATGGTCTTAACATTTTATCGCTGTTTGTGTTAAGCTTGACCTATTGGACAGCACTTCTACTCTCCTTCTCTTCTATTCTAAAATAAGTTAACAATGTTCTCTGTTCTACTATAGTGAAGGAATGTTCTCGCTTTCGAGACGTACTAATGTAGATCGTCCGAAAAGTTCCGGTCTTTTAAAGATGTGGATTTTGTTGAAGAGAGTATGGATGGATGATATAGGCTTTAGGAAACTGTGCAGAAGGCTAAATGTTACCTTTGAATCAAATTACTTAATTGCATAGCGGAATTTATATTAATTTTTTTGCTCTTTTTAGTGCGGAATGAGACAGAGTCTCCTCATTTATTTTACTTTGCTTCTGCAGATAACTCTGTTCTACGCAGCAGTGCTTGCTGGTCTTCTACACCGGTTTCCTGTGAGCTTCTCTCAGGTTGTGCCAGCTCCCTATCGTTTCCATACCTTGAATTTAAGGCTGTAATAATTTTTAATTGGGTACTTTTTTAATGCAGCATACTGCTGGTCAGCTTAGGAGCCGCAAATCTGGGGGTGGTGCGGGCACAAAAATGTCCGATCAGGGTGAAACAATAACTTTTGCGGATGTTGCAGGTGTCGACGAGGCTAAGGAGGAATTGGAAGAAATTGTGGTATGTCAGGCCTCCTTCAGTTCATTATGGTACTACAATCAAAATCTAGTCATAATCCTGAAGGCTTCATGTTTATTCAGGAAATGTTATTTACTGCTGTTCTTTACTGCTCAGGAATTTCTCAGGAATCCAGACAGATACGTACGGGTTGGTGCTCGGCCTCCCCGAGGTGTCCTTTTGGTGAGTTTTTACGGAATATAATCGATGTCCACGATTACTTCTGGAAAATTGGATCAACTGATGTCCAACACATTTCATCATATATGAGATTGAAGTTGCTTCCTTTTAGTGTGGATGCTGTATGCAGTTATGATAGTTGTATGCCTCTTCGAAGGACTTGATGGTCAATACTATTTCACGCATATGATGGGCAGCAGCTGTGATTACTGACCGGGATTGCTATTAGTCCATTGGACCTGAAGCCTCATGTCATTTTGAGTCATTAACTCCTCAACAAGTGTTTATGATTTGTTCTTTGCGAATAACATGCAACTTTTAGGAAAATTTGTTGATATTTGTTCTGGTATCACAACATCTTTTTAACTAGTACTTTTCATGCGGAATTACATTGTTGTTGGTATTATTTTCTCTATGTTTGTGGAGATAGTTATGCATTCTTTTAATCTGAATTTCGGTGGATGATTTTTAGGGCTTTGTTTATTGAACAGGTAGGTCTTCCTGGGACTGGTAAAACACTTCTAGCTAAGGCTGTGGCTGGTGAGGCTGAAGTGCCTTTCATAAGTTGTTCCGCTAGCGAGTTCGTTGAGTTGTATGTTGGCATGGGTGCCTCTCGTGTGAGAGATCTTTTTGCACGGGCAAAGAAGGAGGCTCCATCTATTATTTTCATAGACGAGGTAAATGTCTACATATTTCCTGCACAAACATCTTCGAGCCTCTTCTCTTTGGTCGGTTGTCAGGAAACATTTTCTGTCTTGCAGATAGATGCTGTGGCAAAAAGTCGTGATGGTAAATTTCGCATTGTCAGCAATGATGAAAGAGAGCAAACCTTGAACCAGCTGCTGACCGTAAGCTTCATTTGAGAAGTTGCTTTTGAAATTATATATTAAGATCATATGGAGGATAAGTTATCGTTAATCTCATTGCAGGAGATGGATGGGTTTGACAGCAGTTCTGCTGTTATTGTTCTTGGAGCAACCAATCGCTCAGATGTCCTGGATCCTGCTCTTCGTCGACCTGGGAGATTTGATCGTGTGGTTACGGTTGGTTATTCTATCCCGTAATCCAAAAAGTGATAAATATTTACGTTCAAGAAATAACTTTTTCTGGGACTCTTTAGGTGGAAGCACCCGATAGAACAGGCAGGGAAGCCATCCTTAAAGTTCACATTTCCAAGAAAGAACTTCCTCTTGGAGAAGATGTTGACCTCACTGACATTGCTTCTATGACAACTGGTTTTACTGGGTAATTTTCAGTCTCAGCTCTCCTCATGGTGTGCCATTCTATGGAACAGCGCAACTTGTAATCATGGCCTAACTTGTTAAAATGTCTTTTGAATTTTGTGCAGGGCTGACCTTGCAAATTTAGTGAATGAGGCAGCTTTGTTGGCAGGTAGACAGAACAAACTTGTTGTGCAGAAGGCTGACTTCATTCAAGCGGTAGAAAGATCAATAGCCGTAAGTCTCTCTCTTTCTCTCTCTCTCTCTCTCTCTCTCTCTCTCTCTCTCTCTCTCTCTGTGGTGCAGTTATTTGATCATATCTAACATCATTTACCTCCTTTTGTGTGGAATTGCTTGCCGAATTACTAGTCTGTGGTTTAATGTATCTCTAGATTATTATATGTGTTTTTCTACTTTCACATGTAAACACTTTTACCGTGGAGTATGCACCCGGTTGAGCTATTACTTGTCTTAAATTAAATTTTTTATTAGATTTATTGCTTTATTATAATCGTGGCTTTCATACTTCATTTCCTCTGAGATTTCAAATGATTCAATATACGTCTCTTGGTTCCAATATGTTGGATAATGAACCAACAAGCATGTAGAAGCTTGTAGTTGTTTGGTAAGATAAATGGCCTCTTTGTTAACTTGTACCAGGGCATCGAGAAGAAAACTGTGAAGTTGCAAGGAAGCGAGAAGGCAGTTGTTGCACGCCATGAAGCTGGTCATGCAGTGGTAGGCACTGCTGTAGCAAATCTGCTTCCTGGACAGCCACGGGTTGAGGTATATTCTAGCTATGACTTAGCTAGTCCTGGTCTTTTTGTCAAGGCCTTTGCTGTCATGAAAATGTGGTGCCTAAGAATTTGATTGTACTGCACACGCTGTGGGTTTTCTTTCTTAATATTGTTCAGTTTTTTCAAGCGAAATTTTTAGCGAAAATTTAAAATGATGGTTTTTTCAGAATGGAGTTATAATTCCTAGCTTATTTTTAATGGAATTGCAGTATTTGCCTTACCCAATATTTTGAGATCATGTTTTGGTGGTTGCTAATGGGTTATATAGGCTGTATGTTTCTGTTTTTGCCCTTCGCCTTGTCTTTTTTCTTTTCTTTATGGTGGTTTTGCTTGTTTCTTTTATTTACCTTTCCTGCATTTATATACTGGATGCATTGTGCTGATTGACTTGCATCATCCTTTCTGTTACTAGTTAGATCTCAGCTGTTATTGTTTGGGAACTATAAATGAAGTTATGGTTGATGTGGATACTTGCTGTCAATTTTTGAAAATAAGCTAAGATTTCTTTACCACATTCTATTGAATCATAGCTCCAAACATCCTAATGATATTTTGATTGATGTACATATTTTGCTGAACATATTTTGTATTGAAGACATATATGGCACAATAACATGCATCGTTCATGTTCTTTCAGAAGTTGAGCATTTTGCCTAGATCAGGTGGTGCACTTGGATTTACTTATACTCCTCCAACAAATGAAGATAGATATCTACTCTTCATAGACGAGCTACGTGGTCGCTTGGTCACTCTTCTTGGAGGACGTGCAGCAGAAGAGATTGTTTATTCAGGACGGGTATCAACAGGTGCACTTGATGATATACGGCGAGCAACTGACATGGCATACAAGGCAATAGCTGAGTATGGCCTTAATCAGACAATAGGACCGGTATCTTTGGCAACACTTTCTGGGGGTGGGATTGATGAATCCGGCGGAGGAGCTCCCTGGGGAAGAGATCAGGTCTTGTACATTATTTCTCTTCTATCTCGCACTGTTCTAAGTGACTCATTTTAGGACAAGAAACCAGTCCCAATAACCTGGTGCAGGAATAGTATGTGCTTTTGCAGTGTGATTGATCTGCTATTGTAATGACAGGGGCATCTTGTTGATCTTGTACAAAGAGAGGTTAAAGCATTGCTGCAATCTGCAATGGATGTAGCACTCTCTGTGATTCGTGCTAATCCTACAGTATTGGAGGGTCTCGGTGCACATTTGGAAGGTAATTACTCCCCCCACCTGACTCCTTTGCCCTTTTCTGTGCATTCGGCCTTTTTATGCTACCTTGTCATATCTGTTAGTTAGTTATTGCATGTCTCCACCATGATGGTTATATTGAGAATCAATTGAGGTTCGGCTCTTTGGTGTCTAACTATCTCTTATTGGTTATATACTATTTGCGTTTCTTCAGAGAAAGAAAAAGTAGAGGGTGAAGATCTACAAGAATGGCTGAAAGCAGTGGTTGCACCAGCTGAGCTTACTGCTTTCATCCTGTGCAAGCAAGAGTCTTTACTGCCTTTGCAGATGGAGATGGGGTGTTGATGACAGTCTATCTGCTCTTCTATTGCAACCCAAATGCAGAAGATGCAGATCTTCGTTTCCACGCCTAAGTGGTCAGAGAGTCAACGTAACCTTGCAACTACATACACATCGGAGTAACCTTAAGTTTTCGAGTCAATTTGATACAGGCCAGTATATTCTTTGGTTTTCACCTCTCCATGAGTGTCTAATGTTATTGGCAGCAATGAAGTTGAAGATGGGATGCTCTGTGAGCAGTCTGCAGTGCCTTGCCATCAAGAAAGTAAAGGAACGCCCACATCCCAGATCTTTATTTGGCTGGTGGTGGTCGAGGTGCGATGGCTGTTGTATACTTGGGTATTTTTTACTGTCATGGCTGTTGCAATTCATGCCTTCTCAGATGTATGCCTGATATGTTCTGTCAATAGGCATTCGGTGTGTTGATAGAGGCTATATGTAGATATGTGATGTATATACATACTTCCGTACAGACTTGTTTGCAAATGTCTAATCATAGAGAGCAGATTTTGGATGGATATGCAATTTGTCATGAATCGGATATTGAAACTATTTGGAGGTCGTTTTACAGAGTCGAGGCCAGGTGGGGTTATGCTTGACGGACTCATCACATTGTCCTCTTAGTGCTTGTTAATTTTGTAGCTTTTGAAAGTGCGAACGCAATAAAAAGCTTGATAGTCGGAGACTAGATTAGAAAACTCTCTTTTCTAATGTTCATTGGAATCTGTTTTTTGTCCATGGGCGAAGTATGGGATCCAGTATTGGTGGGCACTAGGAAGGAAGGAGCCACGTCCATGCTTATCATGCAAAGGACATTTTACGGGAATTTTGCCAAGGCACACAGATTGTCCTCTATGGTCGATTGCATATGATTGATTGATATTTTTGCCTGTGGGACTAAAATATCTGTGTTGCTCTTTGAAAACGACGCTAGCCAACAGTTCGTTTTCTGCTATCGGAACAAAATGACACGATCAACCTGGAATGGGTGGCTTGGGGAGGACCACTAGGCTTGTGCAGAGTCGACTGGTCTATATTGCTGCATGCTCGATTTGTGCAATTTTCGTCAGCGAGGAAAGTATCTAGCCGTCGTTCGGCTTGAGTGGCTGGAAGAGTTCCTCGTCTCAGAGTTATATGGTATACATTTTATACCATACAACTCTTTTTGGAAGATGTTTTTATATTTGGTTACACATGGGATTTTGCGATGTCTTTAAACAAAACATACACTTTTTTTAATGTTCGCAAAGAATTACGGCTAGAGTCGTAACGTTTTACGACACCATGTTGTATTACAGCTAGTGAACCTGATTTCATAGAGAGAATTAGTGAAATCTCGAATTGCAATTTCAAGCAAATGCTCGCATAGCAATTATGTCGTCAATTGATGAAAATGGAAAGAAATATTCTCTCGTGCGCGCAAATTCTATGGACTACCAACAAAGGAGAGAATGGAAAGGGATTCCTCTGTGGGGTTCGTTTTCCATAATGCAACCATCTCAATAGCTCGATGCGTTCTTTTCATTCAATATTAGCTGAATGTATGGTTGAAGTCTTCCGCTCTCTTCATTTCTCTCAATCTTCCCTCTCGTTTATCGGTTCGTTTTTTCTCCTATAATCACACAGTTCGACCATTTAATAAGGACTTCTACATGTCAAAGCTTAGCAGATAAAAAAAAGAAGAGCAAAAGAGAGTAAGGAGGCGTTTTCATCCATGTCTAGAGCTCGATCTATTCGTCTAAGTACATCACATTTCACAACCCGTGATCCACCCAGAGCCCATTCAAAATAATCGACGGTTCAAATGGGCACGGTTTCGATAAATTTAGAACTAGGTAAGTAGTTTCTGATCACGAGGCAGTGAGGTGGTGCATGCGTACTGCATGATGCACCAGCCAAATGAGGCAACAATCCCAAGTTGCTGACCAAGCTCATGGCGAGCAAAACATTTCTCACCCGTGAACTGGCACGTCCAGACATGGAAACCAGCGAGTGATTGTCCTTTCCTCTTCCTTATAGGAGGCCGAATTCAACGTCGGCCAGTGATTAAATTAGATGTCGTGTTTTTACTGTTTCCCTGGGCGATTCCACGAAAATATCTTTTGGCCCGGACTGCCACGCGAGCATTCGCTTTTTTGGTAAAACCTTTCTCGGCTTCCTATAAAGTCACTCGCACTCGTGAACTTGTGTTTCTCCCGACTAGAGCTCTCCGGGGTGCGTCAGATCGTGAAGAGATAAGACGAGCTTCTTCTTCAACCAGGTCCTCTCTCTCTCTCTCTCTCTCTTTTCAGGCATCCGATGCTTTAGCTGTTTCAGGATCGTTTCGCATGTATGCATTTTGATGCGTGGAGGTTATGTTCTTCAGATTGTTTTGCGTGTTGGTTTTGTTTTTCTATCGCACGATCTGTGTGTTGATGTTTGCCTCCTCGGAGATGCAGGCATCATCGAGCAATTTGAGATTCAGGGGAAGTTCAGTACAACTTTTGGTCTGAGATTCGCTCCGGTACGTTCGTTGCTTCCCACGACAGTGATTCCGCATCTCAAATTTATTTTCACTGCCTACTTTGGGACTGTTTGTGGCCTTTTCACATAACTAGTTTCTGCTGGGAGATGATCTGTGAATTTTTGGCTTCCGTCCTGATGATGCTGTGCTTCGCAAACAGAGACCTCCTTTTGGCGCTTGTTATTTTTCGATTTTGTCCGGATGCCTCGAGTAGATATACTGCCTTTTCTGTTGCTTGCTCGGATGACTGTTTGAATCCTTGGCAATTTGGCTATTTGTCGTGCAGATATGGCATCAGTAAATGCTACCTTCGCGTCGGTTGTGTGCAACAATGGCAGTCACTCTGCTGTAAAGTTTCCGAGCTCTGCCTTCCTGCCGGGATTCGATGCCTGTGGCCGTTCTTCGAGTGCATGCAAGAAGGAATTCTGTCCTCCTTCGAGAAGCTCGGGTCCCAAAGCCACATTGACCTTTGATCCACCAGCATCGAATTCTGAGAGAACCAAACAAAAGAAGCATACACTTGACCCTGCCGCTCCTGATTTTTTACCCCTTCCTTCCTTCGAGCAGTGTTTTCCAAAGAGCTCAAAACAATACAGGTTTGTTGCTTTCAGTTCTTGCTGCTTGGAAATTCGGTCACCTCAAAATATAAAGTGTGGGTTTGCATTCTGATGGATGAAGTAACATGGACATTCACATATGTATTATTTGCTTTGTAGGGAAGTCATTCATGAGCAAACTAGTCATGTACTGAAAGTTCCTTTCCGACGGGTTCACCTCAGTGGAAATGAACCAGACTTTGACACTTATGACACAAGTGGACCTCAAAACATTAGCCCTCGTGTTGGTATGTATATGGCATTTTGCCTTACTTCTTGCTTCTCGCTAGGACCTCGTTCCTAACTGCTGTCAAAATCCCATGAGATGGACATAAGCTGATTTCTTATCATAAGACATCTACTTTTTTCCCCCTTTGTTTTATGATTTACATGGTTTTGTTGGAAGGTTTCACTTCTTAAATGTGAGTATAATTATCTTTGATTAAGATGTTTTTATTTGGTTGCTCTCGCCTGTTCAATAGAACAAAGAATAGGGAAGTGCTCGTATCATGTACATGATGGTCTTTATGTCGTTATTGCACCGTAGGTCAGGCGGAGCTCCGAAAATATAAACTTGGGAATATCTTTATTTGGGTAGTTCATCCCTGTAAGGCACCGTGTTTTACCAGGAAAGGTCGCAACCCTCTGTCAGAATGGGATTTCATTGAGTCATGCTGAGCTGGAAGTTTGTTTACGCCTGCATTGTTTCTTTTTCTGAACTGGACCTGGCCTACCTTATGGGTGGCATGTAGATAGACTTTTTCACTAAAGTTATAGCATGACATCTTGGCTGTCATGTCAGTTATCTATATTTGGTGCCTAAATATCTAAGAACTTTGCTTTGTTTATTCATATGTGGACGTGACTTTTACTGACAAACAGGGCTGCCCAAGTTGCGGAAAGATTGGATTGACCAGCGGGAGAAGTTCGGTGGACCAAGATACACCCAGATGTATTATGCTAAGCAGGGAATCATAACTGAGGAAATGTTGTATTGCGCCACTCGTGAGAATCTAGACCCAGAGTTTGTTAGGTCTGAGGTTGCTCGAGGACGGGCGATCATTCCATCCAACAAGAAGCACTTAGAGCTGGAGCCAATGGTTGTCGGAAGAAATTTTCTTGTAAAGGTTAATGCTAATATTGGAAATTCTGCTGTTGCTAGTTCCATCGAGGAAGAAGTATATAAGGTTCAGTGGGCAACCATGTGGGGTGCAGATACGGTGATGGATCTCTCCACAGGTCGCCACATCCACGAGACCCGTGAGTGGATACTCCGTAACTCTTCTGTGCCAGTGGGGACAGTACCCATTTATCAAGCACTTGAAAAGGTGAATGGAATTGCGGAAGATCTTAACTGGGAGGTTTTCAGGGATACCTTGATTGAACAAGCTGAGCAAGGGGTTGATTATTTCACTATTCATGCCGGGGTTCTACTCAGGTACATTCCTTTGACAGCGAAGCGCATGACAGGGATCGTTTCTCGTGGAGGATCTATCCACGCAAAGTGGTGCTTGGCTTATCACAAGGAGAATTTTGCTTATGAGCACTGGGATGACATACTGGATATCTGCAATCAATATGATGTTGCACTGTCCATAGGTGATGGTCTGAGACCTGGATCAATATATGATGCTAATGACGCTGCACAGTTTGCTGAGCTTCTTACCCAAGGGGAACTGACTCGTAGAGCTTGGGAAAAGGATGTCCAGGTAATATGATACACTGGAAGGAAGGATCCTCGATTAAAAAAGTTTTCTCTGAGAACAGATTTTAATATGCTGGACTGCTTAACTTTAAGACACCCCTAAGACCTTTATGCATGGGAAATCTCTTTCTTGTTTCATATGATCTTGCAAAACAGTCACTTCAACGTTCCTTTGGGAGTTGGCACTTTATTTGTAAACCTCTAAGCTTATACCATTTTGTTATTCTTTCAATGAAAGATATATAGATCTTTTACGTAGAATCCAAACATAAGGATGAATGCTTATTGGCTATGAAGCTCATCATTTCTTTCATGTAGCACTAGATAAACTGGCTTTGGAGTTCTAACTTGCAATGGCTGTTCTTTTCACTTTTTAATCTTGGTTGACATTTTAAATTGCAAACTTCCCTGTCTTGTTTTTTCAGGTAATGAATGAAGGTCCTGGTCATATCCCGATGCATAAGATCCCTGAGAACATGCAAAAGCAACTCGAATGGTGTAATGAAGCTCCTTTCTACACTCTCGGTCCCTTGACAACTGATATTGCTCCTGGGTATGATCATATCACCTCCGCAATTGGTGCTGCCAATATTGGGGCTCTTGGTACTGCACTTCTGTGTTATGTGACGCCGAAGGAACACCTTGGACTTCCCAATAGGGATGATGTCAAGGCGGGAGTTATAGCTTATAAGATAGCTGCCCATGCAGCCGATTTAGCTAAAGGTCACCCACAAGCTCAAGCCTGGGACGATGCATTGAGCAAGGCAAGATTTGAATTTCGGTGGATGGATCAGTTTGCTTTGTCATTGGACCCCATGACTGCCATGTCTTTTCATGATGAAACACTGCCGTCAGATGGAGCTAAAGTTGCACATTTTTGCTCGATGTGTGGACCTAAATTCTGCTCTATGAAGATAACAGAGGATGTGAGGAAGTATGCTGAAGAGCATGGCTATGGGACCGCCGAAGAAGCCATTAAGCATGGAATGGATACTATGAGTGCTGAATTTCTTGCCGCTAAGAAAACTGTCAGTGGGGAGCAACATGGTGAAGTAGGTGGAGAAATTTACTTGCCAGCTGACTATGTAAAGTCCGCCAAGAGATGAACGTAAGAATCCCCTCAATCTTTTCTGCATTCCCTGTTGTAACGAATTAAGCTAAGCACAGCATACTTTCCATCTTTACGACACTAATTTTGTATGTGATTAAATCATCTCTCTTATGATGTTTTATGGGAACTCCTTGCAGGATCATGTGATAGGCAATATGTTTGGGGAACTTCAAGTAATTGAAAATGCTTGAAAATGCAGCAAAATAGACTTATTGAGGATCGCGATATGCAGTTTTATTTTCATGCTGTTGGTGAGTATGTAGTTTAGTCAAGCATCTTTCTGGATATTTACTGCTTGTTTCATCTGTCTCGGTCAATAAGAAACTTTCTGCCGATTGTGCCCTTTAGCACTTCTTTCTTTAATTTATTTCCTGGACTGTTCCATTGACAAAGAAAAGCACCAGGGGTGTCTGAATCTGCTCTAGCCTAGCTGTTGCTGGGATGGGGTGGATCAGGCTGAGAAAGTCCCTTTGAACCTGAACAGGGTAATACCTGCGTAGGGAGTGTGCAATTTCTTTTCCTTTTTTTGCATGCTTCCACAGGGACAAAGCCTTTAGAAATGGTTGGGGACAAGTTGAACCGTGCGAGATGAACTTCCGAGGAATAGCTTGCTTATTATTCCCGTGAGCAGGTAGTTATATAACAGGAAATACCACAATGTTTACTGCTTCAACTTGAGATTAATAAGTCCACAAGAGCTAATTATCTTGGGGATACTTTTTTCATCTGCCAAACAACTGACTTTATTGAGGTAAGAACGCATTGTTTCAATGTCAAGAAAAAAAGAATAAGACTCTAGAAAAGGTGGGTTGAAGTCCACTTATAGTTGCTTGCTAGTGATGGGCAGAAGAAGTTTTCCTACTGTCCAAGGGAATTGGTGGGTCGCACTGGTGATAATTCATAATTGTGCCTAATTTACAATACGGCCTCGTGTTGGAAATTGTGGTATGCTGTGATTATATACCCATCCACAGTAATTCCGATGTCTCAAGCCGAGCTTCGTGTTCTGGCTGGCACAACAGTCCAGGCAGACATCTATATCCTTGATTTCGCTTTCTAGGTGGTGGATGGGTCTTCCATCATCAGGCAACTATGCAGAGATTATAAATGACGATGCTTTAGGTCTTGAATTGGGGATATGGACAGAAAGAGCATCATAACCCTCCTGCTAAAGAAATCGATCCTGATGTAGTGACACCCAAAAGTTCCAAAGTGGTACTCTTCTTCTTTTTGGGTTGCTGGAAACCCAAAGTTGGTAAACTTTGAGCTTGTGGAAGTGACGAATTACAAGTTCCGTGTAATCCGGGCTTGGATTCGACTCTCATGAACCGCCTCAGTTCCAAAGGTTGCCCCTTGTATCTCTATCACGAGTATGGCGCCCAATAATTCAGAATTGTTGGTGTGCCGAAGTCAATTGTCCATAAGGCCATGTCTCTAACTTCTTTGAAACTTGCTTCTCCTTTGGGGGCATCCTTGGCTCTTTCCTGTGCCTATGGCTTACGATTTCCAGGAAATTGAATGTTTGCTGATAGAGAGAACGTTTTGTTCACTAATATTCCATATGCTGAAAGTCCTACACGCACAAATTTAAACCTAGGAAAAGACTTACTTTCCTTATACCACGGGTCGGGACTCCATGTTAAAACCACCTTTGAACTTTATCATAATGGAGCAAAATTCCGCATTCTGATAACCATTCTCTTTCCTAGACAAAAGATGCTTTTCTTCTGCAAGGACAAGGAGAGTTTTCACTCCCCTCGAAAACGTCGGCGGGGTGCCCGCGACAATCGAATCGGTGGGCGTCGACAAAACAGGAATCGTTCGATATACACGCCCAAAAAGATTAAAGCCTCTCGTGTCACAACTCCATCAACATAAAAAGACTACATTAAAAGGGGTTTTTTCGTGTCACAACTCCATCAACTTGACATAGTATTTCTTTTAGTTCATTTCGACTAATGTTTTTACACAAATACTTTCTACAATTCAAGTTTTTTGCATTAATTAAGAGAAGAGTAAATTCATGCGGGCATTTTCAGATTGGTTCGGACATTTCTAATCCAAGTCGCAAGCAAGATCCTCGATGGCAATTATCAAGCGAAATCAATTAAAGGAATTTTTTGCACACCTTACAGGAAAATCGGCACTCGAGCTTGGGTATCAAAATTACTTCCATAATTCATCTTATGTGTGACAAAATCTTTTTTAAAAAAGATATATATCCACTAGAAGTCCTAAAACTCGTTGCAAAAACGCAATTAAGTTCTAAAACTTGTCAAATTGAGTCAATTAAGTCTTAAAGTAAACACCATTAATTTGTCTAATAGAAAATGCTGATGTGGCATTTTTAAATGAATTTCTCTCTCCTATGTGGCATTTTATTTTATTTTATTTTATTCAAATATTTTTAAAATTAAATTTAAAACTAAAAAAATCTAAATTTTACTTTAAAAAAACTAAAAAAAAAATTACTAAGGCTCGTTCCCGTAGGTGGGAGTTGCAATTGCTGCCCATCGCCGGAGGGGCCGGCGACCTGAGCCGGCCACCTCAGGTGAGGGTCGATGACCCTCTATAGGGCTAGGCAAGGGCCTATATTTGGGTGACACCGACGCTCGCCTAAGCCTAGTGAGGGTTGGCCCCGGGTGAAGGCTAGGCATTGCCCAGATCTAAGGAAGCCTCACCAGCCCCAAACAAGGATCGATGATGCCTCACCTAGGCCTAGCAAGATCGCCCATCCTCGCCCAAGGCTGGTGACCTCCGACAGCCCCTCTTGCAATGGACGGCAGCACACCATCGGCAAAGCTCCTTCTCTCTCTTTTTTTCATTTTTTTAAAATTTTTAGACTTTTTAATTTATTAATTTAATTTAAAAAAGATTTGAAAAAAATGTCACATATAAGAGACAAATTAAAAATGCCATGTTAGCATTTTTCGTAAAACAAATTAATGATATTAACTTTAAGACTTGATTGAACCAATTCAACAAGTTTTAGAATTTAATTACACTTTTAAAACGAATTTAGGATTCAATTGTACTTTCATGAAAAGTTTTAGTACTTTTTTCCCTAAAAATTAAGCTTTCGTTGGATTATGGGCTTGTTTGGTTCAACTTTTGATAAATGTATTTGGCAAAATGCAAAGACCTTTAAGCTAAAAGGGTTTTCCGAAATGCAAGTAGTGTTTGGTAATGTGTATTTTAAAATCACATTTGAAAGCAACTTTGGCCTAAATACCATTTGGTAAAAGTTATTTGTAAAAAACTTTTGCTGATATTTAGAAAAAGAAAAAAAAGCTAGCCTCCGACCACCACCGCCAGCCAGATCTGGTCACCGGCCAACCGCCAACGACCAGATCTAGTTGCCGGCCGGCCTTGCCTGACCTCAGGCTACCGTCGCCTGAGGTGGGGCGATCCCTAGGTGGCGGTCGCCGGGCACTGAACCAGCTGCTTGGAAGGAGGATGAACAATAAATATGAATAATATCGAATTACATTATGAAAATGTAACTTGTCAAAACTTCTCATGAGTTCCATACAATCAAAGACCCTTGAAAAGCTTTGGAGATGTAATTGTATCTTGCCAAAACTTGCCAAATAATTTTATATTTGCTCAAGGAATTTTAAACCCCCAAAATAGCTTTCAAATACTTAACCAAAGGGGTCCGGTAAGGGCCAGCATAGTAGAAAAGTTCAAACAGGCTAATCCCACCCACTTCCTATTCCTTTTTCCGAAAAATAAATAAAATAAAATAAAATAAAGAGGAATTAAAAAGCGTCTGCTGCGCCATCGTGGACCCCACATGTGTAAGATAGCGACAAATCCACTTTCCACAATGGGCTACGTTATCCACCCCCGCGTCGTCAACATTTGCCTCCCTCCCTACATCCAATGCTAATCCCCCCACCTTGCCCTCCTCCACACCCCACGCGCCTCCCTCCTCCGCCTCCTCCGCCGCCGCCAGCCATGTACTCCCCCGCACCTCTCGACCTCGAGATCACGGTCATATCGGCCAAGCACCTGAAGAACGTCAACTGGCGCAACGGCGACCTCAAGCCCTACGCCGCCTTCTCCCTCGACCACGACCCCCACCTCCGCCTCTCCACCCGCCCCGACGACTCCGGCTCCACCCGCCCCGTCTGGAACGAGATCCTCACGATCCCGCTCCCCGCCGCCGCCGCCGCATCGCCGCGCGACGCGACCCTCACCGTCGAGGTCTTCCACTCGAAGCCCTCCGAGACCACCAAACCCTTGGTCGGCTCTTCCAGGTTCGCCCTCTCTCAGCTGATCGACTCGGACGGCGACGCCCCTAGGGTTTACGCTCTCGACCTCTATCGCCCTTCTGGTCGGCCGCAGGGGAAGCTCCGCGTGAAGCTCGCCGTCCGAGAGCGGCCTCGTCCTCCTCCGCCGCCGCCTCCGCCTCGGTATCACGACTTTGCCCCGGAGGATCGCGGTAATTACTTCACTCCACCTCCTTTTTCGCAATTCAATAACTCGGTTCCGTGGTCTGGCTATTCTTATGGCCACTATTATTATGCTCGGCCTCCGCCGCCGCAAGCGCCGCCGATGCGGCCTTTCTCTGATCACGCCTCGAATTATGGAGCTCCAAGTGTCCCTTCAGCTCCAGTTGATTTCTCCTCTTATGCTGTCGATCATAAGCTGAAGGTGACCAGCGGTTCCAGTTCCCCGTATTGCCCGTCCGCCCCAGTCGATTTTTCCTATCCTGTGCAAGAGCATCGGCGGATTCCTCGGCCTCGCTGGGTTTCCGATCACGTCACGTCGGCTCCTGGTGAGTCCTTGAGCAGTGAGCATATGATTCCTACGCCACGCTGGATCTTCAATCACAGGGCATCGGCTCCTGTCTATCCCGCATCGTCAAACAGCCACAGCTCGGACAATGTTGTCCCAAACGAGCCTGGAGCACCATTTGATTCTTCACGGTCTGAGCGGAGGCCCTTGCCACGCTATGAAGATGTTGCTAGTGCATTGGGAGGGTTGAATTTGGAAGAAGGAAATGCCCACAAGACTGATCACTCGGTGAGGAATGCTCCCGGCTATGGCCATTACCAAAGTGGTTGTTGAAGCACCTTGATGCCTGGGGTTTCTGAGCTTTACAAAGAGGGTAAATGTGGCTAATAAGATAAGGTGATATGTAGATTCTCGTAATATACTTGTGTATATGCAGTCATATTCTGTATGAAGCTGCCATCCGACTTTATTTACATATTGTGTGGCTTTGTTTTCTCCTACATTGTCCTACTTGAAGCTCCAAGGCACGATGAAAGTATGCATCTTTAATGAAATACTATGCTATTGCCCTGCACTTTCTTTAGGATGCTATTCTGTGACATGTGAAATGGTTAGTTCCAATTGCTTGTTTGGAGAAGGGTGTGATTGTGGCACACTCGTGTTGATGCGCAGATTGATTGATGTACTTGAGATTTGTGATGCTAATTTGGAGAGTTTTACCGTTTCAACTGTAACAAACCTTGGGGTCACCAGGCTTATCCCCCTGCCTTAATGTGGTTTACCTTGGCCTTGGTTTTAATAGCTTGACGTGAACCAATCCCTTAACATACATCATTGTATGATATGATTTCGTTATTCGTTGAAATTCCTATTGCAGATTTTTGGTGCTTTTGGAAATAACTTGTTTCCGTATTTACTGAAAAATTGCTTCAAACTTTTACAGTTTTTGTTGGAGCAGAAAATTCTCTGTGGATGTATTGATTGACATTGGAGTCAACAGTCTTGTAAAAGAACTCTGTGTTTGCCCTTGAGCTCTTTTTTAATATGCGTATAGAACCCTGCTGCCTTTAGTAAATGTTTCTTGATATTTACTTTGGAAAATCAAAGAGTTTCTTAGGCTTAAAGATAGAAACTTCTGGTCTGTCAAAATTCCTGAGGACTGAAAGAAGGAACAGTGGGTTCTTGGCCAAACCCTGAGATTGGAAGAGCTGGTAAAATTCTGTGTTGAAGCTAGATTTTCTGGAGGGAAAAGTGAGTTGAACCGCCGGAACAGGGGGGGGGGTTATTTAGTGTTTTAGATTCACGGCATTAGTTTAGGACCAAGATGGCAGTAGCCAGACTGAATTCTGGAGAAAGATTGACATGCGATTTTGATTGAACTTCCTGTAAAGATGACCAATGTGATCAACTCTGGGTATGGAATGAAGCTGTGGAATACTGCAAGGAAGAAAGGGGCTGTCGGCCCATGCTGTCTAAAGTGTTTGGAGCAGGATTTGTGTCCACTATGCTTGGACATGAAATAGAAAGGTGCAGGATTACAAGGAGTTTAGTTGTTTCTTGTCATTTAAATGCAGTCGATGATCTAATGGCTTGTCATTACACAATCAGCCATTTGATATCTTTTCGTTGCTCTGTACATCAACCAAATAGATGGCTGAAACAGCCCCCATGCTTAACGATAGGCTGCAAAAGCCTCTATGTCGGCAGTTATTACAACTGCAGACAATAATTCTGAGTTACTTGAGAAAAAAGATGGCCGAACAATCGGTGATCATCTTTCCCCTTGAATGGGGATAGTCTCAGGACCTGATAGCTCTTCTGTTACCGTCTATACTTCTGCTTTGTCTGTCATTGGAGAGGATCCTTGTGCAGCTACAGCTGCTTTTTTTTTCTCTTTCATCCAAGCTTTCTGCAAAAGATCGATGCAGGTTCTATTAGGCATGTGCCTAAATCATCGCGTGTATCCGCAATGTCCGAGTTCGGAGCAATTTCTCATTGTATTACACGAGTGTCTAACTAAGATCTTGGCTAATAGACTCAGTCAAATTCTGAGCTTGAACGAATCAACGTATAAAAGATAAGAAGGGGAAGAAGTGGTGATTCCGTGACTGGCGTCATTCCTTACACGGCTGCCAAGAAAGAAAATCAAAGAAGCCAGAAATAATGTGTTTGTAAGTTCGGTTACGTTAGTCAAATTGATTGGGCCTAACACTTGGAAGTGGACTGTCAAGCCCAGCCCACACCAAGCCCAGCCCACATACCACCCAACTTCATGAAGGCGAAATAGTGCGACGCGCAGAGAGAGAGAGAAAGAGAGAGAATGAATCCACCGCAGCTGCCACTTGGTCGGACGCGCGTGTTGTCTCCCCCTGAAGCGGAGAAATCTCCGGCCGATCGCCATCCCGTCGGCGGCGGCGGGGGCTTGGAAGCCTCTCTGGTCGGCCTAACCCACCATCACCACCACCGGTCGGTCGCCCTCCGAGACCGCTCTGAGAAAGCCAAGAGAGACGCGATCAGGAGCGCGGCGGCGGTGTCGGATCTGCTGGTGGAGGCGGTGAACGGAGGGGTGGAGGAGGCCTTCGTCAACCAGAAGCGCATCGAGCTCGAGACTCGAGCTTTGGCCGCCACCGTCTCCCGCTTCGCGAAGCAGACCGATCACTGGCTCGCCTCCACTCACGCTCTTAACTCCGCCATCAAGGTCTTTTCATGCCCTTGGCAAGTTCAGATTGCTTTACCAAACTAAAGCGAACAAACATGTCTTGATATGTTGTTAGAAATATTCGCGGCACAGGAAATTGGGGACTTCGAGAACTGGATGAAGATAATGGATTTCGATTGCAAGAGCATCAACGCAGCCATCCGCAACATTCATCAAGCTTGATTTCCAGCACTCGGAAATGGGATCCATCCCCATTCTCTCTATTCGCCTGTCTTCATCTATCCACACATTTTGTTAGGGAAAGACAACTTCTTTTCTTTTGGGTGATGCCGGAGGTGCTAGAGTCAGCTGGGACCGAGTGCGCCTTCCTAAGCAGGAAGGTGTACCTGGCATTGGGAAATTGGATCTTTGAGATATTGCTTGTAGATTGAAATATGTATGGAAGCTATAGTTAAAGTCTGGTTCTCTTTGGAACGCTGGCACTGCATTTATCCTTCCAGTCAGGATAGTTTCTGGGCTAATAAAGCCGGAACGAACTCTGCTACTGCATGGAGGGAGTCAAGAAACGCTCGCGAATGTGCCGAAACCTCGTATTGTACACTTCATGGGAATGGTAAGTCGACATACTTGTGACATGACAATTGGCACACCTCGTGGTGTCTTGTTGGAGGCTTATTCTTGAAGAGTTCTTTACGATGTACTGCTCTGCCTTCTAATGCTAAAGTAGCTGAGATTATTCGAGGCAGTGACTGGCATTGGTTTGGTGTTAGATGGGATGATTTGGTAGCTATCCAAGCTGCTCTATGTGGCACTTTCAGTCCTAACTCTGTTATTGATAATGGAGTATTGTGTCCTGTTTCTAACTGTGGCACTTTGCATTCTGCTACTGCTTGGAATCTTGTGAGATAGAGAGGTATTTAAGTGGACTGGCATAGGTTGATCTGGTTCTTCCCTAATGTACCTAAGTTTGCTATGGTTTCCCAGATGGCTCTCTTGAATAGGCTTCCAACTTTGGACAGCATTGATGCTTGGGCATCGGCCTTGGCTACATCTCCCGTGTGTTTCTTATGTATTCAGGCTGATGAAAACGGAGATCATCGTTTTTGGCCCGCAGCTTCTCTTCCCAGGTTTGGAAGAAGCTTTTATTGCCATGCTCCGTTGATTGAATGCCTGGTAATGGGGCTACTGTTTGAACCTAGCCTAGATTTGCGTGTGGAGTAAGGAGGGGGAGCTGAGATTGCAGAGATGTACTTGTTGTTAAGGTTCGGTATGGACTGCAAAAGAAGGTTACACATCAATAATACGATCTTGTGCTTCCTAAATTGATCAACAGTCGGACCAGTTAACCGAGAACCAATCCAAGTTTTTCTGTTTCTCCTTTTGAATGTTAATCCAAATTTGTTAATCAATTCTAGACTTCCATATTCTTTTGTTTTGCGGTTTGGTATATATTGTCTACATGATCATCGTGATCGATCCACCGGCTAAATCATCTTTTGGCGAAACATTTTCATTGAGTTGATGAGATTGAATTGGTGATAACTTGAGTGGATCAGAGTGGTTTTTTTGTAGAGCTCTTGTTATGGGGGACTAGGCTTTTGCCCAAAAGTCCGGAAGATCTAACTGCTTATGTGAAGGGCAAAAGCCCGGGAGATCTAACTGCTTATGCGAAGTTTATGGATTGCAATTTTTTGGGGCCCAAAAACTAATTCGATTGAAATAAGTAAAGGCAGACGCCCGAGCTACCGTCGACGCCCGAGCTGCCCACCACGCCTCTCCCTATGCCCTTGTCTCTACTTGTGCATCGTGGCAGGTGTCAAGCTCATGGACGCTACAACCCATGCCATGTGGGCCTCGTGCTCACAAGGGCCACGACTTGCCCCAGAGCATTGTCATGGTTGCGAGAGCTCTGCTTCGGAGTCCGGCCATATTTGATATGAACATCATGAGCTGTCCCACAATATCATAATCTGATGAATCAGCCCGGATCGGTTTACTTATCCGTGCTTCCACCGTGAGAGGGGCTGATTGGGATGGAACGGGTATTGGTCATTTCATTATTAAGAAAATATTCCGGTGTCTATATTTAGTTATTCAAAAGTCAGTTTGTGCATGAAACAAGGTGGAGGTCAAAACCAACTGATGTTGAAGCTCTACACCTCTATCTTCTTTATCACTGAGTGGTCATTCCCTTTCATAGGGACTGAGATTGGATCTAGAACCATGCATGAGACATTTATCTCGCATGGCTTGGTCATTGAACCCAAATACATTACCCGCAATGGAAGTAAATATTGGATAGGTTCGATCTATGGTGATTGGGTCCGCCTAAAAAGATCAACAAATCTATCGTTTTGTTAGGATGCCTTAGCTGCATTCAATCATCTTCCCCAGTACTTAGAAAAAGCGAGCCATCGTGGCCACGCGAAAAGAACAAAAAAAAGGAAAAGTTGAAGAAAGAAGGAGG
The DNA here is from genome assembly GCA_031216185.1 of Syzygium aqueum. Taxonomy (NCBI): domain Eukaryota; kingdom Viridiplantae; phylum Streptophyta; class Magnoliopsida; order Myrtales; family Myrtaceae; genus Syzygium; species Syzygium aqueum. Next base: position 42,360,317 of record CM062232.1, read on the forward strand.
ACGGAGGTCGAAAGAGTCTCAGCAATGAAAAAGAAAAAAAGAAGAGACGGAGAGACCCGTAACTTTTGGTCTCCTCCACGTAAAGAGAGACAAAAAAATAAAAGGTGGTGGGATTGGCTCCCAAAATGAGATGAAAAGAGTGAACGTCAATTGTAATATTACGTTGCGACCAAAAAAATTTGTAAAATCATGTTGTGCGACCGAGTGCATGAATAGGCCATAGGATAATAACATAAATATTTCATAAACTTTGATATCAATATGCAATGTTGTCCTTGGACATTCAATCTATTCAACGTGATCATTGGACTTTGGTCTAATGTGCAATTTGATCTATACACTTTTAAGTTATGCGATGCAGTTCCTGAATTATTAATAAATGTTCAATTTAATCCTTTTGTTTGCGTCATTTTCACATAGTCTATGAACCGAATTGAACATTTATAGATAGTTTAGGGACCACATTGCATAAATTAAAAGTATAGAGATAACATTGCACATTCAACCAAAATTCAAGGACTATATTGAATAAATTAAAAGTACAATAACAACATTGCACATTGGATCAAAGTTCATAAACCATTCGTATTATTTTCCTTATATCATAAAACCACCAATGCAAGAGCGCCACCGATCGAGCAGCAGCTAATTCTTGCCTTTATAAAACTTCAAAGCTCAAGCATGTAATTATTGGAGAATTAAAATGAAATGACTTGAACCCTTATATATTTCATTGATAAAACGAAGTTCGGGTACCTTATCTTTAACTGGATACGACTTTTAACTTAGTAAACAAAATCCAAAAAACCTAATCAAGTATCATACTTTTTCTTAACATAGTGTCTGTTCCGACAAATACAAGAATAGAATGAGTTGGCCAAGACTAATCCCAACCAAAACAAACGTTAAAAAATCGAGCCTGGCTAGCATAACCATGAGGTTTTTGTGAAATGTTAGCGACGCTTTTTCATGGCCGAAACAGGGAGACTGGCTTCAGCGGTTCCAATTTTTTTATTTTTTATTTATACTTTTCATGGCTTCCTATTTTCTTAACTTAATTTAGCAAGATTAGAGGGTTTAAAAAGGCCCAAGAAGCACAAATTTGGAAGGGAAATCTCACAAATCCTAGTAAGTGTAATTTTTTTATATAAAGAATGAAAAAATAAATTAAATACCGAAATATAGATAATCACGAGTAAAATATTATCACTAACTAAAAAAAATGGCTAGTATAATCTATTATATTTTAAAGATGAAAAAATACTTAAAATGTTCGATTTATAACTAATAACAGAATCATTGTGCAAATGAAACGACTCCTCATTCTTTTCCCTCAAATCAAATTGCTCTAGAAAAAATCAATGGAAGTAAATATCGGATATGTTCGACCTATGGTCATTGGGTCCACCAAAAAAGACGATATGTTAGGATGCCTCGGCTGCATTCAATCATCTTCCCCGTTACTTAGAAAAAGCGAGCCATCGTGGCCACACGAAAAGAACAAAAAAAGGCAAAAGTTGAAGAAAGAAAGAGGAGGGAGGGCGAAAGAGTCTCCGCAATGAAAAGGAAAAAAAGAGGAGACAGAGGGCCCGTTTGGTTCGGCTTTTCACATGCTACTTGGGGAAATGTAAATACATTTAGGTGAAAGTCACTTCGAAAAATGCAAGTGGTATTTGGCAAAAAAAAAATTGTGAAGCTACTTTGGCCTAAATAGTATTTGGTAAATTTTTTTTTTGGCAAAGGGCTTTGGCAAATTTTATTTTTAATATTCTAATTTTGCCCCTATTATTGTTCATCTTCTTCGCCGTGAGAGTGACCTGCAAGGGTGGCTGCCAAAGGGTTGGCGAAGAGCGAGCAAGGTCGCCCAACCCAGGCGACGGTCGCCCGGGGTCAGGCAACTGCCTAAGTGCCGTCGCCTGGGTTGCGCGACCTCAGGTGGCCGCGACCCAGGCAACAGCGCCTAGGCGGTTGGCTGACACTAGGCGGCCGTCGCCTGGGTCGGGCGACCTCGCCGACCCCTCGCCTGTCCTTCGCCAACTAGATTCGCCCTCGCCAGCCCTTCGTCGGCCACCCTCACAGCAAAGAAGATGAATAATAATAGGAGCGAGACCAGAAGAAAGAAATTTGAGTGAGGACAATTTGGGTAGGAAAAATAGGTTTCAGCATTTGTGTAATGCTAGCTTTCGGCTTTCCATTCCATAAATGCTGAGCCAAACAGGACAAGAGAGACCCGTAACTTTTGGGTCTCCTTCACGTAAAGAGAGATAGAAATAAAAGGTGGTGGGATTAGCTCCGTAAATGAGATGAAAAGAGTGAAGGTCAATTGTATAATTACGTTTCGACCAAAAAAAATAGTAAAATTATGTTGTGCGACCGAGTGCATAAATATGCCACATAAACTTTGATATCAATATGCAATGTCGTCCTTGGACATTCAATCTACTCAACGTGGCTTGTGAACTTTGGTCTAATGTATAATGTCGTCCATATACTTTTAATTTATATAATGCGGTTCTTGAACTATTATTAAATGTTTAATGTAATCCTTCCATTTGCATCATTTTCACATAGCTTAAGAATAAAATTGAACATTTACTGATAATTTAGGGACCACGTTACACAAATTAAAAGTACAAATACGACGTTGCAGATTAAGTTATGATTCAGGGACCACATTGAATAGATTAAAAGTACAAGAATAATATTGCATATGGGATCAAAGTTCATGAATCATTTGTATCATTTTCCCTATATCGTAAAATCACTAATGCAAGAGCGCCACCTATTAAGCAGCAGCTAATTCTCGTCTTTATAAAACTTCAAAGCTCCAGCATGTAATTATTGGAGAATTAAAATGAAATGACTTAAACCCCTATAAATTTCATCGACTCGGGTACCTTATCTTTAACTGGATACAACTTTTAACCGCGAGGTTAGTAAACAAAATCCAAAAAACCTAATCGAGTATCATATTTTTTTCTTAACACGGTGCCTGTTCCGACAAATACAAGAATGGAATGAGTTGGCTAAGGTCCCAACCAAAACAAACGTTAAAAAATTGAGCCACACTTTTTTATGGCCGAAACGGGGAGACTGGCTCCAGCGGTTCCAATTTTTTATTTTACTTTTCATGGCTTCCTATTTTCTTAACTTAACTTAGTTAGATTAGAGGATTTAAAAAGGCCCAAGGAGCACTAATTTGAAAGGGAAATCGCACAAATCCTAGGTAGTGTAACTTTTTTTTTTAATATCGAGAATGAAAAGATAAATTAAATACCGAAATATAGATAATCACAAGTAAAATATTCTTACTAACTAAAAATAGCTAGTACAATCTATTATATTTTAAAGATGAAAAAAATACTTAAAATGTTGGCTTTACAACTGATAACGAAATCATCTCGCAAATGAAATGACTCCTCATTCTTTTTGCTCAAGCAAATTGCTCTAGAAAAAATCAAAGACTAGTGATATTGATTATGCATAAAAACAGACGAATTAAAGAAAACATCAAAATATGAATAATAATTTAGATGACATAAAAATAACCACGTTGCTTCAAATCTAGTAGATGAAGGTGTGCAAGCACCTAAAACATTACAAGATCAATCTTAAGATCACGCAAGTCAAAGCTGGAGTTAAAAAAAATTCGATCCAATTCCATACAAATCTTACCTAATATAGCTCCAACTTTTGATTCATTGAGAAGATTCACATGACCATGTCACACATGATCCTATATCATTTCATATAGATAAAAAGTCAATTTTATTTCAAAACAAAATAACAAAAAGTACCACTAACGATAGAAAATCCACGATTCTTCTTTCGTTGCAAATTAGATCTTGAATTTATATATATAACGTGGATATATTTATAATCTGTATATATATATTAATGGATACCAACTGAAATTCAACGTCAACAAATATCTCTTGCTTCTTTGCAAAAAAAGAAACAGAGAGTAAATAAACCTTTGTTCACGGTTATGTGTTCATCGGTCTCAAATCCTAAAATAATCGGAAGTTTAAAGTATATTTGATATTCGCGTTCCTATTGTTTTGAGTTATTAAGTTTATTTTATTTGAAAACAATATCCTCAAATCTTTTCAAAACAAAATAACAAAAAGTACCACCAATGATAGAAAATCCACGATTCTTCTTTCACTGCAAATTAGATCTTGAATTTATATATATAACTTGTATATATTTATAATATGTATATATATTAATGGATACCAACTAAAATTCTACGTCAACAAATATCTCTTGCTTTTTTGCAATAAAGGAAACAGAGAATAAACAAATCTTTATTCGCGGTTATGTGTTCATCGAACTCAAATCCTAAAATAATCAGAAGTTTAGAGTATATTTGATATTCACGTTCCTATTGTTTTGAGTTATTAAGTTTATTTTATTTGAAAACAATGTCCTTAAATCTTTTCTTTGACTCGAAAGTAATATCTACTACATTAGAAGTTGCAGTTTAAAACTTTTACGTCTAGTTCAATCTTTTCTTTGGTGGAATAATACCCCTTACTGGGATCTGTAAGATTTCTCTTTCAGACCGGTGGAACATGACCCCCTGTTTCCTCCGCAAAAAGGTGTGCCTGACGTTACTTAATCATTTTCCTAGAAAATCGCTCATCACAAGTCCACGTGGTCAAGAAAGATCTACCGATTCTTTATACTTTCCCCCAAAAAAAATCAGTGCAGACTTTTGCTGGGATCGCTTCCTGCTCTTCTCCTTCTCACGCACGTTTGGGTTCTCTCCCTCACATCGGACGCCATTTTCCCATTGCCGGTGAACCGTCTCTAACCACTGAACTCTCTCTCTCTCTCTCTCTCTCTCTATAGATTGTACAGGAAGACTTGCCAAGAAAAGAAATGTCCTTAATTTTGTTGGGTACGCCTACGTGGAGTAAGAAGTCTTCCACTTTAGGTTTTAGCTGTGTACTGTTGGCCCTTTGGTTAGGTGGTCGACAGGTTCAAGCCAAGTTAGCACTGCACACCACATTTACTCGTGCAGCAGCTGCTTAGACAGATGATCTGAAACCCAAACCCACAGATTACGTGTCCGCAGGCCCTGGATTTACCTCATCCCCCGTGTCCTAAGAAAGCAATTGAAGCGACGTCTTAACTAGTGCGAAAATGATTGCTATAGGTAAAACAGCAACAGCACGGAGTAATAACAAAGGAGGAAGAAGAAGAAGGAAAAGCAGTATATGACACTGGAGTCTAAATGATGTACTCCCCGAACCCTTTTGGGTGAGCACACTGCTTTACCTCCCCAAAAAAGAAAAGGTGGATTCGACTAATAAGTACTAACAAAGACCGTGAGGTGATTTCAAAGTGACATTGATGTCTGACCATATTTTTCACATTAGCAATGTGCTAAACGCACTCTTTTCCTATGTCGCTATATATTCTTTTTAATCACGCGCGAGAGTCGTACAACTGAATTTATGGTGACATGTGAATTGCCTATACAAGTTGCAGTTGTCGAATGACTAATATTATTATCGCTTCGATAAATAAACATTAGATACCAAAACTATTTCATCATATTTATTTGCTAGATAACGTGGTAAGTTATGAATGAGTTTCGGATAAAAAAAGGGGTGTCTATGTGGCATTTTATATTGTATGTGTTCTCAAAGCTAAATTTTTCTCTAATTGACTTCTCAGTTCCAATCATTTGCAGCTGTCATGTAACTGCAAAGATTAGAGGCAACCCTAATGGTGCGCAAAATTTCACTATTGATGAGTTGATGCACCAAAATCACACTCCATCAACTCAATTAAAAAAAAATACATAAATGACCCTAATTTCATGATGTACCCTTGCAACTACTCAGGTGACTCCATGCATGACTCAAACCCCATAAAAATTTTCAGGGAAGCTTTCTTGCATTCACTGCTTTCACTTGGTTCCTATCAACCCCTGTGACTCGAAAGATTTTTCCTAACGACTCCTCCTACATCTTCCTCACGTATATCCCAACGATATATTAACAACAACTCAACACCTTCTCTCTCGTATTCACTACTGACCCTCGGTCCACACACCACGCCATGGAAACATCATTCCTCCTCTTCAACTTGGCAGCACTTACTTGTGCCTACCTGATTTGGTTCTATCTCTTGGCCAGGAAACTCACCGGCCCGAAGGCGTGGCCAGTCGTGGGGAGCCTGCCGGCCCTCTTTGCGAACCGGAGGAGGCTCCACGACTGGATCGCTGGCCACCTCCGGGCCACTGGTGGCGCCGCCACCTACCAGACGTGCACCATCGCCCTCCCTTTCCTGGCCCGCAAACAAGGGTTCTACACCGTCACGTGCCACCCGAAGAACATCGAGCATGTGCTTCGGACGCGGTTCGACAACTACCCTAAGGGCCCTACGTGGCAGACTGCCTTCCACGACCTGCTCGGCCAGGGGATTTTCAACAGCGACGGCGAGACGTGGCTCCTGCAGCGCAAGACGGCGGCCCTCGAGTTCACGACCCGGACGCTGAGGCAGGCCATGGACCGGTGGGTGAACCGGACTATCAAGAACCGGTTCTGGAAGATCCTCGACAAGGCCGCGAGCGAGCGCATCCCTGTCGACTTGCAAGACCTCTTGCTTCGCTTGACGTTCGACAACATCTGCGGGCTCACATTCGGGAAAGACCCGGAGACCCTCTCGCCGGAGTTACCAGAAAACCCTTTCGCTATGGCTTTCGACACGGCCACCGAAGCGACCCTTCAGCGCCTGCTCTATCCCGGTTTTCTATGGAGGCTCAAGAAGATATTCGGTGTCGGAGCGGAGCAGCGGTTAAAGAAGAGCCTCCAGGTCGTCGAGAACTACATGAACGATGCCATCAACGCGCGCAAAGCGACTCCCTCTGACGACCTCCTTTCGCGCTTCCTGAAAAAGCGGGACGTCGATGGCAACCTCTTCCAAATCTCCGTCCTCCAGCGGATCGCGTTGAACTTCGTCCTCGCAGGGCGCGACACGTCATCCGTTGCACTGAGCTGGTTTTTCTGGCTTGTCATGAACAACCCGCGAGTCGAGCGGAAGATCGTGCGCGAGATAGCAAGGGTCCTCAAGGACACCCGCGGCGACGATCACATGAAATGGCTGGAATCGCCGCTGGTGTTCGATGAGGCCGACAGGCTGGTCTATCTCAAGGCGGTCCTCGCCGAGACGCTGCGCCTATACCCCTCGGTGCCAGAGGACTTCAAGTACGTGGTCGCGGACGACGTCCTGCCCGACGGGACCCACGTGCCGGCCGGATCGACAGTCACGTACTCGATATACTCGGTGGGGAGGACGAAGTCGATATGGGGCGAGGACTGCATGGAGTTCAGGCCGGAGCGATGGCTCTCGGAGAGCGAGGGCCAGTTTGAGATGCCGAAAGACGGGTACAAGTTCGTGGCCTTCAACGCGGGGCCGAGGACCTGCTTGGGGAAGGACCTGGCCTACCTCCAGATGAAGTCCGTGGCGTCGGCGGTGCTCCTCCGCTACCGGCTGTCGCTGGTACCGGGTCACCGCGTGGAGCAGAAGATGTCGCTCACGCTGTTCATGAAGAACGGGCTTCGCGTCAATCTGCATCCGCGGGATCTTGCAGAGTCTGCATGATGAAGATATAAGCAAAGGAAGAAGATCAATGGGTGTTGCGATCGAGAAAGGGTGTGTGCATTGGTCTTAAAGATTAGTGTGCATGATGGGGACGATGATGCATGTAATCGATTTATTTTCTTGTAACGAGTTTGTATTTGTCTTGCCTGAAAAAAAAGTGAAATATATATAAATATAAAACCATTTATTTGTTATGCTTTTATATACTCAGAAATTCTAGCTTCGTTTAAGGGATAAATCATAAATCTGTGGGCAACTCGTTGAAAATGTTTGTCTTCACACAAATCCCCGTCCTCATTCTTAATGTCATCCGTTTAATGAGAGAGATATTTTAACGGAAAAAAGAAGAAGAAATTAGTGATTTCATAATTTCAATAAAAGTGAGTAAATTATATAAAAAGTTTGGTAATTGAAATTTGACCAAATAAGTGTCAGTAGACGAGTCAACTGAGAGTTTTTTTTTTTCGCTAAAATCGAGTCGGCTAAGAGTTGTAACATGAATACAAGCGGAAACTCGATGGAAAAGTTGGTAATTTGATTTCTATAGAGTTGGTAACTTCAGCGCCTTGAATTTAAGTAGATAGAAGTTGGTAATTTTGTTGAAACCGTTTGCAATTAGCAAACAACTAAACAAAAATTGACAATTTAATATTAAAAGTTGAATCAAATATATATATACATAGATATAGCAGTTTTATAATTGGGATAATGACACAAACAGTCCTTGAATTTCGACCCAACGTACAATGTGATCCATGAACTTTTAATTTATTCAATGTAGTCCTTTAACTCTAGCCTAATGTTCAATATGGTCCATGAACTTTTTTTGTATATATTCAATGTATTTCTTAAACTATATGAAAATGTTCAACATAGTCCCTGAACTTGAATTAATAGAAGGATTACATTGAAAATTTTCATATAATTTAGGGACTAAATTGAATATGTATCAAAAGTTCAGGGGCAACATTGAACAGATTAAAAATTTAAGGTCCACATTTCATATTAAGTTAAAATTCAAAGACCACATTGAACAAGTTAAGAGTTCATGGATCACATTGCATATTCGACTAAAGTTCAGGGACCGTCTGTGTTATTTTCCTTTCATAATTTTACGGATCCTTTTCTTTTTCTTCCCAAATTTTTTGAAGGGATCATAGATTGGGAGGGACATGAACTCCCCATTTCGTCATAAATTTTTTTTTGAAAAAGTGAAAAGAACAAAAGCAAAGATTTTTTTTTTTGAGCCGAAAACGCAAGCAAAGATTTAAAAGGAAGGGTTTAGGTCAGCGACAGTCAAGAAGTCTGAAAGAGTGATTTTAAAAGCAAATAGTCGGAAGGCGTACTGGCGCGAAACGAAGCGGGCGCGCTCATTCCTTCCCGCGAAAACGAACCGAGGCTATATATCGTCTCCCCCGATTTCCGTCCGTCCTCCCCCAAATCCTGAGAAACCCTACCGATTCGCCGTTTGATTCCTGAGCAATCCTCACGCACGATGCCTTCCATCGCCAAACGAGGTGGCTCCCCGATCTCGGCCGCTGACGCGGTGGCTCTCCCGGAGCGTCCCGCCGGATCCGGCGGCGATTCCACTCCTCAGAAGCGGAAGCTCAGATCCGATGCGCCGGCGGCTCTCCGCGATGGCGGAGCCGCCGATCCGGCGAGGAGAGTGTCGCCTCGCCGGTGCCTTAATCAGAGCCCGAATACTCCTCCAAAAGTGAGTGAGAGCTCGGGGCTTCTCTTTGTACTCTGCAGTTTTGCCGTTGTTGGAGTCAGCGTCGCCGTTGGTTCGTCGCCACAACCGAATGGATACTGAATTGCTGATGGCGAGATCGCGTTCTTAGATTCTGTACTCGTCGAATTGATTGTGCGTTTATTGCGACCACTTAGGAAGTGGAAAGGCGATTTAGATAGCGGTTCGGTTGTGGCGAATTCGATACCGTGTCATCTAAGGAAAATCACGTAGTTATGCCATTATGTAAGATTCAATTGATTAGGATCGGCCATAGATTTTGTACTATTTCTGGGTTTAAACTGTATTGTCGTTCAGTTGGTGCACGCCTGACTAGGAAGTTTGGAAACACCATTGATTTTGCTTATCTAAAATTATCCGCAGAGAACTGAGAAAGGGGTTGCTGATAAGCCCATGAAACCGAAGAGATCGCCGGCTAAAAGATTGCCTGATAGTCTTGTCGCCGATAGCAAATGGAATCCAAGAGGCAAGTAGAGCCTATCAAGATACATTGAACACCATAGCAGCACAGACTTTAATTGCGATGAAGGAAATTAATGTTTATGTAATGTGACGATAGATCCTCAGCAGATGAGCGTGGCGAAGGAAGCGCTTCATGTGTCGACGCTGCCACCATCTGTCTCTTGCCGAGAAAATGAACAAAAGACCATCGTGGATTTTTGCAAGGGATGCATCGAGCATGAGAAAGCCGGCAGCCTATACATCTGTGGATGCCCTGGGACAGGAAAGTCCTTATCCATGGAAAAAGTGAAGGAGCTCTTATTGCATTGGACGCAGGAGGTTAGCTTTCCATTCTTTACTGCCTGTTGATGCTGTGGTTATATTTATTATCCCTGTCTGTGTATAGTATCCCAAGAATCACCATTCATCATTTTAGATAAGAAGATATGATATACTTTGGCACAGCTATCACAAGTTAAAACACCTTCCTTTAACGGTAAGGACATGCTTCATAGATGATGAAAATGTCTCGGTGCTTCCCAAAAGGAACTTGATGTCATTTGTGCTCATATTTCCTTGAAAGTTATTAATCAAGTACAGCTTACACAAGGTTAGAGTTTCATAATTGAGAAGTTACCTTTATTGAATATCAGCATTTAGAATTCAGATTTCCAAAGTAGATTGTAGGAGGAGTTTTTTGTGCTCATCTTAGAAATTGTCAAGTCAATTGTATCTTTTGATTTGTTTGCTAGTAGAATTCAGAAACAGAAGTCACAATGGTTTCTGATTTCTTCTAATATGTCTAACAACTTTTGATCTGTTTGGGATCTCTCTTTACAAAAATGCTTTGAATGTTGTTTACAGGCAGGTCTTCAGCAACCAGAAGTTTTGGCTTTAAACTGCACTTCCTTATCCAGCACATCAGAGATCTTCAGCAGGGTACTTACAATGGAAAAGCATGTACTTTTGCATGTTAGACCCCGCACATCCTTACCTGCCATGTTTGCTGACAGATATTATCCAAGTACCAATTGCCAAAAATGACAAATGATCGTACCTCAGCTTTGCAACTGCTTCAGAAATTATATTCAGAGAAGCAACAATCCACAAAGATGATGTAAGGAGCAATTTCATCGACAGTACTTGCAAACACTTCGCACCATAAGGCAATATTGGCCCAAAGTCATGTAGATCCTGATACGGTTCAACATGTTGCAAGAAGATGCTAATTCTTTTAAGTTGCTTACATTTATGGCTGTAGGGGTATATGAGTCTATGCTTCTACTGAACTAATTTTTCCTCCTGCAGGCTAATTATTGCAGATGAGTTGGATTATTTGATCACAAAAGACCGTGCTGTGCTTCATGATCTTTTTATGCTCACCACTTTCCCGTTCTCTAAATGTATATTAGTAGGTATTTATCGTTGCTCGCTATATCTCTTGGATACTATATCTTTTACTTTCTTTTTATGGTTGTATAAAGCAATATGCTATATGCAATTTGACGTCAGTTTTGCCATATTCCTGCTTGCAGGAGTAGCAAATGCTATAGACTTGGCAGATCGTTTTCTACCCAGGCTTCAATCCTTAAATTGTGAGCCATCTTTTCTTCACTTGAAAAGATACAAACGTTTGTCTTGATAGAATTTTTTTTTACCTTCTTGCTTATCCTAAATTTTGTGGTTCATGCGCTTTCATTTTCTTTAAATCTAAAATACTTGAAGCTTTCACAACATATAAATATCAACACACATATTCACATGCAATTCCTTCAAAAAATTTTCAAATTTCGAATGATATTCTCAATTTTGGCAGGAAGCAAAAGTTACATTTTGCTTTTGCTGAATCTCAAACAAACAAGCCCTTCGTGTTCTCTGATCTGGATATAACGCTTACTCCTGTCTCTGTCTTTTCATTCCTGTTAGGCAAGCCTACCATTGTAACTTTTCGGGCTTACTCCCCAGAGCAGATCGTCAGGATTCTTCAAGAAAGACTCAAGGTAGTTATGCGCTTTGTCCTATTAGTATCTTTCTTGTGTTCTCAGTACCATGCAACATCTGAATACTAAACCCTGAATCTGTTGCCTTTTTGAATTTGAGTATAAGGGTTTTTTGAACTTCAATATCATGATGCCTAATCTACCTCCACGTGTCATTTCATGAGATGTGTTGTCTTCTTTTTCCATTTTTCCTTCAATTGAAGATTTGGGGGCTGTGAAAATGGGACATATTACCTATCACCTTGAAACTTACAGGTCAAGTTCATACAAATTTTTTCTTAAGGGAGACAAATTCTGGAGGAATTCTTTTTAAGGACTTTAATGAGTAGACTTTGCCGAAATCACAATATTGTAATTAAGAGCCATTGATGTTTATGCCTGTTCATTTGACAGGTGCTCCCTTATCCTGTCTTTCAATCACATGCCCTGGAACTCTGTGCCAGAGTGAGTCGAATAGTAATTTTTTTCCTCCTGAGTATGAAACTTTTGCATCATGTCCGCTGTATCCTTAATTATTTGTATTTATGGATACTGAGCGAAAGAGATATAACAGAAAGTCGCAGCTGCATCTGGAGACATGCGGAAAGCTCTTTGTATTTGCAGGTTCGTAACTTAACACAAGACAAGTTCACTTGTTGCCTATACTAGATTGTTAGATTTGCCAGCATTCATGCCATGATTTCTTCTTGTTACTGTATTTTTTGAGAGCATAACCATTGATATTATTATTAGAAATGCAGAAATAGCTACTCTTTGTGAGCTCTCTATCTGAGAAACAAAAGCCTCAATACGGTAGTCATCACTGTAGGAATTACTACTCTTTACTGAGGATTTTTTTTCCTTGTTTTGTCAAATTGACTTCTCAGTCTGTCAACTTCTCCACTTCGCCAGTGAAGGAATATACCAGTTATTGCAATAGATTATATGATTTCTGATATAAGTTGTCTCCATCCCATAAGCAGTAATTGAAGTTAGGTATTGTTGCAGGGGTGCAATTGATATGCTAGAGGCGGAGCTTCAAGAGTCAACAAGGAACCCATATTTGTCAATGCATAATGAGGACAAGGGTCAGCAAGCAGTCACAGTGCCTGAATTCACAAAACTGCAAGAAATAGATGCTGTAAGTGTCTGCTGTACTGGCTTCGCATTCCTCTTCCGAGCTGTGACCTCTCTAATTGGCTCCAGTCATACATACCTGTTAAAATGAAGGAAGGCTTTTTGACATCTGCCAATTGATGGCAAGTGTTTCAGAATGAGATTTCCTTCTGCATATCTGAATTAGGATTATGTTCATCAAAAGTATCAATCTCTCGTCAGCCACTCAGACACAGTAAAACCATTGGGCCTATGATTAGCTCGTTCATAAAATTGTTGTAATGCAATTCGACTGATAATGTATTATAAACTGTAAGAACATCAAGCAGATAAACTTTAGCAGAAAAACTAAGTAATATGTGCAACTGGAAAGTATACCATAATACTCTTCATGAAGATTTTGCCATCTTTAGAATTACTTTATCAAATGCAGTGGTTTTAATTTGTCTTTATTGAAGCATTTTGTCTGTCTAGAGAGTGGAAATGTACCCGTATCAGATTCACTTTTATAATTGTTGCTATGTCATTTTGTCATCTTTAACCTTTTCAGGTTGAAATACTATATTATCAAAAATTGCTAAAGAATATTTTTGCCTGTCTCCTCTTTAGCCATTTCTGAGTTCTAAAACTTTTGACAGGTCAGGATAGATCACATGGTTCTTGCATTATCCAGAACATTCAGATCACCAGTGGTGGACACCATTCAGATTCTTCCCCAACATCAACAGGTATGTTTAAGCGAATATCGAGTAGCATCAAATTATGTTGTATATCTAGCAGCTAGATATACAGGTATAAAAATCGACAGTTTTGTGGATTCTAATGTTTTCAGTGCTTTAGCCGTTTATATCCATGGCTTTTCATTTTTTCCTTACTGATCCTTAGCTGGCCACGCTATTAAAGCTTTTGTCGCTTTCTTAATAACTGGACTGCAGATTATACTTTGTTCTGCTGTGAAACTTTTCCGTGGTCGGCAGAAGGATACAACTGTCGGAGAGGTGCGTCTAAATTTTGACTTCTGACTGCGGAAGTATTTTGTAGTTGCTATTGCTAGCTAACTTGCTATAGAAATACAGTTATACAAAAGTTACCTGGATGTCTGCAAGTCAACACAGATACCTGCAACTGGATTTCTGGAGTTTTCTAGCATGTGCAGAGTCCTTAACGATCAGGTAATATACCATCGCCAAATGCGCAATCTTTTTTTTTGTTCTTACCTTGGAGATTGGTTTTTTAAAATCAAATACTATCTGCTTAATTGATGGTCATAGCTGAAATTCCAGGGTCTTCTCAAAGTAGGTCAATCTCGAGAAGATAAATTACGAAGAATAGCATTAAAAGTCGATGAAGCAGATATTACATTTGCATTGCAGGTATTGGAACAAGATGCTCTCCTCATCATTGTACCTATAGCTTGCTTTCCTGATCATCCTACCAATAGCTTTTTCCTTGTGATATCTCCAAAGTCCAACTTTCACAATTTACTATATTCTGAACAGGGAGTTCGTTTCTTCCGAAATTGTCTTCAGTAGTGCTACAAACGGTGGCCACAAACTCATTATTCCTCATCTTGCAACTCAAGGCTCTATCGCTCTTCACTTATCTGGTGACTCTGATTTTAAGGTTAGCATCAGCTCTTCAGGTTGTGTTATGAGAAACAGAAATTTCTACTAGTCGAGTTATTGGGAGTGATCTTAACATATAGTGTCTATAATTTAGAAATTTGTGTGCACAAGTCACCACTCCCTCAGTCATCTTTTATTCGATGATGAAGTAACTCGTAAATTCTTTGTATTTAAAAATTTGACAGGTGTCTTCTCTCCCCTTTGAGCATCACTCTTACTAGTGTTTCCAAATTAAGAAGTTCAACAGAAAAGCATAAAGTGGAGCTCGAACAGATTGTGTATATAAGTTATTTCGATAACAGCATCTATAAAAAGCATAAGTACCCCCCTTCCTGTAAGTTTTTCCATAAAGGCTCACCCATCCAAGAAGCAGAGGCAGAAGAACCTACATACGCAGGCTACTCATAAGAGGCAGCTCCAAGTGCAATGGAAGCAGAAAAGGAAGCCGTGAACTTGTTTCATCAGTTTCCAAATCAAGCACTTCAGACCCTCCTCCGTCCATCAGTTTTGGTCGTCGCCACATGAGGCTTGCCGTTTGTCTCTCGAGCTATTCAGTTCTGCATGATTGTATACTAGTCATGATCTATTGTTCTGATTGTATACTAGTCATGACCACTTGAGAGCTTCTGGAAGAGCTTCCTAATTCATAATAGTCATGATCTACAGTTCTACATCCAGATTCACCATAAATTGCACCTATGGAAGTGATGCATCAAGCTTCTCAAGTTGTCATGTTGTTCTGGGATCTATTGGTTGAATTTAAAACTTTCGATGAGTTTGTTATGTTATAAGAGGTCCCCATGATATTGGTTATATATTTTGATGGAGACTCTCTCTCTCTCTCTCTCTCTCGTGTTGCAAGAGGAAATCCAAGAACGAACAAAAGACACTCTACCATTGATAATTCATGAGTTTTGCTTATCTATGCATAAATAAAAATTCTAATACTAACACAAATATTCAGAGCAGAACTGTTCATGATCATGGAAGGATCATAAGTGAACGAATTTGATGTAGAGTACGGGGAAAAGGCTCTGTTTGGCAACTTGCCAAATAGTGTTTGATTCTGTTCTTTTGTTCCCAGAATCAGTTTGGGAACAGAAATTTGTTTGTTAAAAAAATTGTGCCTAGGCACAATTTTGCCAAAAATTGATCCCAGAATCAATTTTGGAACAGAATCAAGAATAAAAAAAAAGTAGCTTCTTGATTTTAGGAACAAAAATGAGAATCAATTTTTTTTCATTTTTTTTTCTTGGTTTTTAATATAGCTTCTAATGTCCGACGTGAGAGCTACTCTCATCGTACTTGGTAAGATTAAAATATTTTAATAAAAAAATATTATTAATAAAAAAATTTTCTCAGTGATGGAAAAAAAATAAAAAAATATTATTAATAAAAAAATTTTTACCGGTCATGGCCAGCGATCAGGCCATTGCGAAAAAAATAAAAAAAATATATTATTAATAAAAAAATTTTTATCAACCATGGCTAGCGACCAGGTCATAGCGAAAAAAATAAAAAATATATTTTCAATAAAAATATTTTTTATTTAAAATATTTTAATAAAAAATAATATTAATAAAAAATTTATTTATAAAAAGATATTTTACCAGCCATGGCTAGCGACCAGGTCATGGGAAAAAAATAATTTCAATAAAAATATTTTTTATTTAAAATATTTTAATAAAAAAATATTTTACCAGCTATGGCCAGTGACTAGGCCATGGCAAAAAAAATAAAAAAAATAATTTCAATAAAAATATTTTTTTAATTAAAATATTATTAATAAAAAAATATTTTTCCGGCCATGGCCAGCGATCAGGCCATGGCGAAAAAAAAATATTATTTTTTGGTAAAATATTTTTAAAAAAATTATTAATAAAAAAATTTTATAAGACAATTTTTTACTGGCCATGACCAAAAAATAAAAAAAAATTATTTTTAATAAAATTATTATTAATTAAAAAATATTTTACCGACCATGGCCAAGAAGGAGGAGAAAAAAAAGAAAAGAATGAAATATTAAAATATTTAAAATGTTATTAAAATATCATTAATAAAAAGAAATTTTATGCCATTAGCAAACGTATTTCTATTCTCGGACACAGAATTTTGGACCGTTACCAAACACCTTTAAATGTTCAGAATCAGTTCTCAGGCACAGAATAAAAAAGAATCATTTCTGACCAGAATCTGTTCCCGGGCACAGAATGGTTGCCATGCGCAGCCAAAGTGTCCCGGTATCAACAATTTGGATTGCTTTTCTGCCGTATCATCAGCTAAAGCTAACACTAGCTGGGGTTCAGCCACAATGCCTTCCTGCTTTGCTTTTGTATACGTTCATGCTGCATCCCTGATGTACTCTCTTTTGTGCTCTGTAGCTATTCGGGTTCTCGGCTGAGCTTCTCTTGGATATACGCGTACCTTTGACTCAGACAAAAGCAAGAACGTGTCAGTCGTATGAACTTCAGCATCTCTCAAGTGCATAATGTGAAGCTTGTCTTTGAGTCGACTTCTTATTGGGCTTGAACTTCACACGCTTGACTAGTCTGCCAATGAGAGAGAAGATGGCGCGGCCCTTGCCAAGTTCAACATTCTTTCCAGGTTGGAACCGAAAGAGTTTCGGAGAGAAATTTAGAGTGCATAATACCAAACGGAAGGGATAAAGACAGTGGCTCCTAAACATCGACCCAACATGGGACACTTGCACGAATAAAATGCTAAATGCATAAACAGCTAAAAAGACAAGCGTTGATGTGAAAATAAGACTGAACAAATGAATCCATAACGAAGGAGAAAATTGGCTAACCTCTCAACAACTCACTTAACAGTTAACAGACATTATTTTTGATGCGCCGGTCATTACTTTCCCTCCGGAATGTTCGCTTGGCTCTGATGCAGGAACAACCCAAAAGACGCAGTTCTGCAGGTTATCATCCCTCGCAGCCTCTCACAGCATCCCGCACGCCTCTGATGGCTTCATTAAGAGCATTGTCATACTCGGCACCTGCCCCTGCCTCTTCTGTTCCTTCGGCCTCGGTTATCTCACGAAGATGCACGCATTCATGTTGCGTTACCTTCTTGAATGTGCAGTTCTCATGGCTAGCAAGACGTTCTGAAGGGCAACCGGCTTTCTTGAGCACTCGAATGGCAGCAATCTTCAAATTGCAATAACAGACATCAGGTCAACGGAGGCAAAACCGGTGCTCGGTCCGGTTCTTTGGTTCCGGTTCGGTTCCGCAAAGCACAGGTGCCAAAAATTATGGAATCTGGAATCTGACCAAATCCCACAAGAATCTGAAACGGGTTCGGTTCTGCAATATCCGGTTCTGCCCTGACATCATTTTCACGCCGAGACAAGAAGCCAGCCCAGCCCAAAGTTGCAAACGGTGGGCCCGTCGATGGTGTTCCCCACTAGCCGACATCAAAAAACACGTCACGCCGGACAAGACGGGACCATCAGTCCCCGTTCAAATAACAGCCTCCACACTGTTGAGTTTTACAGACTTGACTGCTCGCCAAACAGCGAGAAGGACTGCATGTATATAGAGAAAATTCTGCGTCTCCGTTTGAATTCCACGCCTCTCTCGTCTTTTCTGTTCACTCTCGCTGAAACCGGGTGCTGTGAAAGGCTCCCATGGAAACCCTAGCCGTTGCGCCTCCCCAGCTCCCTTCGCTTCCCAGGTTGCGCCCCAATGCGGCCTCCGTTGACTTTCGCGGCGGAGTCTGGAGCTCTCTCGCTCTGCTCAGCTCCCGCTCCCGCTCGCACTCGCGCTGGCGCTTCCCCACTCTGAGATGCTCGGCTCAGCCCTCTCCATCATCAGGTCCGTCTTCATCCCTTTCGTGTTCGTGGGAGAAGCAGTTTTTCTATTGCGATCGTTTTTGTGCTAGGAAGCTGTCGAGATGAATTCGGGAGCCGACTTGCACGTGCACTGATTGCTTGGGAATCGGTAGGCGGAGGTAATGGAAGAACGTGGTTGCGCACGTGTTTGTCTTCTGCCGACGATTTCCGTCGCTGGAAGTGATTGTGAATAGCTGAGAAATGGATCCGTGAGTCGAAACTTGAATGAGCTCGAGCTTTGTTCCTTGAAATGCAAATTTAGGTAGAATGTGACAAGAGGTTTTGGAACTGTGGATCCTTTATGTATGAATTATTAGCAACTGAATTGCTCGACTAATTGAATCCGGTTGACTACTTTGCTCTCAAATGAGGTGATCTGCTTATTTGGTTTGGCGAAATTGGATATTGGCTCAGTACTGATAGGTTTTTTCTGCGTAAGGAAAGAGAAATATATGTTTGTTCTGCACTTTGTGATTTTTGACGTTTAATTTCTAGTTGACCGGTCAGCGAAGTTCCGAGAAGCTGCCAAGAAGGGCAATTTGGTTCCCCTATACAGATGTATTTTCTCTGATCATCTCACTCCAGTGCTTGCTTACCGGTGTTTGGTTAAGGAGGATGACAGAGATGCTCCTAGTTTTTTGTTTGAGTCTGTTGAGCCGGGTTTGCAGGTTTCTAGCATTGTAAGTCTTCTTCACTTCAATTCACTTATTCTGATCCACGTAAAATGCACGACCTTTGGATTTTGTTTGCAGTTAGCTATTATCTATGTGAGGAGAGCATAATTTTTTTTCCTGTTTGGAGCTCATTCTGCTGTCATATTGTTTTAGGGGAGGTACAGTTTTGTTGGAGCTCAGCCAACGATCGAGATTGTGGCTAAAGAAAATATTGTAACAATCATGGACCACGAGGAGGGATCCAGGACAGAGGAAATCGTGGAGGATCCAATGGTTGTTCCTCGTAGAATTATGGAGGGATGGAAACCCCAGATGATTGATGAACTTCCAGAAGCATTTTGCGGTAGGAAACTTGATACGGTGGCTTTAATCTGCTGATATTCATGTTGATTTGCTTTATTGCAGCTTCGTTTCTTTTATGCAAAACTTACTAAACAGCAGTGTCATCATTATGAAAGTAATTTGTCTCAAGTGATAATATATTGTGAATTGGACTGTTCAACTATTTCATGATATCAAAGTCCTATTTCTTTTAATAATTTCAGAACAAGTTTTCATCTTTTGTCTGCAAATAACAAAATCCTCTTGGACCAGGTGGATGGGTTGGTTATTTTTCATATGACACGGTGCGATACGTGGAGAAGAGAAAACTACCATTCTCTAGTGCCCCATTAGATGACAGAAATCTACCTGATGTTCATCTAGGCCTTTATGATGACGTTATTGTATTTGATCACGTGGAGAAGGTATATTCACTTTGTTCATGAAGCATGTTTCAGTCAAAGTTTGACTCTTTTGGCGAGAAAGCACCTTCTGTAGCTGAAAATTCTGAATAAAGAAATCCGAAGACATGAACATGAAAATATTCATGCATGGTGGCTTTTGATGTAAGAGTTCAATTTGTTGAGTTTTTTTCCTCTGAAATCATGGTCAAATAAGTGATACTCTATGAAAGATGTGATAGAACATGTGCATAATGATGTACAACTGATGATTCTGTCGCTGATTTAATGTACTTGATTCTTCATTTTGTTTCCTTGCTGCCAGAAAGCTTACGTTATTCATTGGGTTCGATTAGATCAATATCCTTCAGTTGACGAGGCGTTCAATGATGGAATGAATCGATTGGAGGCTTTAGTATCTAGAGTACATGACATAGATCTGTGAGTAATCTTCTTTTTACATGCTAATGAAGTAAGTGCTTTTTATTATGATCAAGTAGAAAGTAATGCACTATTAATTGGCCCTGCTAAAGCTCGATCTATTGGTGAATTCAAATTTCAGTCCAAGACTGCCAGCCGGTTCAATAAAGCTATTCACTCGCCTGTTTGGTCCAAAGTTGGAGATGTCAAGCATGACAAGTGAGGAATACAAGAAGGCGGTACTACAGGCTAAAGAACATATTCTGGCTGGTGATATCTTTCAGATTGTGTTGAGCCAGCGCTTTGAACGAAGAACATTTGCAGACCCTTTTGAAGTCTATAGAGCATTGAGGGTTGTTAATCCAAGCCCATATATGGCATATTTACAAGTCTGCCTTCCTTTCCCTGAGCTTGTTTAATTGTACAGAGTTATTGTGGAAGCTGAATAATTATTTTTCATTTGGTTCAGGCTAGGGGTTGTATACTTGTTGCTTCAAGTCCAGAAATTCTTACACGGGTTAAGAAGGTAAATATGAGAATAGCTAAACAATTTGCCTTCAGAGGTTTTAGTCAGCATCTTCTTTCATACCCTCTTTTTGCTGCATTTGGAATTTAAGAGTTTCCTGGTAATTTTTCCTTTGTGACAGAAAAGGGTTACTAATAGACCTCTTGCTGGGACTGTTAGAAGAGGCAAGACACCGAAGGAAGATTTGATGTTAGAAAAAGAGCTTTTGAATGATGAGAAGCAGCGTGCTGAGCACATTATGCTGGTGGACTTAGGTAGAAATGACGTTGGAAAGGTTCAATGCTTCACCTTTGCTGTTGTTTTATTCTCGTATTTTCTTTTTCTACATGATAAGGCATTCTAGTGTGTTGTGACAATGCACGCTTAGTGTTTGCTCCCCATAGTGGACTTGTGTAATTAGTGCCCATGGGAGCACTCGTCTTCATTTTCTCAACACCTTTCACCGTGGATGAGATTTGCAAACTTCTGGCATATACTGCCTCTTGAGTTCTCTCACTCATGTTCATGATTTGTGTCTAATCTACTCAAAAAATCTGCGGAAGTTAGTTTCCATACCCAGGCCTATGTTGAAGCGCCATTTGGCTTTTATTGGTTGGGTTATAACATATTAACCTATGTTGAACACGTCATTCCTATCGCTTTCCAAGATATTTCTCATACATGTCTACTTGGTAGGTTTCGTTTGCTAGACAGTTAGCTAGTGTGCTGCTTGGTGAATTTCATGGGTGACATGTAATGGGAACGGAAAAAAAGAAAATTTTTTACCTTGATCCTACTGTTTTTGGTGATGAATTTCCTGATCTATATACTGAAGCTTATTTATGCATGGAGATGACACCCTTGTTTTTTAAGGTATCGAAACCTGGTTCTGTCAAGGTGGAGAAGCTCATGAATATCGAGCACTATTCTCATGTGATGCACATAAGCTCTACGGTAATTGTTCTTTTTAATTTGTATCCTAGAGGATTGCTGAAGAAAAAGTCCTCCAATTTTTTTATGCAATTAAGACGAGGAACCAGTTAAACATCATTGTTATCATTGTTTTCTTTGTCTGTTTGCAGTGTCTTTCACTCTTAACTTATTGGTTTTAAGCGTTTGAAATTTAATTTTATCTAGTACCGAACACCCCGAGCTTTTAGAAACCCATTGCTCTGAAGATTTGTGGTCAATTGCAATCATGTCAAGTTTTTCCGGAATTTATCAACATTAATTTAAATTTTTATATGTGGGAAAGTCAATATGCAACTTGCTGTTAGAATTTCAGTGGATTCATTCTGCAATTTTAACTGAACTTCTGCTCTTTTCTCCCTCTTATTTTTATCACACCGTGATAATTTACTCTTATGATTATAATATCATATACGGGGTACTTCTTCCACACCTTGAAAGCAAAGGAATAAATCATTATATATTGACTTGTGCCTCATATAGTTGCATGCTTACCATTTCAGGTCACCGGGGAGTTGCTTGAGAATCTGTCCAGCTGGGATGCTTTACGTGCAGCATTACCTGTTGGAACTGTTAGTGGTGCACCAAAGGTTTTCTTCTGACCTATCAGTAGTTTTTAATATCCAGGTTGCTTTTCCATGCTACCATGTCGGATTTCAACTGTTCAGTTTGCTTACAAAGGTGTAATCTATCTTTATGCATAAGTTCAGGTGAGAATTTGAAAGTAAACCGACTTGATTGAGCACGAGCTACATAATGATCTATTGACTACTTTCACATAATGAAATGTTAGGGAACTCTACTCTTGATGCGTCACTTTAATAGACCATTGAAATGTGTGGACATTACAATTGGACCAACCGTGTGGACATTACAATTGGAGCAGTAGCATTGCAGGTCGATGTCAAGAAAGCATAATATTCCATGTGCTAAAAGTTAATGTATCTTTTCAGATAAAGACATCTCGGTATATTTGCAGGATATTGTGCAAGTATGGTCTCAATTCCTGTTTACTAGAAAAGGGGAAAAAATACAGTATATATCAGTCCGTGTACCTACCTGGGCCTTCTCTCTGCGAGAATTCATGTTACTCTGTTGCTCATTTTATTTACGTATAGGTGAAAGCCATGGAGTTGATTGATCAGTTGGAGGTCACCAGGCGGGGGCCTTATAGTGGTGGATTTGGAGGCATTTCGTTTTCTGGTGATATGGACATCGCGCTTGCTTTGAGAACCATTGTTTTCCCAACAGGAATCCGCTACGACACAATGTACTCATACAGGGACATGAACAAGCGTCGGGAATGGATTGCTCACCTTCAGGCCGGTGCAGGTGTTGTGGCTGACAGTGACCCGGCTGATGAGCAGAGAGAGTGCGAGAACAAGGCTGCTGCTCTTGCCCGTGCCATTGATCTCGCAGAGTCGTCTTTTGTTGGTAACTGACTTTTAGAGTGCTACTCAAGCAAAATTTGTAGGGTGGGGCACTTTTGCTTGCTGTATCGACGAGATTTTGGGAACGGTCTTAATCGACCTCAAGATAGATGTTCGTCTAAATCTCAATTTCGGGAACAGGGGCTCGATGCTATTAAAAAACGAAGCGGTTTGACACTGTTGTGCCTGCTTCTTGAATCTGAATCTCCTAAACTCAATTATTGAACTTGAGCTCTCACTAGCGTTGGCTCGGGCGATTAATATTTTAGAAGCCGATAAAAAGAATATTCTTGTCAAACTTTTTACAATTGTTTTTTATAGGTAACTCAGATTTCACCGCAATACCGAGCTGCGCGGGATAAATCCACTACAAATCAACATATGAGATGGATCAAACCGAGAGTTCTAATGTGTCCAAAAAAATCATAAACATTTCAAGTTTGTCAATTGAGTCTTAAACTTTCATACTTCTTGCTAATTGAGTTCTAAATCTTTACACTTCTTGTCAATCGAGTCTATCTGGCCAATTTTGCTTGAAAATCGCGAATGTGTCTGAAATTTTTATGATTTTTTTTTCCTTTTCTCTATTTTTTTTTGGGTTTCAAAGTTGATCGGCGAAGGTGGCCAGCAACCCTCGTCGGATTTGGCTAGGCAAGGGTCGTTAGATCTGGCTAGGCGAGGGTGTCGCGCGCCCTCAATTTGGCCGGCGAGGGTGAGGGTCGGTTGGTTACCATCACCGGCCAACTCTAAAACCCAAAAAAAAATAACAAAGAAAAGGAAAAAAGAAGAAGAAAAAATCATAAAATTTTCACAAAATCATTAAAATGTTATTTAAAAATATTCATGTCAACGCCACGTGGGTGGCCAGCATTCATGTCGCGATTTCCGACTAAAATTGGCTGGATAGACTCAATTGGCAAGAAGTGTAAAGGATTATGACTCAATTGACAAACTTAAAATGTTTATGATTCAAATGGCAAAATTGCAATAGGTTTAGGATTTTTTGAATTATTTTCCCGAGTTCCGATATAACCAGTCATGCTATCAACTAGAAAATCGGACTTGGCCGAAAAGACATAGTTGGGATAGCTGAGGACAAGTAATTTTACATTAAAGTTGTTGATGGCCTCCGACACTGTGCTTTGACCGCAAAGGAAACCAACTTTAACTTGTTAATTTGAGGTCATCGGGGGACCTACATTGGATCAACAACTTTCTTACTTCTTTGGCGTGTTCCCGGTGTCGACTCTTGTGATGTTGAAGTTCAACTAATGTCATGGAGCCAACCGACCTTACCAACGGAAGGCAATGCTGTTTACGAATCATATGATAGACACGAGAAAGTTATCTCGGACGCATTCGAAAATAATGCGTTCAGCGGAAGGACCCCCATTGTTATAGCCTAAGTCAGCCAATATCAAAGGCAAATATTCGCCAGGATCCGGGATGCAAACGAGTCAAGTCCATCATGACTGTCGATTACGTTGACTCCACACAATCGACGACCAAGGTGTGTTTGAGTTTATCGGCCTAGATCCAAGCAAGACTTAACTCTTATATCAATAACATCCGGCCAAAGAGAAGATCCAAGTAAATAAAATTCACATTTATTTCTCGCTAGAACCGCTCATTTTTTGGGGAACTGTTTTCCAAGGAAATGCAACAAGACATAGAATTGCCTTTGACGACGAGAGTAAATAACAGTGTCTTGCAAGCGCAAGCAACTCGTGAACTGTAAAAGGTCGTTTAGACACCACTGTTGTTTTAGATAATAATGACATATATGGCCATTGAATTTTTAACTTAACACGCGATGCAGTCCCCGAAATTTCAATTTATTCAATGTGGTTCCTGCACTTTAGCCAAACGTGCAATTTTAATTTGTTTAATGCGATTCATGATCTTTTGGTAAATGTTCGAACTAGTCAATAAATTATGAAAATAATCAATGTTATTCTTCCATTAAGTTGAGTTATGGGACAACATCGAACATCACTAGTTTAGATCGTATCGAATAAATTAAAAATTAAAAAATGACAGTACATATTGAATTAAAATATAAGGATCATATTGATTAAATTGAAAGTTTATAGATCATGTTGTAATAAATAATAGTTGAATGATCTTTTATTGTTTGGTCGCACATGGTATTCGCGTCATTTTTCTTTGTTTTGGATAAGACCTCTGTTTGCTTCTGCTGCCACGCTCTCAAGGACAAAAAAGGACAAGACTAGCCGCCTCCCAAATCCATACAATAGCGAGAGAGAGAGAGAGAGAAAGAGAGAGCGACTCATCATCTGTTGATGCCATTTGCATTCACCATCTGCATCCCAAGAGTATTGGCAGGCGACCCTCCCCAGAACCTCAAAACCGGGTATCTCCTCCTCTTCCACCACCTGTTGGTGTCTCCAATGAATTCTTGACGTGCATGCATTCTTCTAATCAAAGTTACGACTTTCTCGAATTTGCGAATCTCGTTCGGTTCTGGATGATTTGATAATACCCTCTTTCGCCTTCAAGTTCTGGAGTCTTCCCCGTTCAGAAACTTGAACGTCCTTGATTGATATGTCACGTGTGCCGCCACTGCTTATGAAGAACAAACCGATATGGACTTTGGTTGACTACTGTCGGCTTGCGCCGTCTGGGATCGTACCTCGCTGTGTTTTTCTCTCCTTTCCTTTGTAGTGGGTGGAGCGATCGTTGGAACGTTTACCTTAACATCTCGGAGTTCAGTTTTGTCTTTGATTAGTTGTCCGAGTTTCTTTCATAGAATGGATACGTAATGAGTCCTACTTAAGTATTCGCCACAGGCCACAGCTGCTTTCAATGATGAAGTGGTTTGAGTCTGATCTTGTTCTTGGAAATGAGTTTTGACCTTATCATGTGTTGAGCCATTCTCACTCTATGGTATGGTGTGGGATTCTTGTTCGTAGTATGCGGCGACAATCTTTATAAGATAATGGTGCATTGATTTTAGGCTTGAAGGAGATCTAGGCGAGAGCGTGCAGGGGAATCTGACTGCCTTAAGTTGTCTTGGGGAGGACTCTGCATTCAATTGTTGCCCCTTTGTCAATTTGATCAGGCTTCTTTCTTAACGAAACGAAACCTTGCACCGCAAATTTGTCTTCAGTTAACCAATTGGTTTCAGACTTCATATATAATGCTGCTTGTCTTCCGATTATTGTTAAAGACAGATGCTTTACAAGCTATATAAAGACAGATGTTTATGTTCTCGCAGTTTTTTTTTTGGGCTACTAGCTGGCTGACGGCGAATTTGGCTTGCAGGCATGTCAACTGTGAAGATTTATGTTGTGTAAGTGTGTCAATCTCTCTGCCCTCTCCTTTGCACAGATCCATATTAGTGAAATTACATGTAATGACTTTCGACTTGTCTATTTTATCTTTCCTTCCTTCCCTTAACTATGAATGTTTATTGAAGGTTCTACTCCTTATATGGGCACGTGGAGACTATGGCAAGAGAAGTGCAGCGAGGAGCAAATACTGTTCAAGATGTTGAAGCAACACTTTGGCAGGTATTTGTCAATCAGCTAATGATCGCCTCGAAAATACTGAACGTCCATTTTCTGCCAATCTTTCAACTGTTGGAATGAAACAGGTACCCGAAACGCTCTCTGATGTGATATTGCAAAAGATGAAGGCCCCCGCTAAAGCAGATGATGTGGCAGAGATCAAGCCAGAACAGCTTTTGGAGGCCGATGGCTTCATATTCGGGTTTCCTTCTCGATTCGGAGTCATGGCGGCACAATTTAAGGCGTTCTTTGATGCCACTCACGAAATATGGGAGACTCAAGCACTTGCGGGCAAGCCTGCAGGAATTTTCTGGAGCACTGGTTTTCATGGAGGTGGCCAGGAGCTTACCGCGTGAGTTTTTCTTCTTCCGATTCACTTCATGAGAATTTGATGATGCAGCTTTCTTTATAATTTCTGCATACAGCCTTAAATCTTGAGTACCTAGCTAATGCAGGTATGTTTGGAGTTTGCAGATTAACTGCTGTTACGCAACTAGCACATCATGGAATGATATTTGTCCCTCTTGGATACACTTTCGGTAGTGGCATGTTCGAGATGAACGAGGTCAAAGGTGGCTCTTCTTACGGTGCTGGAACCTATGCAGCGGATGGGTCACGGCAACCCACGGAACTGGAACTTAAACAGGCTTTTCACCAGGGTAAGTATGTTGCTGAAATAGCCAGGAAACTCAAACGCCCAAACCCCCAGGCCTAACGACAAAGCAAGAAGTTGTACATTTGAGTGGTGGAAATTATTTCAAAAATTCGATTACAGAGTATAGTTGATATAAACTGTTGAGTGTGACATTTCATGGGGATTCAAGTACTAGACCTGCCATTTTGTCCCTTACTTCGGTGGATACCGACGTGGTGGTATAGCACCTGGAAAAGAAGCATAACTCAGCGACAATGCGGGGGATTTGAGAAATGTTGTTTTGAATGCACAAGATGTGAAGAAACAGCTCCGCTTCTTACCTTTTATCATTGTTCTACCCTTTCCCTGATTTCGATCAGAAACATGATTAAGCAATCTCATAGTTTTTGGGTTTGTTTGATTGAGTGGTCCGTCGGGATAATTGATTTAGGAGCAGTTCCTGGTTCAGACAGGATTACCTAATTCATGAGGACGTGATTTGAACATGTCCACGCTGCCTATTGCCATGGATGCCTTATTGCTTCATCAACTAGTCTGAGATATTAGTCGTTCAATCAACTCGATGGCTTAGATCGATGTACTTAAAGCCAAGGGAGCAACTTTGCCATTTCGAATGGATGTTCCAGCTGATAA
Organism: Syzygium aqueum; assembly: GCA_031216185.1. NCBI lineage: Eukaryota > Viridiplantae > Streptophyta > Magnoliopsida > Myrtales > Myrtaceae > Syzygium > Syzygium aqueum. Next base: position 42,388,227 of record CM062232.1, read on the forward strand.
ACAAGAACATGATCTAATTATATATCAGATCATTAGTTCAGAAAAAAAGATAGAATGAAAGAAAAGCGAGTCTGATTCACAGAGCAGATTGGGGTAGGTGAACATCTTCTCCCATTTCGGCTCTGATAAGTGGATTGGACTTCCTAGTGCTAACATCTCATCTGGGAAAATTTCTTGGGAGCAAAGCATGTGATCAGTTCCTTCATCATCGTAACTCCATCATGAACAAACGCTAATCTAACTGCAGCAGTGGCAACTGCACATGATCAAGAGTTGGTGGTGTTGAATAGAAAGTCCTGGGTCTTATCTTTTCTTCGCGGATTAGTGTATCTTGATGCTAACTTGGCAAGGGGATTATACTATGGTCAAGAGAACATTAAAAAAAAAATCATTTTTTTATCCTGTTCTTACTTGAATGGCTAAGGCCTCAATGCACAAAAGAGATGCCACTAATTATGTGAAAGAAAACTGCAAACTGCAATTGTATAAACAGTTACATTTTATTTGGGGGAATTTACTATAGACATTAAAAAATTAGTAATCACCTATAGTTCCGGGTAAAATTGAGAACCAGCCCGATTAATGAAATGTGAAATTCTTGAGTAGTCTACTTCCCTTCCCTTTGAACGATAATCCCTTTAAAGGTTAAAAGAAAGTCCTGCTATATATACTGTATTTTATCCAAGACCGCTTGCTTCTGATCCCGCTTTAGAGTTTGTGACGGTAGCCCGCATCTGTTAAGGCTGGGCAATTGAGGTGAATTTGGCCTCCTAGGAGAGTTTGCAATGAGTGGCCTTACTTTCGGACGTTTCCAATTTACTTCTCCAAATTGAAGTCATTAGTTATCGACATGGAGAAGCTATTAGCTGCATATAGGTTGAAAGTATCTCATCAATGCAGTAAGCTGCTAATTTTATGAAAGATACATTCGTGAAAAATGTAACTTTTCAATGCGAAAAATGTAACTTTTCAATGCAAAAAAGTTATTAACCACGGCAATGAAATTGTCTAGCATACTGAATTACTTTTTCTTCCATGAGAAACATTACTACCAAATAGTGTGGTGCGGAAAAGTTACTATTCACTGAACGGTGGAAACTTTAGTTTTATTTTTCCGTGCAAAGTCAATAATCATATTAAAAAATTTATTGGTCGATATATATATATATATATATATATATATATATATATATATATATATATAACAAAAACTTCAAATTGGTACACTTGTAACAAAATTTCCTCAAACTAATTTTTTGATCACGAAAAAGCCCAAATTGGTACATCTATGACAAATTTATCCTTAACTAATTTTTTGACTACAAAAAATCCTAAACCGATACATTCGTAATAAATTTACTCTTTATTAAATTGAATTAATACGAAAAAAACACAACAAATTAGTACACCTGGAGCAAACGGAGGGTAAAACTCCAAACTAATACATTCGTTCACTGTTTTGTGTCATTTAACTAAGAAATTTTGACAATAAAATTTAATGGAAACCAATGGAGGGTAAATTTGCACATGTGTATCGGTTTGAGATTTTTTGTGGTGATAACTTATTCATATATATATTTACTTAGTCCTTGAATGATAATCATTTTGTTTTTCTGTTTTTTTATTTTTCTATTATGGAGAACATGTTTGAAATAGAAATCCGTTTAGTAACGCAATTTCATTTTTTTATTTCTGGAACAAATTTTGATTTCAGAAATAGATTTGGAACATAAATGAGAAGTAAAAATTTTATACTTTTCCATTTTTGGAACAAAAATAAGAAATAAAAAATTTTCTTATCGCTTGCTCTTGTTACTAGCCGGTCGCCTACCTGCCACCTACCGCCACCTACCTGCCGTCCGCTGCATCCTTCTGTTCGTCGGCTGTCGCCTCCCGCCACTAGTTGCCGCCTCTTGCCATCGCCCGCCGCCCTCCTTCTGTTTCTGCCCTCCTCTTGTTGCTGATGCCGATCGTCGCTCGCATCCTGCTGCCACTAGACACTAGCCGCCTCCTGTTGCAGCCGGATGCCGGCCACCTCTTATCATTGTCCTCCGCACTAGCCATGCCGCTGCCTCTCGTTGTCATCCGCCGCTCGCCCACCGTCCACTCACTGGCCTAAGAGGGAGATATTTTGTGTCATTATCAAATAAATTTTTATTTCGCGAATAAAAATTAAGTATCGTTATCAAACGCATTTTTTTTTTCAGAAACTCATCTATGAAATAGAAATTTTTTATCAGAAATTGATTTTTGAAATAGATTAGTTGTCATTTACGTCCTTAAAAATTCTTAAGCACGGTTTTCAATAAAAACTCGCACGTGAGTTTTTCTTACTGTTTTCTTCAACCACGAACGACGTCGTTCGCGCGGCTGAGCTGACCTCAGACAACTAACAATTCTGCGCAAGGACAACGTAGCACCTCGGATCGAACAACCCTTCTGCAAATCTCTCTCTCTCTCTCTCTCCGTTGACCGTCGCGAGGATGGAGAGCCTCTGGCGAGCGGCGACTTTCCAAGCGCCGGACCCCGACGACTACGCCGGAGTCGAGTTCTGGGCCGAGCCGGAGCGCGCCGGCTGGCTCAGCAAGCAAGGCGACTACATCAAGACGTGGCGCCGCCGCTGGTTCGTGCTCAAGCAGGGGAAGCTCCTCTGGTTCAAGGACCCCATCGTCACCCGCCTCTCCGAGCCGCGCGGCGTCGTCTCCGTCGGCCGCTGCCTCACCGTGAAGGGGGCCGAGGACGTCCTCAACAAGCCCTTCGCCTTCGAGGTCTCCACCAATCAGGACACCATGTTCTTCATCGCCGATTCGGAGAAGGAGAAGGAGGAGTGGATCAACTCGATCGGCCGATCGATCGTGCAGCACTCGCGGTCGGTGACCGAATCGGAGGTAGTTGACTACGATAGCAAGCGGTAGTGCCTGTGCTCGTTCCATCCCCCGCCCGCCGCCCTTGGTTTTGTACATTAGGTATAGGTTTATGCGATCCGTTTCTGGAATGTGTGTTTATAGTCGTTACTGCTTCGTGCAGAAACCCGGATTATCAGGCGTACAATGTAAGGTGTCGATTTTGCATGTCTTGTATTGATATATCGCATTTTTTATTGCAATTTCTGTTGAATTTTGCTGCAATTCAGTTGGTCTCTTTGGCCCCCTCTGAATGAGGATATGGTGATTACCTTCTGATTGCTGCCAATGAAAGGAGCGTCTTTTTTAACTTTCTCTTAATAAAGCCCGGATTTTGCCTGTGTTTCCGCCCATTCATCCATTATCAGTTTGTGGTAAAGTTGCTTCGTGCAGAAACCCGGATTATCAGGCGTACAATGTAAGGTGTCGATTTTGCATGTCTTGTATTGATATATCGCATTTTTTATTGCAATTTCTGTTGAATTTTGCTGCAATTCAGTTGGTCTCTTTGGCCCCCTCTGAATGAGGATATGGTGATTACCTTCTGATTGCTGCCAATGAAAGGAGCGTCTTTTTTAACTTTCTCTTAATAAAGCCCGGATTTTGCCTGTGTTTCCGCCCATTCATCCATTATCAGTTTGTGGTAAAGTTGAGTATTTCGAGCTCCTTGATTTCACGGTAGCAGCTGGAATTCACTGAATGTTGAATTGATCAATTGGAGTTTACTTGTCATGGATGGTTCATTCCGACTGACATAATAGCTATTTAGGTATCTTGTGGATTGATCAATTGGAGTAAATCATGCTACCATCTATGCTTTACCGATGATCTTAGGAAGTATTGAGTTAGGTATCTGGGTTGGTCTGAGCGTTTAGAGATGTATTAGGACATCCCAGTGACAAACAATCGACATGTTTTTCGTGCGAGCTAATTTATGGTTTAGACTTCATCGGCAAATCTAAAGGAAGGGGATAGATAAAGTGGGCAACGTTGAAAAAGGCACCGAGGAACGAGTGCACTCCGCCATATATTTTCATAAACAGTACAGTAGTCACAAAGGTACTTGCTATGGTGAAATCTCTGATGCAATTGTTGCTTAGCCAAGAACTGAAGGCTACTCTTAGTCAAGCTGTAGGAACCGTGCATCACGATCTTGTTCTCTAGCCCAGGAACTTTGCCCTGATGTCAGAAAGTTCTGTCACAACATCTTTCATCTTCATGCGCTCATTAGGACTTTCCATTGAGCATAGGACTCCAAGCCTGAAGAGAGCAATCAAGCAATCGATTTTGCTCGTTGTGGCTCTACTGCTCTCGACATATTCTTCATCAAAATGGGCTCTGCTGCTCTCAACATCTCTGTGACTCCGATGAGCTTGTGCTTCTTGTAGCAGTGAAGGTTCAACAATCTCTTCCACTCTTCCATGCAAAGCTATCTTAGCATATTCTTGGAGGGTCATTCCATCCTTAAACATGCCATCTGTGGGGCGTTTTCCAGTGAACATCTCCAGTAGCAGAACTCCGAAACTGTAGACATCTCCAGGCATGGATGCTTTGCCACCCATGCCATACTCTTAACAAAAAGCAACGAAACTCAATCAAACATAGAGATGTTTTGATATACGCAAAAGTCATTTTCTGCTTACTATTTATAAATCCAAAGGTACTATTTATAAATCCAAAGGTTTAGGCATTTCTATCCATGGAGGGTCAATATAGAGGAAGATGGTGAAGTTATTACCTGGAGGAACATAGCCGACTGTTCCCTTCACTCCTGTTGAGCTGCTTTGATTCAGTGAGCAGTTATCTGGTAAAGCACTCGGTAGAAATTTTGCTAGCCCAAAATCTCCTAGATGAGCTGTCATATCATGATCAAACAGAATATTGCTCGGTTTTAAATCACCATGAACTACTGAAGTTTCGCATTGGTTGTGAAGATAGTCGATTGCCAAGGCCATATCAAGGGCTGCATTCAGTCTTTGGACAAGGCTAAGATTCCTCAAATCAGGTTGGACTTCAGACTTTGTTACTTCAGGTTGATCTTCTTTTTGGTGCAGCCACTCGTCCAAACTTCCATTGTGCATAAACTCATACACTAGAGCTTTGAAATCGGCACCCTGAAAGTCAATGCTTGAGCATGTGGTGATGATCTTGACGAGATTGCGGTGACGGACACTTCGCAATGCCTCGCATTCTGCAATGAAACTCTTGAAAGCTCCCTTTCGTCTGAGATTGAGTACCTTGACTGCTACCATCATCCTTTCTTCTCCAAGAATTCCTTTGTACACAGAGCCATAACTTCCTTCTCCAATCAAATTCGAAGATGAGAAGTTATCGGTGGCTTGCTGGATCTGAAGATACGAAACTTTTGGAAAGTGTTCTTTGATGGATGGTTCTGAAGATCGTTTCCTTCCAGATTTCCTCAGCCTGGTCAGACTAATCACGAAGCACACTAAAAGGAGGAAGCACAAAACGGTCAATGGAATCACTAATTTAAGAGTTCTCTGCTTCTTCTTTCTGTGGATTTTGCATGGAGGTAGTCCTAGTTCCTCTGTACCCCCACAGAGGTGGCTGTTCCCAGTAACTGTTATGGCACTGACGTTCCGAAATATCCCATCACGTGGTACTTCTCCTTCGAGGTTATTGAATGATAAGTTTAGATCCTGTAGGAGAGTGAAGTTCTGTAGGTATTTCGGAATTTGACCGGATAACTTGTTCCTTCCTAGGTCAAGAAGTTGAAGGCTTTTTAAATCACTGAGAGAGGAAGGGATGCTTCCTTCAAAGATGTTGTTTCCCAGATCAAGACGCTCTAGCATTGTGCATTCCCCCAATGTAGTAGGAATGACTCCTGACAACCTATTATCAGAAACATCCAATTCTACAAGGTTGCTCATATTACCCAGCTCTTGGGGCAGCGGTCCGTTCAAGAGATTTCTAGCCAAATTAAATGAAATGGACATGAAAGGAAGGGTGACGGCCTCTGCTGGTATTGTGCCAGTGAGGTTGTTACTGGACAGGTTAAGTGTTTCAAGTCGTTGGCAGCTTCCTATACTAGAAGGTATATTGCCTTGTAAACTATTTTCTTGCAAGAACAGTCTTGTCAACTGGCTAATGTTTCCAAATGAGGGAGGAATTGCTCCAGAGATTTTGTTGTGGGAGAGTTCGACTTCTAATAATTTGTGAAGCTTTCCAATGTTTTCAGGAATTACACCTGTAATGAAGTTCCTAGACATGTCCAAGCGAGTGATACCTTTCAAGCTTTCTATTCCACTTGGAATTTTGCCAGATATCTGGTTTGATCCCAATAATAGCCATCCGAGCTCACTTGAGAAGTTGGAAACTGAAGGAGGTAATTCACCTTCAAATTGGTTCCTGCCTATATCCAATATTTGGAGTCCGCTACAGTTGGTTAAAGAAGTTATAAAACTGAAGCCATCGTCCTTCAAATTTGTCAACTTGTTCGCAGATAAAACTAATCTGCTAAGCCTCTCTAAGTTTCCAAGGTTTAGAGGTAGTGTTCCAGAGAAACTATTGACGGCGAAGTCGAGTTCTACCAGTCCTGTTGCATTGGGTAGCGAAACAGGTATTTTGCCTGTGAAGCTATTTCTTCCAACATAAAGCCCTTCTAGATTAGGGAGAGTGAAGCCAATATCAGGCTGAATTTCACCACGCAGTCTATTGTTTCCCACGTCAAGAATTGAGAGAGAAGTAAGATTATAAACTGATGGGGGAATAATTCCGGAGAAATTGTTTCCAGAAATCTTCAGAAAATCTAATATTGACATTTTCCCAACGGCAGCAGGAATGGTACCTTGTAGACGGTTATCTGAGATGTCAACTTCAAACATTGAACTTAAATTTCCTAACCATTCTGGAAAATTTCCTGTCAGGTTGTTGTCGGGAACTCGAAAACTAAACAGTTTGATTAGCATAGTCTTCGGTTCGACTAGGATCTTACCTGTTAACTTGTTGCTTGTCAAATCAATGCCCAGAAGTTCTGAACAAGAAGTCAAATTGATAGGTATCTCTCCCTCAATAGCGTTATAGCTGAGGTTGAGGTACTTAAGTCGGTATAAACGACCAACCTCCGGAGGGATCTGACCCCGGAAGCCATTGCTGGCGAGGTAAAGATATTGGAGGAAGGAGAGATTTCCTATGGATGCTGGTATCGAGCCGACCAACTGATGATCCATTAGGTTCAGAAAGGTGACCCTTTCTTTGTGCCGGCGGCTACATCTTACACCAGTCCAATTACAGAAAGGCAGAGAATCATTCCACGAGCTCATCACCCCGAATGGATCGTAAGCTATATGGTTCTTGAGGGAGATCAATGCGACTTTGTCGGGTGCATCTTCGGAGTATGCCGCCGTTGCCAGGGAAGACATGCATCTCGGGGGCATCATCATGCATGTCAGAATGCTCAGAAATATGGGAATGCATAGACTGGTGCAGGCTTGTGAACAAAGTGCTCTCATTGTGAGGAATTACGAGATTGCGATAGAGGAGGAAGTTTAAGGTCTAGTGTGGGACGATGGAATTGCATTGGCATATTGATATTGGATCTGCCAAGGGCATCCCAGGGAACTGCAAAATAGTGCAATTTCCTCGCATGCGCTGCCCTGACAGCGATAGAAACATCCACATCGGAGACTTGATGGTCTGACTGCACTTCGATGACTCGGAAGAGAGCAAAATTTTCCGAGAAATTTTGCTCCCGTCACTTCTGTGCATGCCATTCCAGCGCTATCAATCAATGCGCTCGAGGACATACTAGTCAATAGTCAAATTTGTATGAAAGAGGTAAGGCATGACTTTGCTAGTGTGAATGTGATTAGGTGATACAGGCACCTTTCTTATTACAACTTTATACCGTGTGGGATCAATTGGTTAATAAATCTCAGCCGTTGGATGACGGTAATGTACGGTACACTATTCTATCTTAAGAATTCCGTGAGATATGGGACTCGCTCTTATAAAAATTACATTATGATACATAGTCAATATCATCGCTCTATTCTACACGCTAGAAACAATCGAAAAGCCGTGGCTTCAGCATGTGAGTGATGTGGTCCACCATTTCAATAGATGGCAACTTAATAGATTGCGAATTCTTGTAGTTACATGCACGCTTTCTAGTCCTTCCGTGTCCGCAAACGCTGTTGCATCATACTCCACCGAAAACGAGTCATCGCACCGTGTAAAACTGGGAAGAGTGAATTATTGCATCACTTGAGGCAATGTTAGATCTCACATGGACATGCGAAAGGATGGGTGTGGTTATAGTCTCCCTACGCTTTCTTGGGTGGTGGTAGTCTAATCTCCAATCTAGAACTCGCGTACGAATGAATGACGTGCTTATTTTACGGTCGACCGTCGATTCAAGTTGCTCGGGTCTTCTGCGATATTCTCCATCCACAGTAAGTCAAGATTCCTTTGAAATGCCATGGCACACTGGAGGAACAGATTTGTTTATTTGAGATTGTCCCCACGGTATTAGTCACTCACAGGAGCTTTTTCGACTAGAATGCGTCCACACACAATAGTGCAGCACTAGGTGGTAGGGGTGAGCATGGTCCGGGTTGGGCCGGTCCACCCCCTAACCCTAGGACCAACTCGCACAGTGTTGGTCCTCAATTTTTGGGATCGAGGACCGATTCTATTGAGCCTAGGACTGAGGACCGGACCAACCCAATGGGTTCGGTCCGGTCCAGGGTTAACCCGGGACCAATCGATAATGTTTTTATTTCATTTTTTGTACTAAGTTTAACCCAGGACCAATCGACCCAATGGGTTCGGATCGGACCGAGCACAGCGAGTGGCGAGCGGTAAAAGGCTAGTAGCGAGCGGGACGAGCACTTTTAATAACAAGACTACAACCCACAATATGCAAGGAAATTCACAAAAAGACCAACATTTTCACAACCAAATCACTAGCAAATGTCAACAAAGGGAACATGCAATATGGTCTTCAACGCCCACAAAGTTCACAACTTTGATTTAGGGTTTTGAATTTTTTAAATTAAAAATTAAAAATATTATATTATATATATTATACCGGTCCGGTCCGGGTGGGCGGTTCCACACTCGGAACTGAGAATCGGACCGGTGGGTACCGGTTCCAAAAAATTGGAACCGGGAACCGGACCGAAATTCTTAGAACCCATTGGTCCTGGTCCGGTTCCGGACGGTCCTGGGCGGGTACCGGATTTTTTGCACACCCCTACTAGGTGGGGCATCCACTTGATTCGTGCAAGTCATGGTCAATCCTTTGGTAAGAAGGAATTAAGCAAGGCTTTTCCCAAGGAAGAAGGATCTTGTTTCCTTAGTCATTCGGCTCTTTTCCGAGGCAATTCCTTGCTCGTTTGGGGCCCACTGGATCGGGTCAATCACAATCGTCGATCATGCCAACGCTATATGAGCCGCATATATTGGTGGTGGCATGTGATCAATGGGCGTGATCTGGCCCGGATCTGAATAAAAAATACCCTTAATGACTTTTTTTTATCTTCTTAGAACTCAGCTTTAAGCATAAACTAGGAAGAGTGAACTTTGAACTGATATGCTCAAGAACGAGCTGAGTTGGAAAAAATCAAATTCTGTGAAATTTTTTTCAATAATCAACATGCAAATTTCAGTGCTGAGATGAATTTTCGATAATCGAAAGTTTTCCACATTGCCATTCAAAATGGTTTGGCATTCGTGCTTCGGCATCTAGAAATTGAGAAGGTGATCAATGTCTCGAGTAAAAGGTATGTTATGCCCTCAAGGATTAGTCTCTCGCTCGGAATAAGGTTCTCATTTTTGCAATAAATATCGTTACTATAGACAAGTAAATATTAGTAAATGTGCAATTCACATGTCCAGGCCATAAGGAAGAAGATGCAAAGGGGTGTACTTTTCTGATTGAATAAAGTGGGGTGGTTTATTCAACATTGGATCTCCGAAAGTAAGAAATGAACACGAACGTGCTAAATGCCGAGTTTTATTAAGAGCTCAAGGTAGATGAATAATTCTCCTGAGTATGCTTCTTCTTTTGTTAGGGTTCTCACGGTTTTTGCCTACCCGGCCGGTGAACAGAGTGGAATATAGTTTGGGATAATTTTTTCGATGACAAAAGAGCATAGTAACTATCGTTTTGATTTCTAAAATGAATTAGTAAGTTTCTGATACTAGTCTATCCATGCAGAATTCAGTCACTCTTTATATGCGGAAGTAATCATCTCTCGACTCTTCCATCAAATTTGCCTTCTGAAACGAAAAAACTGAGCCGTCGGATATCCTGGTTAAGCTAATGCAAGCACTAGGAAAAATCCTCGTCCACTCCACAGCAACTGGATAGGGATCCATCTCTCTCAGAACTCTCAGAAGACTACAAGAACAAGGTTCATTCATAGAAGGGAAGTCGCCCATCTGATAACCTCCCCAAGACAATTATCATCTCTCCCTCCGATGACGAGAAGATGGTTCTCTATCATATGTTGACCTACTATCTGATTCGTGCTTCTTGGATCGACTCTCTTCCTTCCTCTCATAATCGTCGCTCAATCTAGGCTTCGTATCATCGTCATCATGCCGTTTCGATCTCTTTACTTCTCTCCTGTCATAATCTTCTCTCCTTCTGGGCTCGTGATCATCATCATACCTTTTAGTCCTTTCTTCTTTCCTGTCCCGGTCTTTCATACCTCGCTCAACATTGTCATTATCCCCGTCCCTCCTGAAGTCCTTAACCTCCCTCCTATCAAACCTCCCTCTTGACTTTTGTTCAAAATCATCACGATCGTGCCTTCTTGATTTTCTGTGCTCCTCGCCTTGACGGTCTGCCTCCCTCTCCTTTGCAGTGAAACTCGAATCCATACTTCGCGACTTATGGCCATCTCGCGCTCTAGATTCAGGAAGACTGTTGCGCGAGAGACCCCTAGACCTTTTCTCTCCCCTTTCTGGACCATCAAACTTGTCATGGCCCCACTGCCCATCCTCATCCTTGGCACCCCAGCCAGTGTTAGCAGCTCTCTGTTAATAGAAGATCACCAAAAACGAACCCGTCAAATGATAGACAGTAAACATGCTTGAAAATACATACAATTTGCTTCCAAATAGAAAACTCAACACAGCACAACAGATAAGTTAATATCTCTACTAGCGTTCTGATTAAATAGATAGATTAATGGTTCCCAGCTTGGCATGAATGGCAGTCACGAAAAGGTGTTTCACATTGTTCAGAATCAGAAGCCCCATAAAAATTTTATGCACTAACGTGTAAATTGCCAACTGAATATATTATATACAGAGAAAATCCATGAACTCTCATAGATATGTATATATATGTTCGATCAGACCGTAACTCGTTAAATTTAAAAACAATATCATTGCAATTTGACAATCAGAAAAGGAAGGAAGAAAAACCTTTCAACTCAAGCCATCCGTTCCCTTGCCTCCTAAACCAAACCAAAAGACACAAGAAAGACTAGAAAATTCCGATACTTTCTAGCTCCAGCCAGTAAATTTGGTATTGCAGCAAAGGGATCACAAAAGAGATTATACTATCTACATCTTCTCCAGTGAAAAGAAAGTCTGAACCAACAGACTTCAATTCAAGGTGCTTCAAGCATATTTCCTCGTCCAGATTCCAGAAGAATAAGCATCTCAAGTGCATCCATTATATGTTCCAAGAAAGCATGATAATGGTAACATCAAACTGACATTAAAGCATCTTACTTGCTCATCATGTGAAAATTTGCACCCAGCTCCGCGAGTGCACTCGCCTCTTTGGAAAGCACGGCACACGCCCCGTTCTGCCCTCTTTCTCTGCTCTTCCTCCTCATCCTCTTCTTCCTTCTTCTTATAGTTGCTGACATGGTCTACCCTTATAATTCTACCCAGTACTGATGCTCCATTCAGATTATCTAACCATCAATCAGAATCATGAGAGCTTAAACAATCAGTCTAAACCAAACTCAAGATAAACAGCCAGTAAGCACAACTGTGCATGTACATTGATGGAGAGAGAGAGAGAGAGAGAGAGCAACCTACGGCAAGGTTTGTACTCCGTTGATCCTCGTATGCAATGAATGCAAAGCCTTTTGATTTACCAGTACCCTTGTCTCTAACTAGGTTTACATCGACGATCTCTCCGTACCTTCAGAAACCAATTAGGAGACTAATTAATGAAAAAGAAACGTCAAAATCATTTTCAAAAGCTGCAATGAAGACTAAAAATAAACATGAATGACGTGAATATCTGTATCCATTAATAAGATGATGAGGCAAGAGATCACATTGAAACAGCTTTATCTGGCCCTTGATAAAGGAACTGAAGAAAAGCAAATATCAATCACAGTTCTACTAAAAACTCGATTTCACATATTGCAAGACATCAATTCAAAAAAAAAAATATGATGACATCTTCAAAATCCGTAAATACTACACTAATTGGGAAACCAAAATATTCGAGACCCTAGGCTGTCACCAATGCTAAAAAATTTCTCCACTCCACAGTCTCCGCAGCCTGGACTGAGTATGCCAACTATTACAAAGAATCGAAACATTGCAGCAGCTGGTGATTTCCCAACCCACACATATCAGAACTCCACATCTTAAAGCCTGGAAATCAGCTAAGAATGCAGGAAAGGTCTATAACATGCAATGTGAAATGTGTAGGTGCTCAGACAAAAAAAAAAGAAAATAGAGATGATTGGGCAAAATGTCATCATGCAAGTCCCAAATTCTGGTCCTCCCGACACCTCACGAAGTGGCAAAGTCGAGTCATTTACTTGAATCGGGTCGTTTCAAGTCACCTTCTGATCACAGTTTGTAAAAAATAACCAGATTTTCTTGTTCCGTTTCGAAGGTCATCGAGGACCTTTGACTCCACAAAAGAAGCAGCCAAAGTAAGAGGCAAACTTACTGGGCAAAAACCGCGAGGAGATCGCCTTCGGTGAGATCGAAGGGAATGCCGCCGACGAACACGTATGCAGAGTCCTTGTATTTGGCATGCCACGAGGCTTCGTCCGATATCCCCAAGGCCGCTTCCCTGCTGTTTATCTTCTGGATGCGTTTCACTAAGGTCAGTGGATTCATGTCGCTTCTCTTGCGATGTCTGAGCAACGAGCAGCCGGTTCTATCTCCCGCTCTCAGCTCTACGGCCCAATTCCTTCACCGCCGAGTTCACTGGATCCGCCGATCGAACGAATTGATCACGAGAATCAGCAAAGCCACAGCGGAACGTAACAGAACACGAAGCGAGGATGAGGAAAAGGACCGACGGACTGCACGATCAGTTCCCCCGGGGGTGGAATTTTTAGGGTTCGAAATGGAGGCAAAGAAAAAAAAAGGTCAGGGCTTACGGCGCGAGGTTGCCGAGCTGCCGCCGCTAGTAGTGAGGCGCGACGGCCGCAAAACCACCGATCTCGGCTTGTGTGCGAAGGCCGAACGCGCACCGATTCGGCGGTGCGAGCCAAAAGGAAGGGGAGAGAAGAGGGGAGCTCAGGCCCTCCGACGCGTGACACTTTTTATGCCTTCAGAAGAGATACGCCAACATTACGGGGTTTAGATCATTTCGAGATAAAAGATCGGCAACGAGGAATTACGTGGCGACGGATAACGAAGAAAGAATTTAAAGCTCCGTTTATTTTGTAAAAAGAAAAATAATTTAAAAATAAAAATTTGGATCGTTTAAAGAATAAATAAATAAATACACTGAAAGTATCAAAATTTATCGTGCAATTGAGTTTTAAAATTTTTAAAAAGTGTAATCAATACGGAAATACGATTAAGTTTTAAAACTTTCGAAAAGTATAATAAAGTTTTAAAATTTGTTAATATATTTTTTTTGCCAAGTTGGGCGAAGTCAAAGGAATGTCCTGATTGTACCGACTTGATAAATTTATTTGAAATTTCTCTCAACTCTAAAGGGAACGTGGATATTTTCAATTAAGAGTGTGCACGAGTAAAGACTGGTTGACCTAGAAATAATTGATGATCGATCTATACTACAGACGAATTTAACTTATTACAACTTTGTTATGATAAAATGAACCATTCAATAACTCATTATGGCTTGTCCACCGCGTCACGACAAATGAATTAT